>CM060941.1:632773416-634024041 GCA_030765085.1 Allium cepa
TTGTTTAACTTGGTTATATTCTGGTTCTCCTGCCTTGGCTCTGGTTACATGTGCACCATTTTGCACTGTCAACTATATGGTCGACCATTACAATTCACTAGTATTGGACTTTGTTGTTGTGTGTATTTGTATGTAGCTTGTTTTCTTGATGTAGTCTTTGTTTCACTCGAGAGTTATTTGCATTTTGAATTGCATCTGTGTTGAATCCAACTAATAGCTTGGGTTTGACCTTGTGATAATATCGTGACTTTATATTTATTTCACTTGTGTTGAACCCGGCTTTTGATTTGGGTTTGACCTTGTGCTCACCTGTTCCTGTAACTTTATCAAGTGTATATCGGTGTGCACGGCCTTGTGGCATGTACAGTAATACACTGTGCATGTCATAAGTTATTCGTGTATGATGAATTCAAATTTAAATGATGACGAACAACTTAAATAATTGAGGCAAATATTATTTTTAAAATACACATTTTATTTTACGCTGCAAAAATATTTTATTTTCAATTTTACTGCGTCAATGTATATTTTTGCAGATTGCTCAGATGCTGGATTCAATCTAGAATAGAGTTGAAGAATAATACGAGTTAATGTGCGATATGTAATGAGGATAGTTGTATAAATTGAAATGTATTGTAATTGAAATTTTGTATATACAGTGAAAGCACAAATTTGTACTATTCAAAATTGTAATAAATATTTGTTTAAGTAAAATATTTGTTTAAGTAAAATATCTGTTTGAATTTAAACTCTTTGTTAATTATTTTATTCTGCAAATATTTATTTAATCTGTGAAAATAAAATAGCATATTAACAAATACATTTAAATGAATATATATATATATATATATATATGTTTATTATCATCAAACAAAAATCATATATTCGCATATTCAACATATATAACTTAACATTATTATGATTAGTGAAAGCAAGTAAAATTCGTATAACTTCTAATCTTGCTACGGGTGCGAAGGTTCATCAAAGTCTATTCCTTCTTCTTGACATAACTTTGTGCAATTAATCGAACATTATTACTCACAACCTCTCCTTATTCATTCATTTTGTTTTTATACACCCATTTATTTCCCATTATGGATTTATTCTCAGTTCTTGGGTCTAATTCTCATACATCATTTCTTGTAAATTGATATAGTTCCTCTTTCATAGTAAGAATCCATGAACCATCAGTTGATGCTTCCTTCGGATTTATAGGTTCAATACTTGAAATAAGAGCAACACTGCTCATTTTAGTTAGTTGGTTTCTAATTTAACAACAGATTCAATATTTCCAAGTATATTTCTACAAGATGATCTTTCAAGTATTTTGTTCTTTTATTTGAATGTGTATTCTCTGAATTATTATTATTTTCCTTTTCGGTAATCTCATTATTACTAATTTAGTTTGGGTTATCAATGTTTTCTTCTTCATCAATATATAAACTATAAACTTTAATATTTTCATCAAATGAGACATGTAATGTCACTTCAATAGTATTAGTTCTAGTATTGAAAACTCTATAAGCTTTACTTCTATTTGAGTATTCAATAAAGATTCCTTTATCTGATAGCATCATATTTGTCCATATTATCTTTAGTATTTAAAATAAAACATTTACTATAAAAAACTTTAAAATATGATACTTAGGCTTTTTATTATAGAATAATTCATAAGGCATTTTCTCAGTTGATGATCTTACTAAAATTCTATTCAATGTATAACACGCGGTACCAACTGCTTCGGTCCAAAAAAATTTAGGTAAATTACTATCATTTAGCATAGTTCTAGCACACTCAGGAATCATTGTGTTTTTACCTTCTACTACTCCATTTTATTGTCGTGTTCTTGCAAATAAAAAATTATGAGCTATACCTTTCTTATTATAGAAATTCTCAAAATTTTCATTTTCGAATTCTCCCTCGTGATCACTCCGAATAGTTTTAATTTTACAAGACATTTGATTTTGAATTTGTTTTACAAAGATTTTAAACGTTTCATAAGGATCACTTTTAAGTCTTAAGAAAATCGTCCAGGTAAACCTAGAATAATCATCTACAATTACAAATACATATCTACTGTGATTTATAGATTGTATTTGTGAAGGACTTGGAAGATCTAAGTGAAGAAGTTCAAGGAGCTGAAAGGCATAAATCATATCTTTTTATTTCAAAGAACCTTTTCTAAGTTTTCCTAATTGGCATGCATCGTATAAATTAGTGACCTTAAAATTCATTTTAGGAAGATCTCTAACTAGATCATTTTTAGCAATTTTAGATATTAGTTTGAAATTCAAATGACCAAATCTTTTATGCCAAATCCAAGGATCGCTTAATTCAGCCAAAAGACATAAATTATCATTTGAAATTTTCATACTTAATATATATATATATGTATGTATGTTTCGTTTCATGATACCATCGAAGATAATGTTTGACTCATTATCTCCAATGTGACATTATCTTTTACAAATTTAATTTTGAAACCTTTATCGCACAATTAACTAATACTCAATAGATTATACTTTAAATTCCTAACTAACAAAGCATTTGAAATAGTAGGAGTTTTAGAATTACCGACATTGCCGTTGCCAATCACATATCCTTTAGAGTTGTCTTCAAAATTTACTAATCCACCATCTTTCTAAACTATATCTTTTAAAATCACCGGATTTCTAGTCATGTATTTTGAGCATCCACTATCCAATATCCATTTGTACTTTATGATCTGTAGAGTTTGATCGTCAAGTGTCTCTCCATCGAAAGCCATGTAACACATTTGTTCTAGCAATTCATACCTTCTTAAAAGATCATGATTTTTTATAACGAATAGATGAAAATTTGTGAAACAACATTACAGTGATTTAGCAAATCAACTTTTAGAAAATAGTGCTAAAAATATATCTAAAATTGCCATTGAAATTTTTTCAAATATCAGATTATGAATATTTTGAAAATCAATGATCTGAAACCAAATGTGAGTCAACATAATAAAGATATTAAGGCTAAATTAACACTATAGGGAAGTGACTAGTGCTTAATGGATTACATAATATTATTCAACTTTTTTAAGATTTTACTTGGAATGATGAA
The DNA here is from genome assembly GCA_030765085.1 of Allium cepa. NCBI lineage: Eukaryota > Viridiplantae > Streptophyta > Magnoliopsida > Asparagales > Amaryllidaceae > Allium > Allium cepa. Next base: position 632,776,507 of record CM060941.1, read on the forward strand.
ATTAACAATCATAGAAACAATCACATAATCAAAGTACAGATAAAAGTAAATGCAGTAAAAGTGAAAAGGAAAAAACATACCAGAATTTTATATTGGTTTAGAGTTACCTACGTCCACGCCAACACAAATCCTTGTATGGATTTCATTTCAACTAGTAAATGCGAATACAATTCGATTTCAAGGCTATAAGACACACACTCCAGAATCCCGTCCTCTGGGTAGAGCCAATTGATTAATGGGTCACAAGCACACCCACTGGATTTACGGGCTACTAAGCACATCAAATTGATTTAATCAGGCTATAATCACACCTATTTGGATTTCAGGGATACCAAGCACACCACGGAGTATAAAAGTATGATTTGGTAGAGTTACAGACTAAGTTCTTCGATCTTGATTACAATTGATCCTATAACTCTAGAATAGCCTTGATCTTGAGAGACATGAGAGAAATCACAGAGTATATGAAAGAGAACAAACTAGTAAAGATTGAATTTGATTCTGGTTGAATTTTTGTAGAGTTTTGATAGAAATTGCATTAGAAATCAAAAGAGTGAAAAGAGAAGAGAAAATGTGACGCCCCACCCCGAAACCCACATTAACAAAGAGAATTACTAGATAATTTTGTCTGTTAAAGGGGAGAATAAGGCTGATTAGGAGCGACCATCATAGTTTTGTATTAGATAAGAGCTAAGTACGTCGATTTGTGCTTTTTTCCATTCCATCTTAAGTGATTCGACATACTTAATTCCTATCAAAAACAATACTATGGTGGCTACAGGATCGATTCATTACAAAATACAATAACAATAACAGATACAAGTATAGAACAGCAAAACAGTAAAGATTACATACATATACAGTAAGTAGCATACATCATGCCATAAGTGGTATTACAACCACAATACCTATACATACATCATATCCCCCATAAAAGAATATACAAGAGCATGTACATCACAAAATACACCATATAACTAGGCTTCAAATCTAAAAAAAATAGTAAGATCCAAAGGTAATAGCTAATGATATCAGCTAAGCATAGTCATGAATCCTAACCTGCAACTTGGTCTAACCCAAGTAATAAATACACGGGTCACTCTAACTCGAACATGAATATTAGCAAATGATAAAGGGATCATAATTTCAATAAGGGAAACATTACTTTAAATAAAAGGAATGAAATGTGAACATGCTTCTGCTAAACTTACAAGTGATAGGGTATAAAAGGTTCCTCAAAGTGTATCCATAATTAACATCTATTCAGCTTGAAAGTTTCCTCTTAGAACATCAAGAAATATAAATTCCTAGAAGAATCATGTAAAGACTCAAAAGAAACCATATAAACCACATAAACCTCATACTCGTGGAACTCTATTAGGAGTTCAAAATCCCATAAGTGAAATCACCAATTATATATAAACATCTCATATAGCTCTAGGCTATCAATGTAATTAAAACATCTCAAAATGGTGAAATCATAAAACTAGAAAAATCTCGGATTGTCCAGATCCTCGATTCCATGCCAAAATAATGATGCACGTGTTATCCTCGTGATTATTACTATATTAATATTATAGGTACCTTCCTCTTGACGACCAAAGTCATAATACATCATGACGATCGAGGTTCTTAGTACATCATAACGACTGAACTTGTATTACATCATGACTAACGAAGTAGTATTACATCTTGATGACCAAAGTCGTAATACATCCCGATGACTCGATGGTCTATAGTACAGGTATACATCATGAATATGTCACAAACTCTCTGATAGGAACCAGAAAAGTGTTAACGTGCGTCCTATACCACATGTTCACACTTAATGGTTTACTAGCTGCTCGTCGATACCACACTAGAAAACACAACATCAATCATTAGTCTCGTAAATCACAACTTGCCTCATATCATCGGTAAGTATCATACATCATAATGGTTTCCCAAACCATAACTTGTCTCATCTCCTCGACAAGCAGTAAAAACATCGTAATGGTTTTCTAAACTATAACTCGCCTCATCTCAACGACAATTGGTATTGGCCAAATGACTTCATCCTCTATATCTCATAATAGGAGATTACGTACTTCAAAATAATTCATTTTAAATTGCTCCTATTAGGAGACTATACATCTTGAAATATGCCAAAATATTGCCATCTAATCTCATTTCACCAAAAAGATAGAATTTGGATTATATATATATATATATACACACATATATAATTTTCTATAAGTAAACTAGTTTTTAAATCCACTTTTAAAAATAATTTTTTGAAACATTTCTTTTAATGATTTCCTTTATTATAAAATAATTTATTTTAATAAAAATAGGTAAAAATAATTTATTATATTGTATAGTAATTATTTCAAAGTCAGTTCAATTACGAAAACTATTCCAAAATCATACAAGAAAACCTTATTTTTGAAAACAAGAAAACACATTGAATATATTGGAAAATCCTCTCATAAAACCATCTTGAAAATTCATCAATCTAGAGTATAAATTATCTAAAATCATTGGCTCACCTATCGGTAGGATATTTCCTTTCAAAAAAATTGGAAAACTGCACAAACTCAAGTAAGTTGCTGGAATCAACAAAGAAAGGCAGGCAGGATGAGAAAACACAACAGAGCCCAAAACAAAGCAGCAAGCTCCAAACAGGAGCCTAGGTCGACCCTTAGGTCGACAGGCCAGTCGACCTAGATGGTACCTAGGTCGACCTAGCTGTCGACTTAGGTGAAGAGGGCAGTCGTCTTTTGTTACGCGATTTTTTACAAGGTTTTTCCTTTGTTCGTACTGACTTTTGCAAAGCATTTTGGCACATCTACTGATTGAATTAGGGTGCAACTTTTTGCATGAACAAAGTATTAAACTAAATCTACCATCTCAAAAAAGATCCGGCATGGATTTGAGAAAACGCCAAAGAGATATGAACAATCAAAGTGGAAACTAGAAACTACTTTCACCAAAAGAACACAACTTACCGTAAAATGTTTATAGAGAGTAAATAACTTCAGATTTCTTGCTCAATTCATGCTCAGAGTTAGATGTTGTGTCCTTTACTCGCCTTAGCAAATTATTTGAGCGATTTCAAGAGCAAGTTGCAAGATTTTGGTAAAGAAAAGGGCTTCAAGATCCTTCTCTTATCTTTGTTTGGTTGATTAGCACTTGAATTTTCATCAAAAATTGAAGAAGGTTGAATTTAACAAGAAGTGGCCATGAGTTCTCATTTCACTGTAATTGTTTTTTCAGAAAAAGAAAGGAATGAGTCAAGAGGAAAAACAATGTACATATTATTTTTCTTCTTTCCTGCGGCTTCTAGAATAGGTTTAGGATCTAAACCATATACATATTAATCCCAACAACAATATTTAGTGAAATTTACTAAGTAAATGCACACATTTCACCTATTTAACAATATAAACATATTTTCTTATTTTGAAGCCAAGTTAAATTTATGCACAAAAGTGTGTGTAAACAAAAATTGTTTTCTCAACAAAGTAAAATTTATTTTTAACGGTAAAAATTTAATTTTTATCAGTCAAACCTTATTTTTATCAAAATAACACAATTTGCACCATTTTATCTCAAAAGACATTTTTAACATATCAATTTATACAAAAATGGTTTTCTTATCAAATAAAAAACACAAAGCTTCCTAACTTTATTTAAACATCAAAATATTATTTTTAAACTATATAAAAATTCATAAATACTTCTAATTTTCCTTTAAAACCAATAAAAGATTAATATTGGTAATAATTACCAATATTATCACATCGACTCAATTAAAAATACAATAAATGATTATTTTCACTTCAATTTCTCAAAATAAAGTTTTTATAACTTTATTATCATAAATTTAGATTTATTTCAATAATTAAATGTTGAAATAGATCATTTGATTAATTTATTAGCCAAATCCAACAATATTCCTATTATTTTCAATTTATTAACCAAATCTCCATTTAGTAAATTTTAAACCCAATATTTAACTCCAAACATGTTGTTTATTTAAAACATACAATTTAAATCACATATATTTTCTCCATTTCATTTTATTCTCAATATTAAACTATAACTATCTTTATGATTTAATATTTCAGGTAATCACCAATACCAGGGTTGCTACAGACTCCCACCTTATAAAAATTGCTTCCTTACAATTTCTAGAGGAAATCTGTATTCAACACACTTTATTTCATCAAACAAAGTAAATTTGGATAGATTAAAATGGAAAATTCTTACCTTCGTCATGAGAAGATAAGAATTTGGGATACGATCGGTTGATGAATTCTTCGATTTCCCAAGTGCAGTCATTGGGATTATCGGACCATTGGATCTTCACGAGTGGAATATTCTTATTTCAAAGGCATCTAGCCTCTAAAGTAAGAGCTTTCACAGGATGCTACACAAATGATAAATCAGGAGAGACTTCTAGCTTCTCTAATGCATGAGTATCAAGGACATAATCTGAATCTCATAGACACTTCCCTAACTACGAGACATGAAATATGTCGTAGACTCTAGAAAACTAATCGACAAGTGCTACACGGTAAACAATAGGACCGATATGCTCTGTAATAGAGAATGGCCTAATATATCGTGGTGCTAATTTCCCTGTCTGGCTAAAGTATACCACTCCTTTCAGTGGAAAAGCTCGAATATAAACAAGGTCCCCACTAAGAATTCAAGAGGCATCCTATGCTTCTCCCTATAGGATTTCTATCGTCTTTGAGCCTCTTTCATTCTCTCTCTAATAAGATGGATCTTCTCTGATGATTCTCGAATAGATTCGGGGCCAAGAATAAGCTTTTCCCCCAACTTAAGCCAACATGATGGAGAACGACACGGCCTTCCATATAAAGCCTCAAAAGGAGCCATGATGATAGTAGATTGGTAGCTATTATTATAAGAAAACTAAACTAGAGGAAGATGATCCTCCCAGCTACCACCAAAGTCCAAGATATAAGCACGAAGCAAGTCTTCCAAGATACGATTCACCGTTCAGTCTGTCAGACTGTGGGTGATAAGCTGGTCTAAGATGGAGCTTTATGCCCAAAGCTTGCTGAAGACTCTACCAAAAGTGACTCGTGAAAAGAGGATCATGATCACACACAATAGATGAAGGAACACCATGCAATCGCATGATCTCCTTAATATATAGCGTCGATAAGAGAGATGTCGTCCTATTATATTTAATATGAATAAAATGTGTGGACTTGGTGAGACGGTCCATAATAACCCACATACTAGTATGGCCTGACCTCGAACGAGGTAAGCCATTGATGAAGTCCATAGGAGCCTGGTCCCACTTCCACAACGGAACCTCTAAAGGCTGAAGAAGAGCACTGGGTCGTTGATGCACGGCCTTAATAAGCTGATAAGTCATGCAGTTACTCACATAAATTGCCACATCTCGCTTAATGCCTTCCCAGTAATAAAAGGGGCGCATATCAACATACATCTTGCTGATGCCTGGACGGATAGTATACTTAGAATGGTGACAATCTCCTTGAATGTCCCGCTTAAGCTCAGGGATAGAAGGCATGACTAAATGGTTCTTCTTTCGAAGACACCCATGAATATCGATGCTGAAATCCATCATCTCAATATCATCGTGGGATTCAGACTGACACATCTGAATAAGAGTGATATATCGGAATCTTGCTGTTGTGCCTCGGTAATCCAATCCAAAAGAGTGGGATGAGCATCCATGCTATATAATAGGATAGGAGAATCAGATATGGAAGCACGATCATGAATATCACACATGGAAAGAGTCTCAAGAACTTTTCATTCTACTATCATCATGGAAACAATAGTTGAATGTTTTCAACTCAAAGCATCAGCTACTTGATTCCCCTTGCCAGGGGTATACTTAATAACGAAATCATAGGAAGCTAGAAACTCAAGCCAATGCTGCTGTCGCATGTTGAGCTCTTTCTAGGTAAATAAGTACTCAGGAGACTCGTGATCAGTGAAGAGAGTAACCCAATAGATAAAGGCGCCATATCTTCAAAGCAAAGACAATGGCAGTTAGCTCTAAATCGTCGGTAGTGTATCGAACCTCATTTGGACATAATTGCCTTGAAGCGTAGGCAACTATCCGATACTTCTACATAAGAACAGCACCGAGGCCATTGTGACTGGCATCGGTGTAGATAATAAGATCCTGATTCACTTCGAGAACCGCAACAACATGAGCATTAGTGAGAAGCTCCTTTAATCTCTGAAAGGAAGCCTCATACTTATCAGATTATATGAAGCGAACGCCTTTCTTCGTAAGGCTAGTCAATGGAAGCGCAATACAAGAAAAGTCTATGATGAAGCAACGGTAATAACCCGCAAAACCCAGAAAGCTATGAATCTCCTGAACATTCTCAGACCTCTTTCAATTTTGGATGGTTTCGATCTTAGATGGATCGACCGTAATACCTTCAAAAGAAACAACGTGGCCTAAGAACTTTACTTGCTTTTCCCAGAAATGACACTTAGAAAGCTTTTCTTTGAGTTAATGCTGTCGAAAAGTACTCAAAACAATTCTAAGATGTTGAGCATGATCAGCTTCGGATTTAGAATACACATGAATGTCATCGATGAAAACAAGAAAAAACTTATCGAGATATTCCCGGAATACTCAATTCATCAGGTCGACGAGGTAAGCAGGAGCGTTCATCAAATCGAACGGCATGACGAGCCACTCATATAATCCATAACGAGTGTGGAATGCTGTCTTCCGCAACTTGGAGCCAGTGAATCCATTGGCGAGGTCAAGCTGTGAAAAGACCTTAGTGCCACTCAACTGATCTAACATATTGTCGATCCTAGGTAGGGGATAGTGATTCTTGATGGTTAACTCTTTAAGCTTGCGATAGTCTACGCATAGCCTAAGAGTCCCATCGGACTTCCTCACGAATACCACCACGGCTCCCTACCGTAAAGAACCAAATCAAATGAAATGCTTGGCTTCAAGCTGAAGGAGTTGCTTATTGAGTTCCTCATTCTCTTTTCTAGACATCCTCGTGGGATGACGACTAATTGGCTGCGCATGGGGAATAAGGTCGATGCGGAACTCGATAGCCCACTTGGCTGATAATCCTGAAACATGCTCAAATAAATCTATAAAGTTATGAACCACAGAATCTGAGACATTATCATCATCATCTCGAGATTCAAGATAAAATAGAGAAGCTACAGAATCACGATCGATATCCTGTAGAATAAGGGATAACTGAGTTGGATAATCGAGATGTCAAAGATATACGACTCTCTCTGAGCATAAAATCCTAGCATCGTACTGAACCAGCCAGTCTGTACCCAATATCATATCGAAATCAAGAGAAGGAACAACATGCAGATTCGCACGGAAAGAAAAACCACATATAATAATCTCAACACCTTTCCGAAGCATACTAAGGGTTGTGAATCCCTCGATAGGATTTGCAATCCTCAAAGAAGTAATCAAACAAGAAACATCCAATTGTAAAGTATCGATGAGTTCCTTCGATACAAATGATTGTGATGCACCTCTATCGAAGAGAACCTGAATAGAACGATCATGGAACAATATAGAACCCTCTAGAATTGTAAGAGGTATACCTCGAGACTGAGATGGACCACCAAAAGCTTCCGCCGCATTGAGATTCCCCGAACTAGAACCTCTTTCCCTCTTAGGACAAGCAGAAATCAAATGCCCTTCCTTCTTACAATGTAAGCACCTCTTGGGATTCGAACATTCCTTTACCAAATGATCACGAGAACCACAATTATAACATGCCACAACCTTGGCTAAAGGAAGTGTAGCATGAGGATGAGAAGCAGAACTACCTTGCTTTTTCTTATTATTAGGGTGGAATGGCTTGGATTTGTGGAAAGGAAACTGCTTCTTGTTTGGATTTTTTTTCGAAACTCTGTCTCACATCACTACCTTTTCCTTCTCGACCGCTTCAAGGTGAAGGGCTGCATTGACAAGTTCCCCAAAAGATAATTTGATTTATAGCATAAGGGATTTCTTTAAATATTTCTTAAGTCCAAAGACGAACTTAAGATTCTTATTGTAAGTAGCGCTAATATACTCAAGTCCATATCTGGAAACAGCCTCGCATGATGCCACATACTTAGAAACATTTGACTTTCTTTGTTTAGGATCAAGGAAACGTCGAGCCAAGATAGCCCTCTCAGATTCTAGAACAAATTTAAGCTCGAATCTCTCTCTTTGAATTGGTCCCACTCTAAAGTAGACTCATCAATCTCCACTGCGAGCAATTCCTACCAATCCAATGCACGTTCTTGCAACATACTAGATGCGACAAGAACGCGATGGTGGTTAGAAATCTCCATGCGAGTAAATATGCGCTCACATGTATAGAGCCATGCCTGGACCTCTAAGTCTGAATCCGTGCCTTTGAAGGGCTTGCCTCAAAGAATGGTGTAGTCGCTACACATCTATGCAAATACGGATTTGATGGGGGAGAAGAACGGGCTAGAGCTGGTGTCTGAGTGCTCCTAATAAGCTCGAGAATCTGATCAGTCGACATATATAAGGACGAGAGCCACTGAACAGCTCCACCTCCGAAGTGAAATCTCTTCCTCTTCCAGCCATAAGCTGAAATTTAAAATAAGATAGAATTATTCACAGGAGTAGGTATTATTAATTCAAATTCATTACATAAGGAATACCACGGAATTTAAAATTAACATTCCTAGACATATTCCTCTTATCTACCACTAAAGGTTTCGAAAGGGTTAAGGTTGAGATTTTAAATGACTTCGATTGGGGACGATGTTTGCGTTTGTATTATACTTGATGTATAGTAGTTGTGTGCATTGTTTGGTGTTTATTACATTATGTTCTGAATTCAGCTCCGATACCAAACAGTGACGCCCCACCCCGACACCCACATTAACAAAGAGAATTACTGGGTAATTCTACCTGCTAATGCAGAGAATAGAGCTAGTTAGGAGCAACCATCATAGTCTTGTATTAGACAAGAACTAAGTATGTCGATTTGTGTTCATTTTTTCATTCCATCTTAAGTGATTTGACATACTTAATTCCTATCGATTATAGTACTATGGTGGATACATGATCGATTCATAATGAAACACAATAACAATAACAGATACAAGTCACAGAACAGTAAACACAGTCAAGAGTACATATACAGCAAGTTGCATACATCATGTCATAAGTGGTATTACAACCACAATACATATACATACATCACATCTCCCACAAAAGAATATACAAGGGCATTGTAATGACCCACCTTTTTGGATGGTTCAAATCGACAATAAACCACACATGTCAGAATCAAACCATTCAAAAGGAAGGATTGTTAATGGGGGTAAATAAGCAAAAAAAGAAAAAGGAAAGAAAAAACAAAATACAGAATCTCGCAGCGGAACGACAAAATAAAATAATCAAATAAATAGATCATGAAGCTTTTTTACAAATAACATTTGATTACACTTTCACAAGTTCAAATCAGAGTTATACATATATCATAAATAAACAAATAATGCAGTGGAACATAGAATGTAGTGGAATAATAAATAGCAATAGTATACTGAATCTTCGTCTTTGTCCACCAGAAAATAGTCTTCAATGCTGAAAAACTCAGGCTGACCCGAGCGTAAAGGAAAATAATATACCCGAGTCAGAACTAAAATTCTTATGCAAATTAAATCAAAAGTAGATGTAATAAGGAATGCAGATCACTACATTTTTGAAGGTTCAAATTTCTAGAAATGTTATTGTTTCCATATTCAAAATAAAATGGATTTCACAATAGATCCATTCTAGTAAATTACAAATTTACTGAACCATTCCTAGTTAAATTTCATAGTTCAAGAGATTTGATTCATAAAAATGTTCCAAAGTTTTAATATTCAATTTTATGGAAACTTCCTAATGTTTCAAAATTTAATTTTGAAAACTTTCAAATAAGGTAACGATGGTTTACTCATCAAAATCATTTTTATGGTTCAAATAGTAAATCTAAACATACTATTTTTCCTCTAATGTAAATACTTGAAATTCATGGGTTTTATATCTTTATTCAATGTGCAAATAATCAATATAAAAATTTATATAATTACAATAAATTATAGGGTGATAACAAGGATATATCAAATAAATGAACAAATACACATTCAATCACAATAGCGTCCATCACAACATACAATCAACATTCAGATCAATCAATTCAACAAATCAACCAATTCAATAACATGTTATAGTAATTATTAGTCATCACATATTGGAATTTAGCTATTCAAATAAAATATCAATAAAAATTCCAAACCAACAATGAAAAATTTATCACTATATGACCTGGTTTAACTTGCAATAAAATTTTAGTATTTCGAGAGTGAGTTTAAACACTCACCTTCAAGATTTCCCTTTTCTAATCGGATTTGGATCCGCTACTACTTCCTTCTTTTGATTTGTTTCCTTCTATCTTAATCTTTTTTTAGAATGTTTTGGAAGAGATAGAGAAGTTGTTATAGATCTGGATTTGAAGAAAAAGATTTGAAAAAAAAGAATGTTTGGAAAATAAGAAGAAAATTTAAAGAAGATGAAGAACTGAAAAAGAAAAGGAAGCTTTCAAAAATAAGAAGAAGAAGATTTGAAGAAGAAGAAACAAAAAAGATAAAAAATGAAGCAAAAAAAGAGAAGAAGGAGATTTAAAGAAGAAAAAAATGAAAAGGAAGGAGGAAGGTGAAGAGAGAAAAAAAATGAGATGGAAGTTTTACTTGGAAAATGAAGCTACAGAAGATGAGATTAGAAAATGAAATATGACTAAAGGAATGAAGATGAAAACAAATGAAAAGCTAATAAGGTATATATAAACAAACTAGGAATTGAAATAAAGTAAAATATGAACATCCCTAAAACGTAGTATTGAAAGATGTGAACTAAATGAATATGAGGTGTTAGGAGAATTAAAATGCAAATGAAGAAATAAAATTATAGATATTTAATAATAAGGAAATAAAGATGGAGGGACAAAATGCACGTTTAGTTTTAAATGCTTTAGGCATTGATAATGCATAAGGAAATGTATATAGGAATGAGAAAATTTGCAAACCAAAGGAAAATAAAAAAAATTTATAACCAAAAATGAGAAGGAAAGAATTAAATATAGCCTAAAAGCTTTGGCTTAGGTATTAAACCGAAGGAGAAATGAACAGACCAAGTTTTAATAATGAGGTAACTATTTTAAAACTTACATGAAAGAAATAAATAAATAAGAAATGAAGGGACCACATACACATTTTGAAATTCAATTTTTTCCGAAACGTAACCAAATTAATTTCATTCATTCAAATAATACTCAGTCTGTACACATATAAATTTTTATCTACGCACAGTTAATAAAATTATACTTACCTTAAAATTGAAAACTTTCAATTCTTTTATTTCCATCAAAGCGCCATTTCTGTTTAACACAAAACGTGCATTTCTTTAATTAAATCTATTAATTGTGTAACATCCCGCCTTTTCGCGCGCTTCAAATCGACACACGTGCCCATTTCAAAGCATACGGAAGGGCGGATTGTTATGGGGTAAATAAGAAAAAAAAACAGGGAAAGAAAAATAAAATAGAATCTCACAGCGGAAGGATAAAATATAATAATAAATGTACAGTTCACAAACTGCTTACAAACATTTGATTCTTCTTTATACAATAAATATCAGAGTTCACATACCAATCATAATCAATGCAGCGGAATTAAATAGTGTAGTGAAATATAGTTAATAATAATAGTAGAAATCTCTGTCTTCGTCCTCCAGATCTAAAGTCTTCGATCCTGAAACGCTCGGACTGACCCGGGCAAATTTGAAAAGACAAAAACACTCGAGTCAGAACTAAAAGATCTTATGCGAGTTAAATTAACAGAAATAAATATGAGTGCAGTAACTCAAGAGATGCTCGGGATTTACATCTCCTAAGGATCCGTTAAACTATTTACTATGTAGTATATTGCGCTATTATAATAGTGTCTATTTATAAATAAAATTACTTTTAAATAGCGTTAAGGGGTTACCCATATATCCCTTAACACAAAATATATTCTCATAGTCCATACAGTACCGTAATCTCCCCCGTAACGGGCGTCGTCAGAGGGCACTCCATAGGTATGGTACAAAGCCAAAATCGTATAAGGCGCGCTAGGGTAGGTGACACGACACAACTAGGCAATGTCAGGGTAGATATACCAATTACGCTTCAGGGTCGGTGGTAACGCAAAGCCGCAGCTATCGCCCACCTCGAGCCACACCCCCAAATTAATGAAATCAAAAGTGGACACCGAATCAATCCAAAAGTCAAAGTATAATATCGAAGGGATGTGTCCGATCAAAGGTGCTACCTTATTAACCCGTCAATCGCTCCTGTTTTAGCCACCTTATGCCAACTCACGGGAGTTGGGTCCACGTATTTACCTTACAGGAAACGCCACCAACCTACTTCATTCTGCAATCTCCATCGCGTACACGGTTGCTAAAGTGGTTTTCGGAGTTGGCAGAGAGTATGACGACTTCCGATCCCGGTCTCTTCAACAACCAAACGTTATTATAACACCGCGGCCATTTTAAAAATAATTATACTTTCAAAACCAGAATATAATTATCCATATTAAAACCCATAAATACGATATCATCTCCTTTTAAAACCCAAATAATATGATATCATTTTATTTCAAATATATTTATTTCCAAAATCATGCCACTTTTAAAATTTATAATATCTCGAAACCAAATATTTGAATTATAGCTTTCAAAACATAATACTTCGAAATTCATAGCTTTAAAACCATAACTTCTAATACTTAAGTGGTTTGGATATTCAACAGTATATAAATAAAACAGTTGAATTTAAAATTTCTTTAAAAGTAAATAATTTCTACACCTTCACTTTTTTTTATTCACTTTAAATTCAATCTAAACCCATAACTTTTAGATTCACTTTCAGTTTAAATAAAACACTTTGATTTCAATATTTCAAAACTTCGAGAATTTAATGAATTTCAAGACTAAGGTTGGAAATTTCAAAACAACAATTCATTTTCCTATTATTTAGTTTGAAAGGTTTATATGATAAATCCATAACCATTTAGAATAAACTAAATTTATTATCACTAAAATTTCCTTTCATTTATTTATACTAGAATTATTTATTAAATCCAGTTATAATATCATACCTTAAAATTTCCAATTTTAATAAGTTTACATCAACTTATGGAGTTAAATTTTCAAATAAGCTCAATTCCAATTAAATCTCCAATTTATATTTCAATCTTAATTTATTTGAATCACTTATAACTCTATATATATACAAGAACTTAAACTGATACTAAATCGTATAATATAAATTATCAAATGCCATTTTTCAACTTATTCATTTTATTTAGCAGATTTATACATAGCTTAAATTCAACAATTTAACTTTGTATGTATATGTGTGTGTGTGTGTGTGTGTGTGTGTGTGTGTATAATGTATTTGTATCATATCCAAATTTAATATTTAATAAACCGTTTCATATCCAAACCATAAAAATCATTTCAAAATAATTTTATATATATATACCACGGTGCCTGTATATAATTTTCTATTCTATGGTCAAGTGATACAGATATTTATCATTTCAATCTGCAACTTAAAAATAAAAAAATGCGGTTGTATATCATTTCAAACCGCAATCCCGAATGAATGAAATACATGATAAATTGCAGATTTTATAAGATAGAACACATCATCCATTCACCAAATATCAATCATCAACCAATTTAATTCAATCATCATCAATTTAAACAAACATCAAAATATATAGCATATAAAATATAACAGGAAATGAATAACAGTTATTAACTAACAGTTTATATCCAATAATAAATTTATTAACTATTAACTATCAGTTTATATGCAAAATAAATAAATTTAACTGTCAATTTATATGCAATAATAAAACTAATTAACAGTTATATTAAATAAATGCGATTTAACAGAGATGATGAATAAAACATGCCAAACAGTCATAAATAAATTTCTACTCATATCTAAAATCAATTTAAAAGACATAGGAAATTTTAGAAATTGTGAGTGGGTTAAAACACTCACCTTTTGAATTTAAATTGAATTTAAATCCAATTTAAACCCAAAAATTCGACGGTCTCAGAATCTGTCCAAACTAGTGTCAAAATCTCTGGAATTTTATTACGATCCTAACAAAAAAACCGTGCGTGAAACGGAGTTCGTATGCGAGAGTTATATCAAAAATTGCGATTGAATCATAAAAAAAACAAATGGAACACATTTCACCTCAATTTAAAAGCCCCGTCATCATTCATCACGCACAACCCAATTCAATCTAGATCGCGCACGCACAGGGACCGCCTCCACCAAATTCGAACCCAAATTCACGATTTTCCGCCAATCCGACCGTCAATTCGCCTCCAAACTTCGCCGATGAACAACGCGCTGGCCCCTCTATAAAACCCAGAAAGGATTTTCCGATCCGACGCACCAGTCAAAAACGCCCAATTCAATTTTGACCGCGATTTCTGGTCAAACGATGCGTCGAATTAAAAAATGAATTACACCATTGAATTACGTTCGTCGAGAGCTTCAACATATATTAATTTGAGATTTTTATGAGGACATTGAATTTTGACTCTGATTTTGAAATGGATCTGCATCTGAAATTTTGTTTGTCATTGAGGAGGAGAAGGAGCTGAAGAAATTTTACGTGCAGACAAATGAGAATATGCGGTGGCTAGGATTTAGCGGGGTATTTATAGATAAAGTTGGAATAGATAGATGGATCCGAATTATAAACGTGCTCAACGATAATTGGCCCAAAAAGCCCGTTCTGACTCCGGAACGAAATTGGGTAAAACCATATATCAAAATAGGTGTTTTAAAATATTTTAAACTCAATGGAAATGGTTTCAGGTTCAAATTCCATCGTATGAAGAAGTTATGCTAAAAACAATATTTTCCAAATTGATTTCAATTGATTTTAATGCATAAATTTCAAGGTGTTTCGAGTCCGTACGATCAAACAACAAGTCCGATCGCTACGAAACTTGAAACACTATTATAATTCACCGCTAAGGATCCGATGAAGCTGGTTTCGTCGAAATCCGAGTCAGTGACCCAAAATGCATATTTTTCCATTAATTAATTAAATAAATAAATAATTAAGAAAAAATCAAATTTATTTTATTTAAATTCTAAAATTTGACAATTCTTATTATTTAAAAATTCTTAATCATTTACAATGATTGTAAACAATTTTTTATGTAAATTTCGAGTTGATGAAACTATCAATTGCAGTGCCAAAACTTCTATTTCATTATATTCAAAATTATAAATTAAGTTCCCCAAAATTTCTATTAAGTTAAATAATCAATGATTATTCCATCTATAAACTTTAAGTAGATGGATTCAAATGTTGGGTTCAGAAACTATTATTTTAATATTCTTGAATTTCAGTTAAATCTCTATAAACGTAATACTTTAAACGTTAAATTACATTTATTTTGAAACACTTCAATTAAATTAATAAATATTGCTTTCTATACTTAACTCTATATTAACAAAACGTTAGATTTGGATCGATAGAAATCAATTTACAAAAGTTTACGTACACATTACGTAAATGAACAACTATATAAATTTGCCACCTATTAGCTCTTAATTTTATTCTTAAGTTTGTTATCTATCAATTTCGATTATACTTCCATCTATAATGCAAATCCAATCTCCTCTAACTGCATAAATTACGGCAATTTATTGCAATTGATTTCCCATTAAACTTCATAAATTATCAAATTGAAACCTAAATAAAACGTTTATTTATTTAAAAATCTTGTTGTTTAATTGAATTGACCCTTCACGGGTATAATTTACATTGATTTCCCATTTATTACTTAAATACATCACAAAACGTTAAAACTATATTCATTACAATTTGTTACCAAAATTTATTTAGCGAAATCAATTACGCCCTTTAACAATTTTTATTCATTCATTAATTGCTAATTGTTATTCAATTAAACCCATTCATTTGATTTCCCTATTATGCATCAATTATAAGCCCATCATCTTAAAGGTGATGTCAACATTTTATACTATAAATTTACCCTTTTATATTCCAGTATAAATAAATGCTCACATACAAATTTAGATTCTAAATGAAATAAATTATTCCATCCAGATTCCATTCTTTTTTTTACATCAACTATCACTCTATGAGTAAATTAGCATTTCCTATTCATTTTACTACATTCACTTATATTCACTTTCTGAGTGAATTGGTATTCCATTTAATCCATTAATTTATTAACTTTAATTATTGCAATTCATTGTCTAACATAACGTTGAATCTATTTCCTAATTTTCACCTTGCAATAGTTTACAAATAAAAAGGGGATTGTACTAAATAAATTATTTATTATCCTGCATTACTTTATTACCTCCATTTACATTCAATCTTCATAAATAAATAATTTATTTCATTGATGAATTCAATACTTGCCTTTATTTACTTATTTAACTTTATATCCAAATGCACAAATTTTCACTATTCCAATTACTTGAAATATAAAATTAAATTTGTAAATTTTAATTACCCCTGATACATCAAATTTCAATATTTGCTTTCATATAAATTAATAAGATTTTTACTTCTTTCTAAATTTACATACAAATCTTATTAATTTAAATCATTTTAAACATCGGATTTGCACGGGTCGTTGCAAATTGCAATCAACGTTTTCTTTCCTTTTAATCGAAATATTTCCATTACATTAATTGCAATTAATAAAAAAGTTAAATTTCAAAATAGATAAACCAAAATGGATGAGAAATAGGACAATTGTTTCCTTAAGTCATTTAAACATGTTTATAAATTTGTTGTTTTACACCACAATAATAAATAACTTACTTAAATTATGTTCCTATTCTTGTAATTAATCTATATGCTAAAATAGCGTTCAAATAAATATATATTTCTTTTTTTAACAAATCATTCTCTTCTTTGCTCTAATGAAATTAAATCTACATTCACAAATGAAAAATTCATTTTATTTGATATAAACGTTCTTCTTTTCATTAAATCAAACTTTTCTTATATTTTCACAAAACATAAGCTATGTTTAATTACACTTATTAACTTACAATTTAATGTTCTCTCTCTCATTAATTGAAATTGTTCAATTACACTAATTTCAATTGATTACAAAGGTGAATATCAAAATGGACTAAATAAATGTAATGAGAAATATAAAAATTATTTCCTATCAAACAGCGGTTTAAACATATTTATGCTCTATTGGATACAAACAGGTATTATACATTTCTTACAAATAATAGTTTATCATCTCTCAAATCAATCTTCTGGCTATCAAACATTTTAAATAAATAAACATATGATTCTTTTTTTAATAAAGAAACATTTATGATTCCTTATTAACATTTATTATTCTAATCAATTGGAAATTTACATTCAAACAATTGTTAATATCATTCAAACCAATATTATTAAAATACACACTAACATTTGTTATCATCCTTATATTATTGCAAACGTACATCTTTGATAGAAATTTTAATTAAGCTCTTAATTTGTAATATAATCTAATTTGTATCAATAAAATCATAAATTTTTTTATTCGTAACAGTTTTATTTAAAAATCTTATTTACTTTAATACTTTTAAATGTTTAAAAATGTCGGTCGTTATAATCTCCCTCACTTAAAACTTTTCATCCCCGAAAAGAAACAAGAAGGAATCCAAAAATATGTTATATTTTATTTAAACAGCCAATTTATAAACAATTAAACCTACATATTTAAGTTTAATAAAAAAACTCAAATTCTACAAAAAAATTCGAAGCCTTAAATTTTTGAAAAATTTCGGCAGAGTCTCCTTTGTACAGAAAGGTCCGGAAAACAATAATATTAATAATTACAATATATATAGCATATTTCAAAAATAAAACATATACAAACAAACAATACAACCATTTATGCAACCAAGGAATCCATTATACATCCATAGTAACCAAAACCAATGGTTTGTTTAGTTCAGAAACCTTAAATCATGCAAGGTGGTGAATAAACTGTCAAGTGTATCCTATGCTCAACAGCCTTAGATAATTACTTAATATATTAGTCAAACAACCTCAATAACTAGAAGTACTGTTTACCAAACTTACCATCAGCCAAACAACAAGAATTTTAAATTTATTTAAGTTTATTCGATTTGTTTTTTTTCATCATTTACCTTTCATTCATTTATTTATATAAAGATCAATCACTTACATAATTTGGTTTCCATTAAATATTTAATCATTAATGAATCATTTCAAAAAATATTACTTAAGCTTCTATTATCCTACTTATTTTTATAACTCCATTCGGTTATTGAATAAAAATTTAAGTTTTTGGTATTTGCCCTTGAAGAGAAAAGAAATATTTCAACATATCTAAAAATTTGGTTAAAACATTTAACCTCATTCATTAAGTAAAAATATAAGATATATTTAAAACAACCTCGTAGCATTATGCAAAGATTTTTCAAAAGTCTAAAACAATGTTAGAAATTTATATCAAAACATTATAATAAACTTTAAAATAAGGTTCCTTAAATCCTATAATTTATTAGACTCATTATTTCTAAAATAAGTATAAACTCAAGATTATTATACTGAAACTAATAGAATACTCAAATCTTACATTAAATTTCTAAATAAAAATTTAAAATTTCATATCTTCATAATTAATTTTACACGCTTGTTTCAAAATGAATATTCAAATCATGGAAAAACATTTATTATGGTTTAATACAAAAATTCAAACAGTAAATGAACCAATAAATTTACTATTAGTACTTCAAAATCAATTAAATATTCCAAACTATACTTGCAAAATAGAGATTCAAATTTATTTGCCAAGTTTATTACTATAAATAAAGTTCACAAATTAATATTTTTTTCCATTTGTATAATATCTTTAAATTCTACATTCAAAGAAACTTATATAAATTTTACTTGCAATATTCATTTGAAAGCTTCATTTGCAAATAAATCATATTTAATACTTTAATACTTTTCAAAAATTCATTTGTAAAATTTCTCGCTTTATTTTTAAATACCATTTAAATATTTTAAATAACATCTTTATAAATATATGTAAACTATTTGAAAATAATTATTTACATCACTACTTATATTTACAAAGAATCTATTGAAACCCTTAAATCCATTATTTATGTATTTATTAGTTTTATCTCAATATACTTTTCAAACATTATTAATAAATCAATAATCATTTACTTTAAATATGTTTTATTGAATTAATAATTTCTCACGATATTTACAACACTAATAACCATGCTGTACATAAATAGATAATATTTTAAACATTTTAAAGTATTTAGAAAAGAAAAAAGTCCAAAATATCTTTTATATAATACTTTATCAGAATACTTTTATAACTCGATGTCTTAACATGTTTATCCTCGTTCTTGCAGACTCTGGCCATGCGTTGATCAGGCGCAATGCTAGAATTCACCAAGTACTTAGTAGTTTCAACAACTAGTGAAAATACTTGAAAAACTGTCAAAACCGATATGGAAAGTACAATCCAAACAAATCACCTGGATCAAAGAAACACAATGGTTACTTCTGGATCCCCCAGAAAACATTTGTACCTTTAAGCAATCACTGCCTTGCGAATTACGCCATGATAACCAAAACTCATGGACCAAAGGATATTCACAATAACTTTCACAATATTAATCGAATTCCAACGAAACGAAAAGCAGTATACTTAAAATTTTATTTGCTTTCATAAAAGAAAAATAAATTTCAAATTTCAAATTTTAAATTTAAAAGTCAAAGTTTGACCGTATTGAACAAAATTCACATTTCTGGAAAATATTCTATTTATTCATGTTTAGAATTCTAATTACATCAAAATCAAAATTTATATTTGAAATAACAAAATTTATCCATTTTAATAAATAAAATAAAGTTTCTAAATTAGGAAATTCAAGTAAAATAATTAAAAAATACAGTTAAAATAATCACAAAATACAAGGTTGTTACACTCTCCCCCACTCAAAACTTTTCGTCCCCGAAAAGGAATGAGGTACGGGAAAGCACAGAAAAGATAGAATGAAATAGGATTAAGACAAGATGACAAGAAGATTGAAATGTCACCCGATAACTGTTGTTGCAGGTAAGTTTAACAAGGTGGAGATGATCTTCCAAGATCCTCCAGAATTAAGAACACAAGAACGAAAAAAGATCCTCGAGAATCTGATTCACTCTTTCCGTTTGACAGTGCTCAGATTCAAAATGAGTACCAAAGATTATTAAAGATTATAGAAAAATTTCTAAACAGACTGGTAAAAGCAACAACCTCCCTATTCTGTAGCAAGATAAGGGAAATAAGGACAACCAAAAGATAGTTTGAAAAACAAAATAAGATAATAAATTTGAAACCATGAAAATTTCAACTTAAATTGAAAATTAATTTTACATAAGTTAAATAAATCTTAACTATCTCCAATTTTATTATCTTATCATCCAATTATCTTAAATTAAAAATTTCTAAAATCATGGATTTGAAAAAAAAATCATTCATTATACTCAAAAATGTACTCAATAAATTTAATTCTTTTTTATTCCTAATTATAAGTATATTTATTCCTCTCAATATATTTTATCACCTATATTGAATATATTTACACTTATTATAACTGCTTTAATTTATCCTTAGTTCCTTTAACATCATTTTATATTGTAAATTATTCCATTACCCTTTTTTCCTTTATTTACCACTGTTAATCTTTTTATAACTAAAATTTAAGTGTATAACATTTATTATAACCACTCAAATTTTATTTATAAAATCTTTTTATATTGTATATATTACATATTCAACTTCTATATAATTTAGGTAAGTTATATTGGAAATAAAATGTGTATTATACAAAGAAAACTTTCCAATTTAATCATTTCAAGCTTGAATATTTATCCAAATCTTGAAATTATACTTGAAATTATCCTTCAAAATAAAATTTTGGAATTAAATTTCCGATAAATTCCAAACTATGTAGTGATAAATAAATGCCCATATACTATATATATATATATATATCCATTCAAATTTAAATCATATATCAACATATGTTATAAATCCAGTCTTATTTTAGAAATTCAAATCGATTAAATTCCCTAAAATAAAACTGTAGCGAGACTACAGAACGGTCTCTTCACTTCGAAACTCGAAAATGAATATCGATGATGCTGCAGTCATCACCGAAGTTATTTTCTAGCGACAAAGATAAGAGCTCTATTTTTAAACTTTAAAATTCTTTGGAAATAAACTTCTATTCGAAAATAATTTAAATAGTATATCCTTTTAAAACTTTAAATACAAGGTTTGAATTCCATCGGAAATTAAATTCTCAAATTCTTGTTTAAATTCATTTTAAATTTCCAAATAAATTTATAACCATGTTTTATGGTTCAATTATTTATATATGAAACAAGAAATAATGATATATAAAATCAATTATTATTTCTTTACAACTAATAAAATAATCCAAAAAAAGATTTTATAATACATTTACAAAATTTATTTCATTAGTAAATTTTAAAAAAACATATTGTGTCAGCTTGCTCTGTTCAAGTGTTTTGAAAATCTTATCGATAGCGTTGATCAAACGAATCGATCAAAAATCCAAATCAACATCAACAACTCAAAACACACAATATATAAAACATTTTAAATATTAATTTACAAATACACTTCAAGAATGATTTGAAGATAAGTTGGAAAAAAGATGAGATGATTAAATAACAGAATAGGAAGATGGATAAGCTTAAATAAATCGCGGGCATCCTTAGCCGGGTCAACCGTGGCTTGAAAAATAAGATCGATGTGAATTTCTGGGGTAAATCAACATTCGGTCTCAAGAGATAGAGTTCGGAGTTATAAGAGATACTAGCATATAAACCGAGGATATACAATCTTTGGTGAATCGATGCTGTTGTAAAGGAGTTACACCCCTTTACAAATCAATTTGAGATTGGCGAGACCGCCGACTCATTATAAAGATCATTTGAAGTGGAGTTGTGGGATACTCCAGAATCAAAAGAAGACGAATAGTGAGGGACACGAATGGATTTTGGAACCGCAGGGAACGTTCCAAAATTGAAAGGAATCGAGTTAAGAAAAGAAGAGATTCAAACTCGAATGAAAGTGATTCTCTAAATACATTTACCATATATGCTGAGTTTTTCCTTAAGCCACCAAACCTCTGATACCAACTGTAACAACCTGATATTTTCAACCATTCGCATCCGCACATGTCAGACTTGAATTGCTCAAAATACTACGTTGTAAATAAAATTTGGAAAATCTTAGAATATACAGTAAACAAATAATCACAGATCACAAACACCGATTAAATAATAATGTTGCAGCGGAAGTAAAAGAGATAGTAGTTCATGAAGCTAATATATATATAAGATACATCAGAGTTAAACAAGATACAAAAGAAGTGTAACAAGATACATCAGGTACAAATCAGAATACATCACTGGAATCACTAGATACTGAAAGCAAAATAGATGGCTGGATCTTCAAGAAAAGCTCCAACTCCGAAGGTGAGTCTTGAATGCTTAATCACTCAGTCTGACTCGAGCGTAAAGAAAAACACAAAACACTCGAGTCGGGACATAAATACTTATGAACTGTAAATCAACTCAAGTGAACAGTAACAAAATGCATCGGTAACTTAAAGGATGTTTGGGATCGCCCATCCTTTAAGGATCCGTTAAACTATTTACTATATAGTAATATTGCGCTATTATAATAATGTCTAAAGTAAAATAAACTTACTTTTAAATAGCGTAAGGAGTGACCCAATATTCCTCTTAACACGTAATAATCCCAGTAGTCCATCCAGCATCAGCGTACCTCCAGATTGGGAGGCTAGCCTAAATACTCCATGGGATACAGGAGAAAAACAAACTCGTAGTAAAGCTCGCTATGGTAGGCGACATGGCACACAAGGCAATGCGAGGGTAGATATACCAATTACGCGATGGGCTGGTGGTAACGTAGCAGCCACTACAACCACCTCGAAACACACTCCCAATCAAAATCGAAGGATGGCCATCAAATCAACCACAAGTAAAAGTATAATATCAAAGAAATGCGTCCAATAGGAGGAATGACCTCACATGGCCCGAGATCGCTCCTGTTTTAGCCACCTTATGCCAACTCACGGGAGTCAGGTCCACGTTCATACCTCAATAGGATTGTCACCACCATCCTACTTCATTCTGAAATCTCCACCGCGTACACAGTTATTAAAGTGGTTTTCGGAGTTGGCAGAGAGTATGACAACTTCCGATCCCGGTCTCTTTAACAACCAATCGTTATTGTAATGCCGTGGTCATTTCAAAATAGTTTATACTTCAAAAATCAAATCATTTCATTTCAAACTATATTCCTTTCAAAATAGTTTATACTTCGAAACCAAAACCATTTTAATTTCAAAGCTATATCAAATTCAACACGATATCATTTCCATTTCAAACATATATTCACCTTCCAAATATCAAAATACTTTCAAAATTATAACTCTTTCGAAACCAAAATACTTGAAATCATTACACTTTGAAAATCATAACATTTCGAAATCATACATTTGAAATCATGGAACATTCCTTTAATTCTTTACATTTTACAAAAATTTTCATTAAACCCAAATTTCCAAATTTCCACTTTAATTCAATTCAAACCCTCAGTTTCAATTCAATTCAGTTTTCCAACAAACCATTCAAAATCTTATCAATTCAAAATATAGATTTGATCCACAACATAAACTATTCAATCTTTAGTATATTTCAAAGCTTTAATATACCATATTTCAAAACTAAATTTTATAATTTCATATATCTCTGATTTAACTTCATTATTACTTAGTTTTGAATATTCATTTTCTAATATTATTTAAATAAGCTCAAATATTCATTTATCAAATAGATCAAAAATCAAATATCATTCCAAATTCACATTCTTTATCAAAATAAAGATCATGTCATTCAAAACCATTTCAATCATTAAAATATTATATCCTTTCAAGTGAACCTTATTATCAAATCATTATTTGAATTCAAATTCAAATATTCAAATTTAAATACCTTTTAAAATCAAATATGTCATTTAAATATCATTTCAAAACACATTTCAAAATTTCATTCAAAAATTCATTTATCTCATTTCATTTCATTCAAATTAACACATAACCAAGTAAACCTTATTTAAATTCAAATTCAATTTAAATTCCTTAAAAGTTAAAATTAAAATACAAAAATGTATTCAAAACTCCTTATATTTCACAAATAATCAATTTCAAAACTTAAATCATTTAACACTTTTAAAACATAACTCAAACAGTGGTAAAATCTATAACATTTCAAAACATTGTCAAATTTTAGCGACGACGACATTTATAAAGTGCCATCGTAGCTTATAGTTTCCAAAATAGTTTAGTTCAGGAATAACAACATTTATAAAATATCGTAATAGATATTTAGTTATTTCAAGCATAGTTAAATTCAAAAACAACAACACTTAAAAATGATGCCATAAGATCACAGCATTTTTGAAAAATGCTATTAATAAAATTCCAAATTTTATTATAACTTCAGAAACATTAGCATTCCAAATTTTTTTGTTATTTTAAACTTATAAATCATATTTCTAGACTTTAAAATTTCACATTTAAATAATTTTAACATATGATCTATCACAATAAAAAAGATTTAATTAAATATCCAATTTAAACTCGATTCATTTGTTAAGTCAAAATTCACAGTTTTCTTAACTTATTAATTAAATAAAACTTAACATTTTACTTCAAATATCATTTCAAATTTCAAATTTAATTTCCATCATTTACTTACATTTTAAAAATAAAATTTAAAGTCAAAAATCACATTTACTTCAAATTTACATACATAAATTCACAAATTTAAAACTTAATATTTAATTTTCTCAAAACCATAAAATATATATTTTAAATCAAAATTTCGTACTTTAAAAATATGTACCTATATAAAAATCATTTAAAAAATATACCATGGGGTCTGTATAAAATTTTATAACCTAGGTCAAGTGATACGGATGTATATCATTTCAATCTGCAATTTAAAAAGAAAACCCAGGTTCTATCATTTCAAACCCATAATCCTAAGCCAAATAAAAATACAATAAAAATCACTTGAGCCTATCATTTCAACTCATAATGATTTTTCTCTGTTCTAATGTCCGTTCGGGTATGTATCATTTCAACCCATAATGATTCTTTTCTAACAGGGAACTTGCAGTGTGAACTTGTGTATAAACAAATATAAACAATTACACTAACATGTCAATGTTACAATATACAGTAATATATCATATGTCAGGTGATAATTAACAAAGTAAACATGGTAATAACATGGAATAACATATCATATAATCATCATTTACTTTCAAAACATTTTTAATTACTAATCACTTGTCATCAATTTACCATTTCATAAGTAAAAATGTCAGAGTGAGAAGGACTTATCTTTATCAAAGCTGGAGACCACTACGACACACAAGAACGATTCCAAAGGCACGACAAGCACGATACAACACGACTTTTGATTTGAATGAATGGAGAGCCTTGATATTGATCTTGTAAATAACAAACAAACAAGACCATATACACATAAATATTCAACACAAAACAATATCAAAACAATTTGAAATAAAAAGCAACAAGGAATAGAATGACTTGACCTTGCCTCAACCGTTCAAGTGCTTGGCCTAGGGATTCTTATGCTCGGCTATGATCATGCTAGGCTCGGGTTCGGCAACAATATAGAACGGCTAGGCTAGGAGATATGAAGCGGTAGGTGTTACACATAGGAATACACAGAGTCAAGGCCAAAAGGAGTGGTTTTGTGCAACATTTTGGCTCGGTTTGGTCACATATGGGCTCGGCTTTGGATAGTACAGGACAAGTCAGTGGAAAGGCTGATGGTCAGAGGTGATGTACATCAAGTGGTGGTGGCTATGGTGGTAGTCGAAGTGATGGATGAAGGGGATAGGTGAAAATATGGTCGGCCAGGCAAGTTTCAAGAGGTGCTCTGCAAATTTGAGGTGATGGCATCATCAAGTGATCATGGCCAGATCTAGACAAGGGGGAGAGGAGTTGGTGCTTCCATATATGGTGGTGGTGGTGGTCAGTGGTGATGGTGGTAGAGGCTAGCCGAGCAAGGCTAGAGAGAAGCAAGGCACAAAATCATTGAAAATAATGAAAAGAAGAAGAGAAAAGATAGAAAAATTGAAGAAGCCATTAACAATTTTCTTTCTTTGGCCATGAGTTTTGAAAGTGAGAAAGTTTCTCACGTGAAAACTAGAGGAAATACATGCAATGC
This sequence comes from Allium cepa, assembly GCA_030765085.1. Classification (NCBI taxonomy): domain Eukaryota; kingdom Viridiplantae; phylum Streptophyta; class Magnoliopsida; order Asparagales; family Amaryllidaceae; genus Allium; species Allium cepa. Next base: position 632,803,021 of record CM060941.1, read on the forward strand.
ATAAGAAAATGGATGGTCAAAGCTAGGAATGAAAAGGCAAATGAAATGAAAAGTCAACTTAATGAAAAGACATAGAAAATGAAAGGGCTTTTGTCTCTTTAAATTTCCATTTCTTTTAATCAAAATAAACAAAATAAAATTCAGTAAATAAAAATAAAAGACAAACAAAATAAAGTGAAAAAGAAAATAAATAATTAACTTTAGGAAAAATAGAAGATAAATCAGAAACTAGCTTATTAAATTAAAACTGGCATTTAAAATTGTAAACAAAATACAATAAGCATTGAAAAATTATAACTACACGTTAAAATGTTTTAAAAATAAAATATATACATAACATGTCATTTTACACATATATACACAAATTAGAACATGACATGACAAATAAAAATATTATTTATATAAATTAAAATAAACAATTTTGTTAAATAAAACAATTTACATACAAGGGTTTAAAAGGCATAACTTTCAGAATATTAATCGGATTCCAACGAAACGAAAAGAAGTACACTTAAAAATTTATCTACTTTCATAAAATAAAAATAATTTTCAAATTTTAAATTTGAAAGTCAAAGTTGACCATATTGACCAAAATTCACATTTCTGGATAATATTCTATTTATTCTTGTTTAGAATTCTAATTTACATCAAAATCAAAATTTATATTTAAAATAATTTTTTTTATCCATTTTAATAAATGAAATAAAGTTTTTAAATCAGGAAATTCAATTAACATAATAAAAAAATACAGTTAAAATAATCACAAAATATAGGGTTGTTACAATTTAATAAGAATATTTCATATAATGTGTATAATATATATATATATATATATATATAAAATATATATAGTTATAAATTATTAATATAAACAATAATTCCATATGTATAAACACTAAAATAATATCTTTATAAGTATAAATGATTTGAAAATCATTTTGGAAATATTTTGAAAAGATTATTTTAAAAATAGAATATTTGAAAAACAATTTAAACAAAATTAGTGAAGACGAGAGAGATCAAGAAAGTGCTATCAAGGTTTTAACATAAATTCTATAACCCTATAACTTGTCTAGCATATCTTGAAACCTTGAGCTCTCTAATACTCATGAGTTTTCATTCTTGAACTCTTGAAACTTTATATAAGCATCTTAAATCTACTCATGATATCAACATCTTGGTATTGTACAGTCTTCTTAATCAATACGTGTCTAATATCCTGCACTACAGATATCATATATATATATATATATATTGATAAACCATTAGTATCCATATTTTATATAATGTCCTATAGTTATTATCATCAAAACTAATACCTAAGGTACTAACATGCTCGATATCCTCTCCAGAAGAGTTCGAGTAACTTCTAAGGGAGCCAAAATCACGTTCCTGCTTAGTGCATCTGCCACCATATTTGCTTTCCTAGGCATATAGAGAATATTCAAATTGTAGGCCACCAAAAATTCTAACCACCGCTACTACTTCAAGTGTAGATCATTTTGAGTGAAAAAGATACTTCAGGGACTTGTGATCCTCGAAGAGCTCGAACTTCTCGCCAACAGGTATTGTCACCACATCTTCAAAGCAAACACGGCAGGTAACAATTCCAAATCTTGTATAGAATAATTCTTCTCATGAGGCTTTAGCTGGCTGCTAGTATATGCCAGAACCTTCCCAGTTGCATCAGAACTACACCTAGAACTACTCCACAAGCATCGGTATACACTGTTGTCCTCTAATTCTATTCGGAATAACAAAAACTGGAGTATTGGTCAACTTCCTATTCAAATCAGCAAAGGTTTCATTAAAGACTAGGATTTTCCGTCATTTCATTTTGGATATTTAAATGGTTTTAAATATTGATTGAAATATAAACTGATTTTTACATATGAATATTTTGGTTGAAATTATAGAATGAATTTAAATTTTAAATATAGCGATTTATCGTAAGACGAAAATGGTAAATAATTGAAATTTGAGTTGAATATGAATCAAAATGATTTCTAATGTTGATATAAATTCTATTTGAATTACAATTGAGTAAGTAAGTTTTTTAAAACTAAAATTTCAAGTGATTTCGTTAATATTTGAAATCGTTGATTTTATCGACGCGCTAAAATAGCGATCTGAGGCACAGTCTTGGAATTCGAAGAAACCAATTTCATTTGATTCATAATAGTGTATTATTATCGGATTTCAAATTTTATAGCGTTTGGAGTTAATGTTTGGTCGTACGGAATAGAAACACGTTGGATTAAATATTGAAACTTTAATATAATAATTTGGTTCAAAAAGGCTATCTTCTCCATACGATCGAGTTAGGCCTCGAGACTGGTTCCATTGGGTTTGGAATAGGGGTATAACATTAGGAACGCTATGCGGCACATCTCAATAGGAGTTCGGAATTTTGAGATATGCTAAACGAGATATTTTGGAATTTATTAATATTATAAAAATTTCAAGGTCAACCATATCAGCCGACCTACCTTATACTCAAGCCACCTTACCTATCGTTACCATATCCTCTTCTTTTAAATACGCCTTTCTTCTATCTTATTTCATGAATTCAAACAGAAAAAAGGAAGAGAATCAAAAAAATGAAACAAAACAGAAATCGCAATCGAAGCATGGAGTTCGATTACTGGAGTTTTTGATTTTTACGTGCGGCGTGAGGGTGGGGCTGTAAAAATTAAGGGTGTCGGAAGCTTGACAGTGGAGCAAGATGAACTAGGACTGGGAAATTATCTAGATTTAGGCCTTGGTTCATCTGTTAGAAAGTGCGGATGTGGTTGTCGGGCGAAGGAGATTCGATTGGCGGAGTTTGGTAGGGTGTGACTTGTGTAGTTGGGTGCAATGTCATGAATGGCAGCGAAGGAGGGAGGATGTCGCGTTTGGGATAGATGTTTGGGAGGGGTAGCTGTGATGCGGGGTGATGGAGTTTCTGATGAGAAGTTCATCGGCGTCGACGTTTTGGGTTTTTGTGAAGCGGAGAAGGGAGACTCGGTGGAAAGTCGGCCATGAAGGAGTTCGTTGACTGGAGGGAAGCAGAAGTTTAATTTTAGGAAGATGAGTACTGTTCTTTAAGGGTCGGCTGATGGGCTTTGCATGGATGGGTGAGATTACTAATTCATTTAGCTAGTTTAAATAGTTAATTAAGGTAGTTACCTTCGAAAATTAATAACTCATCCATATGAAACTCGATTAACCCGTGGATTTTTGCAATAGGATTGTATTATCGCGAACTATAAAATTACATTAGATTAGTTAAGATTTAAGCTTCTAGAATTTTTAGTTAAATTCGAATGCAGAAGCGGCAACAAAAATCAAGGTGAGTAAATCTCACTCGATTTGGATAACTAGGTAAATCTATAATAATTAAAATTTAATTATTGGATGATTGGTTGAATTGATATATTAATATCATTTGAATGTTATATTTTATATATTAGTGTATATATTAGTAGTTGGATATATTTTCCGCCGTTGGAGTGGATGAGACACTATGCGCCCCGCATAATAGCGGACGACCCTATATTACCACAATACCTGCCTCGAAGCGGGATTGGTATTTTATGTTATATAACATATGTGGATGCAGGAAAAATAGGTTGGAGGAATCCAACTGGATTCCTCAAATATAATGATTGTTTTCATATATAGTGATATATGATGTATTTGAATATTTATTATAGATTATAGTGTGATGTGATTTATTAGATTCTATAGTAGCACTGGCCCTAATTTTGGTGTTGTAAATACCATAAGTAATATTTTTGAATTTTAAAACGAAATTAAAAGGCAATTTTGAAATGAAAAATATTATATAGAATTTTAGGAATTTTTTAAAAAGAAATCTATTGGATAAAATAAATAATTTGATTTTGGATAATTATTTAGCTATTTCATAAAATGGTTTCAAATGGAAAATTTTAAATTAAGTTTCTTTTTAAAACGATGGATTATTAAATGAGTTTATATAATTTACAAACGATGTTTATAACTAAAATGAAGTGATTATCATTTGATAAATTGGGAATATAAATCCACGTTGCGAATTTATAACGAGATATAGAATCGGTTTAGAAGAAATAGTGGAATCTATTTTGGATTTTGAAAATAGTGGTGAAATAGGAAATGTAGATTGATTTGTGATAAATCGAGAGACATTTATGAATATAAAATTGGTTATTTTGGAATTTAAAAAAATTTATCGAGAAGTTAAGTTGTTTTTAAAAGGAATTGTTATTTCTTAATCTATGTAGTTTAGAACTATTTTAGTATTTAAATATTTCGAAAGTTGGTTTTCTTTCAAAAAATTTAAAATCAACTGAAATAAATCCTAATTATTATAATAAGCTTTGTAAAATCAATTAGTATTATTTAAAAATGAATTGGAAACGAGTTATCATTGATTATTTAAAAGTGTTTTATATTTTAAATAATTATCTAAATGCATTTTGAAAATAAATTATTATACTTTAAAATTTTACTTATCATATATATATATATATAGTGTTTTGAAAATGATTGAAATGTGTTATAAATAATCTCAAGATTTGTAAACCAAGTAATTTAATGGAAATGATTTATAAGAGGAATCTTAAAATGAACGAACTTAAGAAAATTTCTAAAGTGTTCGATACGTAAACTTCGAAAAATGAATCATAATTCATAAAGATGTTATAAATGGTTGGATGGGATTTTAAATAAGTAAAAATTGATTTTAGAAGTTGTAAAAAGGCATTTATTAAAATTTCCAGAGATTTTGGAACGAGTTATAATGAGTTGAGAATTTACAAATGTGGTTGTAAATGTTTTTTGAAGTTGGCAATAAGGGAATCTCCTTGTTTGGGAATACAACCATAAAATTGATATAACTTTATGAATATTTCCTAAGTGTTGAGAAGCAAGTGATTTTGAAAAATATATTTATTAATTTTTTCCTAAGTATTGGGGAAAAAATGTTTTGGAGATGTTGACTATGGAATGGATATGTGGAAATATTTCACTAAGGATTGAAATAAGATATGATTTGAAAAATATCCTGTTATGGATATAAGTTTTGAAATGGTTTTCAAAAATTGGAATACGGAAAGAGATTTGAATATATATCTTGTAAAGATATTTTAAAATGGATATTTTGGAAGATTTACAATATGGGCCGAGTGACTGCTTATGTGTGAAATTTGATAGTTAAATAACCAACTTTCAAATCTGGCCAAATTCATTGATAGTTTCGAAAAGACCGAAATCGGATTTAATTACTCGAAAACTACTTCGATCTAATTTGTGCGTTACAAATTGTAATATATCGAAGATAATGAAGACCGTGATCTTGGAGATTCGGTTTGCTTAGACCCAGAACAACTTGTATGGATGAATGCTATCAGAACATCGTCATTGGAGTTCGATGAGCATTTCAAGTGTAAATGTTCTTGAAAGGTAATCGTAGCCTCAAGCCTCGTCAACTAGGAATGGCTAAAACATGGGAGATGCCGCAAGGCTATTGCCATTAGGGTGTGATCATCACTCATCTAGAGTGGACACCTATCATCACTTTCATTTGTACGCGTTTTGGGGCCCATTAGTGGTGATCATTTTTGTAGTATCCAGGTCAGGGGTAGGTCGGTCTTGTGTTTGCAGGGGATCCAGGCGAGGTCCTCGGTACATTTTTCTTGAGATGTACCGTGGCGGGTGGTATCCCAGTATCCCAGGCATTGTATGAAAGCCAATATCCACTGCGAGCCTGTACGGTTTTGATTGTACCCAACTATGCTGAAGCGTGAGATGCAAGCATTTCAGCTATTTTCTAGTTTATTTTCTATAGACACTATTATAATACCAGATGATTTTTATATAAAATGTTTTGTCTATCGTAAGGTAAAAAACCATCATGTTTATGTGTGGCGTGGTCTTCTGAGATACCTTTGTTTCAAAGGATTTTGATAACGGTAATAATTCAAGTCGAGTGTGTTTTCTCACGCTGGTTTTTCAGACTGACTCGGATGTTATTTTATTATAATACTTAGGTCAGACCTAGTATTATAGATTCCGGTTAGGATGCTATTGAGCTCAGGAGACAAGATGGAGGATTCACGAAGGTATTATACGTACTTGGTTATTTCCGCTATGTGAGTCATGCTATATATTCAATATTTGTAAGGACAAGTTATTCTAACTTTCCAGATTGATTGTATTATGATGATTGTGTGTATATTACCAATTACAGGTTATTTTGTATAAAAGTTTGCTATTAGCTATATATATTGTTCCGCTGAGATTGTGAGATATTGTATTAATGTTTTTATTTTCTTCTTCTATCCTCTTTTTTCTCTTAGCTATTCATCTTTTCGTACAATTTGGGTTGGACAGGTATGATTTAATGTCAGCCCAAAGGGTATGGAATTACGGGCTGTTACGACTTCCTCGTGCTTTATGGTCCAGACAAGCTTCTCATCCTTCTTTCTCAAACTATCAAATTGAGGCAATCCTGGAGTAGTCCTAGATGAATCTCGTATAAAATCCGGCTAGGCCTAAGAAAATTTAAACTTCCATAAGAGTCTGAGTGTCTTCCACTCTTGCACAGCCGCAACCTTTGCTGGAATCAACTGAGATACCATCTCCCAACACAATATGCTCTAGATACCTTAGTTCGAACAACCAAAAGTGAGACATAGAAAATTTTGCCTTCGAAACATGTTTCCTTAACGTTTTTATCACCATTTCCAAATGGTGTTGGTGCTCTTCTTCAGAATTGGAGTAGACAAGGATATCGTCTATAAAGTCTAACACAAATTTATTGAGAACATCCCTGAAAACATGATTCATAAAGTCTATGAAATAAGCGGGTGCAGTGGTTAGGCCAAAAAGCATAACCAACCAATCAAAGAAAAGGTCTAGCCCTCTGAATGCAATTAAGGATATACTATCTTCGGCTACTCGCAGCTGGTGAAATCCGATAGCCAGGTCCATCTGGGAGAATACTCTAGCACTATGATTGCTGGTCAAATATGTCTTTTATGTGAGGTAAGGCATACTTATTTCGAATATTGTGCTTATTTAACTCCCGATAATCCACACAAAGTCTCAAAGAACCATCTGGCTTTGGGACAAAAGTAACATCTGCTCTCCAACTAGAACGACTAGGTCTTATCAGTCATCTTCTTAATAAATCATTGGTTTGATCTACTAGCTCCACCCTCTCTTTCGGCGCCATTTTATGCATGGGTTGAATAACGAGTCTCGCATCAGGAATTAAGTCAATGTGGAACTCAATTTCTTGATATGGAGATAGACTATTAACTTCTTAAAATACATCAGGATATTCCTTAACAATTTCTATTGACCCTAACTCTTCGGGAAGATTCAAAAGCATAAAGTAAACTACTCATACATTTGTTTGGATCATCACATGATACTTTAAAATAATTCCCTATCTTATTTTAAAATATTACCAACTTTTTAACACATCTAAAACAGCTTTATTTTCTGATAGCCAATCCATATCAAGTATAACATTGAACCCCTTAAAATCTAAAATGAACAGGTCACGAGGAAAAATGTGGGTAAGGTAAGAACTTGGTTTATCTTCACAAACCATGCACGGATTGGTGACACCTCCTACGGGGTTTGACAAACAAATAGGGGATTCCACAAATTTTAAGGAGAGTTGGATTTTTTCTACCAATTCTAAAGTAACAAAACTATGTAAAGCCCCTGTATCAAATAGTACTCTAACAAAGATTCCATTAATCATTAAGGTACCTTCAATAACTCCCTTTCCCTTCACATTTGCTGAAGTTGATGGCTCATCCTTAATAGCATACATTATGACCTGTTATCCCTTCTTTATAAGTGGGCAATCATTTATCATGTGCCCTGGCTGCTGATAATTGTACCAAAGCCAGATGGATCCTCCTTGCTATTTGGCAGCTTCAGAATTCTTACAATACCTAGCCAGATGGCTCTTCTGCTTGCACTGATAACATTCAACATTCTTGAACTTGTTTCTTCGGTCTCCTTACATCTTCCCTTTTCCATGCTTCTTCCAGTTCGGGTTGAACTTTCTCTTGTTTGGATTACTGGATTTCGCTCTAGGTGATGTTGCTGGCTTCTTTTTCTCCAAAACTTCATATCTAAGAGACTTATCTACCAACTCCACAAAAGAAACCTTAACATTCGTATTTTTTTTGGAAATCTTCTCTCATTCTCATCACAAACATCTCGGTCTCACTCAAAGGCGTATCGATTAACTAAGGTCCAAAATGAGACAACTCATTAAACTAAGGCATATCCCTTTTCTAAGAAATTCCTATACATCTAAGTTTTTCCAACTAAGGACATGAACTGATCCTCAAATACTTCCTTAAATATGGCCCATGAGAAATCATCCTTCAGAATATTAGCTGTAACAGAGTCCCAGCAAGCTGCCGCTCCAACTTGTAACCGCCAAGATTCTAAGAACCGTTTCTACTCATCCGAAAGATTGAAACGCTTGAAAATATTTTAACAAGATCAAAGCCAAGTTTGAACTTTGATAATGGATTGCATTCCCTTGAATAGCTTACCTCCCAGATTTGTATAATCCTTGCACATGGTTGCAAAATTCACCCGAGGTTGCATTGGTGTTGCCTCTTCAATAATCCCAACTCTTCCATCATTTAGAGCTTGAACATTGATGGTCGTGGTCCTGCTAGATCCTCTATCTTATCTATTCCTATTTTTCATTCTTATTACTAGATATAGTAAGATAACTCATAGAATAGTTGGACGAGACAAATCTTAAGGAAAAAGGGGCACTAATCAAACATATTTCTAACTCGATTATTTATATATACGAATAAAAATTACAAATACGTGCTATCAAGGACTAAACTCATTTTAGAATATTACTGACCCTATCACTAATGAGTAGACTCTAACCATGGTTATACATATGAGTAGCACATGCAATTACTCCAAATTTCTCCATCAGAGTTCCATTAAGTACTAAACTAGCCGGGACAGTTATAACTTCCTATCCTCACAGGTGCTGGTATATAAATAACAAAATACAGTGGAATTAATAGAATATCTGCATAGGACCCTCCAGCTTCATGCTCCATGCTCCATGCTCTATCCAAAATGCTCCAAGCTACCTAACTACTAGGCTTTTCGAAAAAATAAGGCACCCAAAGTTTAAGATGAAAAGAAAATAAACTTCGGGTCAGTCTTGGGACTAGTGTAAAAATCCAAAATACAGAAACTTGAAAACAAAGGTATCTCATACGACCACGCCACTCATAAACACAGAATGAGTTTTTACCTTATGATATCCAAATCATTTTCTATGCAAAATCTAAGGATATAATTGTTAATGAAATTATTATTATTAATGATATTCTTTTGTAAACACTTTTTAAGTAAAATTATATAATCTTAGCTGAAATTGTTAAATTGATAAAATTCCAGCATAGTAGGTTCTACAATCAAGTCCGAAGGCACTTATTAGAGAATGGATTTCCATACACGTAGTAGGTAATGATTGCCATCCACATAGCACATTCCACCACATTTCCAATTCCATCACACCCTATTGATTTCCACAAATGTACAACCTATAAGCTCGTACGTCTCAGGAAAGGGTGTTAATTATAGGAGAGTTACCCCCTATACCACCAAACAGATGTACGTTTGTAAAAATTAATGTACGTGCGTTTTAGAAATACAATATCATACATTCATCCATATAAGTTGTCCAAGAACATGACAAACTAAAGGAACTCTCCTACTAAATCCTTGTAGGAATCATCCTAGGGTTAGTAGCGAGCGGCCCTTGCATCAAAGATCAAATGAAGATACTACTGCCACCTATAAATGATATGAGAAATTTGCGCTAAGGGTCAGTGAAATAGCCCTTCATTCCATATCTTCAGTTTGAATTTGTAAATTGGTCCAAAGAAGTTTCTAGATGGGAATCACCTAAATCCAATCCCCGTTCCTTCCATCTAATCATCATTAAAAGACGTAGAGTAAATAGGAGTTTATCATTTGATTAATTACTTTCTCTTTGACAAAATATCTTCTAGAAAAATATATTTTTATAACAATTCCTTCCGATATATACAGGATAATTAAAACTCTCTTTAAATTTGGAAATACTAAATCAAAATCATTTCTCATAAATCATACTGCAATACCTTTTTGAGCAAAAAGGGTAGATAGAAATTATACTAATTCAACGCAACATCAATTTCCATATTCAGCCTTTACCGTCTGTCGAATAATGGTGAAATCACCTTTTAAATTCATGCGGATAGTACGGGTTTCCTCCATGGAATTTAATACCAAGTATAAGAAGATTATATCTATACAATCCATGTTGTATTAATGTAACGATCCAATTTTTTGACGCTCGAAAGTGGACATCAATACGTCCACTGTATCAAATGCCGCATAGTCGAATGCTGGAAAACCAAACCGTTAGGGTTAAAGAAGAAGAAGATAGAAGAAGAAATAGAAACAATAACAGAATCTCACATTTTGCATTGGAACAATATATGATAGATAAATGAATATCTTTAAAACAAAGAACTATATCAGTTATTACAATACATCATCAGAGTTTACAACAACACACTACAACACTGGCAGTTGATACAACTTGACTCACATGAAAAAATTTACTTTGCACCAACCATACGCAGCGGACACTACATAGTATAAGTAATACGCTTCGCCATCCAGCTTGAACTCCATATCTCCACAACATCTTTTTGACTTCACTCCCAAATGACTGATAACCTGACTCTAGGCTGCCCGTGTGGAAAATTATGGGCACTCAGAGTTTAGAAAGGGAACAATAAACTCCATGTCAGTCATGGGACTGGTGTGAGATATTAAAAACAATTATTTTCACAAAGAAAAGAAATCCGCTATACTTTTGGAAAATGAAACTACCATAAGGCCTCCCGCCACACACACAATGCAAACGCAGAATTGGAGGAGATTTCTCCTTATGATAGTCAAACATGCTTGATACGCAATTTTTTTAATATTATCATTAGTGCATAGTGTAGAAAACATTTCAAAAGTATAGTATTAATCTTAGCCAACATAGACATTTTGTACTATGCCTACTATAGCTACCAATTAAACGGCGGGTGACCACCATAAGTAAAAGGCAAGTTATACAACTAAAACACTACAGGGCGTATATCGTTTCTTTGGATTTCAAACAAATGGTCAGGCTAAGGAACTTCTTATGCCACATGGGTACGCCTCTAAAGGTACGCCCCTAGAACTTAATCAGCTCTCTGCCAACACAAGGCCGAGTTACCTCTGTAACTAGGTAACTACCACAAGTATGCCATCCGCGGTCGTTATCGACCTTTATCCGAGGATCCTCAACCACAAAACACAAATTTGCAGTAACCACACAGGTTAAATATCTGGGATCCATACCATGATACCACCCTTTTCCAGAAGGAAATGGACATACCCTGAGAGCGTTACCCCTAAATTGTCTTACTGCATCCTTCCTGTTTCGACCATTTCTGAGATGTGAGGTCCGACGAGGTCTCGTCCACAAAGCTACGCTTTACACAAAAGCCATGCTTCGATCAACACATGATCAGCAGCACTTCGTATGCCACATTACCAAATTGGTAATATATACTAGTAACCATCAACTACATAACCTCTGAGCTTGTACGTCTCAAAGAAGGGTGTTAAGCTAAGAGAATAAATTCTCCGCTACCAACAGAAATGTAGTTGATAGAAAGAAGCTTTACATCACAAAGTGTAACGTCAGACACACATCCTTACAAGTCTGTTTCGGGTTTGAACAGAACCGAAGGCACTTCAAAGAAGCCCTTACAAATCCGGATATTCATTAAGCACGTCCGGACTCCCCATTACAAAGGGTGATAAAATCTCTATACCGGAGCTACTCGGTGCAGAGACATTCGACAGGTAATCCTTTCGTTTTCGAAAATACCTGGTCTTCAACACCACCTTCAAATGCAGTCCAGTTTCATCGTATAATTATTCAGAATGGGTTTTATGACATAAATTCCTCTCCCAGCTAATCCGAATAAAGAGTGCTTATTTTAAAAATAAGTGTTATATTCAGATTTTCAAGTAAATCACAACAAATTTTCCACTTTGATCTTTTAACAAAAGATCCATCACTAAGATTCGATGTGGTTTTCGAGCATCTATTTGAAATCCGACCACAGGTCGCTTAAAAATTCAAATGCCATTTAAAGACCAATATTGATAGTCGGTTATTTAACTATCAATCAATATTCACAAAAATCATCAGATTTAAATAATTTTCCCCCAATTATCTATTTTTTAATTATCTTCGTAAGATATATTTTCACACTTCAACCATTTGAAAACAAATTTCAAATCACTTTCCTTACGCAGTAGAATAAATTTCTAAATATTTATTTCCTTTGAAAATATGCCGAGTCCGAATACTTTGAAATAATTCTAATCACTAATCTAAAATATTCTTGGAAACATTTAAAATAAGAACTATTTCTAAACACTTATTTAAATATTGACTATGAAAGCATTATACTAATATTTCACATAAAACTTCAAGTCCAAACTAATTTCAAAATAAAATTAGTAGATAGAGTATAAATATTTAAATAACCATTTTCTAAATCGAATATCAATTAAATCTTTAAAATAATCATTTCTGTAATTAATAAGTAAATCTTTACTTTAAAGATTTTCAAAAAACATTAAGAAAATAAATTCTCCAAAACATCTTTTTACAAACCAATTTTATAACTTTAAATTTATAATTTAAAAGCTACGTTAAAAACATACTCGGCTCTCCAAAGAAGAATACTCTTTCCATTTTAGAATGGTCCATTTAAATCAATCAATAAATCCTTCTTGATTTATTTCAATTTACATTACAAATCCGTAAATTCCTTTCCACACTTTTTTTCAAAATAAACTGATATTTATTTTAAAAGATATTTCCCTTTCCTTTATAAATTCCCATTGTGAATTTAATTTCCAAATATCCACTGATATATGATTTTAAAAATTGATTTCCAAATATTCACTTTCAAACACCAAATAAATTTTCAAGTTGATTTCCCAAATTTATTTTCAAACACCAAATCAAATTTCAAATCGATTTCCCAAAGATTTATTTTTAAACACCAAATTAATTTCCAAATTGATTTTCGAAAGATTTATCCTTAAACACCAAATCAAATTCCAAATTGTTTTTCAAAATCATTTCAAACACCAAATTAAATTCCAAATTTGATTTCTAAATTTATTTATTTTTAAATAAATTCCTTTATCTCTTTCAAACTATTTAAAATTCGGTATATTAATTAAATTCTACAATTTTTTTGAATAATATTACTCAAAATCCATTTATTAAACTTTTTTCCCGTATTTTGGAATTTTATTAAATAGGATTACAAAAATCAATATTTATCCTTTTTTAAAATTCCGTCTTTTAAATTTATCCAATTTTCAAAAATTAATTTTTACTATAAACTTTCTACTTAGATTTTGAAAATAAAACTTTATGTATTTCTGGTATCCTACGATACCAAAGATACGTTCGGCTAAACTATAGCCTTCAACGATTTCAATCACAAATATAATCACACACAGATCTAATTAAATCAACACACAACATATGAAACAAATTCAAATATTTGAGGAATCAAGTTAGATCCCTCCAACCTGTTTTCCTACATCCACATATGTTAGCACAACAATTAAATACCAATTCCACTTCGAGATGGAATATCGTGGTATATGGGATTTTATAAAATCATCCGTTGTTATACGGCACATAGGGTCTCATCCGCTATATAATGCGGAAAATCAATCACTCCACACACACACACACACACTCTCTACCATATTCAAACAGTTAATCAATAACTCAAATTCCAATTATTTGAATTTGAGTGAGAAGATCTCACCTTTAGCTATGCATGCAACCCATTTTTCATTCCAGTTTGTTTTTCACGATCTTTTGACCTTGTATAAACATTAAATGATTTTTATTAATATTCAAAGGAATCGAGCAAAATAAATTTCCATTTAATAAATTTAGTTAACCTATGATTTTTATTTTTAAACAAACCATTAAAATTTATCCTTTTATAAATAAATTGGTTACTAAAATAATTTAGATTCAATTAGACAAATAAATCTTTACCATTAAAATTAAATCCATAAATGAAAATATGTATGTGTATATATTTATATTTTCTGTTTTATAACTTACTATTACTTTTTTTCTCTATATATATTTATACATATATATGAATAAATTTTAAGGAAATTACCTCACTGGCATCTACGAACCAAGGCCCACAACCGCAACTTTGCCAGAGTCACCATCGCGCTACAATCATGCGCACGTCCATCGCAACGCCTCACGACCGCCTACCATTGCCTTGCCTCGTCGAGATTGAACCCATCGTTGTCGCGCTCTCCCCTTCATCGCACGTACACGCATCACGACTCGTCACCAGATCTCGCGACTCACCTACTCGAATTGAATTCGAGCGAAACCCCAGTGCCCAATTACGCCTCGAATTCGATCTACGACGAACATACGGCCACCCCTATCGGCAACACACTCCCCTCAGCCCCGACATCGCGTGCTACGACGTCCAAACATGACTGAAGCCCTCCCAAAACCCCTCTCTCGATATTTGCTTTGCATAGAATCGAACAGCACATGGCTCTCTTTCGACTTGATTAAATTTGATTCTAGGGAAAAGAAATTTGTGGATTTGATTTTCGATTTATAGACAGGAGGGAAAGGCCGTAGATTTAAAAGCCCGGCTACCATTTATTTCTATTTTTAACGAACGAATTTTGTTAATTTTCTTTTTTTTAATCAGCGAAGATGTGTGGTGAAGTTAAACAGGAAAAGAAGAGCACGTGTCACAAAGTGGAAAAGTGGCTAGTGTGTAGAGTTCTAAAGTTTAAAATAAATTGACCAGCCAAATTATTTAAATTTTGAATTCAAATTGCCACAATTACACAACTCACAATCTCGACCTCCTATCGAGGCATGCCGCTAGGCGTTTATAATGTTATATGCCTATTCCAAACATAATGGAAAAGGTTCCGAGTCCAAATTCGATCGTATGGAGAAGATAGTTTTTGGACCGGTTAAAACATTAAATTTTCAATTTAAATTTCAGCGCGTTTGCTTATCGTACATCACACGACAACTCCGAATGCTACGAAAAATCGAAATTCGATAATAATAAGCTATTACGGATCCAAAGGAACTGGTTTTATCAAAATCCGAGACTGTGCCTTGGAAAGCTATTTTTAAATACCGATTTAAATGATATAATTTCAAAACCGATCAAATCATTTTCAACTTCAATCCTAAAGCTTCCATTATCTTCAGTATTATCAATATTAATTTTCTTAGCCTTAGAAATATTTTTATTAAGCTCAAAACTGAAGGTTGAACATTTTACCCAATTTCCATTAATCAAATTCAATAATTTAATTGCCAAATAAACAATGACATTTGAAACTCAGTTTAAATTAACTTCCAAATATTTAAAATCAATTAAAAGTTTCAATTTCAAATGTTCAAAATTCTAGGTCGTCACGATTAAATTTGAAAAATTAAATCTTTAATACTTTCATCTTTTCCAACATTTCGGCCTTATCTATTCCTCGCCTTGGAAAGAGGCCAGATGAGTCAGGGCACTAATTGCTTCTGAACTTCTCCTTAGTTTAAGAACCTTAAATTTGGATCTCACGAATAGAAAAAATCTATCTACTCATTGGCTTTTAGAGCCAAGATTAAATCACTTGATTATAACAGCTTTTCTTTAAATCATTAATTTACACTCTTTTAAAATAATTATGAAACCTCCAAATCATCTTCAAAATACTTTATTATTTATTAAAAATATTTACAAAATATTTGTGAAAGAATACTTAAGTTTAAAGTTATATTTCAAATGTTATTAAAAGTGCTGCAAAAAGTGCTGCGAATAGTGCTTTTAATGCTTATTTTCTCAAAACAACTTTTTTTATTTAGAAATCCATTATTATAACTTAAATCTATTTTAAACCACTTTAAAATATTTATAAGTTTATTCCTTATTTTTAAGGAATAAAAAATATCATTTATAAAGAATTCATCGCTTTGGTTTTCGAACTGCCAAACCACGACTATTTTGAAAACTTGATTTTCTCATATTTAAAAAACGATTATAATGGTTCAGAAAATTCTTATTCCAAAGAATTCTGACTATTAATCCATCGTATAAATGGATTTAACTTTCTATGAGCGAGATCGCAAACTACCATTAGGCGACGCGTTTATTTTAACTAAATTTTCATATTCTTTCCAAACTTTGTCAAAACACTATTAAATATTTATAAAATATTTCTAAATCATTTAAAGCCATTTTGAAGGGGTTTAATAATTCCATATCACTTTTATAACTTGATTCAAAAAGTGATTTCCTTGTGTAATATCGATGTATATTTAACATGACTTGTTTACCCAGTTAAACACTATATTAAAACAACCAATACTTGATGATCAAAACATAGTAAACCACCATAACAATCATATCACATCATCATTATATATATATATGTAGTTTCTCACTTCATTTCGATCAAATTAACTTTAAAACGGCTATAGCTCTGCTATCTCGAAAGGGAACTCACGACTACTAGCACAAATGCTCCTAAGGGGTTCGACCTTGGTCTTAAAGACTTAAAAGGGCTTGGCATTTCTTTTTGTGGTGGTGGGGGGCTTGGTTGCACATGTCCTTAGTGGTGGAGAAGGAAGAAACTGCTAGCTTAAACTTTGGTTTGAAGTGGTATAGATTTCGATTGATTTTCGTATAAATTTGTTTTGATTTTGTAATATTTTCATTCTTAAGCGATGGAATCCATTAATGTAGAGAAGAAGAGGATAAGGATCTTCAGGAATTTTATGGAAGAAAAAGCGTGAATGAAGTGAAGAGAGGTAGGTGCTATTTATAGGCAAAAGTACATATGCGATATCATGATATTTCCATACAAATACATTACCATTTCATCACCACCACACCTCACCCCCTATATCATGTTCGACCAAAATGGCCCCCTCCATGTGCATGGCCATGCACCTCCTTTGGATGGTATTTTATTTTGATTTTTTAGTAAGAAATATCTTGATATTTATTTCTTTTTAGCATAAGTGAATTTGTAAATATATAAGGTAATTCTTATATGTATTAGAATGTACGTGGATGTAGATGTGTATGTATGTATAAGTGTATATATGTTTGTCACTTATAGCCAAGAACATTGTACAACCTTTTTATGTTAAACCGTTACGATTTCTGATTTCGATTCCCGGTCACATTTTCACTTCTTAGTTAATATATATAGTATGTATGTATGTATGTATGTATTTATGTATATATGTATATGTGTATGTGTGTATATATTTGTAAATATAATTTGATAATAATATTTCTATCATTATATAATAACTAAAAGGGCTTATTCAATAATTAATATAATTATTAAAATATTTAAACTCAATTTAAATTCAAAATACATTTATTCCAAAATAGTGATATCATTGATGATGTCATAACGGGATTTTATTTCATAACTAAAATAGATAATTTTATTACATCACTCATATAGATAAATGAGTGTAGGTATCTAGCTCCATGCACGATATGGATGGTCTAAGTGTTGTTTATTGATAAAATGGATTTTGGTTATTTTAACGATATATCTCCTAAAGAATTTTTTTAAATATTTATTCAAAATAAGATTACCAGTATTACTTATTGTTTAAAACATTATCATTTATGTTAAAAAATCTTACATTTGAATATTTTAAAATTTTCTAAAGTGATGAATTTGTGGGTCATTACAGATGCAGTAGGGATATAGTGAGCAAACTTGATATGTACATGATCGTAATTTTCAATTATTGAAATTAACTTAATAGATTCTTCATTCAGTGTGCTCGAGATGGTTTAGATTTTACTCACTTCAATTATTGCTTGGTATGACTTTGTGTTTTACTACATATGTGTCAAAATGGAAAATTCTAAATAATGATTTAAAATTGACTATTTGCATATAACAACCAAAGCATCTTGAAGTTAGTTAGAAGATATTAAGTTTGTAGATTTTTTTGAATATGATCCAAGAAATGATACGAAGGTATCATTCTATAAACATTAGTTATGAATAAGTATTTTGATAGAAATATCGAATTGTTTGATTTTTCAATCAAAATGCAAAGGAAGCGTGTGTCCGAAAGAAAAAAAAATAAACGGTACAAAGATATTTCTAAAGTTATAAGCAATATACTGTTGATTGATAATGATGTACTTATGTTAAAGCCAGTAATAGTCCTGTTGTTTAATACTTTAATATTGAATTTGTAAATAATATCTTTTATATTAAGTATAAAAGGATGATGAGATTGTCCTAAGTGATATACGCAGACATGATATTAATTTTTTTAATATGGAGCATGTAAGATGAGTTCCATATGCATTTGCAATAAGAATTATGATACATGTTGAATGTCTACAATGTCACACTTCACTCGTGTACTTGATACATAGAGCAAGTAACAAATTCAAATTAAGATCACTTTGTGACAGTTTATAGTGTTCTTGAGTATTTATGAAACAGTAAAGAATTGTTTATACAAACAACGAACTCCTTATGAAGGAGTGCATGGACCCAAACTTCATTAGTGATAACTAGTATAGTATGTCAGTCCTAAATTCATATTGAAACTTAAGTTAAGAACTATAAGTTGGAACTGTTCCAAACAATAAGTAGTGGCCAATTCAACGAAAGGCTACTACAATGTAAGAAGTACCAGTAAATGCACAAATTTATAGCGAAGCTAGGAGTGATTCCAAATGTTGCCCATGATATTGTTACACACTAACAATATCGGATATAGTTTTTAAAAGAGCCTAGAGCTCACTAAAAGTCGAGATATATACTCTGAATAGTTCTAAATGATAAAGGTAGTGCATTAACATCGGAGAGAGTTAGCCGATATAGTGGATGAATAAAACAAAATAGCATACCCATTCATTAAGGGACTGAACTAACTAATTTTTTAGAAAACTGATCGACAAAGTTGGAATAAGATTCCACGGTTGACCTTAAGTGTAAGTGAGAGATTGTTTGAATTAAAGGTATGTCCTAGAGGACATTATGTAATTTGTTACATATATCTAACTCTGTGACCAATTTGTTCAAAATAAAAGGCGCTTTTCCTTTTATTATATACTTGTTGTATAGTGATATAAATAATTAAGTAATCAATTTAAAGTATACAGATGGAAAATCCTTAAATGATATGTTATGTGGTAGTAATTACAAAGTGTTGTAATCATGAGAATTTTATCACAATGAAAATAATATATTGCTTTAAATATTTCTAGTCAAGATATTTCGAGAAAGAATATTTTTAGTCAAGACGTGTAAATCAAAAAAATTCATATAACTACATATCATTTATATACTCAAATGCAAAAGGATTGTTATGTTAATTTATCTGTTGTTCTTTTAAATTAACCTTTAATTTTATATAGTAAATACTTGAATAAAATGTTTCAATTATTTTTTAAAAAAACTTGATTTAAAATTAGTAAATGGACTATAGTGAATTTTTAATTCTCTGTCGTTTTCTACATTTAAAATCTCATGTGGAATCCTAAACTATAGTTTCATTCTTAAATGAAAAGTTTAATCAAAACTATTAGCCTTAAAATCAAACTTATTTAACTATATGCATATATCTACAGTGTTTACAAATATATATTGTTTAGATCTGAATTATTAAATCGCAATAATCATGTATATGGAAATATACATGTGTAGTTTAATTCAAATTATAAGAGGATTTTGTGCAGTAATGTAACCTTTTGTTGTTAAACCTTTCATTAGTTGAAATCATTCTCATTGATGTTAATTTTAGACACCAAATTATTTAAAAACAACTAATAAGGTTTTATTATTATATTCATATGTCTACAGCTATAATAATTATAAATGTACACTTTTATTTCATTAGTTTAAACTTGGATAACAAAGGCATGTGTAAATTTAGTTAATAAGTAATGTCATTTAATATATCAATTATTACAATTAAAGAGAGAAAGAGAGAAATTAAATTTTTCTCTCTCTTTATATATTGACATATCTTCCCTTAGTTAATTGCATAGGATGTGAGAGGGAAATAAAAGGTTTCCTTCTCTTAATTCATTTATACATGTTTCATTTATGCATATACATACTACTTATATGTGTATTTACACTTCACATGGATGTATTTGATACGTTCATCATAATACATTCGATTTTAGTCAAATTTAAATCTCCACTTTGACAATTTAAATGAAATAAGATTTTATTTACAATTTATTTTGACTGAATCTAATATACCTTTAGACTTCATAGGCCCAATACGATCCAAATAGGGGGAAAAATTGAAATCTACATGTTTCACCTACTTGCGACTGGTCCGGTTTCCGTGGTTCAATCAAGATGCGAGCATATTAAAAGCTCTGTTGGATGGCGCCATCATAAAAAATGAAGCTCATGTACATGGGTACACGTTGGAGTGTCCAAATTAAACATGGTATTAGAGCCAATGGTTCGAGGAACCATTAGATGATGCAAGAGTGACCGAAGCATGACTCCTTGAGGCTTGAGTAAAGAAGAATGACTTGTCAAGGTGGAGACATGGTTAAATAGGCTGATCTCACTGCTAGAAGAGAACTCATGGATACTCAGCCCTCCTCCACAACGTTGAGGACTCGATATCTCCAAGATGACTCGAGTAGATGTACTCGCCTTAAGGTGGAGATGAGACAACTATGGAAAAGAAGACTCTTTAAAGGATCCGGTCCTAATTATAGAGCTTGTTTAGTATGCTCCAAAATAGGTTTGGCGAAACACATTATATATATAGAATTGATCGCACGTAACATTGAAAATTCCTTTGTTACAAGTAAGTGTTTCCAAGACCAAGTATGTTCTTGTTGGGAGGCGATGAAGGGATGTTCAATGGGGACACCGACACATGGAAGCTTTGTTAAGTGGCACCATCACTCACAATGAAGCAAACATATATGGGGACGCGTTGGGGTGCCAAAACTCAACAAAGAAATTGTCGTTACCTTTTACTAAAGAGTATTATAATTGATTTAATAAATAACATTAATAATAAGGTATAATATACATATCATTTTCACTGCACATTCGCCAAACTACTCTGATAGTAGCGCCTTTAATGTTTATTGATCGTTCGAATAAATCTCATCGACTCAACCACAGGTAAGAAAAGTAAACGCTCCATTTCATTCAAATGTGTTATATAATATTATAAACATAGAGACCAATATATGTATAGTTTTCTATAGTTCTTTTGAAAATATTCTTAATTTTCAAAACTTATAAAATTTTCAAAAAAATTCCGAGCATCGAAAATTTTGAAAAATTTCAACAGTCTCATTTGTACGGAGAGGCTTTTGAACAATTATAATATGAATATATAAGTATACACAATCATAACATGATCGGATTTGAAATATATAACGCAGTATCATATATATTGATACATATATGCGTAAAACATACATTATTTACTTTTTTTAACCGAGTTTGCTTAATTTTGCGCAAGTATGCATCAAAATTAATCCAAACAGTCTCTATGTACCTATGCTTAACTCAAATTAAACACATAAGTCTCGCATATTGTAACAACGTAGAATTTTAATCATTTGATTTTGAAATATTAGTTTTATAAGTCAAATAGCTCAAATTTGAAATATAGAGATTTATTTCACTAATAAATTTTAAATAATTGGAATTGTTTAAATAATTATATCTTAATTTAATATGAATGAAAATGATTTCAAATGATGATTTAAATTTTATTTAAATAAGAATGAGGACGGTAAACTTTTGAATTTGAATTAAAGAGATTAAAAGTGATTTTAATAATAATTCATTTAAATTAACGTGTGAAAATAGCCTTTAGAGGCACTGCCTTGGATTTGGATGAAACTAGGTCCAATGGATCCGTAATAGTGAATTATAGTATTATGTCGTCGAATTTCATGGCGATTGGACGCATCGTTTGGTCGTGCGAGCTCGAAACGCGTAGAATTAAATAAAGAATTAATAAAATATAATTAGGTTTGAAAAGTTATCTTTTTTATATGATCGAATTAGGTCTTGAGACTAGTTCGATTACATTCGGAATAAGGGTATTACGTATGGAACGCCAGGCGGCACGCCTTGTTCGGCATTCGAGAGTTTTGAGTGTATCGAGCTAGATATTTTGAATATAAAATATATAGAACATTCCCTACCTAATCAACCATGCTTGCCCCACGTTCAGGCTACACCGACACATCCCTCCTTTTCCTTTTAAACATTTCCCTCTAGTTCATAACTGTGTCAACAAGAGGAAAAAGTAAAAAAAAAATCAAAAACTTAAAAATTCAAATTCCTAAAATTCATTCGTTTAAAAATTATGAAATAAATATTTTTGGAATCCTAGGAGTTAGGTATTTAAGTTGATAGATGAAGGAGGGGGTGCAACATCATCTCATGACGATCGATAGCGAGGAATTTAGGACTTAGTAACTAGGGTTTGGATTTTTGGATAATAGGTAATAGGTTCATCGATCTATGAATTTAAATATGGATTTGGGTTTGGCATTGCAAATCGCACCTAATGCCGAAGTTTGGTGGATTTTGACGTCAAAAGGGGTGGCATCGATCTGGGTAGGGTGGGAGGTCACGATCGTCATAGGGCTTTCGGGTGGGTTTTTTATGGGTGAGGCATGTGGAGTTTGGAAGGAGGGAAGCTATGGCGATGTCGGTTTGAGGTTTAAAGGCTCGGAGCTTTATATTCTTTGTTGAATGCACGGCCATGCATTAGGTTTTTCATGTGCAGGTTGGGGGAGAGGATTAAGGAGGGAGAAGAAGAATTAAGGTGGGGGCTAATTAGTGTTAACCAAATGTAATTAGTAAATTTAAATATAATTTAAAAATCATTTAATTAAAAATTGTATAACTCTCTCATATGAGGTCCAATTGAGATGCAGATTTTGCGTTGCGTTCATGATGACATAATCTTCGCGATGGAACTGGTTTGGATGAATTTGGAAACATATGAAATTTGGGCTAAAATCAGACGTCTTCGATTTTATTTCCAAAACGAAACGCCTTGGCGACAACAGAGATTTCGGTGAGTTAAACTCACCCTTTTAGTTAACAGTAATATTATATAGTTGATGAAAATGGTTGATTGAATGTTTGGATGATTTACTATTTTGTCAGTCGGTTGAATTTATTCCCGCTCCTAGAGCGTACGACCTTTTATATATATCCGCCTAGTAGCGGATGACCTATATTATATAATTATATATCGTTTGTGATGTAGGGGACAAGTTGGAGGGATCCATCAGGATTCCTCACCACGGTTGATTTTATTTACATATATGTATTGTAAGTTCTGATGCAAAGGGATAAGTTGGAGGGATCCAATGGGATTCCTCGCCATTGTTATTTTCAATAATACTCCTATCGTATGAATTATTGAATGTTAAACCAGACTTTACTGGTTCTGACATTGCTATATTTTCAAAATTTAAACCCTATAGTGGAAAAAAAAATCAATAATCGAATATTGGTTAAACGTCAGGTAGTTATTGGCCTCAAATTAGTATTTCAAAATACTATAAATCGCCATTGAGTTGGAATTAGTTTTGAGACAGAAAATGATTTTGAATCTGAAATTGGGTTTCAGAAATATTTTGTTTTAAAGGATTTAACTTCTATTTTACCCCAACTTTTTTATATGTCTTTTAAAAGTTAGTTATTTATATTTAATATTGTTTTAAAGTTAATTATTTTTATTTAATATTGTTTGAAGTTATTTCTTTATATTAATTTTTTTTTAAAGTAACTTATTTATATTTGATATTGTTTAAAGTTACTTATTTATATTTAATAATGTTTTAAAGTTACTTATTTATTTTTAATATTGTTTTAAAGTTATTTATTTATAATTAAAATTGTTTTTAAAGTTTTTTTTCCATATGTTAACATTTTAAAGATTAATTATTTAATTAATTGATATGGTTTAAAATTAATAATAATGACTTATTAATAATGTTTTGGAAATGAATTATTACTATTTATAATAATGGAAAGGCTAAATTATTATGGTTTATTTAATAATGTTTTGAAATAATTAGATATTATTTTATGATATTTTGAAGTTAATAATTATTTTTTATTTATAATGTTTATTGTTAATAATTATTATTATATAAAAGTGTTTTAAAGTAAATGTTTGGACTTTATTTATAAATGTTAGAGATTTATAAATAGATTTGGGGTTTTATAAGAGGAGTTTTATAATATAGCTTGGAAACTTAAAGGAAGATTAGTTAAAGGGTAAAGAGAGTTTTCTAAATGTTTTTAGATATTTATAAAAGAACTTTAGAAATGGGTTCTAGATTTATAAAAGGAGTTTTATAAATGGTTTATGGATTTATAAAGGGTTGACGAATGATTTTAGGAATGTATAAATGGAGTTTATAAATGATTTCAGAGATTAATGAATGGGGTTATAAGCGAGTTTTAGAGATTATTAAGGAATTTATAAATGTGTTCTAGAATTTTGTAAAAAGGGAATCTTTCTCTGTTTTGTGAATATGCTTATACCATTGGGATAAGTGTATGGACGTTTTCTAAGTATTGAAAATAGAGGGGTTTGTGGATAAATCTTTATAAATGTATTTTTATAAAAGTATTTACAAAGTGATGTTAATTAATGAAAGAATTAGTTAAAGGGGTTAGTGGTTGTTTATGTGCTCAACCAATGTTGGTTTTCCTTATGGGATTAAATCCCTGATTCGATTGTTTATTTATTCGATATTTAAATAACTAACTACTAAATTTGGACCCTGTTGGCATCAAAATAGGCCACCAACATTCAATTATGCAAAAGCTCTAATATCCAATCCAATCATAGAAATTGGAGTGAAATAAACGAAGAACAAAATTAAAACAATCATAAAGCAAGTAAAAGGAGACAAGGTTTATAGTGGTTCGACTAACTTTGGCCTACGTCCACTCACAAATAATCCTTTTATTATAACGAAGTTTGTTTACAGTTACAATTCGAAATCTAAGAATAAAATCAATAGAGTGTAGCTTAGGTTGAAGTTGAAGAGAAGCAGAAAGAAGATCCATTTTCTGACGCCATGCCTATTGTATTTATAAGGGAAGGCGTACACGGATCGAGCTGAAATTTTGGTAGAAAGTTCAAGAGACTAAGACGAGTCCACCAAAAAATTTCCAGGCCCATTGGGGGCCACATTAGAGATTGGTAATGATTACTATTTTGAGGTTCAAATGGGGTGCGATCCCTCCGGATGGTTCCTCATGATGTTAGCTATGTGCCCTTCAAAATTCATGTCAATTCGACTTACGGTTTATGAGATATCGCGTTTTCTGTGAAATGGTGTTGTTTGAATCCTGATTTCTGGCGATCCCTATGGAGGGATAGGTACCGATCCCTCCAATATCTTCCAAATGTCATGGAATCCCTATGGAGCTTCTCCATGTTGTATTATGCTTAGCCTTCAAGTTTCATGCCAATTGGATTTGTAGAACTCGAGTTACTGATCAATCTTTGTTGCAATATGTTGTGAAGGCCGAATATAGCTGATCCCTATGGAGGGATTGGTACCGATCCCCCCAACTTACTCCAAATGTCATGCGATCCTAATGGGTGTTCCATATGTTCTAATTAGCTTGTCATCCAAGTTTCATGTCAATTGAATGTGTAGATGTTGAGATATTGATCGATCTTCCCTATGAAATTGGGCTTAGCCGACCCCTAAGAGGGATAGGTACCGATCCCTCTTTTTTCATCCAAATGATATGTGATCCCTAGATTAGGATCCATAGGATCCCCACATCTTGCTCATAAAATTTCATATGTATTGGACTTGTAGATCGTGAGATATTGATTATTTTCCATAAGAATGCCTTTGTACTCTAAAATATGTCGATCCTTGTTGTTGGGGCCAATTTACGCCGATCTCTTTTAACCATATTCTGTACTTCGTACATTCTACCAAGCATATCTATCAATTCCATTCAACCTCAACTTGGTATTATTATCTGTACTTGATTTTTGGGCCCTACAGTCGTCGCTTTGGACTCATCGGCCTTAATAATTGTGAAGTTAATTGGGTTAAATCCGTATATATACTATCTTGGCAAAAGGTGGGTTAATATTATGCCCTCCAAGACATACCTTGAAATGGGATGGAATGTTTTGAATCACTAAAAATCCAAAATCCGAAGTCCATAATCCATCGATAGCCATATTATCCAATCCTTTACCAATCCAAATCCATAATCTCTCCGAATTGTTAGTAAAATCCATGACCATTCCGAGTCCATATCCAAATCTGTGATCTCTCTAGATCATTTATCCAAACCCTCGACCTCACCAGGTCGTTAGCCCAATCCCAAACCGCTTCGGGCGCATATCCAAATCTATAGCTATCCGAAGATGATATCCAAATCCATAACCTCTATGGATTGTTATTCGAATCCAAATCCTCAATATCACCGAATCCTTACCGAGCACAATCCATACTCAACGACCTGAGTAGGCTGATCCGTCGCATTCGAGTGAAGCGAGCTACCCCTTGCCAGGCATAGTCCGTACCTGATGACCTTGAACTCTCCGGATACTTATGGAGCACAATCTATACTCGATGACCTGAGTAGGTCGATTCATCGCGTTCGAATGAAGCGACCTACCCCTTGTCAGGCATAATCCAAACCCGACGACCTTGATCTTTCTGGATCCTTTCGAGCACAATTCATACTCGACGACCTAAGTAGGTCGATCCATTGCGTTCGAACGAAGGGACCCACCCCTTGCCAAGCATAATCTATACCTGATGACTTGTGTTATCTGTTACATTGATCCAAATTTAAGCATTCCTAAGTCATAAAATAAGAGTCTGTATAACCAATAAACCAAAGTTCTAATAAAACCAGAAAAACAAGAGTTCGAAGCAAACAAGAAGAAATGGAAAAAAACAAATTTCACAAACCTTGGCACTATGGTTTATTGTCATCTCAGAGCATGCCTTGGGACCGTCCTCGATCTTGTGCATGTGTAAGTGACTTAGCCGTCTTACTGTGGAGTTTACTACTTATTCCATGTCATCCCGATAAATTGATGACAAGTTAATGATGATGCCTTGATCTAGTGCCATTTTTATTCGAGGTGAACGGTGGCTGCTTCTATTCCACCATCGTAGCCCAAACCTTACATATTGTTGTAACTGACCATTCCTCACATGTTCCTCAATGATATCCTCCAAATGTCTGTAGTCATTTAAATTGTGCCCATTTAGCTCATGGAATAGGCAGTGCTTTCTTGATGCCCGTTTGCATTCGGAGGGTTCCCTTCTTGCCGACCTCCAATATGGAAGGCACCATCCAGTATCTAGATATACCAGTTCTAGGGTCTCGTTCAATTCCGAGTAAGAAGAGAATTTGGGTTCCCCCCTCTGTCGTTTTGATCCATCAAAGAATTATCCATATTCTGTTTACCCTTGTCCTTTCCTTAAGCTTTCACAGGGCAATTCTCCACCCCATATCATATTAACTTCCTTTGCCTTTTTATCAGCTTTCACATTTTCTTGTCGTAGAAACCTCTTTGCTTGATGGTAGAATTGCCCGAGATCCATCGGTGGATACCATATCAGTGATATCTTAAAATCTGAATTATCTTCAACTCCTGACACTGTCGCCATTAAAACCATCGATGGACCTGGTCGATCCACCGAAACAACTGCAGCATTGAACTTGGTTAAGAAATTCTTGATTGATTCTCCTGCCCACTGCTTTACTGTTGTCAATGTCATTACATTCTTAGATCTTGTAATGTGAACCCTAAACTGCTTCATAAATCTTTCGACCAATTTCGTCCATGTGCTAATAGAACCGCTCTCCAACTGTCTAAACCATAGTGTGGCTATATATGTTAAGTACAAGAGGAAGTATCAGGTCAAGACTTCTTATAATGCCTCTAGTATTTCTATGTGCCGTATATACCTCATCATATGCATAGTTGGATCTGACTTTCCGTCATAAGCTTCCAGTGTTGGTAGTTTGAATTCTGGGGGAATCCAAGCATTTTTGATATTTGGAGCAAATGGATTTCTATTTACATCTTCCAGATCCCTGTTCACTAATCCTCCATTCATAGCTCGCTTATCATCTCTACAAACCTATCACTGTCTTCCAATGGTAGTCTCCTATCATCGTGTCCAATGTGCTCCCCGAGTCCATGACGGAATTCCAGAACGTATTCCTCCGGACGAGCATCCAAATTCCGATTCGCACTGAGATCTATGGGATCGATCGCAAGTCCTCCAGCATCATGATCCACTAGACACGGGGGCATGCCCTTTAGACTTTGGGGATCATTACCGATCCCTCTGGAGGGAGCAGTGCCGATTCCTCTAGGATGGCAGGGGACTCCCCCGGCCACTCTATTATATTCTTTTATCTATTGGCTCTAGCATGTCTAATCTGTTGGAGTAAATTCTGCATCATCTCCTCTTGTTTTTTCAGCATCTTCTCCTGCATAACATCCATCATCGTTTCCATTTCATTCCTAGTGACGTAGATAGATACTTGATTAGCTCTAGCACCCGAGGTAGCCTCCTGACTCCCCTCATGGTCGCTTCTTTTCGGTAGCACTCTCCTTGTTGATTTCCTAGCCATTACTTTCTAGATCAAAGTATCCAAGCTTCTAAATCTAAGATCCTAGCTTCCAAATCCACAGGTGCAAATCTACTCAGTGAAAGCACCAAAATGTTGGCATAAAAATTGGCTACCAAAACCCAATTATGCAAAAGATCCAATATCCAATCCAATCACAGAAATATGAAGAGAAACAAATGAAGAACAAAATTGAAACAATCAGAAATCAAGTAAAAGGAGGCAAGATTTATAGTGGTTCAGCTAACTCTAGCCTACGTCCACTCCCATATAATCTTTTTTATTATACTAAAGTTTGTTTACGGTTACAATCCAAAATCCAAGAATAAAATTGAAAGGGTGTAGCCTAGGTTGAAGTTAAAGAGAAGTAGAAAAAATATCCCTTTTCTGACACCATGCCTGATGTATTTGTAGGGGAAGGCATGAATGGATCGAGCTGAAATTTTGGCAGAAGGTTCAGGAGACCAAGACGAGTCCAACCAAAAATTTCCAGACCCATTTGGGACTACAATGGGGATCGATAACGATTCCTTTTTGTATCCAAATAGGATGTGATCCCTCTGGGTGGTTCCCATGATATTAGCTACTTGCCCTCCAAACTTCGCGTCATTTCGACTTACATTTTGTGAGATATCGCGTCTTCCCTGAAGTGGTGTTGTTTGAATCCTGATTTCTGTCGATCCCTGTGGAAGGATAGGTACTGATCTATCCATTCTCTTCCAAATGTCTTGCGCTCCCTAGGGGAGCTTCTCAGTGTTGTATTATGCTTAGTCTCCAAGTTTCATGCCAACTGAATTAGTAGAACTCGAGTTATTGATCAATCATTATTGCAATATGTTGTGAAGGCTAATTATAGCCAAGCCTATGGAGGGATAGGTACGGATCCCTCCAACTTTCTCAAAATGCCATGTGATCCCTACGGCACGTTCCACATGTTCTAATTAGCTGGTTCTTCAAGTTTCATGTCAATTGAATGTGTAAATGTTAAGATATTGATCAATCTTCGCAATGAAATTGGGCTTAGCCAACCCCGAAGAGGGATTAGGTACCAATCCCTCTTGCATCATCCAAATGATATGTGATCCCTTGGGTAGGATCCCTAAGTTTCCACATATTTCTCATAAAATTTCATATTTATTAGACTTGTAGATCATGAGATATTGATGGTTTTCCACAAGAATCCCTTTGTACTCTCATGTATGTCGATCCCTGTTGTTGGAGCCAATCTATGTTGATCCCTCTTATACATTGAGCCATATTTCATACTTCGAACATTCTGCTTGGTATATCTATCAATTCCATTCAAACTTGATTTGATATTATTATAGCACTTGATTTCTGGGCCCCACAATCATCGCTCTGGACTCATCGGCCTTAATAATTGTGAAGTCTAATGGGTTAAATCCGCTTGTGTACTGTCTTGACAAAAGGTGGGTTAACAGACCCAAAATGTAACTTTGGAAATATCTAGGAGAAACATGAGTTATATGGAACAGTCATCTCTAATGATGTTGTACTATATATATAAATCTAATTTCATTCTCCTACGACAAATGAAAAGGAAATCTATCCACTACCGTTTAGGAGGTGATTTCCACCCTTATCTTTGACTGTTTATTTCCAAAAGAACCGGGGTCAAATTTATTGAAAACTACTAAATGTTTTTTTGAAGAGACCAGGATCAGATGTATTATTCGAAAACCACTACGATCCAACTTAAGCATTTCGAAGTGAAGACATCTTAGAAATGATGGTATTGAAGACGGAGCTCTCAAGCGTCACGTTCAGTCCTAGAACGAATTTATATGGACTAATGATGGCATTGCATTGTTGCCTAGAGGGCAGTGTTAGCATTCTAAGTGGAATGTGCTATATAAAAGGTCAAACATAGCCTCCAGCCTCATCAACTAGGAATGACTAAAACAAGAGAGATGTACCAGGGCTAAGTGGGTCGCTCCCGATTAGGGTATGACTATGATGCCCCACCTCTATACTCACACTAGTCAAGAACACTACAGAGTAATGTCGTCGACTAGCACGAAGAACAAGGCTATTGAGGAGCGACCATCTGTGTAATTGCTTTGTGCAAGTACCGATATGTTAGATAGTACTACATGCATTTCGTTTAAGAGGAAATCTGACACATCAATTACAAACTCAAAACTACTACATGGCGGCTATGTGATCTTCAGAAACAAATATAAAATAAGCATAACACAAATCAATCATTGATATTAATATCACTAAGGCAGAAACGGATATGAATATAACACATAGAAGTGTACATCAAATTAGTGGTCATACAAGATCCACTACATCCCAAAAGAATAGGTACAAGTGCAAGACAAAAGAATATGTATCATTAAGGAGTCTCTATCTCGAATGTATAAAAACCAAAAAAACTACTGAGCTAAAGTAGTTAGCTAAAAGTCAGAAGCTAGTCCCTGCTAAGAAGTCAAGTGGAAGCACTTGAAACACCTCGGTCTGACCTGAGTATTATATAAGAAGAAAAATAATAAACGGACCAGTCTAGCTATAAATATCATATAAAATGAGATAAGATAGGAGATATGACAGAAAATATTTGATAACAACAAACATCATACAATATCTCAAATTTTCTCAAAAACACCAAAAAGAATGTCATATTCCTTTGCATATTCACCATACCACAAATGAGAGCATGAAAACTCACCAACACGTGTATCACAAACGGAACGCTATTCCATGGTCGCTAACCATCAAATTTGAGCCGAAGCTCCACGAATGTCCCAAAGACCATGGGTCGCTACCACACCAATTTGAACCAAACCTCCATAAACAGGGTTTAGTCCCTCCTGCAAACAAAAAGGCATCGCACATCGCTAGTCTAAATCACAAAACGATCATCATTGATCGATAAGTGTAAATTACACTAAGCTAGTAAATAAATGAGTTTAGCTTCATGTCCCATAACCACTGGCTTAACTTAAATATTTACGAACAGATTTCCACTCGGAAATTATCACGAGATTTCAATCGAACAAGTCCAAGAATAAACCGACGATGTAAACGCAAGCGTTTCATGCCACTTGTTTTGCTAAGTCGTTTAATTAGATTTCTCATACGAATGAGGTAAAGGTTTGATGCACTAATAGATTGGAAAATGGTTTTGAAACTAGTTTTGTATTAAAAATAGTATTGAAATTGTTTTTGTGAAGAAGTTTGAGTATTTACTACTAGTATAAAACCCTTTTTATTTTAAAGTGATAAATCACAGAAATGATTGTAAAAACAATCTATCACCAAAATCCACATTAGACGATGTGAATTAAGAACATAAAAATCGATATCAAATCCATCAAATGGATATTTCCAAAAATCCATAAATGAAGTCATCAAAGTCGATAATAAATGACAAAAACTATCTGGAACAACAAAAATCGATAAAAATTGAGAATCCACTCAAAAAAGGCAAAATTGAACAGCACCAGACGTCTGGTTGGGTTTAACCAGACGTTTGGATTTTGTCTAAACCATTTTTTTTCTACATTTTTGATTTTTTTCTTTTTCTAGGGACTCTTACCAGATGTCTGGATTTTTTCAACCACACATGTGGATTTTTCTGCTAGCAAAAATTTGCCTAGCTTAAAGAGGGCAAATCCAAATCGGAAGCGATCAAACAAGCGACGTATGCTAGGATTTATGCCAATCAACAACGCAGCCTATAGGCTCTTTGATACACCACCAAAAACATGTCGAAACACCCAAGATGGGATCATTAAAGATTTTGACTTCAAAATATCAAAATTGGAAAATTCACCAAACCAATTCAAATCAAAAGCAATCAAACATGAAATAGATGTTAGAAATTCATACCTAACAACAATGAAAGCTATAGACATAGATGTGAGTTCAAGAACTCACCTTTAAACCCCAAATATAGAAATGAGAAGCTTTAAAACAAGCTGAGATTGATTTCTCTTCAACAACACCTCTAGAATCTTCAATCTATTATCAAATGAAATGAATTTCCTAAGTTATGTTATAGGAATTTCTGAAAATTGAAGAGAGATAGAGATGGAGAATATGAAAAGGATGCTTACCTAAGCTTCTCTTTGATTTTGGAACTTGAATTTGAGTTTCCTAAGAGAA
Organism: Allium cepa; assembly: GCA_030765085.1. Lineage (NCBI taxonomy): Eukaryota > Viridiplantae > Streptophyta > Magnoliopsida > Asparagales > Amaryllidaceae > Allium > Allium cepa. The sequence goes on from CM060941.1 coordinate 632,836,015, forward strand.
CTAGGGCTTAGGAATTTCTAATCTCCTCTCTTTCCCCCATTTTCATTTAACTTGAGTGTTAGGAAATTATGAATGGAATGAATGAATGAAGAGGAGTGGAGTGGGAGTTATTAGGTAAAAGAGTTTAGGTTCTCTTGTTGGGTTAGTGGGTTATAACACAACCCAAAGCCCAAACAAAATACCAAAAATCCTAATCAACTCCAAACATATTGATGTTTATACTCAAACAAGTTGTAAACATCGTTTTAAAATCAATGGAAGTGGTCTCGAGTCCAAATTCGAATGTTTACAAAAAGTCATATTTTGAAATTTATTCCAACTAACGATGCTATATTTAAATAAAATATTTAAATATAAAATCGTAAAATATACGGGTTGTTATAGACTCCACTGCTTAAAGAAATTGCGTCCTCACAATCCTTAAGAAGAAAATAAAGAGTAACAACCACATTAAGGCATAACAACACAAAAAAAAATTTGAAGTAAGAAGTTCACCTTAAGGAGCATGAGAGAGTAAGTCCGGAGGTGTTCGCCCGATGAATTCTATGGATTTCCAAGAACAATCCTTAGGATTTGAGGACCATTGAACTTTCACAAGCGGGACATCTTCATTACAAAAATGTTTAACCTCCGTAGCAATGATGCGAATAGGATGTTTCTCATAAGTCAAATTAGGTGACACCACAACTTCTTCAATAACACCGGGCTAAAAAATAGAATCGGAATCTCTAAGGCATTTTCGTAGTTGAGAGACGTGGAATACGTCTTGAATTGTAAAAAATTGAGCCGGTAATAAAAGGGGATAAGCCACGGAACCAATGCGTTCGGTGATGGAAAATGGGCCAATATATCGAGATGCTGATTTTCTCGATCGACTGAAATGCACAACACCCTTCATAGGTGATACACGAATGAATACCAAATCTCCTACAGAAAATTCTAAATTCCTTCTTCGGTTATCGGCATAAGATTTTGTCCACATTAAGCTTCTTTCATTCTATGACGTATAAGGTCAATCTTTTCTATGGCATCACGAATAAAATCTAGCCTAAAACCAACTTCTCACCGGCTTCAAGCCAACACGAAGGAGATCGGCATGGCCTTTCGTAGAGTGCCTCGAAAGGTGCCATACCAATAATAGATTGGAAGCTATTATTATAAGAAAAATCAACAAGAGAAAGATTATCTTCCCAACTTCCACCAAAATCAAGAATACATGCACGAAAGAGATCTTCAAGAGTTTGATTCACACGCTCCATTTGTCCACCGGACTGAGAATGATAGGAGGTGCTAAAATTAAGCTTCGTTCCCAAAGCTTTTGGAGACCCTTCCAAAATTCACTAGTAAATAATGGATCACGATCGCTAATAATAGAAGTAGAAACTCCTCACAATTTAACAATTTCTTTAACATAGAGTTTCGCCAAAATGAGTACGGTCCGAACCGAATGAGAATAAAATGGGTGGATTTTGTAAGCTATCTACAATCACCCATAAACTGTCATGATACGAACGAGAATGGAGAAGACATCAATAAAGTCCATGGAAATTTGATCCCACTTCCAAACAGGAATGTCTAAAGGTTGCAATAACCCACTGGGTCTTTGATGCTCCACCTTTACGAGTTAGCAAGTCATGCAATGCTTAATGAAGTTAGCAATATCAAATTTCATTCCATCCCACTAATAAAGTCGTTTCATGTCCGCATACATTTTACTACTACCGGGTTGAATGGTAAATTTAGAAAGATGAGAAACTTCTAAAATGTCCTTATGAAGATCACTAATATTCGGCACAATAAGTCTACCAAATTTTCGAATGCCTCCACGAGCATCAACATCAAAGTCTTGCAAACTATCAACCTTATTTTGATCCCCACAACTTTGGCTAAGAAGAGCCAATTCGAGATCTTGCTTTTGAGCTTCAAGGATGCGGTTCAAAAGAGAAGGATGAGCCTCAAGGCTACTTAAAACAAGAGATCAACACGAACCAGATTCATGATCTCGAATCTCACAAGTGGACGAAGTCTCCAGATCATTCCATTCGGCTACCATCATGGAAACAATAGCTTGTTGCTTATGACTAAGGGCATCGACAACACAATTTCTCTTTCGACGTATAGAGAATATCAAGATCATAAGACATAAGGAATTCGAACCGATGTTGTTGACGCAAATTAAGTTCCTTTTGAGAAAATAAATACTTCAAAGATTTATGATTGATGTAGAGAAAAAACTTCTCTCCCAAAAGATAATGACGCCAAATTCTAAGGGAGAAAACAATGGCCGTGAGCTCTAAATCATGAGTGGCATATCTAGTCTCGGTAAGCTTTAATTGCCTAGAAACATAAGTGATAAAATGTTCCCTTTGCATGAGAACGGCTCCCAAAAAAACATGACTAGCATCGGTATAAACAATAAAGTCTTGGTTCCCTTCAGAAATCACAAGAATAGGAGCATCGGAAAGTAGTTCTTTTAATTTTGAAAAGCAGCTTCACATTTGTCCGACCAAATGTACTTAACTCCCTTCTTTGTCAAATTAGTAAGAGGTATGAAAATTATAGAAAAGTCTTTTATAAACGACGATAATATTCCGCCAATCCAAGAAACCTATGAATTTCTGTCACGCTCTCCGGACTCTTCCATTTTTGAATCGCCTCAATCTTTGAAGGATGCACGGAAATTCCATGTTCATAAATAATATGTCCTAAAAATTTCACAAAGGATTGCCAAAAGTGCCACTTAGAAATTTTTTCTTTCAATTGATTGCTACTAAGAGTTTCCAGCACAATCCGAAGATGTTTTTCATGCTCTTCCTCGGTTTTAGAATAAACAAGAATATCATATATAAAGATGTGAACAAATCGATCAAGGAAGTCTTTGAAAACTCGATTCATAAGGTCTACGAAATAAGCTGGAGCATTCATCAAGCCAAATGGCATAACAAGCCATTCATTAGATCTATAACGATTATGGAACGATGTCAAAGGAATGATATCCTCTGTAATATGAAGCAAATGAAAACTGGTTACTAAGTTTAACTGTGAAAAGTCTCTAGCACCTCTAAGTTGATCGAATAGATCATCAATCCGAGGTAAGGGATATTTATTCTTGATAGTGAGATCATTAAGTTTGCGGTAGTCAACACAAAGCCTAATTACCATTGGATTTCTTTACAGAGATGGCTGAAGCTCCCAAGGAAAGGAACTAGAATGAATAAACTGTTTTGCTTCCAATTCGAATAATTGTTTACGCATCTCCTCATTTTCCTTATTGGACATATGATAAGGAGGACGAGTGATAGGTAGAGCTCCAGGAATTAGATTAATTCTGAACTCAATTACTCGCTTAGGTGGTAATCCTAAAATAGGCTCAAATATTTTGGGAAATTCACGAACAATGTGAATGATGGAAATGACATCTTCCTCATCATCGCTATCGTCATCATGTGGATTTAGAGAATATATGGATGTTATCGAATTGGAATCTGTATCTTTAAGAACAATAGAAATCTGCTTATTAGATTGAGGATGTCAAAGATGGATAGTCCTTTTAGGACATAGGATGTGGGATTCATAACGGTTAAGCCAATCCATTTTCAAAATCATTCCGAAAGCAAGGTAACGCATAACATGCAAATCGGCTTGGAAAGCATAATCAAATAAAATAATCTCGACATCTTTATAAAATAAAAACCGAGTGTTGCAGATCCACCAACCGGATTCGCAATTCTCAGTGAAGTCATCAAAGCCACAACATTTAAAAAAAAGTATATAAGTTCCTTTGATACAAAAGAGTGAGATGCACCCGTATTAAAAAGAACTCGAAAGGATGATCACGAAACACAATAATGCCATCAAGGACAGAATGAGAAATATCTTGACCAAGAGAAGTGTTACTAGGGGCTTGCACAACATTCAGCTTTCCTTCGTTCATGCTTTGAAGTTTGGGACATAAACATATATAATGACCCAAACTTTTGCAATAACGACAAGTATGGGGCTTTGGACACTTATTTCCATAATGGTTCTTAGAACCACAATTGTAGCATTCTCCACGACTAAAGGTAGGAATCTTTGCTACCGAAGTTGCTTGCTTCCTTTCTTATTGGAGTTGCCTTATCTTAATGTTGTTGAAGTTCTTCTTTTCACCGACAACTTCAACATCACTTTCTTTATCGGCCTCTTCAAGTCGAAGATTGATATCTACAAGTTGATCGAAAGAAACTTCTAGTTTCAGAAGTAAAGCCTTTTTTAGATTCTTATTCAACCTATAAATAAACCTTTGATTTTTCTTCAATGGGGTATTCATATACTCGACCTCGTATTTAGAGAGGCATATAAAAGATGCAATATACTCTGTCACAGAAGATTCACCTTGAACAAGGTTAACAAAGCGTTGGGCGAAAGTTACCTTTTCAGCTTCCGGTAGAAACTTTAACTCGAACCTTTCCCGGAATTGCTCATAAGTAAGATTTGCTTCAACAATTTTAGAAACCAAAACCTCATACCAATCCAATGCTCTCTCCTAGAGCATGCTAGAAGCCACTTGGAATCGATGTAGATCCACAAGATTCATGCGAGAAAAGATGCAAGCTTGGACTTCTATAACGCTTTTGATACCCTTGAATGGCCTTCCACCCAAATTGGTATAATCACTGCACAAGCGTGCAAACTCGAATTTAGGATGAGTAGGCACTGGAATGGGTCAAGCGACCTAGGCATTCTTTATAAGATCCAAAAGCTGTTGGGCAGACATGAATACACCATCCCGAGAAGTAGCACTAGATTGACCGGCGCTAAGACGACAAGGTCTAACCATTTCTCTTTATTAATAAAGAAAGAAAAGGAAAAAAGATTATTCCCGGAATGAATATCAAACAAACTTGATTTATAAAACAAGGCATCACAAAACGAAATAGGATAGAATGGGTCCTGAGACTCCAATTAAATCCTAAGGCACGATTCCCAAGAGAGACTTGGGACAATGATCCTTGCAAGTTTATTCTGCATTGTCCCAAAGTTTGGCTTTGATACCAAGATGTGACGCCCCATCTCTATACTCACATAGCCAAGAACACTACAGAGTAATGTCGTCGACTAGCACGAATAATAAGGCTGTTGAGAAGCGACCATCTGTGTAGTTGCTTTGTACGAGTACCGATATGTCAGATAGTATTACATGCATTTCGTTTCAAGAGGAAATCTGACACATCAATTACAAACTCAAAACTACTACATATTGGCTATGTAATCTTCGAAAACAAATATAAAATAAGCATAACACAAATCAGTCATAGATATTCATATCACTAGAAACAGATATGAATATATCACATAGAAGTCTACATCAAAGTAGTGGCCATACAAGATCCACTACATCCCAAAAGAGTAGGTACAAGTGCAAGACAAAAGAATATGTATAAATCAAGGAGTCTCTATCTCGAATGTATAAAAATAAAAAAAACTATTGAGCTCAAGTAGTTTTCCAAAATACAAAAGCAGTCCCTGCTAAGAAGTAAAGTGGAAGCACCTGAGACACCTCGGTCTGACCCGAGTATTATTTAAGATGAAAAATGATAAAGGGATCAGTCTAGTTATAAATATCATATAAATTAAGATAGGATAAGAGATATGACAGAAAATATATGATAATAATAAACATCATACAATATCTCAAATTTTCTCAAGAACACCAAAAAGAATGTCATATTCTTTTGCTTATTCACCATACCTCAAATATTGATAAAGCTTATCGATACAAATAACAAAAATAGGTGAAACGCAAAAATTTAGAAATCAATAATTAGAAGTCCAGAAAACGTAAAGGGAAGAAAGGCCTATCACAAATGGGAGCATGAAAACTCACCAACACGTGTATCGCAAACAGAATGTTATTCCATGGTCTCTCACCATCAAATTTGAGCCAAGGCTCCACAAATGGCCCGAAGACCATGGGTCGCTACCCTACCAATTTGAACCAAATCTCCATTAACAGGGTTTAGTCCCCCATGCAAATAAAGATACATCGCACATGACTAGTCTAAATCACAAAGTGATCATCATTGATTGATAAGTGTAAATTACACTAAGCTAGTAAATAAATAAGTTTAGCTTCATGTCCCATAACCACTGGCTTAACTTAAATATTTATGAACAGATTGTAGATTTCCACTCGACAATTGTCAGTAGATTTAAATCAAACAAGTCCAAGGATTAACCGATGACGTAAACACAAGTGTTTCATACCACTTGTTTTGCTAATTCGTTTAATTAGATTTCTTATACGAATGAGGTAAATGTTTGTATATACTAATAGATTGGAAAACGATTTTGAAACGAGATTTGTATTAAAAATAGTGTTGAAATTGTTTTTGTGAAAAAGTTTGAGTATTTACTACTAGTATGAAAACCTTTGTATTTTAAAGTGACAAATCATAGAAATGATTGTAAAAATAATCTATCACCAAAATCCACATTCGACAACGTGAATTAAGATCATAAAATTCGATATCAAATCCATCAAACAGATATTTCCAAAAATCCATAAATGAAGTCATCAAAGTCGTTAATAAATGACAAAACTATCCGGAACAACAAAAATCGATCAAAATTGGAAATTCACTCAAAATAGGTAAAATTGAACAGTAACAGACGTCTGGTTGGGTTTAACCAGACGTTTGGATTTTGTCTCAGCCATTTTTTTCTACATTTGTTATTTTTTTCTTTTTCCAGGGAGCCCTACCAGAAGTCTAGATTTTTTCAACCAAAAGTTTGGATTTTTCTGCTAGGCAAAAATTTACCTAGCCCAAAGAGGGCAAATCCAAACCGGAAGCGATCGAACGAGCGATGGATGCTAGGGATTTATGCCAATCGATAACCCAGCCCTATAGGCTGTTCGATACACCACCAAAAACATGTCCAAACACCCATGATAGGATCTTTGAATATTTTGACTTCAAAATACCAAAATTGGAAAATTCACCAAACCAATTCAAATCAAAAGCAATTGAACATGAAATAGATGTTAAGAAATCATACCTAACAACAATGAAAACTATAGACATAGATGTGAGTTCAAGAACTCACCTTTAAACCCCAAATATAGAAATGAGAAGCTCTAAAACAAGCTAAGATTGATTTCTCTTCAACGACACCTCTAGAATCTTCAATCTGTTATCAAATGAAATGAATTTCCTAAGTTAGGTTATAGGAATTTTTGAAAATTGAAGAGAGATAGAGATGGAGAAGATGAAGAGGATGCTTACCTAAGCTTCTCTTTGATTTTGAAACTTGAATTTGAATTTCCTAAGAGAACTAGATCTTAGAAATTTCTAATCTCCTCTCTTTTCCCCATTTTCATTTAGCTTGAGTGTTAGGAAATTATGAGTGAAACGAATGAACGAAGAGGAGTGGAGTGGGCATTATTAGGTAGAAGAGTTTGGGTTCTCTTGTTGGGTTAGTGGGCTAGAACACAACCCAAAGCGCAAACGAAATACCAAAATCCTAATCAACTCAAAACATATCGATGTTGTGACGACCCGCCCTTCTCGACTCTCGAAAATCGACACAATACGCCACTGTATAATATGCCAACGATCGAGTGCCGGGAAAAGACAGATTACTAGGGGAAAGAAAGAAGAAGGTAGAAGAAGAGGAAACAAAACAACATCGGAATCTCACAATCGCAGCGGAACAATATATAATAGATAAATGAGAGATATTTACACAAAAGACTATATTTGTTTTATACATTACATCATCAGAATACAACATAATCAATAGCAAATTACTGGACAGTTGTAATAGGACAAAAGCTAATTACACAGCATACTAACACAGCGGAAATAAGACAGATACGTGTGATACGTCTTGCCATCTAGCACATCCTCTGAGCTCCATAGCAGTCCATCCAGAATTTGTACACCATAATACTCGGTCTGACCCAAGCATTATTGTGAAATAATGTCCGAGTCAGTCTAGAATAACAGCATGAGAAAACACATCCAATTGGATTATTAAAGTTTTCAAAATCCTTTGAAATCAAAGGTATCTCGTAAGACAGAAATGAGATAGGATAAGAGATACGACAGAAAATATTTGATTATAACAAACATCATACAATATCTCAAATTTTCTCAAGAATACCAAAAGGTATGTCATGTTCTTTTACTTATTCACCATACCTAAAATATTGATAGATCTTATCGAGAATAACAAAAATAGGTGAAACACAAAAATTCCAGAAATCAATAATTAGAAATCCAGAAAACGTAAAGGGGGAAAGGCTTATCACAAATTGGAGCATGAAAACTTATCAACACGTGTATCACAAACAGAATGCTATTCCATGGTCGTTAAGCATCAAATTTGAGCCAAGGCTCCACAAACAACCCGAAGACCATGGGTTTCTACCCCACCAATTTGAACCAAAGCTCCACAAGTGGAGTTTAGTCCCCCATGCAAATAAAGAGACATCTCAACTCGCTAGTCTAAAAGCTAGTAAATAAATTAGTTTTGCTTCATGTGCCATAACCACTAGCTTAACTTAAATATTTATGAACAAATTGTAGATTTCCACTCGAAAATTATCATGAGATTTCAATCGAACAAGTCCAAGAATTGACCGATGAAGTAAACGCAAGCGTTTTATACCACTTCTTTTGCTAAGTCATTTAATTAGATTTCTTATACGAATGAAGTAAAGGTTTGTACATACTGATAGATCGGAAAATGGTTTTGAAACGAGATTTGTATTAAAAATAGTGTTGAAATTGCTTTTGTGAAAAAGTTTGAGTATTTACTACTAGTATGAAAACCTTTGTATTTTAAAGTGACAAATCATAGAAATGATTGTAAAAACAATCTATCACTAAAATCCACATTTGACAACATGAATAAAGATCATAAAAATCGATATCAAATCCATCGAATAGATATTTCTAAAAATCCATAAATGAAGTCATCAAAGTCGTTAATGAATGATAACACCTATCTGGAATAACAAAAATCGATAAAAATTGGAAATACACTCAAAATGGCAAAATTGAATAGTAATAGATGTCTAATTAGGTTTAACTAGACAATTGGATTTTGTCTCAGTCAATTTTTCTACATTTGTTATTTTTTTTCTTTTTCCAAGGACCCTTACCAGAAAGTTTGGATTTTTCTTCTAGGCCAAAATTTGCCTAGCCCAAAGAAGGCAAATCTAAACCGGAAGCGATCGAACGAGCGATGGATGCTAGGGATTTATGCCAATCGACAACCCAGCACTATAGGCTCTTCGATACACCACCAAAAACATGTCCAAACACCCAAGGTAGGATCTTTAAATATTTTGACTTGAAAATACAAAAATTGAAAAATTCACCAAGCCAATTCAAATCAAAAGCAATTGAACATGAAACAGATGTTAGGAATTCATACCTAACAACAATGAAAGCTATAGACATAGATGTGAGTTCAAGAACTCACCTTTAAACCCAAATATAGAAATGAGAAGCTCAAACACAAGGTAAGATTGACTTCTCTTCAACAACACTTGTAGAATCTTCAATCTGTTATCAAATGAAATGAATTTCCTAAGTTAGGTTATAGGAATTTTTGAAAATTGAAGAGAGATAGAGATGAAGAAGATGAAGAGGATGCTTTCCTAAGCTTCTCTTTGATTTTGGAACTTGGATTTGAGTTTCCTAAGAGAACTAGGGCTTAGAAATTTCTAATCTCCTCTCTTTTCTCCATTTTCATTTAGCTTGATTGTTAGGAAATTATGAGTGAAATGAATGAATGAATGAATGAATGAATGAAGAGGAGTGGAGTGGAAGTTATTAGGTAGAAGAGTTTGGGTTCTCTTGTTGGGTTAGTGGGCTAGAACACAACCCAAAGCGCAAACAAAATACCAAAATCCTAATCAACTCCAAACATATGGATGTTGTGACGACCCGCCCTTCTCGACCCTCAAAAATCGACACAATATGCCATTGTATAATACGCCGACGATCAAGTGTTGGGAAAAGACAGATTGCAGAGGGAAAGAAAGAAGGAGGTAGAAGAAGAGAAAACAAAACAACGTCAGAATCTCACAATCGCAACGGAATAATGCATAATAGATAAATGACAGATATTTACACAAAAGGCTATATCTATTTTATACATTACATCATCAGAGTAAAATACAACTAATAGCAAATTACAGGACAGTTGTATTAACTTGTCCTCACAAAAGCTAACTACACAGCATACTAACACAGCGGAAATAAGAGAGATACGTGTGATACGTCTCGCCATCCAGCACATCCTTTGAGCTCCATAGCGGTTAATCTAGAATCTGTACTCTATAATACTCGGTCTGACCCGAGCATTATAGTGAAATAACACTCGAGTCATTCTGGAATACTAGCATGAGAAAACACATCCAATTGGATTATTAAAGTTTTCAAAATCCTTTGAAATCAAATGTATCTCGTAAGACAGAAATGAGATAGTATAAAAGATATGACAGAAAATATATGATAACAAAAAACATCATACAATATCTCAAATTTTCTCAAGAACACCAAAAAGAATGTCATATTCTTTTGCTTATTCACCATACCCCAAATATTGATAAAGCTTATCGATACAAATAATAAAAATAGGTGAAACTCAAAAATTCCAGAAATCAATAATTAGAAATCCAGAAAACATAAAAGGGGAAAGGCCTATCACAAATTGGAGCATGAAAACTCACCAACACGTGTATCACAAACAGAATGATATTCCGTGGTCGCTAACCATCAAATTTGAGACAAGGCTCCACAAACGGCATAAAGACCATGGGTCGCTACCCCACCAATTTGAACCAAATCTCCACAAACGCGGTTTAGTCCCCCACGCAAATAAAGAGACATCGCAACTCGCTAGTCTAAATCAAAAAATGATCATCATTGATTGATAAGTGTAAACTACACTAAGCTAGTTAATAAATGAGTTTAGCTTCACTCACATAACCACTGGCTTAACTTAAATATTTATGAACAGATTGTAGATTTCCACTTGAAAATTGTCATGAGATTTCAATCGAACAAGTCCAAGAATTAACCGATGAAGTAAACGCAGGTGTTTCATACCACTTATTTTGCTAAGTCGTTTAATTAGATTTCTTATACGAATGAGGTAAAGGTTTGTATATACTAATAGATTGGAAAACGATTTTGAAACGAGATTTGTATTAAAAACAGTGTTGAAATTGTTTTTGTGAAAAAGTTTGAGTATTTACTACTAGTATGAAAACCTTTGTATTTTAAAGTGACGAATCATAGAAATGATTGTAAAAACAATCTATCACCAAAATCCACATTCGACAACGTGAATTAAGATCATAAAAATCGATATCAAATCCATCAAATAGATATTTCCAAAAATCCATAAATTGAAGTCATCGAAGTCGTTAATAAATGATAACGGCTATCCGGAACAACAAAAATCGATAAAAATTCAAAATTCACTCAAAATAGGCAAAATTGAACAGTAACAAACGTCTTATTGGGTTTAACCAGACGTTTCGATTTTGTCTCAGCCATTTTTTTCTACATTTGTTATTTTTTTTCTTTTTCCAGGGACCCCTACCAGATGTCTGGATTTTTTCAACCAAACGTTTGGATTTTTCTGCTAGGCAAAAATTTGCCTAACCCAAAGAGGGAAAATCCAAACCGAAAGCGATCGAACGATCGAGGATGCTAGGGATTTATGCCAATCGACAACACAGCCCTATGGTCTCTTCGATACACCACCAAAAATATGTCCAAACACCCAAGATAAGATCTTTAAATATTTTGACTACAAAATACCAAAATTGAAAAGTTCACCAAACCAATTCAAATCTAAAGCAATTGAACATGAAGTAGATGTTAGGAATTCATACCTAACAACAATGAAAGCTATAGACATAGATGTGAGTTCAAGAACTCGCCTTTAAACCCAAATATAGAAATGAGAAGCTCTGAAACAAGCTAAGATTGATTTCTCTTCAACAACACCTCTAGAATCTTCAATCTATTATCAAATGAAATGAATTTCCTAAGTTAGGTTATAGGAATTTCTAAAAATTGAAGAGAGATCGAGATGGAGAAGATGAAGAGGATGCTTACCTAAGCTTCTCTTTGATTTTGGAACTTGAATTTGAATTTCCTAAGAGAACTAGGGCTTAGGAATTTCTAATCTCCTCTCTTTTCCCCATTTTCATTTAGCTTGAGTGTTAGGAAATTATGAGTGAAATGAATGAAAAAAGAGGAGTGGAGTGGGAGTTATTAGGTAGAAGAGTTTGGGTTCTCTTGTTAGGTTAGTGGACTAGAACACAACCCAAAGCGCTAACAAAATACAAAATCCTAATCAACTCCAAATATATCGATGTTGTGAGACCCGTCCTTCTCGACCCTTGAAAATCGACACAATACGCCACTGTATAATATGTCGATGATCGAGTGCCAGGAAAAGAAAGATTGCTGAGGAAAAGAAAGAAGGAGGTAGAAGAAGAGAAAACAAAACAACATCAGAATCTCACAATCACAGCGGAACAATATGTAATAGATAAATGACAGGTCTTTACACAAAAGACTATATCTGTTTTATACATTACATCATCAGAGTACAACACAATCAATAGCAAATTACTGGGCAGTTGGATTAACTTGTCCTCACAAAAGCTGACTATACAGCATACTAACACAGCGGAAATAAGACAGATATGTGTGATACGTCTCGCCATCCACCACATCCTCTGAGCTCCATAGCAGTCCATCCAAAATCTGTACTCTATAATACTCGGTCTGACCCAAGCATTATAGTGAAATAACACCCGAGTCAGTCTAGAATACCAGCTAAGAAAACACACCCAATTGGATTATTAAAGTTTTCAAAGTCCATTGAAATCAAAGGTATCTCGTAAGACCACACTACAATTAAAAATGTTGGGTTTTTACCTTACGATAACCAAACATTTCTTATCAAATCCTTTGATATTATAGTAGTGTCTATATATAAATACTTATTCAAATAGCCGAAATAGTTACGTTCATTAAATTCCAGCATAATAGTTATACAAACAAGTCCGAAGGCACTAATTGGAGATTGGGTTTCCATCAATGACAGGCCTGCTAGGGTATCGTCCGTCACAGTACCTGGTCTAGATCAGAATATCGAGGATCCATTCCGATCCCCTGCAACACAAGACCAGACTACCCCTTACTGGATAGTCCTAATAAGATCACCCCGCAGTTGGGATCAGCAGCCGCCTACAGAACCGAATAAAAAGGGACATCTGGACAGGGATGACCATACCCTAATTGGTTGCTAGCCACTTAGCCTTGTTGCACCTCCCCTATTTTAGCCATTCCCGATTGATCAGGCTCGAGGCTATGCGTTACCTTTTTAGAAAACATCTCACTTAGAATGCTCATTGTCCTCCTGACAATGTTATGATAGCATTCGGCCATACAAGACCGTCCTCGGTCCGAACGGAACCGAAGCAACTGCTCCTGCTACATCCATTTTGGAATCACCCTTAGGATTAGTAGCGATTAGCCCTTGCACTTCACTACTCCATCTTCGACTCTAAGCTCTTGTCTTCCTCACGAAAACGTTCAAACCAAAACGAAGTGGTTTTCGAAAAATTAATCCCGGTCCTGGTCTCTTTGAAACGATCAGCACATTGGTCAATATTGATAGTCGGTTATTTAACTATCATATAACATCCACAACAACTATCAGGCCTTAATAATTTCCCAAATTATTTATTTCAAAATATCCTCGCAAGATATTTTCTACACTTCAATCCTTTGAAAATAGTTTTCAAATCACTTTTCTCTTGTAGAAATAAATTTCCACCCAATTGTTTTATTTCCACAGAAAATTACCAAATCTTAATACTTTAGATTTTTAAATAATTTAATCACTTTACCCAAAAATATATACTTTAAAACACTTCAAATAAAAACTACTTAAAACACTTTATTTAAAATACTATATATGAAATTTTATAATAATTTCTCATTTAAAACTTAAGCCCAAACTAATTTTAATATAAAAGTTATTCTATAAGGTAGAAATATTAAATAATTATCTTTTAAATCATAATACTAGTTAAACCTTTAAAATAATTTACTTGTATAATTAACTTAATAAAAATTTACTTTTAAAAATTTTAAAACCACTAAATAATGATTTCTTTCTAAAACATTCTTTTAAAAACACTTTAAAACCTCTAACTTATACTTAAAATCTGCGTTGAAAACATACTTTGCTTTTCAGGGAAATATACTTTCCATTCTAAAATAGTCCGTTTAATCAGTTAATAAATCCTTCTTGAATTATCCCAATTTAATTTATGTCTCAACCCATAAATTTCTTTCACGCGCCTTTAAAATTAAACCACTATTTATTTTTAAAATAAACTACCCATTCCTTTATAAATTCCGACCACGAATTTATACTTTCAAATATCCACTGATATCTTATTTCACTTTATAAACCCAGTTTATAAATCCCATAGTCTCATCCTCCTTTCAAATCACAGTTTCAAAAACTAAATCGATTTCCAAAATTTACTCCATTTTAAAATAAATTCCTTTACTTGCTCAATTTTATTTCAAAACCCATTAATTTCGGATTTTACTTCTTTATTGTGATTTAAAATCTTATTTAAATTGAAATTACAAATTTCATACTTTTTTCCAAAATTCTTCTTTATCTCTCCCAACTATTTTAAAACCTTGAATTTAAAAATAAATCCTTTATTTCTTTAAAAAATATCTCTTAAGTTTAAAAATTCATTTATTCCCATTTATTCAAAAATGTCCTCTCCCATACTCGGAATTTATTTATTAGAATCTAAAAATCAAATTTTATCCTTTTCCAATTCATTCTTTAATTTATCCAAATTCTCTATAATTATTTTACTTAAAAATGCTCTCTTATTTCCCTTCAAAAATCCGATCTTTATATTTTTTTGATAACTCAATATACCCGAATATATTCAATCAAGCTATAGCATCCAATATTTTCAATTCTCAATATAATCAATAATCTATCACAGATAATCAATGAATCATATCATAGATTATGAAACAAGTTCAACATCTTGAGGAATCCAGTTGAATCCCTCCAACCCGTTTTTCCCTGCATCCACGGATGTTAGCACAATTTAAAAATACCAATCCCACATCGAGGGAGATATCTCAGTATATAGGGTCATCCACTATTATGCGGAGCGCATAGGGTTTCATCCACTATATAATACGGGAAATCAATCGCTCCAATATATATATTATATATAACATATCACATCTAAGCTGATAATAAATTATCACTTCAAGCAAACAACCAATTATTTAAATTTAAAAGGTAATCCAAATGAGTGAGATTAACTCACCTTTGGTTTTATTTGCAACCCATTTCCATTCCGGCTTATTTCCTTCTTGATTTTTAGACCTTGTAACAAACATTATATGGTTTATTAACATTCGAACTAATCAGACAATTAATTCCCATAGATTTAATTATCAAATCATTTAATTTAAAACTAAATTCGTTTAATAAATTATCTTTAGTAACTAAATAACCAAATAAGTTTATTTAGCAATTTATCCACCAAATCCATTATTTAAAATAAGCTAGTATATTAAGATATGTAAACGTATATTTATTCCTTTAGGACTATATATATATATATATATATATATATATATATGTATGTATGTATGTATGTATGTATGTATTTACAAAAATGTCTATATGGATTTCAAAAATCAAATTTAAATAACCTCTCTAGTATTTAAAATTTAATTTCAAAATCATGTATACATACATATATTTACTATAAGTAACATAATAGTGAATTCCTTTACTGTTAACACACACACACACACACAGATATATATATATATATAAATCTTTAAACTGAAATATTAACTTGTTTTATACCATACTGTAAAATAATTTTCTGCTATGCTATACATACAAATATAGAGTTCAAAATAAAAATCTAGTACCTTACTGTAAAATAATTTTCTATGTATATACATTTATACAATACGTCGATATTAAATTGAAAATATAAATTGTAAATATACCTCACTATTGAAAAGAAAACCGAGACCCCCACCTGAGTCGGCCTGCCACCAGAGCTAGATTGCGACAAATCGTGACAACCACCCGCCTTATTTTGCTACAGCACGACGTTGCATAGCCCAATGCTCCACCGAGCTCCTCCAAACTCCGCCTAGAGGTGCACCCACCCTCGACAATACCAAAACCCACCACGATCCCTCGATTGGAAGGCCCCAAAGTTACGCAACCCTAACCCTAGTCGAAACAGCTACGCAAACCACGGTTGAGCTTGAAAAACACACAGCCGAGATAAGTTCGATTCAAGAAGGTGGATACGAGATTTGATATTGATTTTTCAAAGCTTTGTTCAATCCCTATACTCGACTGAGTTTCGGCCATTTAATGAGTTCCGAAGTTTTTTTGAATTGGAACGAGAAATGAATGCGCAATTTTGATTCGAATTAAAGAGAGAGTTGGGTTTTGGTTTGAATTGAAAGAGCGGCCATTAAAATTTCAGATCTTGATTTTGCATGCGGCCATTTTTCTTAAATGTGAATGAAGGCTCGGCATTGACTTATATTCCTTTTTTTCAAAGAAACGAGAGCGACATCTAGAATGCGATTCTGGCACATGGAAGAAAAGGCTACAGTGATAGAAAAAAGTTATGATAGGGAAGGCAAAAGTACTGATGTAGATATAATTTCAACTACTGTTGTTTGGTATAAATATATGTTCAATTAAATTCAAAT
This sequence comes from Allium cepa, assembly GCA_030765085.1. NCBI lineage: Eukaryota > Viridiplantae > Streptophyta > Magnoliopsida > Asparagales > Amaryllidaceae > Allium > Allium cepa. The sequence goes on from CM060941.1 coordinate 632,852,844, forward strand.
TCAAATTTAAATCGACTTCAATTCGTAGCTTACAATTTTTACATCCTATCAAGGTGTGCCGCTAGGCGTTTATACACTATTAAGGATCCAATGGAATTGATTTCGTCGAAATCCGAGACCATGCCTCGAAAGGCTATTTTTAAACGTTAATTTAAATGGTAAATTTTTAAAACAGAACAAAACACTTTCAAACTCAAATTTAAAACTTATATTATCTCCAGTATTATAAATATAAATTTTCCAAGCCTCTGAAATATTTTTAATCAGCTTAAAAACCAAGATTCACTATTTTAACCAATTTCCAATTATTAAATACAATAATTTAATTGTCAAATAAATAGTGATATTTGAAATTCAAGTTAAACTAACTTTCAAAAATTTAAAATCAATTAAATATTCCAATTTCAAGTATCCAAAAATTCTAGGTCTTCACATTCCTCCCCTCTTAAAAGAATTTCATCCCCGAAATTACTAGTTAGGAGGAATGATCCACAGCCCGTTAATTTTTCTTTCCAAAATCAAATAGTTTCACACAAATTTTCAAAACAATCATCTCTATTGAAGACACGCTATCACTCTTACAAACATCCTAAACTTATCCATAGGTTCCAAACAATATTATTTACTCAACAATTCAAATTTAAATTTAAAACCAAAAATTAAATTATTAAAACTTTCTCAAAAATTTTCTTACTCTCTAAATTTTTGAATTTTTTTACCAGCGTCTCATTTGCATGGCTAACTCGAAACAACTACAAAATGCCTCTGTGGGCCCACAGATTCCGAAAGAAAACAAAATGCCAAATGGCTAGATCAGAAAACCATCAAATTTCATAAAGAAATTTAAATACATACCTTTTTGTCGAGCAATTCAATTTATCTTCTGAATTAAAAACATCAGTTTTCTTTTGCCTTTTTAAATCCTTGTATCTTACTGAGCAATACTATCCAATCACAGTCTCCAAAATCATTTATTTAATCCCTTTTCAAAATTTTCTTTACTTAAGCCCGTACGATGCACATATATCATCCGTACGCAATACCAAATTCGATTGCTCACTCGATCACACAATTTCCACTTTCGAACTAATATCGTCCACATGACTTCCTAGTATGAACTCAGATCTGGTTTCTTGATCAGAAACTGTCATTCTCCTTACGTAGCCATAACTATGATAGAGAATTTCCAGAATCAATCAAAAATCTACATCCAGGGTTCTCCGTCATTTTTTTAACTAGTCCCATTTACTAATTTATTATAAATTCCAATAAATTTTAATTCTTGGAACTTTGTTCTTTTAGTCTACTCAACTAAATTTTCCAATTCCACTTTACTCAACATAATTCAAATTGATTCCACTATTCAATTTTCAATTTTCAATTCATTTGCTTACAAATGTAAATTCATTTGTTCCTTCACAAATCTATTTCCAACTAATAAATTCTATTTCAATAGCCATTCCCTTTATTCTGCTTAGGTTTACTTTCCAAATTTACTTTTATTTAACTTAATCCAGCTAAATCCCAATTTGATTCAAATTTTGAATCTTTATAAGTTTTCCAACTTATTTGCATTCCATTCACTAATCTTTTAATTTACTTTTGGATTGGTTTACTTACCACTTACTTTTATTTAACTCTTTCAAGTGGAATTTTATTCTAACAAATTTCATATTTTATAAGTTATCAAACCCATTTATATTTCCATAAAGATTTTTAATAAGATTCCATAGTCTTTTAAACAATTACTCAATATTTCAAAATCATTTTTGAAATCAATTATATACATAACTCATTGGCATATCAAATTATCCTTTGAATTTTAAAATCAAGCCCTATTTTGCAAACAACTCCAATCTAAAAAAAATTTGGCAGCAATTCCTCTCTTGGAAACTCGAAAATGAACATCGATGATGCTGTAATCATTACCGAAGTTATTTTCCAGTGACCGAAAAGAGTTCAATTGTGACGACCCGGAAATTTTGAACATTTGAAAATGAAATATATAATTGATTTTAAATATTGGAAGTTATTTTTAACTTGAATTTCAAAAATATCTGGTTATTTGGCAATAAAATTTCTGAATTTAATTATTGAAACTTGGATAAAATATAAAATCCTGAGTTTTATGCTTGTTAAAAATATTTTCAAGGCTTTGAAAATTTATATTGATAATACTGAAGATAATGGAAGCTTCAGAATTGGAATCGAAAATGTTTTGTTCATATTTGGAATTTATATCGTTTAAATCGATATTAAATATAGCCTTTCGAGACACAGTCTCGGAATTTGATGAAACCAGTTCCATTGGATCCGTAATATTGTATTATTATTGGATTTCAATTTTCGTAGTGTTTGAAGTTTCGTTTGGCCGTATAGTAAGCAAACGCGCTGAAATTTGTATCAAAATTTAATTTAATAGCTGGGTTAAAAAAAGCTATCTTCTCCATACAATCGAATTTGGACACGAAATCATTTCCATTGCGTTCGGAATAGGGGTTTAACATTATAAATGCCTAGCGGCACGCCTCAATAGGAGTTCGAGATTTTAGACTGTGTAAATCGAGACGATTTGAATTTGAATTTGAATTTAAATTAAATTATATATATATATATATATTCACATATATTAAGCAAACAGACACACTGAAAATTTTCAAACACGTGCTTGTTTTCTTCTGTAATTTTAACACGTGTCTCCATTGTTTTTATCATAATCGAGCAATTTCTTTTAAAAGAAAAACAGAAATAAAAACAGTCGAGAAATATTTCAAACAAAAATAAATAGCCGAACCCCTCTTTAAAAAAATTAAATCGTTCAACAATAAATAAATCCATGGCCGACATCAAAGGAAGCTTGATCGTGTTCGTAGTTCACTCGAATTCGAGCCTAGGGAGACTTCGATCAAATCTATAGCCGAAGATTATTCGAATCAATGTTCCTCTGCTTGAATTGAGGGAAATCACGGCGCCAGATGGAGGCGCGGCCGGTGTCATGCACTCGCATAGAGGTCGCTGTGGCACTCGACATTTGGAAGCAACGTGGGTGAGGTGCTGAAAAGGTGGTCTGAGGCTGGGTCATTCACGTGGGTAGCTACAGTGGAGGTTGCAATGTCATTCAATGGATGCGAAGTCGACATGGGCAGAGGCCGAGCATCGAGATAGGGTTTCGAGCTCGTGATGGAGGTTGAAGGATTTGGGGTTTGTTCTGGTGGGTTCGTCGTGGTTGTGGTGGCAGCACGTAGTCAGCAGAGTAAGCAGTTTTTATGATTTTATTTTTATTTATTTTATTTAACCTATATATATATCTGGAAAAGAATTTTAACAGTAGGATGTAAAATCTATTTTAGTCTTCAATATATATATATATATATATATATATATGTACATGAGTTGTATATATATGCATGCAAAGGGAGAATTTTGGAAACCAGATTTTATTTTTACATATATATATATATATATATGAAAAGAAAAGTTTTTACGGTTTGGGAATTTTTTTTTAATATTGACGGAATTTATATAAGTTAAAATTTTGAAATCTATTTTTATAAGTGTATATATATTTTTAAAGGGAAAATTATCAGTTAAATTAAATAGTTAGTTTTTAAACAATAAATTATAGTGGTTAAATAATTTAGTTAACCTATTTAATTATTTTAGTTACTAAAGGATTTTATTTAAATAGGAAAATTTGTTTAAAATTAAATCACTAGTTTAAAATTAAAATTATTAGTTGAATTAAAATTTTAAAATTACAATTGAATTGTTCGATTTGTTCGAATATTAATTAAATCATCTAATATTTATACAAGGTTTTAACAAAATCATGAAAACAAGCTGAAATGGAAATGGATTGCAAAATAAAAGCAAAGGTGAGATCTTCTCACTCACTTAATTTGTCTAGTTAATTTAAATGAATTGATTTAAATTGTTGGATGTGCTTGGATAAATGTGATGATTTATCTGTTAGGTGATAGTATATATAGTAGTATGTATATATATATATATATATATATATATATATATATATATATATATATATATATATATATATATATATTGAAGTGATTGATTTCCCACATTATGTAGCGGATGAGACACTATACGCCGCACAATAGCGGATGATATTATATAAATCCCATATATCATGGTATTCCACCTTGAAGTAGAATTGATATTTAATTGTTGTGCTAACATCTGTGGATGCAGGGAAACATGTTGGAGGGATCCAATTATATTCCTCAAACATTTGAATTTGTTTCAATGTTGTATGTTGTATGTTGATTTATTTATAATCTGTGTATGATTATATTTGTGATTGAAACCGTTGAAGGCTATGGTTTGGCCGAATATTTTTTTGGTATCGTAGGATACCATAAATATAGAATTGGATTTTTTGAAATCAAAGTAATTTTTTTTAAGTAAATTCATTTTTGAGAATTGGACAAATTTAAAAAGAAGGAATTTTAAAAGGATAAAGTTTTATTTTAGAAATCTTATCGAATTAATTCCAAATATAGGAAAATATTTTAGTAAAGGAATTTTAAGTAATATTGTTTAATAGTTGAAGAATTTATTTAAAATTAGGATTTTAATAGTTTGGAAAAAATAAAGGAATTTATTTTAAATGGTAACGAAATTTAGATATCAATTTGGAATTTGATTTGGGGTTTGAAATAAATTTGAAAATCAATTAGAAATTTGATTTCGTGTTTGAAAGTGAATATTTGGAAAATCGATTTAAAAATCATATATCGGTGGATACTTGAAAATGTAAATCACAATAGGAATTTTATAAAGGAAAGGGAACTTTTTTTTAAAAATAAATATTGGTTTATTTTTAAAAGTGTGGAAAGAAATTTATAGATTTGGAATGTAAATTTAAAATAAATCAAGAAGGATTTATTAACTGATTTAAATGGACAATTTTGAAAAGAAAAGTGTATTTTCCTTGGAAAGCCGAGTATGTTTTCAAAGTAGCTTTCAAATATAAATTAAAAGTTCTAGTGTTGGTTTTTAAAAGAATATTTTGAAGAAATTATTTTCCTAAGCTATTTTGAAAATACTTAAAGTAAAGATTTTTTTAGTTAATTATAGAAGTAATTATTTCTAAAGATTTAATTGATATTCGATTTAGAAAATGGTTATTTAAACAGTATACCCTACCTACTAATTTTATTTTAAAATTAGTTTGGACTTGAAGGTTTTATATGAGATATTGGTATAATGTTTTCATAGCTAATAATGAAATAAGTGTTTAGAAATAGTTTTTATTCTAAATGTTTCTAAGTATATTTTGGATAAGTGATTTAAATTATTTTAAAGTATTTGAACTCGGCAAATTTTCAGTCGAAATAAATATTTGGAAATTTATTCCACGTGAGGAAAGTAATTTGAAATTTGTTTACAAAGTGTTGAGGTATTGAAAATATATCTTGCGAAGATATTCTGAAAATAAATAATTTGGAAAAATTATTTAAAATTTGGTGATTGTTGTGAATATTGATTGATAGTTAAATAACAAACTATCGATATTGGCCTTTAAATGGCTTTGAATTTCGATGCTACCGGGAGTCGGATTCCAAATGGATATTCGAAAACCATATTGAATCTTTGTGATGGACCCATTGTTCAAAAGATCAAAGTGGAAATTTGTTGTGATTTAATTGAAATCTAAATATAACACTTACTTATAAAATAAGCGCTCATTATTCGGATTAGCCGGGAGAGGACTTTGTGTCATAAAACCCATTCCGAATAATGATACGACGAAATGGGATTGCATTTGAAGACTGTGTTGAAGACCGGATATTTTCGAAAACAAAAGGATTACCTGTCGAATGTCTCTGCATCGAGTTGTTTCGGTATAGAGATTTTATCACCCTCTGTGATGGGGAGTCCAGACGTGACTAGTGAATATTCGGATCTGCAAGGGCTTCTTTGAAGTGCCTTCGGTTCCGTTCGATCCCGGAATAGACTTGTATGGATGTGTGTCTAACGTTACACTTTGAGATGTAAATCTGGTTTCTATCAAATACATTTCTGTTGGTGGTGGAGAATTTATTCTCTTAGCTTAACATCCTTCTCTGCGATGTACGAGCTCAAAGGTTATGTAGTTGATGGTTACTAGTGATACATTCCCAATTTAGTAATGTGGCATATGAAGTGCTACTGATCATCTTTTGATCGAAGCATGGCTTCTATGAAAAACGTAGCTTTGTGGACGAGACTTCGTCAGACTTCACAATCCGGAAATGGTAGAAACATGAAGGATGCGGCAATGTTTTTTTGGGGGTAGCACCCTTAGGGTATGTCCATTTCCTTCTGGAAAAAGGAGGTATCATGGTATGAAGCCCAGATATTTAAATGTGGTTGCAACAAATTTATTACCTTGTGGTTGTTTCTTTGTGGTTGAGGATCCCTGGATAAAGGTCGGCAACGACCGGGGATGGCATACTTGTAGGTGCTACCTAGTTACAAAGGTAACCTAGCCTTGTGAGCAGAGATCCGGTTAGGTTCTCAGGGCGTCCCTCCAGAGGCGTACCCATGTGGCCCAGGAAGTTCCTTAGCCTGACCATTTGTTGGAAATTCAAAAAAACAATATGCGCCTTATACGATTTTAGTTGTGTAACCTGCCATGGAATGTGGCGGTAACCTGAGATTGAACACGGTAGCTATAGCAGGCAGACTACGAAATGTGTATGCTGGCTAAGATTTATATTATACTTTCGAAATGTTTTCCACACTATGCACTAATGATAATATTAAAAAAGAATTTTGCGTATCAATCATGTTTGACTATCATAAGGAGAAATCTCCTCCAATTCTGCGTTTGCATTGTGTGTGTGGTGGGAGGCCTTATGGTAGTTTCATTTTCCAAATGCATAGCGGGTTTCTTTTCATTTTCTTTGTAAAAATAACTGTTTTTAAGATCTTACACCAGTCCAATGACTGACCTGTAGGTTATTGCTCCATTTCTAAACTCTGGGTGCCCATAATTTTCCAGACAGGCAGCCTAGAGTCAGGTTATCATTATTCTGGAGCGAAGTCGAAAAAGTATGCTGTGAGATCTGGAGGCAAGCTAGATGGAGAGGCGTATCACTGGTATATAATTTTTTTTCCATTGTTGTGTTGTTGTAAACTCTGATAATGTGATGTATAAACTGATATAGTGCTTTTGTTTTAAAGATTATTCATTTATCTATTATATTTTGTTCCGCTGCGAAATGTGAGATTTTATTGTTGTTTCTGTTTCTTCTTCTATCTTCTTCTTCTTTGACCCTAGCGGTTCGGTTTTCCAGCATTCGATTGTTCGACATTTGATACAGTGGACGTATTAGTGTCGACTTTCGAAAGTCGAAAAATTGGGTCGTTACAGAGTGGTATCAGAGCAATTGGTTAAGCGGTAACCTTGGCTCTAGTGGGAATACCCATTAGATACTTTAGAATGAGTTTGAATAAAATAATAGATATGAGCGCGTATTTGTTAGTGAGTATAAAAAAATCTATACTATGTTGACTTGTCGGTTGATTCTTTATAGATTCTAGTCGGTGTAGTTTGGCCAACTGTATCGATAAGGGTTTCTAAACTCTTAAACAAGATAAACGACACAGTATTGTTTTAAGATAGGGTAAAATGAAATAATTTTGCCCAAATTATTTTTGTATGTAAAAGAAATAATTTTCCATAAATTATTATAGTATATGGTGCTTGATTGTTAGGAAGTGATGATATTAAATTATTATCATTAATTATTGAATAAGAAATTAAAATCATAACAAAGAGCTAAGAAATAAAAATCCATATACAAATGGTATTTGTAAATATAAAATGTAAATGTGATTTATAAAATGAAATAGAAATTCTAGAGAAATATTTGAAAATGTATTTGGAAAGGATTAGAGATTTGGAAATTTTGGAAATTAAATCCCTTGAGTTTGAAAATGATTTTTAAAGGTTCTGTAAAAATGTTTTGAAGGGATAAAAACACTAAACTCTTTTCGGTCGCTAGAAAATAACTTCGATGATGACTGCAGCATCATCGATGTTCATTTTCGAGTTTCCAAGAGAGGAATTGCTGCCAAATTGTTTTAAATAAAAGTTGTTTGCAAAACTGGGTTTGGGTTTTGAAATTCAAAGGATAATTTGAATTGATTTCAAAAATTATTTTTGAATGATGAAAAGACTCTGGAATCCTATGGAATATAGCTGAGTTGGTAACTTATAAAATTTGAAGTTGTTAGAATAAAATCTAACTTGAAGAGAAGTTAAATTAAAATAATTAGAATAAGTTCTAGTGGTCCAGTGGTTAACACATAGTGGAGTTGCTACATGTGGTTGTAGTGGCACCAGTTCGAATCCCAGTGGCCACAATAATGAGACATAGTGCACGGCCACTTATAAAACCGGCTTAACCAAAGGCCAGGGCAAACATAGTTTCCTTGGCCCCAAAATTTTTGTCAAGTTCTAGTGGTCCAGTGGTTAAGACATAGTGGAGTTGCTATATGTGGTTGTAGTGGCACCGGTTCGAATCCCAGCGGCCACAATAATGAGACATAGTGCACGGCCACTTATAAAACCGGCTAATCGAAGGCCAGGGAAAACATAGTTTCCTTGGCCCCAAAGTTTAGTCAAGTTCTAGTGGTCCAATGGTTGAGACATAGTGGATTTGCTACATATGGTTATAGTGGCACCGGTTCGAATCCCAGTGGCCACAATAATGAGACATAGTGCACGGCCACTTATAAAACCGGCTAACCGAAGGCCAGGGCAAACATAGTTTCCTTGGCTCCAAAGTTTTCATAGCCTTTTACCCCGTAATGTTTACAATCATGGCCCCTGGCGATTCATTGGCCCTGGCGATTCTTTCTTCGCTCCAGCCCTAATCCGCGTTTCTCCCCCCTTTCTGCCGTTCCATCCTCGGCTCCACCTCGCTTCTTATGTCCGACTCATCTCCGTCTCCTCAAGTTCTCGTCCTCCAATTTTCTTCGACTCGGTCTGGCCGATTATTCAAGCCGTTATTGCAAATGTCTGTGCATCCCCTTGCCCTCCACTCGCCTTCCGAGTTTCCTCCTTTGCTATCTACACCAGTACGCCCCTCTGTCTTGGATGAGAGTGAGTCCTTGCGTGCTGTCTCTGTTGCGTGTGCGCTGGATCTGGGTAGCCAGTTTGCGGTGAGTAGTGATGTGGTAAAGAATTCCTTGTTTGTTGAACGTGAATCTAGTGTTGTAGTTGAACGTGATTCTAGTGTGGTAGTTGGAGTGTCTGACCAAGCTCAGGGGAGTGTTTCAGCTAATAATACTTGTAGTGGTCTTGGCACACCACGTGCTTGTGTTTATTCCCCTGAGAATTCTGATCCTAATGTCACTGTTATTAGCTCTGATGCTACTCTTCCCACTGCTCCTAGAGTTGTTGATAGCCGTGTTACTAATGTTACGAAGCAGCCCACAAAATCGTGGACTTCTCTTTTCTCATCCTTTCCCCGTAATGCGGGTGCCTACATCCCGATTGAATTTGAGTTGGTTGAGGAAAATGGAGTGATGATTCCTCCCCCTTGTGTTTTGCAAGCTGGTGAGGAATTTTGGTCAGACTATTTGGTTGGTTTTTTTCTGGACCCACATCACCAACTAACAAATGCGGCTATGGTGCTGCGCAGGGCATGGAAGATTCGTGGTAATTTGCATGTGAAACTAGTTGATACGATGTATTACCTTAAGTTTTCCTCTTCTAAGGATCGTCGGCTTGTTTTGGATGCTGAGCCTTCTATCGTTGATGGAAGGCCTTTTATTGTTACCCCCTGGTCTCCTACTGTGGCGTGTGCTCGTGAGCAAGTTTGTTCTATCCCTGTTTGGGTATATTTTTCTCAGATTCCCTTAGTTCTTCAGCCTCTTATTGGATTAAATTGGTTAGCTTGTAATGTTGGTAAGTTGAAATGTTTTGACTCTAACACGGTGGAGCGTGATAAGTTGATGTATGCGAAGGCACTTATCGAAATTTCCCCCACTAAGCCTCTCCCTACTTCTATTCCTGTTCAGCTAGCTGTCGGTCATATTGTCGAAGTCAGGGTTCGCTATGGCTGGGTTCCAGATATTTGTACCTACTTTCACCCCTTTGGTCACCTTTCTAGTGATTGCCAACATACTGTAGCATCTGCGGCCGCTACTAAGATATCTTTGCCGCGACCCCGTCGTAGGATCTGGGTCGCCAAAGTTTCTGCCCCGCCCCCTCTCCTTTATCCTGCACCTGAGGCTGCGATGTCAGTTCTGAGTGTTCCTTCATTGCCCCTAGTTTTGCCTGTTTCACCGCCTGGTTCAGAGGATACTGGTGCTGCTCCTATCATCCCACTTATTGCTCCTGACCCTTCCTCGCCGCTGCCTCCTATAGCTTGGGATGAGGCTGAAGGGTGTTGGATTGATCCCATTTCTGATATGAGGTATAACCTGGAAAATGAATCCTTCTTCTGGTTTGTTTCTGATAATCAACTGGATCTTAGATGCCTTGGCTACAAACAATCTGGTGACTCTATAGTTCTTGATATGGACGGTATGGATGCAACTTCAAATTCTGACATGCTTGCTGATCCAACCTGGGATCGATCGTTTATCTACTGTGCTGATGATGTGGTTTATGATCCTAGTCTTGCTCTCCGTTTCCGCCCTTTTGCTGGTCTTTCTGGGTCTGACCCTTTGATCTCTTCTTTGGTGACTACGGTTGTTGGTGATTCTCCCTCCTCGGAGGAGTGCTAGTTTTTTATGTTACTTATAGTTATCGTGACATAGCTGTCATGTACCTGTGCTGTATTTTCTATTTCTTTATAGTTGTTAAGGTGCTTTTACCTTGCTCCTGCACTTCAAATTTTTATTACTTTCGTAATAAAAAGTGGACGGTCCACTATAAAACCGGCTGGCCTTGCCAAAAAAAAATTAAAATAAATGTGAAATGTAAATAACTTGGGAAACTTATATAGAAATTTTAAATTTTGAATTTAATTGGAAGATAATTGAATTATGTTGAGATTTAAGCTAAATATTGGAAATTGAATTTGATTTTTGATAAACAAAATGAAGTGGAAATTTGTCAAGTTAAACCCAATGAAGCAAAGTATTAATGTAAAATTAGTAAGTGAAACTAATTGAAGTAATGATAAATTAAATATTGTTTGAAATAAATTGAATTCATATGGAATTTGAAATCTAGTTTAAATATAGGAAGTATGTAAAATACTAGTATTAAACTTAAGAAATAAATGGTGAAATTCTAAAGTAAAATTTGGAGTTGAGAAAATATTCTAAATTGATAAGTGAATAAAGGATAAACTGGAAAGTTGTGTAAAGGTAATTGTGAATAAGAAAACGAAAATAATCAATGTGAATAAAAGAAAATTGATATATCTAATAATCAATTGGAATTAATACGTAGGATATACGTAAATTATTTTCGCATAACGATTTGATCCAGAATTCGAGCATAGAATTTCGAGATAATTATATCGATCCGAATTAGGATTTTTCACTCGATTTTCGACGACAAACCTGGATATGGATTTTTGGTTGATTCTAAAATTTCTCTATCATAATTTACAGCTATGCAAGGAGAATGACGGTTTCTGATATAGAAACCAGATCTGAGTCCGCATTAGGGAGTCGGGTGAACGATATTAGTTTGAAAGTAAAATTGTGTGATCGAGTAAGCGATCGGATTTGGTATTGCGTACGAATGATATAAGTACATCATATGTATTTGAATGAAATAAATATTCAAACTTTTGTAAAGAAAAGTATAAAATGATTTTGAAAGCCATGATTGGACATTAATGCTAGTAGGATGTACAGGTGTGTTAAAGGCAAAAGATAAATTGGGATTTGATTTTAAAGATAAATTTGAATTTGTTGGACAAAAGGTATGTACCTTAATTTCAGTATGAAATTTGATGACTTTCTTATCTAGCCACCTGGCCTTTTGTTTTCTTTTTGAATCTGGGGGCTCGTGGTACCATTTTGTAGTCGTGCCAAGCTAGCCGTGGAAAGGAAACGCTAGCAAAAAATTTTGAAAATTTAGGGATTCAGAAAAATTTTGAGAAAATTTGAAAGTTTAAAATTTGAATTTAAATTTTAATTGTTAAGAAAACAATATTGTTTGGAAGTTATGGAAGATTTTGGAAAGTTAGATGAAATGATAGTGGGTCCACACTAAGAATAATGGGTCTTTAACAAAAGATTTTTTGGGAAGTTATTTAAAACTATTTGGTCTTGGTAAGAGATAAACGGGTTAAGGATCATTCTTCTTAACTAGTAATTTCAGGACGAAATTCTTTTAAGGGGGAAGAATGTGACGACCCGGATATTTTTAACATTTGAAAATTAAATATTTAATTGATTTTAAATATGGGAAATTATTTTTAACTTGAATATCAAAAATATCTGGTTATTTGGCAATAAAATTTCTGAGTTTAATTATTGAAACTTGGGTAAAATATTAAATTCTGAGTTTTATGCTTGTTAATATTTTCAAGGCTTAGAAAATTTATATTGATAATACTGAAGATAGTGGAAGCTTCAGAATTAGATTTGAAAAATTTTTGTTCAGATTTGGAATTTATATCGTTTAAATCGATATTTAAATATAGCCTTCCGAGGCACAGTCTCGGTATTTGACGAAACTAGTTCCATTGGATCCGTAATATTGAATTATTATTGGATTTTAATTTTTGTAATGTTTGGAGTGTTCGTTTGGCCGTACCGTAAGAAAATGCGCTGAAATTTATATCGAAATTTAATTTAATAGCTGGGTTCAAAAAAAAGCTATCTTCTCCATACGATCGAATTTGGACCCTAAATCTTTTCCATTGCGTTCGAAATAGGGGTTTAACATTATAAATGCCTAGCGGCACGTCTCGATAGTAATTCGAGATTTTAGACTGTGTAAATCGAGACGATTTGAATCTGAATTTAAATTAAATTATACATATATTCACATATATTGAGCAAACAGACGTGTTGAAAAATTTCAAACACATGCTTGTTTTCTTCTGTAATTTTAACACGCGTCTCCTTTGTTTTTATCATAATCGAGCAATTTCTTTTAAAAGAAAAACAGAAATCAAAATGGTCGAGAAATATTTCAAACAAAAGTAAATGGCCGAACCCTTCTTTAAAAAATTAAATCGTTCAATAAAAAAAATTCCATGGCCGACACCGAAGGAAGCTTGATCGCGTTCGTAGTTCGCTCGAATTTGAGCCTAAGGAGACTCCGATCAAATCTATAGACGAAGATTGTTCGAATCAATGTTCCTTTGCTTGAATTGGGGGAATCGCGGCGCCACGCGGACGATGTCACACACTCGCATAGAGGTCGCTATGGCGCTCGGCATTGGAAAGCAAAGTGGGTGAGGCGCTGACGAGGTAGTCTAAGGCTTGGTCGTTCGTGTGGGTAGCAATAGTGGTGGTTGCAATGTTGTTCGATGGATGCGAAGTCGACATGGGCAGAGGCCGAGCATCGAGATAGGGTTTCAAGCTCGCGATGGAGGTCGAAGGATTTGGGGTTCATTCTGGTGGGTTCGTCGTGGTCATGGTGGCAGTGCGTGGTCGGCAGAGGTAGCAGTTTTTACGATTTTATTTTTATTTATTTATTTTATTTAACCAATATATATAGATCTGGAAAAGAATTTTAACGGTAGGATGTAAAACCTATTTTAGTCTTAAATATATATATATATATATAGACACACACACATGAGCCGTATATGTATGCATGCAAAGGGAGAATTTTGGACACCAAATTTTGTTTTAACATATATAAATATATATATATGAAAAGAAAAGTTTTACAGTTTAGGAAAAAAAATTACATTGAAGGAATTTATATAAGTTAAAATTTTGAAATAAATTTTTATAAATGTGTGTATATATATATATATTTAAAGGGAAAATTATCAGTTAAATTAAATAGTTAGTTCTTAAACAATAAATTATAGTGGTTAAATTATTTAGTTAACCTATTCAATTATTTTAGTTACTAAAGGATTTTATTTAAAAAGAAAATTTTGTTTAAAGTAAAATCAACGGTTTAAAATTAAAATTATTAGTTGAATTAAAATTTTAAAATGGCAATTGAATTGTTCCATTTGTTCGAATATTAATTAAATCATCTAATATTTATACAAGGTTAAAAATAATCATGAAAACATGTGGGAATGGAAATGGATTGCAAAACAAAAGCAAAGGTGAGATCTTCTCACTCACTTGATTTGTCTAGTTAATTTAATTGAATTGATTTAAATTGTTGGATGTGCTTGGATAAATGTGATGATTTATCTGTTGGGTGATAGTATATATAGTAGTGTGAATATATATATATATATATATATATATATATATATATATTGGAATGATTGATTTCCCGCATTATATAGCGGATGAGACCCTATGCCCCGCATAATAGCGGATGATATTATATAAATCCCATATAACGTGATATTCTACCTCGTAGTGGAACTGGTATTTAATTGTTGTGCTAACATCTATGGATGTAGGGAAACAGGTTGGAGGGATCCAACTGGTTTCCTTAAATATTTGAATTTGTTTCAATGTTGTGTGTTAATTTATTTATAATCTGTGTATGATTATATTTGTGATTAAAATCATTGAAGGCTATGGTTTGGCCGAATATATTTTTGGTACCGTAGGATATCAGAAATATAAAATTATTATTTTTTTGAAATCAAAGTAGAAAATTTTAAGTAATTTCATTTTGAGAATTAGATAAATTTAAAAGAAGGAATTTAAAAGGATAAAGTTTTATTTTTGAAATCTTATCGAATTAATTCCAAATATAGGAAAAGATTTTAGTAAAGGGATTTTAAGTAATATTGTTTAATATTGGAAGAATTTATTTAAAATTTGGATTTTTAATAGTTTGGAAAAAATATAGGAATTTATTTTAAAAGGTAAAAAAAATTTAGATATCAATTTGGAATTTGAAATAAATTTGAAAATCAATTAGAAATTTGATTTGGTGTTTGAAAGTGAATATTTGGAAAATCAATTTGAAGAAAGTATATTAGTGGATATTTGAAAATTTAAATTCACAATGGGATTTTTATAAAGGAAAGGGAACTTTGTTTTAAAAATAAATATTGGTTTATTTTTAAAAGTGTGGAAAGAAATTTACAGATATGGAATGTAAATTTAAAATAAATCAAGAAGGATTTATTAACTAATTTAAATGGACTATTTTGAGAAGGAAAGTGTACTTTCCCTGGAAAGCCGGGTATGTTTTCAAAGTAGCTTTCAAATATAAATTAAAAGTTCTAGTGTTAGTTTTTAAAAGAATATTTAGGAGAAATTATTTTCTTACGTTATTTTGAAAATCTTTAAAGTAAAGATTTATTTAGTTAATTATAGAAGTGATTATTTTTTAAAGATTTAATTGATATTCTATTTAGAAAATGGTTATTTAAATAGTTATACCCTATCTATTAATTTTATTTTAAAATTAGATTGGACATGAAGTTTTTATATGAGATATTGGTATAATGTTTTCATAGCTAATATTTAAATAAGTGTTTAGAAATAGTTTTTATTCCAAATGTTTCTAAGTATATTTTGGATAAGTGATTTAAATCATTTTAAAGTATTTGAAGTAAGCAAATTTTTAGTGAAATAAATATTTGGAAATTTATTCCACGTGAGGAAAGTAAATTGAAATTTATTTTCAAAGTGTTGAGGTGTTGAAAATATATCTTGCAAAGATATTCTGAAAAGAAATAATTTGGGAAAATAATTTAAAATCTGGTGATTGTTGTGAATATTGATTGATAGTTAAATAACCGACTATCAATATTGGCATTTAATGGCGTTTGAATTTTGATGCGACCGGGGGTCGGATTCCAAATGGATATTCGAAAACCACATCGAATCTTTATGATGGATCTTTTGTTTAAAAGATCAAAGTGGAAATTTGTTGTGATTTAATTGAAATCTGAATATACGCTTATTTTTAAAAAAGGTGCTCATTATTCGGATTAGCTGGGAGAGGACTTTGTGTCATAAAACTCATTCCAAATAATGATACGACGAAATGGGATTGCATTTGAAAACGGTGTTGAAGACCGGGTATTTTCGAAAACGAAAGGATTATCGATCGAATGTCTCTGCATCGAGTTGCTCCGGTATAGAGATTTTATCACCCTTTGTGATGGGGAGTCCGAACGGGATTAGTGAATATCCGGATTAGTAAGGGCTTTTTCGAAGTGCCTTCGGTTCCGTTCGATCCCAGAATGGACTTGTATGGATGTGTGTCTGACGTTACACTTTGAGATGTAAAGCTGATTTCTATTAAATACATTTCTGTTGGTGGCGGAGAATTTATTCTCTTGGCTTAACACCCTTCTCTGAGACGTACGAGCTCAAAGGTTATGTAGTTGATGGTTACTAGTGATACATTCCCAATTTGGTAATGTGGCATACGAAGTGCTGCTGATCATTTGTTGATCGAAGCATGGCTTTTGTGAAAAGCGTAGCTTTGTGGACGAGACTTCGTCGGACCTCACAACCCGGGAATGGTCGAAACAGGAAGACTGCGGCAATGTTTTTTAGCACCCTTAGGATATGTCCATTTCCTTCTAGATAAAGGTGGTATCATGGTATGGAGCCCAGATATTTAACCTATGTGCTTGCTGCAAATTTATTACTTTGTGGTTGTTGCTTTGTGGTTGAGGATCCTTGGATAAAGGTTGGTAACGACCGGGGATGGCATACTCGTACGGTGTTACCTATTTACAGAGGTAACCCGACCTTGTGTTGGCAGAGATCCGGTTTGTTCTTGGGGTGTCCCTCAAGAGGCGTACCCAGTGGTCTAGGAAGTTCCTTAGCCTGACCATTTGTTGGAAATTCAAAGAAACAGTACGCGCCTGTTTGATTTTAGTTATATAACCCGCCATGGAATGTGGCAGTAACCTGCTATTGAACATGGTAGCTTTAGTAGGCATACTACGATGTGTATGCTGGCTAAGATCTATATTATACTTTCAAAATGTTTTCCACACTATGCACTAATGATAAATTAAAAATGAATTTTGCGTATCAAGCATGTTTGACTATCATAAGTAGAAATATTCTCCAATTCTGCGTTTGCATTGTGTGTGGCGGGAGGCCTCATGGTAGTTTCATTTTCCAAAAGCATAGCGGGTTTCTTTTCATTTTCTTTGTGAAAATAACTATTTTTAAGATCTCACACCTGTCCCATGACTGACCTAGAGTTTATTATTCCCTTTCTAAACTCTGGGTGCCCATAATTTTCCATATGTATAGCCTAGAGTCAGGTTATCATTATTTTGGAGCGAAGTCGAAAAAGTATGTTGTGGAGATCTAGAGGCAAGCTGGATGGTGAGGCGTATCACTAGTATATAAATTTTTTTCCGCTGTTGTGTTGTTGTAAACTCTTATAATGTGACGTATAAACTGATATAGTACTTTTGTTTTAAAGAATATTCATTTGTCTATTATATTTTGTTCCGCTGCGAAATGTGAGATTCTGTTGTTATTTCTATTTCTTCTTCTATTGTTTTCCGACATTCGATTGTTCGGCATTTGATACAGTGGACGTATTAATGTTGACTTTCAAAAGTCGAAAAATTAGGTCGTTACACCAATGCTTTTACTCTTTTTCAAAATACTTCAAATATTTTTAAATTCCGCATCTCACCAGATTTCATATCCAATTCAATAATATTTCTCAAATAACATCACCATTATTCCTCCAAAACTTTTTGAAAACCATTTCCAAACTTAAATGAATTAAATTTCCAAAATTCCAAATTCCAAATCCTTTCAATTCATATTCAAATATTACGCTGGATTTTTTTTATTTCCAACTATAAACCACATTTATAATTCACACTTTCAAATTCCATTTTCTTATATGAGTTTTATTCCTTAACCCTTGATTTTAACTTCAACCTTTATTCAATTTTCCTAACAGCACTAATAATAACTTAATATTATCACTTCCTAACAACCAAGCAACCATATATCACTTAAAATAATTTTCGAAAATTATTCCTTTCATAAAAAATAATTTGAGTAAAATTATTTCATTTACCCTATTTTAAAACAATACTATGTCAGTTTATCTTGTTTAAGAGTTTAGAAAACCCTATCGATGACATGGCGTCCCACATATCGACCAGAATCCATAAGCACTCAACCGATAAGTCAATACAATATAGAAAAAATTATGTTCACTAACAAATACGCGCTCATATCTATTAATACACTCAAACTCATTCAAGAGTACTACGATTCTATTTCTAATGTGTAATCCCCACTAGAGCCATGGTTCTCGCTTAACCTTCAGCTCTGATACCACTGTGACGACCCGCCCTTCTCGACCCTCGAAAATCGACACAATATGCCACTGTATAATATGTCGATGATCGAGTGTCGGGAAAAGACAGATTGCTGAGGGAAAGAAAGAAGGAGGTAGAAGAAGAGAAAACAAAACAACATCAAAATCTCATAATCACAACGGAACAATATATAAAAGATAAATGGCAGATTTTTACACAAAAGTCTATATCTGTTTTATACATTACATCATCAGAGTACAACATAATCAATAGCAAATTACTAGACAGTTGTATTTACTTGTCCTCACAAAAGCTGACTACACAGCATACTAACACAGCGGAAATAAGACAGATAGTGTGATACGTCTCGCCATCCAGCACATCCTTTGAGCTCCATAACAGTCCATATAGAATCTGTACTCTATAATACACGGTATGACCTGAGCATTATAGTGAAATAACACCTGAGTCAGTCTGAAATACCAGCGTGAGAAAACACACCCAATTGGGTTATTAAAGTTTTCAAAATCCTTTGAAATCAAAGGTATCTCGTAAGACCATACCACAAATAAACATGTCTGGGTTTTACCTCACGATAATCAAAACATTTCTTATCAAATCCTTTGACATTATAGTAGTGTCTATATATAAATACTTATTCAAATAGCCGAAATTATTACATTCATTAAATTCCATCATAATAGGTATACAAACAAGTCCGAAGGCACTTATTGGAGATTGGGTTTCCATCAATAGCAGGGCTACTGGGGTACCGCCCGTCACAGTACCTATTGTAGATCAGAGTACCGAGGATCCACTTTGATCCCCTATAACACAAGACCAGACTACCCCTTACTGGATAGTCCAAAAAAGATCACCCCACGGTCAGGATCAGCAATCACCCACACAACCGAATGAAAAAGGGACATCTTGACAGGGATGACCTTACCATAATTGGTTGCTATCCACTTAGCATTGCTGAACCTCCCATGTTTTAACCATTCCCGTTTGATGAGGCTCGAGGCTATACGTTACCTTTTTATAACACATCTCACTTAGAATGTTCATCGTCCTCCTGACGATGTTCTGATAGCATTCGTCCATACAAGTCTGTTTACTGTCCGAATGGAACCGAAGGCACTACTCCTACTACATCCATTCTGGAATCACCCATAGGATTAGTAACGATTAGCCCTTGCACTTCACTGCTCCATCTTTGACTCCAAGCTCTTGTCTTCCTTACGAAAATGTTCAAACCGGATCGAAGTGGTTTTCGAAAAATTAATCTCGATCCCGGTCTCTTCGAAATGAACAGTGCATTGGCCAATATTGATAGTCGGTTATTTAACTATCATATAACATCCACAACAACCGTCAGGCCTTAATAATTTCCCAAATTATTTATTTCAAAATATCCTCGCAAGATATTTTCTACACTTCAATCCTTTGAAAATAGTTTTCAAATCACTTTTCTCTTGCAGAAATAAATTTCCACCCAATTGTTTTATTTCCACTGAAAATTACCAAATCTTAATATTTAGATTTTTTAAATAATTTAAATCACTTTATCCAAAAATATTTACTTTAAAACACTTAAAACAAAAACTACTTAAAACACTTTATTTAAAATATTATATATGACTTAAGCCAAAACTAATTTTAATATAAAAGTTATTCTATATGGTAGAAATATTAAATAATTATCTTTTAAATCATAATACAAGTTAAACCTTTAAAATAATTTACTTATATAATTAACTTAATAAATATTTACTTTTTAAAATTTTTAAAACCACTAGATAATGATTTCTTCCTAAAACATTCTTTTAAAACCACTTTAAAACCTCTAACTTATATTTAAAAATCTGCTTTGAAAACATACTTCGGTTTTCAGGAAAATACACTTTCCATTCGAAAATAGTCCATTTAATCAGTTGATTAATCCTTCTTGATTTATCCCAATTTAATTTACGTCTCAATCCGTAAATTTCTTTCCCACACCTTTAAAAATAAACCACTATTTATTTTTGAAACAAATTACCCATTCCTTTATAAATTCCCCCGTGAATTTATACTTTCAAATATCCACTGATACCTTATTTAACTTTATAAACCCAGTTTATAAATCACATAGTCTCATCCTCCTCTTAAATCACGGTTTCAAACACTAAATCAATTTTCAAATCGATTTCCAAAATTTACTCCATTTTAAAATAAATTCCTTTACTTACTCAATTTTATTTCAAAACCCATTAATTTCAGATTTTACTTCTTTATTATGATTTAAAATCTTATTTAAATTGAAAATACCAATTTCATACTTTTTCCAAATTTCTTCTTTGTCTCTCCCAACTATTTTAAAACCATGAATTTAAAAATAAATCCTTTATTTCTTTAAATAATATCGCTCAAGTTTAAAAATTCATTTATTCTTATTTATTCAAAATTGTCCTTTCCCATACTCGGTATTTATTTATTAGAATTTAAAAATCAACTTTTATCCTTTTCCAATTCATTCTTTAATTTATCCAAATTCTCTATAATTATTTTACTTAAAAATTCCCTCTTATTTCCCTTCAAAAATACAATCTTGATAACTCAATATACCCAAATATATTCAATCAAACCATAGCATCCAATATTTTCAATTCTTAATATAATCAATAATCTATCACGGAAAATCAATTAATCATATTACAGATTATGAAACAAATTCAATATTTTAAGGAATCTAGTTGGATCACTCCAACCTGTTTTTCCCTGCATCCATAGATGTTAGCACAATTCGAAATTACCAATCCCACTTCTAGGGGGATATCGTGGTATATAGGGTCATCCGCTATTATGCGGGGCGCATAGGCTCTCATCTGTTATATAATGCGGGAAATCAATCACTCCAATATATATATATATATATATATATATATATATATATAACATATTACATCCAAGCTGATAATAAATTTTCACTTTAAGCAAACAACCAATAATTTAAATTTAACTATTTAAATTTAAATGGTAATCCAAATGAATGAGATTAACTCACCTTTGGTTTTAGTTGCAACCCATTTCCATTACGGCTTGTTTCCTTCACGATTTTTAGACGTTGTAACAAACATTATATGGTTTATTAATATTCTAACTAATCGGACAATTAATTCCCATAGATTTAATTATCAAATCATTTAATTTAAAACTAAATTCATTTAATAAATTATCTTCAGTAACTAAATAACCAAATAAGTTAGTTTAACAATTTATCCACCAAATCCATTATTTAAAATAAGCTAGTATATTAAGATATGTAAATGTATATGTATTCCTTTAGGACTATATATATATATTTACAAAAATGTCTATATGGATTTCAAAAATCAAATTTAAATAAAATTTACAACATTTAAAATTCTTTTTTCAAAATCATGTATACATACATATATTTACTATAAGTAACATAACAGTGAATTCCTTTACTATAAACATATATACATACATATATATATATATAAACCTTTAAACTAAAATATTAACTTGTTTTATACCTTATTGTAAAATAATTTTCTGCTATACTGTACATACAAATATAGAGTCCAAAATAAAAATCTAATACCTTACTCTAAAATAATTTTCTGTGTATATACATTTATACAATACGTTGATACTAAATTGAAAATATAAATTGTAAGTATACCTTACTGTTTAAAAGAAAACCCAAACCCCCACCTGAGTCAGCCTACCACCAGAAGGAGATCGCGGCAAGTCGTGACAATCATCCGGTCTTATTTTGCTACAACACGACGTCGCACAGCCAAATGCTCCATGGAGCTCCTCCAAACTCCGCCTAGAGGTTCACCCACCCTCGACAATACCAAAACCCACCACCATCCCTCGATTGGAAGGCCCCAAAGTTACGAAACCCTAACCCTAGTCGAAACAACTGCTTGAACCACGGTCGAGCTTGAAAAACACATAGCCGAGATAAATTCAATTCAAGAAGGTGGATACGAGATTTGATTTTTCGAAGCTTCGTTCAATCCCTATACTCCACTGAGCTTTGACCATTTAATTAATTCCAAAGTTTTTTCGAATTGAAACAAGAAATAAATGCGCAATTTCGATTTGAAAGAAAGAGAGAGTTGGGTTTTGGTTTGAATTGAAAGAGCAGCCATTAAAATTTCAGATTTCGATTTTGCATGCGGCCATTTTTCTTGAATGTGAATGAAGGCTCGGCATTGATTTTTTTTTAAGAAACGACAACGACATCTGGTATGTGATTCTGGCACGTGGAAGAAAGGTCTATGGTGATAGAAAAAAGTTGTGATGGTAAAGGCAAAAGTACTGATGTAGATATAATTTCAACTGCAGTTGTTTAGTATAAATATATATTCAATTAAATTCAAATTCAAATTTAAATCGATTTCAATTCATAGCTTACAATTTTTACATCGTATCGAGGAGTGCCGCCAGGCATTTATAATGTTATACCCCTATCCCGAACGCAATGGAATAGGTTTCAAATCCCAATTCGATCGTATGGAGAGGATAGCTTTTTGAACCCAGTTATTATGTTAAATTTCGATATAGATTTCAGCGCGTTTATATCTCGTACGATCACATGACAACTCCGAATGTTACGAAAATTGAAATCCAATAATAAAACACTATTATGGATCCAATGGAACCGGTTTTGTCGAAATCCAAGACTGTGCCTCGAAAGGCTATTTTTAAACGTCAATTTGAATGGTGTGTTTTTAAAACTGAACAAAACACTTTCAAACTCAAATTTAAAACTTATATTATCTTCAGTATTATAAATATAATTTTTCCAAGCCTTTGAAATATTTTTAATCAGCTTAAACGCCAAGATTCACTATTTTAACCAATTTCCAATTATTAAATTCAATAATTTAGTTGCCAAATAAAAAGTGATATTTGAAATTCAAGTTAAACTAACTTTCAAATGTTTAAAATCAATTAAATATTCCAATTTCAAATATCCAAAAATTCTGGGTCGTCACATTCCTCCTCCTTTAAAAGAATTTCATCCTCGAAATTACTAGTTAAGAGGAATGTTCCACAGCCCGTTAATTTTCTTCCCAAAATCAAGCAGTTTCAAACAACTTTTCAAAATAATCTTCTCTATTGAAGACACACTATCACTCTTACTAATGTCCTAAACTTATCCATAGGTTCCAAACAATATTATTTACTCAACAATTCAAATTTAAATTTAAAACCAAAATTTAAGTTATCAAAATTTTCTCAAAATTTTACCGACTCTCTAAATTTTTGAAAAATTCCGCCAACGTCTCCTTTGCATGGCTAGCTCGGAACAACTACAAAATGCCTCTACGGGCCCCCAGATTCCAAAAGAAAAAAAAATGCCAAATCGCTATATCAAAAAACCATCAAATTTCATACAGAAATTTAAATGCATACCTTTTTGTCGAGCAATTCAATTTATCTTCTGAATTCAAAACCTCGGTTTTCTTTTGCCTTTTTAAATCCCTGTAACCTACTGAGAAATACTATCCAATCACAGTCTCTAAAATCATTTTATTTAATGCCTTTTCAAAATTTTCAGTATTTGCTTTACTTAAGCACGTACGATGCTCATATATCATCCGTACGCAATACCAAATTTGATTGCTCACTCGATCACACAATTTTCACTTCCAAACTAGTATCGTCCACCTAACTTCCTAGTGTAGACTCAGATCTGGTTTCTTGATGAAAAACTGTCATTCTCCTTGCATAGCCATAACTATGATAGAGAATTTCCAAAATCAATCAAAAATCCACATCTAGGGTTCGTCGTCGAAAATCGAGTGAAAAATCCCAACTCGGATCGGTATAACTACCTCGAAATTCTATACTCGAATCCGGATCAAATCGCTATGCAAATAAAATAATATACGTACATCCTACGTATTTATCTCAATCAATTATTAGCTATATAAATTCTCTTTTTATTCATATTTATTTTGATTTCCGTTCACTTACCCACATTTATCATTTCACACGCCTTTGTTAAATCTTTACTCAAATACTAAAGTAGAATATATTTCTCAATTCCAGATTTACTTAAGAATTTCACCACCCATTTCTGAAGTTCAATATAAATATTTTATATAACTTCTTATATTTCTTCATTTCACTACTAATCTCTATTTTATTTCACTTAAATTTCCAATTTCATTTTGATTTCAATTTACCTTCCACTTCTCAATATTGAATTCCATCAACTATCTTCCATTCATGTCTGAACCATATCATTTTTTTAACTAGTCCCATTTACTAATTTATTATAAATTCCAATAAATTTTAATTCTTAGAACTTTGATCTTTTAGTCTACTCAACTAAATTTTCCAATTCCACTTCAACATAATTCAAATTGATTTCACTATTCAATTTTCAATTTTCAATTCATTGGCTTACAAATGTAAATTCATTTGTTCCTACACAAATCTATTTCCAACTAATAAATTTTATTTCAATGGTCGTTCCCTTTATTCTACTTAGGCTTACTTTCCAAATTCACTTTTATTTAACTTAATTCAGTTAAATCCCAATGTGATTCAAATTTTGAATCTCTATAAGTTTTCCAACTTATTTGCATTCCATTCACTAATCTTTTAATTTACTTTTGGATAGGTTTACTTACCACTTACTTTTATTTAACTCTTTCAAGTGGAATTTTATTCCAACAAATTTCAGATTTTATAAGTTATAAAACCCATTTATATTTCCATAAACATTTTTAATAAGATCCCAGAGTCTTTTAAACAATTACTCAACATTTCAAAATCATTTTTGAAATTTATTATATACATAATTCATTTGAATATCAAATTATCCTTTGAATTTTAAAATCAAGCCCAATTTTGCAAACAACTCTAATCTAATACATTTTGGTAGCAATTCCTCTCTTGGAAACTCGAAAATGAACATTGATGATGCGTTAGTCATCATCGAAGTTATTTTCCTGTGATAGAAAAGAGTTCAATGCTTTTACTCGTTTTTTTAAAATATTTCAAATATTTTTAAATACCAAATCTCACCAGATTTCATATCCAATTCAAAAATATTTCTCAAATGATATCACCATTATTCCTCCAAAACTTTTTGAAAACCATTTCCAAACTCAAAGGAATTAAATTTCCAAAATTCCAGATCCTTCAAATCATATTCAAATATTACTCTAGAATTTTTTTATTTCCAATTATAAGCCACATTTATAATTCACCTTTTCAAATTCCAATATATTATATGAGTTTTATTCGTTAACCCTTGATTTTAACTTCAACCTTTATTCGATTTTCCTAACAGCGCTAACAATAACTTAATATTATCACTTCCTAACACCAAGCAGCTATATATAACTTATAATAATTTCCAAAAATTATTCCTTTTATGAAAAATTATTTAGGTAAAATTATTTCATTTACCCTATCTAAAACAATACTATGTCGGTTTATCTTGTTTAAGAGTTTAGAAACCCTTATCGATGACATGGCATCCCACATATCGACCAGAATCCATAAACACTCAACCGATAAGTCAACACAATATTAAAAAAATTATATTCACTAATAAATATGCGTTCATATCTATTAATACACTCAAACTCATTCTAGAGTACTACATACTCTATTTCTATCGAGTAATCCCCACCAGAGCTAAGGTTCTTGCTTAACCTTCAGCTCTGATACCACTGTGATGACCCTTCCTTCTCGACCCTTGAAAATCGACACAATACGCCACTGTATAATATGTCTATGATCGAATGCCGGGAAAAGACAAATTGCCAAGGGAAAGGAAGAAGGAGGTAGAAGAAGAGAAAACAAAACTACATCAGAATCTCACAATCGCAGCGGAACAATATATAATAGATAAATGACAGATCTTTGCACAAAAGACTATATCTGTTTTATACATTACATCATCGGAGTAAAAAATCAATCAATAGAAAATTACTGGACAGTTGTATTAACTTGTCCCCACAAAAGCTGACTACACAGCATACTGACATAGTGGAAATAAGACAGATACGTGTGATATGTCTTGCCATCCGGCACATCCTCTGAGCTCCATAGCAGTCCATCCAGAATCTGTACTCTATAATACTCGGTCTGACCCGAGCATTATAGTGAAATAACACCTGAGTCAGTTTGGAATACCAGTGTGAGAAAACACACCCAATTAGATTATTAAAGTTTTCAAAATCCATTGAAATCAAAGGTATCTCGTAAGACCACGCCATAAATAAACATGTCGAGTTTTTACCTTACGATAACCAAAACATCTCTTATCAAATCCTCTGATATTATAGTAGTGTCTATATACAAATACTTATTCAAATAGCTGAAATTGTTACATTCATTAAATTCCATCATAATAGGTATATAAACAAGTCTGAAGGCACTTATTGGAGACTGGGTTTCCATCAATGGCAGGGCTAATATGGTACCGCCCGTCACAGTACCTGGTCTAGATCAAAATACCGAGGATCCACCTTGATCCCTACAACACAAGACCAGACTACCCCTTACTGGAGAGTCCGAGTAAGATCACCCCACGGTTGGGATCAGCAACTACCCATACAGCTGAATAAAAAGGGACATCTACATAGGGATGACCTTACCCTCATTGGTTGCTAGCCATTTAGCCTTGCTGCACCTCCG
This sequence comes from Allium cepa, assembly GCA_030765085.1. Lineage (NCBI taxonomy): Eukaryota > Viridiplantae > Streptophyta > Magnoliopsida > Asparagales > Amaryllidaceae > Allium > Allium cepa. The sequence goes on from CM060941.1 coordinate 632,879,879, forward strand.
CTGTTTTAGCCATTCCTGGTTGATGAGGCTCGAGGCTATGCGTTAACTTTTTAGAACACATCTCACTTAGAATTCTCATCGTCCTCCTGATGATGTTCTGATAGCATTCTTCCATACAAGTCCGTTCTCGGTCCGAACGGAGCCGAAGCACTACTCCTACTACATTCATTTTGGAATCACCCTCAGGATTAGTAGCGATTAGCACTTGCACTTCATTGCTCCATCTTCGACTCTAAGCCCTTGTATTCCTCATGAAAACGTTCAAACCGGATTGAAGTGGTTTTTGAAAAATTAATCTCGATCTCGGTCGCTACGAAACGATCAGTGTATTGGCCAATATTGGTAGTCAGTTATTTAACTATCATATAACATCCACAAGAACCATCAGGCCTCAATAATTTCCCAAATTATTCATTTCAAAATATCCTCGCAAGATATTTTCTACACTTCAATCCTTTGAAAATAGTTTTCAAATCACTTTCCTCTCGCGGAAATAAATTACCACCCAATTGTTTTATTTCCACTGAAAATTACCAAATATTAATAATTTGGATTTAAATCACTTTATCCAAAAATATATACTTTGAAACACTTTATTTAAAATACTATATACGAAATTTTATAATAATTTCTCATGTAAAACTTAAGCCAAAACTAATTTTAATATAAAAGTTATTCCATAAGGTAGAAATATTAAATAATTATCTTTTAAATCATAATACTAATTAAACCTTTAAAATAATTAACTTATATAATTAATTTAATAAAAATTTACTTTTTAAAAAATTTTAAACCACTAAGTAATGAATTCTTTATAAAACATTATTTTAAAACCACTTTAAAACCTCTAACTTATGCTTAAAAATCTACTTTGAAAACATACTTGGCTTTTCCGGAAAATACACTTTCCATTCTAAAATAGTCCATTTAATTAGTTAATAAATCCTTCTTGATTTATCCTAATTTAATTTACGTCTCAACCCGTAAATTTCTTTCCCACACCTTTAAAAATTAACCATTATTTATTTTTAAAACAAATGACTCATTCCTTTATAAATTCCTACCATGAATTTATACTTTCAAATATCCACTGATATCTTATTTCACTTTATAAACCCAGTTTATAAATGCCATAGTCTCATCATCCTTTTAAATAGTAGTTTCAAACACTAAATCGATTTCCAAAATTTAATCCATTTTAAAATAAATTCCTTTACTTAATCAATTTTATTTCAAAACCCATTAATTTCAGATTTTAATTCTTTATTATGATTTAAAATCTTATTTAAATTGAAAATGCCAATTTCATACTTTTTCCCAAAATTCTTCTTTTTCTCTCCCAACTATTTTAAAATCTTGAATTTAAAAATAAATCCTTTATTTCTTTAAATAATATCGCTTAAGTTTAAAAATTTATTTATTCCCATTTATTCAAAAATCTCCTTTCCCATACTCGGAATTTATTTATTCGAATTTAAAAATCAACTTTTATCCTTTTCCAATTCATCTTTAATTTATCCAAATTCTAAATAATTATTTTACTTAAAAATTCTCTCTTATTTCTCTTCAAAAATCTAATCTTTATATTTTTTTTGATAACTCAACATACCCAAATATATTCAGTCAAACATAACATCCAATATTTTCAATTCTCGATATAATCAACAATCTATCATAGATAATCAATGGATCATATCACAAATTATGAAACAAATTCAATATTTTGAGGAATCCAATTGGATCCCTCCAACCTATTTTTCCCTGCATCTACCGATGTTAGCACAATTTAAAAATACCAATCCCTCTTCGAGGGGGATATTACGGTATATAGGGTCATCTGCTATTATACGGGGTGCATAGGGTCTCATCCATTATATAATGCGAGAAATCAATCACTCCAATATATATATATATATATAACATATCTAGTCCAAGCTGATAATAAATTATCACTTCAAGCAAACAACCAATAATTTAAATTTGACTATATAAATTTAGAAGGTAATCCAAATAAGTTAGATTAGCTCACCTTTGGTTTTATTTGCAACCCATTTCCATTCCGGCTAGTTTCCTTCACGATTTTTAGACCTTGTAACAAACATTATATGGTTTATTAATATTCAAACTAATCGAAAAATTAATTCCCATAGATTTAATTATCAAATCATTTAATTTAAAACTAAATTCCTTTAATAAATTATCTTTAGTAGTTAAATAACCAAATAAGTTAATTTACCAATTTGTCCACCAAATCCATTATTTAAAATAAGCTAGTATATTAAGATATGTATACGTATATTTATTCCTTTAGGACTATATATATATATATATACAAAAACGTCTACATGGATTTCAAAAATCAAATTTAAATAACCTCTACAACATTAAAAATTCTATTTTCAAAATCATGTATACATACATATATTTACTATAAGTAACATAACAGTGAATTCCTTTACTGTAAACATATACATACATATATGTATATAAACCTTTAAACTGAAATGTTAACTTGTTTTATACCTTAGTGTAAAATAATTTTCTGCTATACTATACATACAAATATAGAGTTCAAAATAAAAATCTAATAACTTACTGTAAAATAATTTTCCGTGTATATACATTTATACAATACGTTGATATTAAATTGAAAATATAAATTGTAAATATACCCTACTGTTTAAAAGAAAACCCAGTTCCCCACCTGAGTCGGCCTGCCACCAGAAGGAGATCGCGACAAATTGTGACAACCGCTCGGCCTTGTTTTGCTACAGCACGACGTCGCACAGCCCAATGCACCACCATGCTCCTCCACACACCGCCTAGAGGTGCACCCACCCTCGACAATACCAAAACCCCCCACTATCCCTCGATTGGAAGGCCCCAAAGTTACAAAACCCTAACCCTGGTCGAGACAGCTATGCGAACCACGGTCGAGCTTGAAAAACACACAGCCGAGATAAGTTCGATTCAAAAAGGTGGATACGAGATTTGATTTTGATTTTTCGAAGCTTCATTCAATCCATATACTCGATTGAGCTTCGGCCATTTAATTGATTCCGAAGTTTTTTTGAATTGGAATGGGAAATGAATGCGTGATTTTGATTCGAAACAAAGAGCGAGTTGGGTTTTGGTTTGAATTGAAAGAGCGGCCATTAAAATTTCAGATTGTGATTTCGCATGCGGCCATTTTTCTTGAATTTGAATAAAGGCTCGGCATTGATTTATATTTCTTTTTTTTAAGAAATGAGAGCGGCATCTGGTATGTGATTCTGGCACGTGGAAGAAAAGGCTACAGTGATAGAAAAAAGTTATGACGGGGAAGGCAAAAGTACTAATGTCGATATAATTTCAACTGCAGTTGTTTAGTATAAATATATATTCAATTAAATTCAAATTCAAATTCAAATTGACTTCAATTCATAGCTTATAATTTTTGCATCCTATCGAGGCATGCCGCTAGGCGTTTATAATGTTATATCCCTATCCCAAACACAATGGGAAAGGTTTCGAGTCCCAATTCGATCGTATGGAGAGGATAGCTTTTTGAACCCAGTTATTATATTAAATTTCGATATAGATTTCAGCGTATTTATATCTCGTACGATCACAGATAACTCCGAATGTTGTGAAAAGTGAAATTCGATAATAATACACTATTACGGATCAAATGGAACTGGTTTGGTCGAAATCCGAGATTGTGCCTCGAAAGGCTATTTTTAAACGTCAATTTAAACTGTATATTTTTAAAACTGAACAAAACGCTTTCAAACTCAAATTTAAAACTTATATTATCTCCAGTATTATAAATATAAATTTTCCATGCATTTGAAATATTTTTAATCAATTTAAAAACCAAGTTTTAGTATTTTAACTAATTTCCAATTATTAAATTCAATAATTTAATTGCCAAATAAATAGTTATATTTGAAATTCAAGTTAAACTAACTTTAAAATATTTTATATTAAATATTTCAATTTCAAATATCCAAAAATTCTTGGTTGTCACAGATGTTTATACTCAAACAAGTTGTAAACGTCATTTTAAAATCAATGGAAGTGACTCGAGTCCAAATTCGACTGTTTACAAAAAGTCACATTTTGGAATTTATTCCAACTAATGATGCTATATTTAAGTAAAATATTTAAATATAAAATCGTAAAATATGCGGATTGTTACAACGACCATCCCTATCTAGATTCGATATTATCTTTCGGGTTATGCTTTGGGGCCGATTAATGGAGGGTTGATCATATTCAATTTTACTAGTCAAGTGGTAGGCCGGTCCTGCGTTGGCAGAAGATCCTGGAAAGGTCCTAGGTGTTCTTTAATATAGAGATGCACGATGGGAGGTACCCCAATAGCCCAGTCGTTATATGGAATCCATACCCCAATATATGCCTTTACAGTTTTAGTTGTATATATATTACGTTAGAATTTAATTAATGTAACAATTTCGACCATGATTAATAAGTATTTGTATCTTAGACACTATTATAATATTAGAGAATTTTATAGGAAATGGTTTTGTTATCATACGGTAAAATCCTGTCCTAATTTATGTATGGTGTGGCCTTACGGGATACTGTTTTATTTTCAAAAAGATTTTTGAAACATTAAATTCAACTGGGTGTGTTTTTCTCATGCTGGTTTACCATACTGACTCGAATGTTTATTTATTATAATGCTCACGTTGGACCGAGCATATTACAGACTTATTTTGGATGCTTTAGAGCTTTAGAAGACGAGCGGGAGGCCTAGAGTCATATTCACGTACAGGGTTATTTTTGCGCTACATTCATTGTTGTATTTATCAACAATTGTGAGGGCATGTTGTTATAACCGTCCGAGGTGAAATAGATTAGTGTACTCTGATTGATGTATATATATATATGTACGTACGTATGTATGTATGTATTACAGTTTGCTTTTGTGTAAAGATTTGTTGTATGTTATAGATTATTCATTTCGCTATGAGATTCATGTTGTTTAGTTTCTTCTTGTCTTCTTCCTTTTTCTTTTTCTCTAACAATTTGGTTTTCCGGCATTTGATTACTCGGCAAGCAATACAGTGGACATATTAGCGTCGATTTTCAAGGGTTGAAAATCCCAAGCTGTTACATATACGTAAAATTTAATAACATGACATTGAAGGTCATTGAAACGAAATCTAGCATGCTAATTTAGTTTCTTAAACCGTAGCATATAATAGTTTTTTGAAAATTAAAATTGATTAGTTGTGTATGCTTGCACACTAAACAGGAAACACTAAATATTGCAAATTAATGCTAATTTGAACAACAATAATCTATTTGATCCAAGTTTGACGTAAGTTGGTGTTTGAGTAAATGAAGAGTTTGCAGTTCAAGTTGTCTATCTGTAAAAGTGAACTTGCAAACAAATAGAAGAACTTACCTTATAACACCTTTAGATACATAAATACAAACTAAAATTTGCTATGATAAACAACTTGGAGCATGAAATCAAAATATGTTTCTGTAGCCAATAGTTCGGTAAACATATGTAAAACTACATCAAAATGCATGCATGCTTCAAAACAAATTAGATTCTCAAAGTGAAAATGATTTCTTTACAAGTAATATAGTATGCCACTTCCACGTGCACCATAAATTAATTTGACTGCTTCTTTATAGTACAAAAATAATTTAGAGAAAATCAAAAAAATTAACTTTTTAAATCTTTCAAAAACACAAGAAATGTAACACTGACGTAGAATATATGTATGTATATTTATATGCATATGTATGTATATGTGCTTATATATATAATCATATACATTGTTATCAATCAAACATCTGAATAAACAATACAAATCAATAAGAAAGCACCCATATCATCCAATATAAAATTCATTTTAACACGTCAAAATCACACAGTAATATTCACATCACACATGTGAACAGTATTTTATTTTTTTTCTTTCAAAGAATAAATAACTTTTTAATTGATAAATTTTAAAGATAAATACATGTATACACACACACACGTACATAAATACTCTACCTAATGATCAACGCTTTTGATCATTCATAATTCACGCCTTAAATGTGAGAGTTGTATAAAAATGGGTAAAACAACATGAGTCTCATTCCACTAAGGACAGATATATCTCTGTCTTTGTATTATTCTAACCTTAACTCTGATACCACAATGTATGCCCCCGGCTCTAGTGTTGAAATATTAGAGGGAGTTTACATCTGATAATTCAGATTAATGGGCACAGATGGGGCGATCACTCGTAGATGCTACTTTTGGTCAACACGAATATGTTTCAATACCTAGCTATATCTGAAATACCACATATCTACTCTGGCATAAGGCAATGTACATGAGTTCTAGAATTGAATAATACAATATTAGGGACATAAATAAAAATTTCCAAACCAACGAATCGGACTGAGAAAAAACAATTGATATTATATCATTTTTGAAATCTGATAAATCATCTCGTACATACACTCACAAGTATATTATTATCATTCAATACAAATGAGTCTCAATGCATACAAAATATATACTCACCATCCTTATTGACTCCATCTCTATATCGTAGACCAGAAAGCATATACAATCATGATATCAACATGTAAAATAAACTCAGTCTGACCTGAGGCTGTTAAACGAACAACAAACCTGGAATCAAGCTAGAAATCTAACTACGTGTGTAACCTAACTCAAATAATAACATAATAAGTGTGATAGGTTTAAGTATAACTCTATTCAATTATAAATACAAATTTATCACTATATTCAACGTCCATAAATAATTTTGTATAAGCTCAGTAATCAAAACCATTTTTAAAATAGATTTGCGAAGTGGTTTTCGTTCAAATTCTTTCCTCAAAAACACTTAAAAATGGATTTCAAATTTACTTCTATAAAATTACTTTATTCATGGAAATCTCATATATTTAGAAATTATATACTAAAGGTCCACTTTGCAAATGATGTCAAAATACTAGTTTTAAATACAAATAACTTATCAAAATATTTCCCAATTTGTGTAAAACTAACCATTGTAATATATTTCTCAAATCAATTTGCAAATCTGATATATCCCAAAATGCCTTTACAAAACATTATGAAAAATGGTATTTCCTCTTTATTTGTTCAAATGCTACTTTTCTGGTAAATGAAACCGAATCCAAAATATTCGATAATTTCATCAAAATTAGAATTCAATATACGATTTGATTTCAAAAAATCTAGTTTAAACAAATGTCCTCATAAGGTGAATGCCAATTACAATATATTAAAACAAATGCCCTCATAAGGTGAATGCCAATTACAATCTAGTTTAAACAAATGTCCTCATAAGGTGAATGCCAATTACAATAGATTAGTAGTCTCTTTTAAAGGTAAATCTCCAAAACTATTTCGAAATGGGGAGATAAACCTTTCTAATAGTTCTCTAAAATTTATCCAAATAAACAACTTAACTTTTACGGTTTAAATTCAAATTCATACTATTTCTAAAATAAATCAATTTTTATTTTAAAAAATATTGTCTATCTCAAAATCCGATATAAATATTCAAATGAGATATTAAATTCGATTTTATTTGAAATCCCATTTTTTCCACTTGAAAATAGTTCGAACTCAAATTCAAATTCTACTAATGTCAAGATAGTTCAAAATCATTTTATACGAAAATATTTCTAGCAATATGACACATCAAAATTATTTTCAAAAAATTTTAATAAAAATATTCCATCTTTGTATAAATTCAAATAAATCAACTTAGTGAAATTCAAGTTTATATTTCTTAAATATTCTTTATAATTTAAACTTATTTTTTTTTAAATCTACATAAGTTTAAATTAATCAAATTCAAATTTAAAAGCTTTAAAAATACTAATACAAATACATTGTTCTTGTTTTCGAAATTAGTACACTTCAAAACTAATTTACAATAGTTTTAAAATCTTTCAACCATCATTCAACAGCTTTAACCATAACTTTAGTGGTCCTTGATTTATTTATGAAATATAAGCCAATTCAAGATCATCATAAATAATCATAGCGATCAAAAGAAAGGGAAGCATCCAAATGCGTACATCCAATCATATATTATTCAATTAAAACAATCATTGATAAATAATCAACTATCCCAAGCAATTAAATCATGATAGGCTACCAAGCCATTAACAAGAACTAAACTTTGGTTTAAGGTATTCTACAATCAAAAGTCAAATGTTAACTTTCACTGTTAATCAAAAATGTAATTGACCTAAATAAAAACATGGTTTCTAGTTGTTATATGATTAATTAAATATACATATATATACATATATATATAATACTTACTCAAAATTAGAGTTATACTCACTGTAAAATTCAAGAGAAATTTCAAGAAAGGTTATACTCAATGATAAATGAAGAAGTAGTAGTAATCGAGGCAGTAAGGGTGAAAGCTTTACAGTAAAATGTGTAAGGGTTATACTTACTATTGAATCAGGCTTAGCCAGGATTAGCCGCCACTAACACCTCCTCCTTCGTGCTTTCCATACTCACCATCACCTCGTTTCATTGATAATTGTAACAACCCGTAAATTTTCGATAATTTAATAGTTAATTTTTATTAAAATTTTGTTATCTGATATTGGAAAAACAGAAATTTGTGATTCATTAATGAAATAATAACTTAAATGAGATGTAATAATGCTAATCTAAGTTAATTTTTAACTATCTGAATGAAGTTACAATTAATGAAATTAATGTAAATGTTATACTAGGCTATCAATCGAATATAAGAAAACAAACGTGAATATTGAATTAATTAATGAATTAATATATATTAGATGGTAATTGAATAAAATCAATGTTTAGTTAGAAATTATAACATTGGTTTGGAAGTGATAAACTTATAAAAATATGATTGAAAGTTATGATAACAACAAATTATAAGTTAATCGTTTATTTAGTCCATTAAATCAAAATTTGTAATGAATTGTAATGACTCTCAATTCAGTGTTATGTTAGTATAAATTTAGGGGATAATTGGAAATAATGTTAATTCTATTCATAATATGACAATTGGTTGAATGAAAATAATGGATATTAAGATTTATTAATTCATTGGAATTTAAACTTAATAATTGAATTAATTGCAATCAAATGAAATTTAATGTTTAATTATTACGTTAATTGAAATTAAGATGGAATTTGAGAATATTAATGTGATAGATCATGAATCCAATGTTAATTTCATCAAAATTTATTCAAATTAGTGTAAATGATTAAGAAATTTAAAAACGATAAAAGTTGTCAATTATAGAGTTGAAATTGAAATTTTGATTTAATTAATTAATTATTAATTTATTTAATTAATGTAAAAATAGCCATTTTGGCCACTAACTTGGATTTCAACGAAACTAATTTCATCGGATCTGTAACGGTGAATTATTATAAGATTTCAAGTTTCATAACGAACGGACTTGTCGCGTGACATACGGGCTCGAAACGCCTAGAAATCAGTGAAATTGAAATCAATTTGAAATCACTTGATTTTGGCATAACTTCTTCATACGATAGAATCTGGACTTAAAACCTATTCCATTGCGTTTAAAATAGTTAAAAACAAATATTTTGATATATGGGTTGACCCATTTTCATTACGGGGTCGAAATGGGCTTTTCGGGTCATTATCATTTAATTTTTCCAAACCAATCAAGCCCATTTGTTTCTATTATGTTCTGCCTATATATACCTCATTATAAACCCTAGCCTATTTCTTATGTTCATTATTCTGTACGTACAGAAATTTCTGTTGCTTCCGTTTCCCAATGGCAAACAAACCCTAAATTCACAACCCAGTTTCAATACAAAATCCAACCTCAAAAATTCAAACTCCTCAATACATATAAAATTATATATCGATTTGAAGCTCTTGACGAGTGCATCTCAGATTTAAAATTCGTTTTCCAATTTGAAGCTCTGTTTGTCCAGAAATTGATGATCAATTCTCGGCTGTTAAATTCATCGCGATCGACTACAACCGATCGGTGAAATAATAATACCAGGTTGTGGAGAGAGGAATGCGTAGTTCATCGACGAAGGTGGTTGGTCGATTCAACGGCTAGATCGCTCGAAAAAATTCAATTAAGGCTCGGTTTATATGCGTCGGCTGCTGCATTTGGGCATTTATCGTGGGGTCGGGGTTGTCGGAGTTTGTGTCGCGGGTGTCAGGGAGCACGGGCGATGAAGCGACCACCTACAAGCGACGCACGATTGCGGTTACTGGTGATGGCTCCGCTCTCGTGTTCGATCGCGTGAAACAGCTGATGGGTAGGGTTTTGGGATTTTGAAGATGACATGTAAGTTTAATAATTAATTTATTTCATTTATTTTCAATCTAAAACTCAGTGTTCTGATAATCATAACTTTCACATACGAGTCCCGATTCATGCGTGGTTTTCTCCGTTAGGACCGTATCAAAATTCCGGACATTGTGGCGCTGGTTTGGATGGAATTTGAGACTATTCAAATTTTGGGTTTAAATTGAATTTAAATTCAATTTAAATTCAAAAGGTGAGTGCTTAAACCCACTCACAACTTCTAAAATATGTTATATTTGTTAAATTGATTTATGATGTGATTAGAAATTTATTTATGACTGTTTAGCATATTTTTAATCATCGTCTCGGTTAAATTGAATTTATTGAATTAAATTGTTATTTAGTTTATTATTGCATATAAACTGCCAGCTAAACTTTTATTTAATTTATTATTGCATATAAACTGTCAGTAAATACGTGTTATTTATTATCTGTTCTATATTGATGTTATTGATTGAATTGATGATGATTGATATTGGATGAATGGATGTTGTATTTTATATTGTTATAAACTACAAGCTGTTATGGATTGTTATTTCATTCGGGATTGCGGTTTGAAATGATATATAACCATATTTATATTTTAAACTGCGGATTGAAATGATAAATATCCATATCACTTGACCATAGGATAGAAAATTATATACAGACACCGTGGTCTATATATAAAAATATTTGAAATGATTTCTATGGTTTTGCAAAGAAATATATGGTTTTAGACAAATATTGATTTTTGATACTATATAAATGTTATTTTATCCTTGTTTTAAGCTATGTATAATTTGTTTTAATATAGAATAAGCTTATAATAAGTTTGATTTTTATTGAAGATAATATGGTTAAGTATTTAAATTATATTTTAATAAAGAGTTTATAATGATTTAAATAAATTAAGGTTGGAAGATAAATTGGAAATTTATTTGAAATTGAATTTATTTAAGAATTAAACTCAAATAAGTTGGTGTTAAAATTTATTAAATTTGAAATTTTAAAAGGTATGATTTTTATAACTTGAGTTTGGTTTAAGGTGGATTAAATGAATATTTCAAGTATAAATAAATTGAAGGAAATATTTAATTATTTGTAATTTGGGTTTTATTTAAATGATAATGGATATATTAAGTAAAATATTTCAAAACTAAATAATAGAAATTTAATTGTTGAATTGTAATTACCAAAATTAGTATTGAAATTGTCGAATACTTAAAATTTGAAATATATTGAATTTGAAATGGTTTATTCTGTGGATCAAATCTGTTTCGAAATTAATGAAATTTGAAATAGTTTATTCCGAAACTGAATCGTATTGAAATTATGATTTGGGATTTGTTCAAATTTAAAATTTAGAAATTCGAGTTGTTTTGGAATTGATTTGTGAAATTGAAGAAGCTAGTTTATTTTATAAAGTAATTTAATATTTAAACCATGTAAGTGGTGGAAGTTATGTTTCAAAGTTATGGGTTTCAAAGTATTATGGTTTGAAAGTGTTATATTTCAAGCGTTTTGATTTCGAAGTGTTATAACGTTGAAAGTGCTATGATTTTTGGAAAGGATGTATTTGAATTAAAAAATGATATTATATTGATTTGGATTTTAATAAAACGATATCATATTTGAAATGGAAACGATATCGTATTTATATGTTTTTGAAATGGACATTTTATTTTGGTTTTGAAGTATAAATTAGTTTGAAATGACTGCGGTAATATAATAACGTTTGGTTGTTAAAGAGACCGGGATCGGAAGTTGTCATACTCTCTGCTAACTTCGAAAACCACTTTAATAACCGTGTACGCAGTGGAGATTCCAGAATGAAGTAGGATGGCGGCGGCGTTCCTTTGAGATATATACGTGGACCCGACTCCCGTGAGTAGGCATAAGGTGGCTAAAACAGGAGCAATTGACGGCCTAAGAAGGTAGCACCTTTTATCGGACACACTCCTTCGATACCATTGTATTACTTTATGATTGATTGGGGCCCTTTTGATTTTGGGGGTGTGGCTCGAGGTGGAAGGTAGTGGCTGCTAAGCGTTATCACCGGTCTGAAAGCGTAATTGGTATATCTACCCTGGCATTGCCTAGTTGTGCCGTGTCACCTACACTAGCGCGCCTTGTACAAGTTTGATTTGTATCGTACCTATGAAGCATCTTCTCGTAGCATCCTGATCAGGAGGTACGCAGGTGTTGTATAGACTATTTGCACTATTTATGTGTTAAGGTGGAAAATGTAAAGCCTTAACGCTATTTTAAAGTAAGTTTATTTTACTATTAGACATTATTATAATAGCGTATTATTACTACATTGTAAATTGTTTAATGGATCCTTAGGAGATGTAAATCCTATTTCTTAAGTTACTGCACTCACGTTTGACACTGGATAGGAGATGTCAAATTCCGTAAACATCTCTAACACCGTTCCACTCATATTGATTACCATAGATTTAACTTACATAAGATCTTTTAGTTCTGACTCGAGTGTTTTGTTTTTTTAATTCGCTTGGGTCACTCTGAGCATTACAGGAATTGAAGACTTTATTTTAGAGGACGAAGACGAAGATATTGTTATTACTATATACTATGTTGTTCCACTACATCACACTGTTTCGCTATATTGTTATTTATAACTCTTTGGTATGTGTAACTCTGATTCTGTGTTGTATAAGTATAATCAAATGTTTTGTAAACAGCTTCATGAACTGTTATTTGATTATTATAATTTGTCATTCCGCTGCGAGATTCTGTTTTGTTTTTCTTTCTTTCTTCCTTTTCCTTATTCACCCCAATAACAATTCGCCCTTTGTATGGTTTGAGTCTGACGTGTGTGGTTTATCGTCGATTTAAAGCGTACAAAAAGGCGGGATGTTACATTTGGTATCAGAGCTTTGGTTTAGCGATAAACCTTAGCTTTGTGGGGTCTGACTCTTTATGAATATGGTAGTAATACCCTATGATGAGTCGTTGAGCGTATATACATGAGAGAGCATATTTATTCGTGTTATAAAAGTCTTTATATTGTGTTAATTTGTTCCCTTTTTTATTTATAAATTCTGATTAGTGCATAGGACGCTATGACATCAATAGGGTTTTTCTAAATACTTAATAGGACAGACCGATATAATATTTGTTTTGAATATAGGTGAATGAAATAATTTCGCCTATTATATTTTCTTTATATAAAATAATTTTTTTAAATGGCATATATTTGGTTGTAATATATTGGTTGTTAGGTAGTGAAATTTATAAATATTGATTGGAAACAAAATTCAAAGGAAACAAAATAAATGAAAATTGGAAATTTTAGAACTTAAGTTCTGGGGTTTTGAAAATTTCTTTTGAATGATTTTGGGATATAATAACAATATTGTTAGAAGCATTTTCTGATATAAATATTTCAATATAATTTGAAAGAATTGTTTTAAAGAAATTTTGAAAAGAAATAAGTTCTGCACTCCCCTCTCTGTCGCTGGAAAATAATCTCGGTGATGAGTGCACGCATCATCAATATTCATTTTCGGGTTTCAAAGTGGGAAGGCCACTGTAATAGTTTTATTACAGATTTATTTTGGTAAACAAATACAAATTTTAAATCGTTTTAAATATAATTAGATATATATAAGTTGTACGGATATACATTTGTGTATTAATTTAAATGATTTGGAATTTAACCCGGTATTTAGTTCCTAAGCTTCCGTTAATCAATAGTTTCGATTATTATAGTAAAATGGAATGTAACTAATTAATAATTGGAACCTTTAATTAAAATAAGAGACTAAATACTAAGCTATAAATGAAATAACAAAAAGGGTCGAAATTTGTAATCTATAAAAAGCAAAGGATATGATATTTGAACATTAAATTAACTAAAAGAAATGAGAAAAAATTGTATAATTTTTCAATTGCATTCTTAAAAGTGTATATATAACTTACCAAATATTAAAAGCTATGATGTTTAATAAGAAAATGTAATGGAAATTGTACAAGTAAACTTATGAATGAAAGTGTTCAATGAATTTCTTTTGTAAATAAGAATTTGATGTTATAGGGGTTATAAACTTAAGTTATAATTGAAATGTTACTATAATAAAATATGATAGAAAGTGAGTATTGTAAGTAAGCAATTAGAAACTTAAGTAAATGAATTTAAGTGCTAAGCCATTGAATGGAACATGAATCCTATTAATAAATGAAATGAAGTTAGTAAGTAATGAATGAAATAAATGAAGATAAGTATTAATTGAATGAAAAGGAAATCAAACGACAAATGTATGAAATGAAATTAATAAGAATGAACTTGATCTATTGTTTGAAATCGTTGTTTGTTTTGGTTTATGAGTTTTTTGGGTAAAAGATACTTTTAATTGCTTAGATGTATGAATAATCTATTGAGTTTGTCTAAGACCGTTGAGTAAGTGGAATACTTGATAGTTATTTGTCATTCTATGTGATTTAAAGTGTCTTAACCAAAACAAACCAATTGTTTGTCTTGCTTGGATGGTTGATTTTTGTGATATCTCGGAAATTTTGGCAATATCAATTTAATAATCTGTATTTAAAATTAAATTGATTTGATAAATTCTGTTAATAAAAATTAACTTGATTTAATAATCCAATTAAATAAATATTTAATTGGTGAATTTTTATCTTTTAAAAACTAATAAAATGTTTTCCTATTTATAATGTGTGTGTGTATATTTTGTAAATAGATAAGTTTTGATTTGAAGTTAAATAAACAAATAAAATCTTGTTTTTTTTTTAAATTCTAATATTCATTTTGATAATTTGGAAATTATTATTTTATTTAATATATAACTATTCAAAACTATTTAATAAGTAACTATATGGTTTTAAGATACTTAAGGAAAATGTTTTAATTTGTTTAAATATATTTTAAAGCATAGTTTAAATTTTAAATAAGATAAACAAAGGTTTATTTACCTCTTTTTTTAAATATAGCTTAATAAATATAATTTGGAATTATATATGAAAAATTAAAATACCATTTATATATTAAAACATTAATGCATTTAAATAAGTTAGATAAGTGATAAGTAATTTATAATTTCTTTTATAAATTATTTAAATTGGATAAATGTTTTATTTTCAAATAATAAAAAAATGTATAAATATAGATAGGTTTTAAAGGACAATATTATTATTATTTTAAAATTAAATATGTTGATATAAATTAGTTTCAAATTAGATTTTTAAATATATGAATAGAATTTGAATTTGAATAAATTTTGAAATTCAAAAGAATAAACATATTTAAATTATGTGAGTAAGCTTTCACTTTTATATAATTCGTTTCATTTCATTTTCTTTAAAAAGAAATGCACATATACGTTTACTTATGAAAATAATTTATATATATGTATTTAACAAATAAAGAGAAAAAGGGTTTTATTTACTTTTAAATTAAATAAAAACAAGAAAATTTATTTATAAAACACATGATAATATATTAAGAGGTATAATGACAAGTGTTAAAGTTATAATCTCTTAAGTACATGTGTTAGCTTATTAATATAAGTTAAAGACAAATGTCATATTTGTTTTTAATTTTTCTTTTAATTTTTAAATAAATCTTTTTATCTTATATAAACACATACCTCATCCCATTATTTTCTTTTAATCTTCATTTTTCAAAGTTAAGAAAAAAAATTCAGCTGAAAACAAATTTGTTTCCAAACTCTCAAAAACCAAAATCAATATCCTATAATTTATTTTCAAAATCAAATCTGAGATCTACAAAAACTAAAACCAGAATTCCAAGAATCTCTACCTTGTAACATTTTTCAGGTTCTAACTAAACCGTGTAATCATCTTCCATAAATATAAGCCAAACTTGTAGATATTTTTCAGAAGCATGTAACCCTCTCAAATATCAAGCCTGCCTGCAAGCATTTTCAAAATCTGAAACCCTTCCTTAATCAAAGCCTGCATGCAAGTATGTGAAGTAAACCTGAGACCAAAGCACAAGTTTTCAAAACATTTTTCAAAAGAAAAAGCGGTCTGTTCTCATTTGTTTCAGGTGAGTAACCTCACAAATTTAAAACTTAAGTATGGTTATGATTGCATGCTTGTTTTTTGTGATAAAAATTGTATTGTGTATATATGTCTTCTGTGTATGAATTGACTATGAGTGTAGATTGATGTTTTATGCTACTACAGTTTTTTCTGGGTTCCAGGTTCATAATTTAGTAAAAACTCAATTGCTCTTGAATCAATCTTTAATAGTACTTGAGTCTTGAACAAAGTATGTTTAATTTATCATAAATTTTAGTTTAAAATTATGTTTAAGTTAAAAAAAATTTGCAGTTTTACTGGAAAATAAAGAAACAACAGTGTAAACTCAAAACAAGTAAAATTCAACTTAATTATTTCATAGATTCAGGTATATGAATCAAAAGCTAAAGCTTAAACTTGATTTTTGAAACAAAAATTTCGATTTTTAGGAATGGGATTTAAGAACATTTCTGTTTTTACTCGAAAGTGAAATTTGAGAAAATTCTGAGGAATTCGATAGCTTGAGGAGTTGTGATTCTTTCTGGAGGAAGAGGGGTGGTTAGTGTCTTTGTGAAAAATGGTTGCAGTGATGTCAGATGGCGGCGGCGGCGATGGATTAAGGTTTTTAAACCTAGTTTTTGGGGTAGTGCAGTAGTTTTGATCGGCATGGTTGTTATAGGAGATCGAGTGCTTCAATACTTGGGGAGATGGTTGCTTGGGTGTTGAAGAAGTGTTGGACGGAGTTTCAAAACCGCCGATGACCAGAGGAGAGAGGATGAGGAGTTTTATAGGTTTTGAAGGGGCTGTGCCTGTAGTTTCCTGTTTCTATTTTAGGTGTTCGATTTTGAATTCGTGGTGTTTGGATGGTTTTGGTGGTCGATGTTGGATCGGAGGATGATCGGTGACTTGCTCATGGCAGTGATGATGACCGAGGTGATCAGGACCACCGTGCATATGCACGGTGTAGTGGTGTGTCAGGTGAAGTCTTTTTGGGTTGTAGAATTTTGGACTCGAGTTTTACTCGAGTAATTCGAGTAATGGCTCAAAGTAGTGAAGGGTTTTGCTCGAAGTAAGTTAGTGGACTCGAGCCTGGTATTGGATTACAGGTTTTTCAAACCTGTTTGTTTTGAAAATTTAAAATGGAATTTTAAAATGTAAAGCAAAGGTTTAAGAAAAGTTTAAATCAAAGTATAAAATCTGAATTAAAAATCTAATTTGTATCTTAGTTTTGAATTAAAGAAAGTTGTATAAATTAAATTGTTTTAATAACTTTAATTGTTTAAAGCATATTTCAAAATGTTTGTTTCAGGTTTTAGATCAGTAGAGTTTTAAAAATTTAAAACTGGGATTTAAAATGTGAAGTAGAGACTTAAACTAGGTTTAAATCAAAAGTTAAGTTTGGATTCAAATGTAGTTTAAATCTCAGTTTTAAACTAAATTAAAGTTTTTTTTTAGTTTAAACAACTTTAGAAAGGGTTTAAATAGTTTGAATTTAAAGTAAAGCTTTAAAATAAGAGTAGAGATTTAACTAAGTTTAAATCTAGATTCAAATTCAAATTTGAATCATAATTTAGAGAAAAAGGAAGTTTTTAAATTTAAATTGTTTTAAAAACAACTTTGAATGTTTAAGGTAATTTAAAATATGACTTGTATCTTAAATAAAATTGGGTTTAAATTTCTTTAAACATCTTTTATAAAATAAGAAATTCTTAGCATAAGTTTTAAAGAGTTTTCAAATGTTTTAAAACTTTGTTAAAGTTAAGTTTGACTTCATTTTAAATCTAAAATTTAAAATGAAATTTGAAACAAATTTTAAAAGTAAATTGTTTTAAATTTCTTTGTTAATGATAATTTAATCATTAATAAGAAATGTTTTTATTTTTAGTCAATACAGATTTAATGATCCTTGATTCATTAAATTAGTAAGGTAAATTAACATGGATAATTTATTTATTTATTTATTTATTAAATGGTTAAGGATTTGAATTAATTAATTAAGGTTGAAATAAAATTAATTAAGATTTATTAATTTGAAAATAAGATCATTAATTAAATAAGTTAATATTTTAATTAATGATTAGAAATTAATTTATCAAGAGATTAGGATTAATTAAGTTAAATACTTAATTAATCAAACAATTAGAGATTAATTAAATGATTATTAAAGATTAATAAATTTGTAATTAATAATGATTAATTTAAGTTAATTACTTAAGAAAGGTAATTAAAGAATTGTTGATGAGTTAATGAAGGTCATTAACTTGGGATTATTTGTTAATTAATTAATGTGATTAATTTTGGTAATTAATTGGATTGATTAATTTAGATAATCATTTATGGAATTTGGTTAAGTATGATTACTTTATGAAAGTAATTAAAAATATTAATTACTCATTGTAACTAATTAATTAATTTGACTATTTTAATTTGATAAATTGAGTTTAATTAATCATTGGATGGGTTGATAAGTAATCAATGAAGAATAATTACTTAGAGAAGTAATTAAGGTAAGTAATTACTGGAAGTAATTAATTGAAGTAGAGTTTGGGATTAATTGTTTGTGTAATTAATATGAAAGGTAATTACTTAGTGAAAGTAATTAATAATTAATTACTTAGTGTAATTAATTTAAGCATTGATTGATTAAGACATTTGAAAATAGTTAAGTAATGTAATAAAATAAGGGTAATTAACTACTAATGAGATTAATCAAGGATGATTAATAAATATAATTAATTATTAAATATAATTAATTTAGGAGTAATTAATTTACTCATGAAGTAATTAAGAGTAGTTAATTACTGAAGGTGATTAATCGAAAGTAATTAATAATTATGGTTTAATTAAGGTTAATGTAGTTAATTAATTAAAATGTAGTTAGGGATCGTTAATTTATATAATTAATGATGTAATTAAGGTTGATTTAATTAAGATTAATTAATCAGTGATAAGAAATAAATGAAGCAATTAATTAATGTAATTAATTAAGGATTATTGTAATTAATTATAGTTAATTAATTAATGAAGTAATTAAAGGTTAATTACCGTATTTGGTTAAGTATAATTAAATTTTGAAATTAATTAAAGATAATTACTTGAATGTAATTAATGGATAATTAATCAAGGGTGATTAGTTAAGGTGATTAATTAGAGGATGATTAATTGATTTGTAATTAATTAAGGGATATATAAGCAGGATTTATAGAATGAAGTAATTAATTTAATTTACTTTAAATTAATTAGTGATGGAATAATCAATTTAATTCATTTTAACTTAATTATAAAGGGTGTGATTATTAATCCTTGTTTATATGGATGATATAGATTTCCTTGAATAGTTTGAATCTCAAAAATAAGATAACTTATATTGCGTGATATGGATGCTTGGTTGCATTGTAATGTTGATATGAATTATCTATTAGTGATGATAATGTAGGTTATCAATTTGTGAGGATAATATGGATTATCAGTTTATGATGGAAATGTTGATTATCTATTGTGATGATGTGAATTATCTATCTGTGTGTATATAGATAATTAAATTGAATTGTTTTAAACTTAAAACAACTTGAACCTAAAAGATGGCATTTTGGATTCGATGAGACCGGGATCAGGTTTCCATATTTGGATATCCGAAAACCACATCGATCCAAATTAACGATAGGTCGTGAATCTCAAGAGAAGATGAAGATTCAGAGTGCAAGGGTTATCGTCGTTAACTCTGAGAGTGATTCCAAAATGAATGTAACGAGATAATGCCTTCGGTTTCGTTCGAACCCGGAACGAACTTGTATGGACTGAACGCTTTCAGAACATCGTTAGGTAGACGATGAGCATTCTAAGAGATGTGTTCTCTAAAGGTAATCATAGCCTCAAGCCTCACCAACCGGGAATGGCTAAAATAGGGGAGGTACAGCAAGGCTAAGTGGGTCATGCCCAAGTAGGACGAGATTTTCCCCTGTCTAGAAGTCCCTTTTTATTCGGCTGTGTGGGGCGGTTGATTCGCGACAACTACCGGGGTTGTCTTGTTCGAGACTGTCCAGTAAGGGATGGTTCTGGCCTTGTGTTGCAGGGGATTGGGAGTGATCCTCGGTACGGTGATCTAGACCCCGTACTGTGACGGGCGATACCCCAGTAGCCCTGCCATTATATGGAATCCAAACTCGAATAAGTGTCGTACGTATTGATTGTGCCCAACTATGTTGGAACGTGAGATATAAGCATTCCAGTTATTTCTGTATTTTACTTAAAAACCCTAGACACTATTATAATATCACTGGGTTTCCTATAAAATGTTTTGGTTAGCCTAAGGTAAAAACTTTTTCATGTTTATGTGTGGGAAGTCTTACGTGATACCTTTCTTGTCAAAGGTTTTTCAAAAGTTAAGCAACTTTAACCTGTTACTCACACCAGACTTGTATCTGACCCGGAGTTTATCTTCTGTTTTCTTAAACTCTTCGGTACTCAAATTTTTACAAGTAGCCAAGGGATTCAGGTTATCTTTGACGAATTGTGGAGGAGCAATGGAGAAGGAGGCTTCAGCGTGTAGATATATAGTGTTCCACTGTTTTTGGTATCTCTGTGTCTTCTCTGAGTCGTATTGTATTGAGTTGTATAACTAGACAGGTGTTATAACTGTCTAGTATGTGATGTATAATCTGTGTAACTCTGATAATGGTTGTATACTGTGTAATACTTTTGTTATTAATATAATTTATTCGTTCCGCTGTTGAGATTATGATATTGTTTCTTCTTTCTTCTCTTTCTTTCTCTTTTCTATCGCTTTCTTTCTTAATTCATGATACGTCTTTCTGGTTAGTGGAAGACGGGTCGTGATAGTTGGTATCAGAGCACTAGGTTGAGTGAATCCTAGGCTTTGGAGTGTTTTCTTTCTTGAGAGAGCGTATTTGTAATTTTAATATATATATTTTATATATATTTATTTCTACCTATTTGTTGGGTTACCTGTTCGGGTTTTCCAATATACGTTATAAAGGTAGATAAGGTAGTGGTGTGTGTAACACGACTACTACCATTGGTTGGAGTTTGAATATTTGAGGTTGGAAGTGTAACTGTCGAGACTGTAGACCCAATACCGTCTCGAGTAAGCTTTGCTGTGGTGAAAGGATTTCATCGATCTCTGAAGGAAACTTGTTAACGTTCGAAGTCCATCTTTGAAGTGCAGTTTGGATGAGTAGAGATTGGATCTGTTGGTTGGCAGAAGTGAGTAATAGCATCTTGATACCTCAGGAAGTAGTAGCTGCGTGATGAGATGCAGTGACTATGGATATCTCCGAAGATATTTTCTTTGGAGCAAGTTTAAGGAGGTGTGTTTGCTTCGGTGATGTGGCTGAGTTCAGCTGGTTGATTGTGTTTGGCTTTGAGGCCTGAGTTTCTCGAAGAGCTTATGGATTAGGAAGTCTTTGGGCATATGTGTCAGCAGTGTAGCTCGGAGTATTCTGTGTGCCAGTAAGAAGGTCTTTAGCTGAGTAGTTTTTTCTGGAGATGGAGTTCAGAAACAGCAGAGTGGATCCGTTTCTTCGATGGATTGGCTAAATACGTTTAAGCTGTTCTGATTGATAAAGAGAGAACAGTTTTCTTTGGATATTAGGCTTGGTTGATCGCAAAAGAGACTTGTGATAGTTTGAGTGTTCTTTTGAGTTATTGAAGATTTTCCTGGATATCTTATGGGAAGATAGAGGTTTGTCTGCATCTGGAGATTGAGTTTTCTTATCAACTGGATTCCAGTAGTGGAACCAGTGGTTCGGTTTAGTTGAAGAATGGTTCCTTAAGATTAGGTGCGGTGAAGCAGCTCAGGATTGGTGGAACTTCGGAGTTTTCTTTATAGATCTGTTGAATCATATTCTGGAATGTGTTGTCTAGTTTGTGCTCGTGTTCATCATCAGCATTTTTCTTCTATTCCAGATCAGAGTTGTGCAGCGGAAGTAGTTTGGAAGTGCATCTGTTTTGTCTTTTCTGGATAGGAGGGGTGAGTTTGTTCTTCTGTTGTTTGAAGAGTAGAGTTGGTGAACTTTTTCTTGGTTGATCTTGAGAGGATCATTTTGATGGGTTGTTTCTGGTCTAGTTTGTTTCTAAAGGCATCAGCAAGGGTTGAGCTGAGCATGGAGGTTATAGGCAGCCCAGGATCGTCAGAAGAGTTTTATAGTTAAGAGACGAAGGAATTCGGATTTCGGAGTCAGAGATTTGATTTTGGATAAGTTTTATCCGATCAATGGAGCTATAAGATTGGACAAGTCTAGGAAGCTATCTCCGAGGTATCTTGGAACTTTTCTGTGTTCTTGTGAGAATAAGTGTTTGGTCCTCTGGGTTGAATTGCCAGTTTGGATAACTGAGATTCGATGTGTTTCACGTATCTCTGAGAGAGTACGTGTATCTCTGGTTGTGGAACCAGTAGTTTAGGAGGTTTGGTTGTTGAGTCAGACTCGTCTGTTGTCTGATATCTTGTTTAGTTCTGTAGATCTAGATGAGGAGGAGCTCTGTAGCTTCGTAGTTTTGATTATTTGGATTCTGTAGAGCGAGTATCCCGGTGTGTGTGTGTGTGTGTCTATATATACTTGGGGAAACTCGAGAAAATTTTATCCAGAATTTTATCTGGATAATTAAATTTGTTTGATTGGATAAATTGGTTGCTATGGTTGTTGGCATATGATTGATATATGCTTGTGTTTTTAAATTAAAATCCTTAATGGGATTATTAATTACCTTTGCTTTTAAATTTCGGGGACGAAATTTTTTTAAGGGGGGAGGAGTGTGATATCCTGGAAATTTTGGCAATATCAATTTAATAATCTATATTTAAAATTAAATTAATTTGATAAATTCTGTTAATAAAAATTAACTTGATTTAATAATCCAATTAAATAAATATTTAATTGGTGAATTTTTATCTTTTAAAAACTAATAAAATGTTTTCCTATTTATAATGTGTGTGTGTGTATATATATATATTGTAAATAGATAAGTTTTGATTTGAAGTTAAATAAACAAATAAAATCTTGTTTTTCTTAAATTCTAATATTCATTTTGATAATTTGGAAATTACTATTTTATTTAATATATAACTATTCAAAACTATTTAATAAGTAACTATATGGTTTTAAGATACTTAAGGAAAATGTTTTAATTTTTTTAAATATATTTTAAAGCATAGTTTAAATTTTATATAAGATAAACAAAGGTTTATTTTACCTCTTTTTTTAAATATAGCTTAATAAATATATTTTGGAATTATATATGAAAATTTAAAATACCATTTATACATTAAAACATTAATGCATTTAAATAAGTTAGATAAGTGATAAGTAATTTATAATTTCTTTTATAAATTATTTAAATTGGATAAATGTGTTATTTTCAAATAATAAAAAAATGTATAAATATAGATAGGTTTTAAAGGACAATATTATTATTATTTTAAAATTAAATATGTTGATATAAATTAGTTTTAAATTGGATTTTTAAATGTATGAATAGAATTTGAATTTGAATAAATTTTGAAATTCAAACGAATAAACATATTTAAATTATGTGAGTAAGCTTTCATTTTTATATAATTTGTTTCATTTCATTTTCTTTAAAAAGAAATGCACATATACATTTACTTATGAAAATAATTTATATACATGTATTTAACAAATAAAGAGAAAAAGGGTTTTATTTACTTTTAAATTAAATAAAAACAAGAAAATTTATTTATAAAACACATGTTAATATATTAAGAGGTATAATGACAAGTGTTAAAGTTATAATCTCTTAAGTACATGTGTTAGCTTATTAATATAAGTTAAAGACAAGTGTCATATTTGTTTTTAATTTTTCTTTCAATTTTTAAATAAATCTTTTTATCTTATATAAACACATACCTCATCCCCTTATTTTTTTTAATCTTCATTTTTCAAAGTTAAGAAAAAAAATTCAGCTGAAAACAAATTTGTTTCCAAACTCTCAAAAACCAAAATCAATATCCTATAATTTATTTTCAAATTCAAATCTAAGATCTACAAAAACTAAAACCAGAATTCTAAGAATCTCTACCTTGTAACATTTTTCAGGTTCTTTTTTTTTTGGCAAGGCCAGCCGGTTTTATAGTGGGCCGTCCACTTTTTATTACAAACGTAATAAAAATTTGTGGTACAGGAGTTAGGCAGAGAAGCCTAAACTACTAGGAAAAAAAAATACAGCACAGGAGTGTGACAGCAAGTCACAGCTACTAATTGACTAACATAACTAGGTCTCCTCCATAAAGGAAGAGCCACCAGCAACAGCATCCACCTGGGAAGAAACATTCCCAACAAGACCAAAGAAAGGGCGAAACAGAACTGCAAGAGAGGGGTCATAAATATCAGCTACAGTAGAGTAAATAAAGGATCGATCCCAACTAGAATCAGCTAACACGACGGAATTGACCCCAGCAAAGGAACCGTCCAAGGCAAGGACCAGAGAATCACCAGATGGGCTATAGTAAAGGCATCGTTGGTCCAATGGATTGTCGCTAACATATCTAAAAAAGGAATTTTCAGCCGGGTTGAAACGCATATCAGATCGGCAATCAACCCAACAACGGTCAGACTCAGCCCCAAACAACTTGAGGGGGAGAAATATCCGTAACATCAAGGGCAACAGCGGAAGAATCACCAGGAACAATGGAAGGAGGCCTAATAGGAGAAAGCGGAGAACCAGGGACAGATAAGGGAACAACAGGAGGAGGAACGACCTGAGCTTTAGGAACCCATATCCTGAGCGGAGGTCGTGGCAGAGGGATCTTAGGGGGTAGAGGGGAAACAGTAGAACGCAAACAGGTGGTATCTAAGTGGCCAAAAGAGTGACAGGTAGAGCAAATGTCAGGGACCCAACCGTATCGAACACGAACATCCACCACGTGGCCAACAGCCAGCTGAACAGGAATAAAGGACGGAAGAGGCTTAAAGGGAGAAATCTCAATCAGAGCTTTAACATACACCAGCTTATCACGCGCTACAGTATTTGAATCAAAACATTTTACTTTACCAACATTACACGCGAGCCAATTTAACCCAAGCAGCGGTTGTAGAGCAGAAGGTATTTGAGAAAAATAAACCAAAACTGGGATAGAGAGGACTTGCTCACGGGCAGTAGATACCGTAGGGGACCAGGGAGTAATGATAAATGGTTTTCCACCGAAAAAAGATGGCTCGGCCTCAAGTACACGACTACGTTTCTCAGGAGAGGAGAACAACATGAAGTACATGGAATCAACCAACTTAATACGTATATTATCACGCAGCCTCCAGGCTCTACGACATACTGCAGACGCATCATGAAGGTGGTCCGTAGGGTCCAAGAAGAATCCAACCAAGTATTCCGACCAAAAGTCAATACCAGCTTGCATAACATTTGGAGGAGGGATCATCACTCCATTTTCTTCAACGATATCAAAGTCTACTGGTTCATAAACACCAGCATTACGAGGAAGAGAAGAAAAGAGAGATGACCAAGTTTTGGTACCAATTGGGGATGGAGTAGCAGGACGACATTTCGCAACACCATCAAAGACCACAATGGGAGAGGCAACATTCAGCGAAACACCAGAACTCAGAACTGAGAAATTTGGAATAGGGTTCTCAGGGGCATTTTGACAAACAGGAGATATGCATTGTTCATAACACAAATTCTCGACGGCAATTCGATGCTTAAACTCGCAACCCAACTCCACAGAGTCGCATACTATAGCATCTGATTCAACACTTGATACACCACAAGCAGCACTATTATCTATTACATCCAAAATCACCGAACCAATACCACAATTGACATCACCAACCAAATTACCACACAACTCAGGCCGCAGACCAGGACGAGCGAGAGGCTGGGTCGACGACTTAGTGGACGGCAGAGGAGGAAAATCATCAGCAGTAAGAGAGGGTGAACACGTGTTCACTGAGTGCTTGAATATCCTGCCAGATCTGGTAGAAGAGGGAGAAGAGGAGGGAGCATTGGGGGAGATGTGGAGAGGTGAGGGAGGGCGATGCATAGGAAGAAGCGGCGGGGGAGACTAGAGGAGGCGAACGAGTGAAAAAGAAGCTACCGAGATCGTGAAAACGAAAGCCAGAAAACGAACGCCATTATTAATACAACACTTGTCCAATACTTGTCGATTGAAAACTTTGGGGCCAAGGAAACTATGTTTGCCCTGGCCTTCGGTTAGCCGGTTTTGTAAGTGGCCGTGCACTATGTCTCATTATTCTAACTAAACCCTGTAATCATCTTCCAAAAATATAAGCCAAACTTGTAGATATTTTTTAGAAGCATGTAACCCTCTCAAATATCCAGCCTGCCTGCAAGCATTATCAAAATCTGAAAGCCTTCCTTAATCAAAGCCTGCATGCAAGTATGTGAAGTAAACCTGAGACTAAAGCACAAGTTTACAAAACAGTTTTCAAAAGAAAAAGGGGTCTGTTCTCATTTGTTTTAGGTGAGTAACCTCACAAATTTAAAACTTAAGTATGGTTATGATTGCATGCTTGTTTTCTGTGATAAAAATTGTATTGTGTATATATGTCTTCTGTGTATGAATTGACTATGAGTGTAGATTGTTGTTTTATGCTACTACAGTTTTTTCTAGGTTCCAGGTTTATAATTTGGTAAAAACTCAATTGCTCTTGAATCAATCTTTAATAGTACTTGAGGCTTGAACAAAGTATGTTTAATTTATCATAAATTTTAGTTTAAAATTATGTTTAAGTTAAAAAAATTAGCAGTTTTACTGGAAAATAAAGAAACAACAGTGTAAACTCAAAACAAGTAAAATTCAACTTAATTATTTCATAGATTCAGGTATATGAATCAAAAGCTAAAGCTTAAACTTGATCTTTGAAACAAAAATTTCGATTTTTAGTAATGGGATTTAAGAACATTTCTGTTTTTACTCGAAAGTGAAATTTGAGAAAATTCTGAGGAATTCGATAGCTTGAGGAGTTGTGATTCTTTCTGGAGGAAGAGGGGTGGTCAGTATCTTTGTGAAAAATGGTTGCAGCGATGTCAGATGGCGGCGGCGGCGATGGATTAAGGTTTTTAAACCTAGTTTTTAGGGTAGTGCGGTAGTTTTGATCGGCATGGTGGCTATAGGAGATCGGGTGCTTCAATACTTGGGGAGATGGTTGCTTGGGTGTTGAAGAAGTGTTGGACGGAGTTTCAAAACCGCCGATGACCAGAGGAGAGGGGATGAGGAGTTTTATAGGTTTTGAAGGGGCTGTGCCTGCATCTTCCTGTTTCTATTTTAGGTGTTCGATTTTGAATTCGTGGTGTTTGGATGGTTTTGGTGGTCGATGTTGGATCGGAGGATGATCGGTGACTTGCTCATGGCAGTGATGATGACCGGAGGTGGTCAGGACCACCGTGCATATGCACGGTGTAGTGGTGTGTCAGGTGAAGTCTTTTTGAGTTGTAGAATTTTGGACTCGAGTTTTACGCGAGTAATTCGAGTAATGGCTCGAAGTAGTGAAGGGTTTTGCTCGAAGTAAGTTAGTGGACTCGAGCCTGGTGTTGGATTACAGGTTTTCCAAACCTTTTTGTTTTGAAAATTTAAAATGGATTTTTAAAATGTAAAGCAAAGGTTTAAGAAAAGTTTAAATCAAAGTTTAAAATCTAAATTAAAAATCTAATTTGTATCTTAGTTTTGAATTAAAGAAAGTTGTATAAATTAAATTGTTTTAATAACTTTAATTATTTAAAGCATATTTCAAAATGTTTGTTTCAGGTTTTAAATCAGTAGAGTTTTAAAATTTTAAAACTGGGATTTAAAATGTGAAGTAGAGACTTAAACTAGGTTTAAATCAAAAGTTAAGTTTGGATTCAAATGTAGTTTAAATCTCAGTTTTAAACTAAATTAATTTTTTTTTAGTTTAAACAACTTTAAAAAGGGTTTAAATAGTTTGAAGTTAAAAGTAAAGCTTTAAAATAAGAGTAGAGATTTAAGTAAGTTTAAATCTAGATTCAAATTCAAATTTGAATCATAATTTAGAAAAAAAGGAAGTTTTTAAATTTAAATTGTTTTAAAAACAACTTTGAATGTTTAAGGTAATTTAAAATATGACTTGTATCTTAAATAAAATTGGGTTTAAATTTCTTTAAACATCTTTTATAAAATAAGAAATTCTTAGCATAAGTTTTAAAGAGTTTTCAAATGTTTATAAAACTTTGTTGAAGTTAAGTTTAACTTCATTTTAAATCTAAAATTTAAAATGAAATTTGAAACAAATTTTAAAAGTAAATTGTTTTAAGTTTCTTTGTTAATGATAATTTAATCATTAATAAGAATTTTTTTTATTTTTAGTCAATACAGATTTAATGATCCTTGATTCATTAAATTAGTAAGGTAAATTAACATGGATAACTAATTAATTTATTTCTTAAATGGTTAAGGATTTGAATTAATTAGTTAAGGTTGAAATAAAATTAATTAAGATTTATTAATTTGAAAATAAGATCATTAATTAAATAAGTTAAGATTTTAATTAATGATTAGAAATTAATTTATCAAGAGATTAGGATTAATTAAGTTAAAAACATAATTAATTAAACAATTAGTGATTAATTAAATGATTATTAAAGATTAATAAATTTGTAATTAATAATGATTAATTTAAGTTAATTACTTAAGAAAGGTAATTAAAGAATTGTTGATAAGTTAATGAAGGTCATTAACTTGGGATTATTAATTAATTAATTAATGTGATTAATTTTGATAATTAATTGGATTGATTAATTTAGATAATAATTTATGGAATTTGGTTAAGTATGATTACTTTACGAAAGTAATTAAAAATATTAATTACTCATTGTAATTAATTAATTAATTTGATTAGTTTAATTTGATTAATTGAGTTTAATTAATCATTGGATGGGTTGATAAGTAATCAATGAAGAATAATTACTTAGAGAAGTAATTAAGGTAAGTAATTACTGGAAGTAATTAATTGAAGTATGGAAGAGTTTGGGATTAATTGTTTGTGTAATTAATATGAAAGGTAATTATTTAGTGAAAGTAATTAATAATTAATTACTTAGTGTAATTAATTTAAGCATTGATTGATTAAGACATTTGAAAATAATTAAGTATAAAATAAGGGTAATTAATTACTAATGAGATTAATTAAGGATGATTAATTAATATAATTAATTATTAAATATAATTAATTTAGGATAATTAATTTACACAATGAAGTAATTAAGAGTAGTTAATTACTGAAGGTGATTAATCGGAAGTGATTAATAATTATGGTTTAATTAAGGTTAATGTAGTTAGGGATCATTAATTTATATAATTAATGATGTAATTAAGGTTGATTTTATTAAGATTAATTAATCAATGATAAGAAATAAATGAAGTAATTAATTAATGTAATTAATTAAGGATTAATGTAATTAATTATAGTTAATTAATTAATGAAGTAATTAAAGGTTAATTATTGTATTTGGTTAAGTATAATTAAATTTTGAAATTAATTAAAGATAATTACTTGAATGTAATTAAAGGATAATTAATCAAGGGTGATTAATTAAGGTGATTAATTAGAGGATGATTAATTGATTTGTAATTAATTAAGGGATACATAAGCAGGATTTATAAAATGAAGTAATTAATTTAATTTGCTTTAAATTAATTAGTGATGGAATAATTAATTTAATTCATTTTAAATTATTTATAAAGGGTGTGATTATTAATCCTTGTTTATATATGGATGATATAGATTTCCTTGAATGGTTTGAATCTCAGAAATGAGATAAATAATATTGTGTGATATGGATGCTTGGTTGCATTGTAATGTTGATATGAATTATCTATTGGTGATGATAATGTAGGTTATCAATTTATGAGGATAATATGGATTATCAGTTTATGATGGAAATGTTGATTATCTATTGTGATGATGTGAATTATCTATTTGTGTGTATATAGATAATTAAATTGAATTGTTTTAAACTTTAAAACAACTTGGACCTAAAAGATGGCGTTTTGGATTCGATGAGACCGGGATCGGGTTTCCATATTTGAATATCTGAAAACCACATCGATCCAAATTAACGATAGATCGTGAATCTCAAGAGAAGATGAAGATTCAGAGTGCAAGGTTTATCGTCGTTAACTCTGAGGGTGATTCCTAAATGAGTGTAACGAGACAATGCCTTCGGTTTCGTTCGAACCCGAAACAAACTTGTATGGACTGAATGCTTTCAGAACATCGTCAGGTGGACGATGAACATTCTAAGAGATGTGTTCTCTAAAGGTAATCGTAGCCTCAAGCCTCATCAACCGGGAATGGCTAAAACAGGGGAGGTGCAGCAAGGCTAAGTGGGTCATGCCCAAGTTGGACGAGATTTTCCCTTGTCTAGAAGTCCCTTTTTATTCGGCTATGTGGGACGGTTGATTCACGACAACTGCCGGGGTTGTCTTGTTCGGGACTGTCCACTAAGGGATGGTTCTGGCCTTGTGTTGCAGGGGATTTGGAGTGATCCTCGGTACGGTGATCTAGGCCCCGTACTGTGACGGGCGGTACCCCAGTAGCCCTGCCATTGTATGGAATCCAAACTCCAATAAGTGCCGTACGTATTGATTGTGCCCAACTATGTTGGAACGTGAGATGTAAGCATTCAAGCTATTTCTGCATTTTACTTGAAAACCCTAGACACTATTATAATATCACTGGATTTCCTATCAAATGTTTTGGTTAGTGTTAGGTAAAAACTTTTCCATGTTTATGTGTGGGAAGTCTTACGTGATACCTTTCTTTTCAAAGGTTTTTCAAAAGTTAAGCAACTTTAACATGTTACTCACACCAGACCCATGTCTAACCTGGAGTTTATCTTCAGTTTTCTTAAGCTTTTGGGTACTCAAAATTTTACGGGTAGCCAAGGGATTCAGGTTAGCTTTGACGAATTATGGAGGAGCAATGGAGCAGGAGGCTTCAGCGTGTAGATATATAGTGTTCCGCTGTTTTTGGTATCTCTGTGTTTTCTCTAAGTTGTATTGTATTGAGTTGTATAACTAGACAGGTGTTATAACTGTCTTGTATGTGATGTATAATCTGTGTAACTCTTATAATGGTTGTATACTATGTAATACTTTTGTTATTAATATAATTTATTCGTTCCGCTGTTGAGATTCTGATGTTGTTTCTTCTTTCTCTCTTTATTTCTCTTTTCTATCCCTTTCTTTCTTAATTCATGATACGTCTTTCTGGTTAGTGGAAGACGGGTCGTGACAATTTGTATTTGATATGTATGCTGTTGGTTGCGAATGATTGTTGTTTATAGTGATTGTTTGTTAGTGGTTGAAACAACTTTAAGTATTTCATTTTATATAATTATTAACTCTTTTTAGATTATATAAGTGAAATACAGGTTACGGAAGCAATCGCTACTGCTTTTGGTTTCATAAAATAAGCGTTAATTGCTTGACAAATAGGTATGTTCTCGAATTACGGTTTTATAGTGTTATTATATTATTTCTCCCGTTGTTGGTTTATATTATTTTGAGATATTGCGATATATATTGTTATATTTGATATTATATTTTCACCCGAGCTTCTCCGTACAAAGGAGACTCTGTCAAAATTTTTTGGAAATTTTGGACTTAGAGAAATTTTGAAAAATGCTTTCCAAACTTTATTAGTTTGGGTATAAAAGGGATTTAATGGTTATGAATTGGTATGTCTTATTTAAATTATTTTATTTTGAAAATTTATTTGTTTATAAAGTTAACATTTTGAATAAGATATATTGACTAATTAATTCCTTCTTTTCCCTTCTTTTCCTTTTCGGGGACGAAAAGTTTTGAGGGGGGGAGAGTGTCACAACCCATAAATTTTCGATAATTTAATAGTTAATTTTTATTAAAATTTTGTTATCTGATATTGGAAAAACAGAAATTTGTGATTCATTAATGAAATAATAACTTAGATGAGATGTAATAATGCTAATCTAAATTAATCATTAACTATCTGAATGAAGTTACAATTAATGGAATTAATGTAAATGTTATACTAGGCTATCAATCGAATAAAAGAAAACAAACGTAAATATTGAATTAATTAATGAATTAATATATATTGGATGGTAATTGAACAAAATCAATGTTTAGTAAGAAATTATAACATTGGTTTAGAAATGATAAACTTATAAAAATGTGATTAAGAGTTATCATAACAATTGATTATAAGTTACTCATTTATTTAGTCCATTAAATCAAAATTTGTAATCAATTGCAATGAATCTCAATTCAATGTTATGTTAGTATAAATTTAGGGAATAATTGGAAATCATGTTAATTCTATTCATAATATGACAATTGGATGAATGAAAATAATGGATATCAAGATTTATTAATTAATTGGAATTTAAATTTAATAATTGGATTAATTGCAATTAAATGAAATTTAATATTTAATTATTACGTTAATTGAAATTAAGATGTAATTTGAGAACATTAATGTGATAGATCATGAATCTAGTGTTAATTTCATCTAAATTTATTCAAATTAGTGTAAGTGGTTAAGAAATTTAAAAATGATAAAAATTGCCAATTATAGAGTTGAAATAGAAATTTTGATTTAATTAATTAATTATTAGTTAGTTTAATTAATGTAAAAATAGCCATTTTGGCCACTTACTCGGATTTCGACGAAACCAGTTTCATCAGATCCGTATTGGTGAATTATTGTAAGATTTCAAGTTTTGTAACGATCGGACTTGTCGTGTGATCGTATGGGCTCGAAACGCCTAGAAATCAATGAAATTGAAATCAACTGAAATCAATTTGAAATAACTTGATTTTGGCATAACTTCTTCATACGATAGAAATTGGACTTGAAACCTATTACATTGCATTTAAAATATTTAAAAACATATATTATGATATATGGGCTGACCCATTTTCGTTCCAGGGTCGAAACGGGCTTTTTGGGTCATTATTGTTCAATTTTTCCAAAACAATCAAGCCCATTTGTTTCTATTATGTTCTGCCTATATATACCTCATTATAAACCCTAGCCTATTTCTTATGTTCATTATCTTGTACATATAGAAATTTTTGTTGCTCCTCTTTCTCAATGGCTGACAAACCCTAAAATTCACAACCCAGTTTCAATACAAAATCCAACCTCAAAAATTCAAACTCCTCAATACATATCAAATTATATATCGATCTGAAGCTCTCGACGAGCACATCTCAGATTTGAAATTCGTTTTCCAATTTGAAGCTCTGTTTGTCTTGAAATTGATGATCAATTCTCGACCGTTAAATTCGTCGCGATCGACCACAACCGATCGATGAAATAATAATACCAGGTTGTGGAGAGAGGCATGCGTAGTTCATCGACGTAGGTGGTTGGTCGATTCAACGGCTTGATCACTCGAAAAAATTCAATTAGGGTTCGGTTTATATGTGGCGGCTGCTGCGTTTGGGCGTTGATCGTGGGTCGGGGTGGTCAGAGTTTCTGTCGCGGGGTGTCAGTGAGCACGGGCGATGGAGCGACCACCTACAGGCGACGCAGGCGACGCTCGATAGCGGTTACTGGTGACGGCTTTGCTCTCATGTTCGATCTCGTTAAACAGCTGATGGGTAGGGTTTCGGGATTTTGAATATGACGTGTAAGTTTAATAATTAATTTATTTTCAATCTAAAACTCAGTGTTCTGATAATCATAACTTTCACATACGAGTCCTGAGTCACACGCGGTTTTCTTCAATATATTATCACACGCGGTTTTAACCCACTCACAACTTCTAAAATTTCTTATATTTGTTAAATTGATTTATGATGTGATTAGAAATTTATGACTGTTTGGCATATTTTTAATCATCATCTCAGTTAAATTGAATTTATTGAATTAAATTGTTATTTAGCTTACTGTTGCATATTAACTGCCACTTAAAATTTTATTTAATTTATTATTGCATATAAACTTCCAGTAAATACCTGTTATTTATTATATGTTCTATATTGATGTTATTGATTGAATTGGATGATGATTGTGATAAATGTTTGATGATTGATAATGGATGAATGGATGTTGTATTTTATATTGTTATAAACTGTAAGTTGTTATGGATTGTTATTTCACTCGGGATTGCGATTTGAAATAATATATAACATTATTTATATTTTAAATTGCGGATTGAAATGATAAATATCTATATCGCTTGACCATAGGATAGAAAATTATATACAGACACCGTGGTCTATATATAAATTATTTGAAATGATTTCTATGGTTTTGTAAAGAAACATATGGTTTTAGATAAATATTGATTTTTGATATTATATAAATGTTATTTTTTTCCTTTTTTCAAGCTATGTATAATTTGTTTTTAATATAGAATAAGCTTAATAATAAGTTTGATTTTTATTGAAGATAATATGGTTAAGTATTTAAATTATATTTTAATATAAAGTTTATAATGATTTAAATAAATTAAGGTTGGAAGATAAATCGGAAATTTATTTGAAATTGAATTTATTTAAGAATTAAACTCAAATAAGTTTGATGTGAAAATTTATTAAATTTGAAATTTTAAAAGGAATGATTTTTATAACTTGAGTTTGGTTTAAGGTGGATTAAATGAATATTTCAAGTATAAATAAATCGAAGGAAATATTAAATTATTTGTAGTTTGAGTTTTATTTAAATGATAATGGATATATTAAGTAAAATATTTCAAAACTAAATAATAGAAATTTATTTGTTTGATTGTAATTACTAAACTTAATTTTGAAATTATTGAATATTTAAATTTTGAAATACATTGAATTTGAAATGGTTTATTCTATGGATCAAATTCGTTTCGAAATCGATAAAATTTGGAATAGTTTATTCGAAAACTGAATCGTATCAAAATTATGATTTAGGATTTGGTTAAATTTAAAATTTAGAAATTTGAGTTGTTTTGGAATTAATTTGTGAAATTAAAGAAGCTAGTTAATTTTATAAAGTAATTTAATATTTAAACCATTTAAGTGGTGGAAGTTATGTTTCAAAGTAATGAGTTTCAAAGTATTATGATTTGAAAGTTTTATATTTCAAGCGTTTTGATTTCGAAGTGTTATGACGTTGAAAGTGCTATGATTTTTGGAAAGGATATATTTAAAATAAAAAAAGATATTATATTGATTTGGGTTTTGATAAAATGATATCATATTGATTTGGTTTTTGAAATGGAAATGATATCGTATTTATATGGTTTTGAAATGGACATTTTATTCTAGTTTTGAAGTATAAATTATTTTGAAATGACCGCGATGTTATAATAATGTTTGGTTGTTAAAGAGACTGGGATCGAAAGTTGTCATACTCTCTGCCAACTCCGAAAACCACTTTAATAACCATGTATGCGGTGGAGATTCTAGAATGAAGTAGGATGGCGGCGGCGTTCCTTTGAGGTATATACATGGACCCGACTCCCGTAAGTAGGCATAAGGTGGCTAAAACAGGAGCGATTGACGGGCTAAGAAGGTAGCACCTTTTATCGGACACACTCCTTCGATACCATTCTATTACTTCGTGATTGATTGGGGCCCTTTTGATTTTAAGGGTGTCGCTCGAGGTGGGCGATAGTAGCAGCTACGTGTTACCACCAGTCCAGAAGCGTAATTGGTATATCTACCCTGGCATTGCCTAGTTGTGCCATATCACCTACACTAGCACGCCTTGTACGAATTTGATTTGTGTCGTACCTATGGAGCATCTTCTCGTAGCCTCCCGATCAGGAGGTATGCAGGTGTTGTATAGACTATTGGCACTATTTATGTGTTAAGGTGGAAAATGTAAAGCCTTAACGCTATTTTAAAGTAAGTTTATTTTATTATTAGACATTATTATAATAGCATATTAATACTACATAGTAAATAGTTTAACGGATCCTTAGGAGACGTAAATCCCGAACATCTCTTAATTTACTATACTCACGTTTGACATTGGATAGGAGATGTCAAATCCCGTAAACATCTCTGACACCGTTCCACTCATATTGATTACCATTGATTTAACTTACATAAGATCTTTTAGTTCTGAATCGAGTGTTTTGTCTTTTCAATTCGCTCCGGTCAGTCTGAGCATTACAGAATTTGAAGACTTTATTTTGGAGGACGAAGACGAAGATATTTGTTATCCCGCTTTTTGGCAAAGCCGCGATACCAAAAGATCGATCAAAATATGGAGAATAGTTCGTCTCAGAGGTTGGTCATATTCCGTTTCGCTATGGATATCGCCGAATTTTGTCCGAATCCAGATTGAGCTACAATTGATAGTACACGACAAGAAAGACCATAGAAGCCTTCATCTCAAATTTCAAGTCAATCCGAGTTCATACGCACAAGTTATGATCGGTTCAACTTGAGGGGGGAAGCACTGGTTTCGAACCCACCAAGCTAGGCGTCTTCGAACCCATCGACAAACATCATTCGAAACGATCATCTTCGAATCGATGGACTTCAAAACCATCGGAGTGCCTCGGTTCGAATCCATCAAACTCGAACCCATCTAAGTTCGTAGCTGTGGACCTCGTAGAGGGGTTGCAAAGCTCATGTCCATCCAAAGAATCCTTGTTCGAATCCACTAAGCTTCGGTTGTTCGAACCCATCGCAGAAGCCATGTTCGAACCCATCACAGAGGCCTTGTTCGAACCCATCAACGAGGCCTTATTTGAACCCACCTGAGAAGCTTCATTCGAACCCACTGGGTCAACTAACCATGATGACGTGTCTTTCATCGGTTCGAATGCACCGAGATATATGGAGTCGAAGCGGTCAACTCGGAGTAAAGACCGGATCGATTCGAAGTTTGCGCTCCACGTCACCACGAAGGCGCGCGCCACCATCGGTTCGAATGGATGGTTTCGAATCAAATAGCCACGCAGTGAACCCCATTTCGAACCCATTATATCTCTCAATCCACTGATCCAAATGCCACGAAATTTTCACAGAAGCTTGAATACATGTTGAAGAATGCCCACACCAAATTTCACCTCGATTAGATGAATTCTTGATCGGTTCGAATGGAGTTCGAACTGATGCCAAAGTGGGCCCAAAATTCCTAAGACTAGGCATGTGGGCCCCCTCACGTGCCAGAAGTGGTCTCCCAAGTTTTCAGCGATATATCAACAACCTACGCCTATAAATAGAGCTCCAGAGCCAACAGGAAAGGGATCTTTCTTTCGACTCTCAAGCGCCCAGACTCTGCCGGATCGAGATCTCCATCATCCTACATCATAACTTTACTGTTGATTTCGAATTTCCAGTTGTAACTTGCTGTTGATTGCTGCAACAACTTGTAATCATTGAAAGAGAATCAATAAAACATCAAAACACTTCACAGTGGACGTAGGCAACACGCCGAACCACTATAAATCGCTTGTCTACGCATTTATTTTACTGCTGATTGGAGTTTTTGTTAGATAATATCTGTTTTGAATTTACATTCTTCGTTATTATCTCTTCAACGACTCCCGAAGAGTGTTGTGCCCATTTTTGACACAAACACTTTGGTGCTTTCACTGAGAATTGAACTCAGGTTTTCTCCTGCTCATTGGATATGTTATCGATACCGGATTGAATAAATCTAAGAGAGAGATCCAGATCATTAAATCCAACTTCCTTCCCTTCTATTCAGGCTTGCATAAAGTCTAGGAAAGGAATTCAACTATCAATATGGTTAGCACAAGAACCACCTCAAATGCTGTCAATCAAGAAGAACAGGATAGACAGAATCCTGCCCCTCTACCTTCATCTAATCAAGATGCCACTGGGCAATCGGAACCGTCGGGACCGGTCACCCGACAAGAGTTGCAGTTGTTACTCCAAGAGCTGACCCCAGAGTCGGCGACAACTAGAAGAACAGCTACGCGCTAACGCTGAGCTAACAAGATGGATCGCCAGAAACGAAAGAGATCCATGAGAGACCATGCTTCTCGCTCATCCAGCGAAAGTTCTTCATCCTCTGATTATCATAACCGGCCTCCACGACCCCGACTAGATGGGAGTCGTATGCCACCCGTTGGAGATCAACCAACGTTGACCGTTGGACAACTTAGAGTTGGTCCGTCAGCCAGTTTCCAAACCGGGCCCTCCTCCCGAGGAGGTGTCGTTCCTCATCCCGCCGCAGAATACCGCACCACTAACGTTGCGGCTGAACCAGGGTTCGATGCCCAAGATCAGTCGGACCTGGACCGTCGTCATAGCGGGCATACTCCTGAACCGTACGTCCCAGAGAACTATGAGCCAAGAAGGCGAAACTTGGACCGTCGACGATATCCGGTTCAAACCCGAAGTATGGGACATGATCATACTCCGGCGCAAATGCCGGATCTTTCAACTATGATACGTCAGATGATCCGTGAGAGTCAGGGATTCAAAAACGAATATTGGGGAGTTTCCCGAAGTCACACTCCCTTCACGGACGATATTCTTATTGTTGAACCCCCACGGCGATTCCGAATGCCCACTCTACCCATGTACGAGGGAAACTCCGACCCCAACTAACATATTCTAAAATATGAATGGTCGATGACTGCTGCCAGGGCTGACGATGCAGTGAAATGTCGTAGTTTCCCCATATCCTTAGGGGGCATCGCTACTATGTGGTTCACCCGGCTGCCACCTTGATCCATCTCTTCCTTCGATCAGTTAGCCATAAAATTCGTTGAGCAATTCCGCATGCACGTCGCAAGGCCAAAAGATGTAAACACTCTATCTAGTGTCACGCAAGCTCCCGGAGAGACACTCAGACACTACTTAGAGAGATTCCATACTGCATGCGCGGAGATTAGTAACCCAAACGATAACTCCATCCTTATGGCATTGACTAAGGGGATCGACCCCGATTCCGAATTCGGCAATTGGCTAGATGGGAAACCACCTGCGTCATTGGACCGTTTCCATGCCAAAGCAGCTTAATTCCTGAGACGGGAAGACGCGAAACAGTCTAGGAAGCAAACTGACGCAGGGCCAAATGCGGAAGGGACCCAAAGCAATGTTGCAATAAAACAGTCCGGTGAGAGCTCCGGAAAAGTTCAGTTGAACATTAAAAATAAACAAGCTCGGCGAAGAGAAAGCATGAATCAAATTAAGAAACAAGATCAAACTCGTGGCCCACATCGCAAGAATCCAATGTTTGACAGTTACACTCCTCTAAATACATCACTAGAGGACTTGTACTTACAAACCTGTGGAACAATTCAATATCAAAAGCCTGCACCAAGGCCGTCGTTAGAAAGACAAATCCAAACGGGAAAGTTTTGCAGGTTCCATGAAAGCTACGGGCACAATACGAACGAGTGTCGTCACTTACAGGATCTTGTTGAAAAACTGATCAGAGAAAGGAAGCTGGAACAGTTTGTGCGGACATCGCAGCCCAGAGAAGCGGGCCCATCCAATCCAATCAATGAACCCAATCGACCGAGACAGGAGTACTCCACTTGTCCCCGCGGAAGATTGGTGATAAACGCCATCAGTGGCGGACCTACTTACTCAGGAGCCTGGAACGACGAAGATCCTCATCACTGTCACACATGAAAGGCTCCTTCACTCTATGAATGCTTTGCAGTTTCCTTTACATTCTAAAATTTGAATTTGTAATAAGGCACTGACTTTGCCATATTTTCTTATTTCAGCAATAAAATACTATCTCTTCAAGCTAAAGCTGTGATTCACCGAATGCAACGTTCAACAATCACGACACACGAAGAGCTAAGTTCCATCAAACAATGGAATTTATTCAAATAGCAAGTGACTGCGGTACGACCGGCCACTCACTAAGTGAAACCCCAGCTCGGGGGCAAGCCATCACGTCAATGGCTGAACTGGACCAACACACGACAGTCCATTCAATAATTCGTTCCCAGAGTGCGAATGGACTCCAACTTCCCAGAGCGTGAATTGGAGTATAAACATTCAATAATTCGTTCCCGGAGCGCGAACGGACTCCAACTTCCCAGAGTGTGAATTGGAGTATAAACATTCAATAATTTGTTCCCGGAGTGCGAACGGACTCCAACTTCCCAGAGTGTGAATTGGAGCATAAACATTCAATAATTCGTTCCCGGAGTGCGAACGGACTCCAACTTCCCAGAGTGTGAATTGGAGTATAAACATTCAATAATTCGTTCCCGGAGTGCGAACGGACTCCAACTTCCCAGAGTGTGAATTGGAGTATAAACATTCAATAATTCGTTCCCGGAGTGCGAACGGACTCCAACTTCTCAGAGCGCGAATTGGAGTATAAACATTCAACAATTCGT
The DNA here is from genome assembly GCA_030765085.1 of Allium cepa. NCBI lineage: Eukaryota > Viridiplantae > Streptophyta > Magnoliopsida > Asparagales > Amaryllidaceae > Allium > Allium cepa. The sequence goes on from CM060941.1 coordinate 632,920,532, forward strand.
TCCCAGAGCGCAAACGGACTCCAACTTCCCAGAGTGTGAATTGGAGTATAAACATTAAATAAATCGTTCCAAGAGTGCGAATGGACTCCAGATTCTCAGAGCGCGAATTGGAGTATAAACATCGAATCCATCGTTCTCAGAGTATGAACGAATTCCTGAAAGCCCAAATAGATGTGACTGACCATCCAGCGGCTAACTCCGACTTCCCAGAGCGTGAATCGGAGCGTAAATGTGGATTACAGGTTCCCGGAGCGCGAACTGAAGCATCTGTGCGAACCCAAGCATACATGTTATCTCCGAGTTCCCAAAGTGTGAATTGGAGCGTAAATACCAAGTCGAAGTTCCCGGAGTGCGAACTGAAATATCGACACTGACTCCAAGTTCCCAGAGCGTGAAGTGGAGTATAAACATCAATTCCAGGTTCCCGGAGCGCGAACCGTACTACAAACGTCGATAACTCTCAAAATCCCGTAGTGCGAACCAAGTTATCGATTACAAATTATCCTAAGTCCCCAGAATGTGGACATGTGCTTAAGGTTTGTAATAAACGCAGTCAACCACCAGAACACAAATGTTATTCCCCGAGACTAGGGGGCAAAAAAGCTAAGTGTTAATCGCTAACCAAAGTGATACAATGTCCGAAGTTCGATTATTCATCGATCACAACTTGCGACCAAGAATCTCAGACTTGGCAAATAAAAAACGAACTCTCCTTGACGGTAAAAACACCACAAGTGCACCGGACTGAAAACAAAGCACTACAAACACTTAAGCACAAAAGAAATGAGAGTTGAAACAAAGAAACTAAATTTTATTTCAACTAAATCAAGATAAGGACTTACATGTAAATAAAGTTTTCCCAAAAAAGAATGCCTACTAGCAGGGGCCGAACCTACATCTATACACGGCCTACTAACAAAAAAAAACGAAAATAAGTTCCTATTTACCAAAAAATCTGCTTGGGAGGCCGATCTATTCCTTCTTTCTTGGCTTCCTTATCAGTGGTTCGTCATCAGAATCGCTAGGAACGGAAATCCTTCGTTTGGACGACCTCCTCTCCGGTGATTGCTCTTCGGCCGGGGGCATGATATCTACGTCCTCCTCAGAACTTGAATCTAAATGAAGGCTCCCTGCAGGGGGAGTAGGAGGGACCGGACCCGCAACAGAAGATGGGATAGTGCTACCCGACGATACTATCCTCGCTGGTGCTGGGCTCTGCGCCGCCGTGCTACCACCAACGCTGCCACTTTGCCCCGCAGCTTCTAATTCTGCCTGAATCTCGGCCAGAATTTCTTCATCACGAATCGTCTGGGCTTGGCCAGGGGCATCCACAATCTGCATTGAAGAGCTAGAGGTTGGCTGAAGGTCACTAATGATGAATGGCAGGTCTGTGGAGAAGCCACCCTGCTCACCGAGCAGCTCGCTCACCATTTGTTCCTCAAGAGATAATCCGCTTCCCTGCGCCGCCTCGGTTGATACTGCAGTTACAACAGTAGTATCGGTGGTGATGGCCTTATTCCCTTTGCTTGACTCTTGGGTCGCGGCAATCGGAGCAACTCCAGTCACTAAACAAAGATAAGAAGAAGTTATCAGTAACTGCTTCAGAACAAACTCTCTATTTGGAAAACACTTGAGATAAATTCGGAATACCTTCCCCAGTTTGGCTTGCGGACGACTGAGCGGCCACGGAAGTATGCTCATGAATAGGAAATAACCGCGGCTGTTCCGGGTCGTAAGCAGGAACAGATTGCGAACCGACCGCAGATACAGGCACTGACGAAGGTGGTGCGGTGACTTCAGTGACAGTAGAGTAATGCTCAACACCTGACCCCTCTCCAACCTCCAGAGATCGACCACCGATCATCTCCTTTTCTTGAGCAATAATAGCGTCATGGAGGACCTTCTTCTCATCATCAGTCAACAACCGGTTTTCAAGTTCAAATCGGTCAACCGATTCATCCGGGTGTGCTTCCTCTTCCTCCTCGACCAATCGACCCCAAGCGCTGCGGAGGTGTATCGGGTAATCTTGGAGCCAGGCCAAATTTCGGTGTCTCAACACGTTGTCATTATAAGTGATAAACAAATCTTTGATATCGGCCTCCAGCCTGGCCTCCGCTTGATGAACTTTCTCCTCAACCTCCATTCCAACCGCCTGGACCTTGGCTACTGCCGCATCCCGTTCAGTCCGGAGAATCACGGCTTGTTCACACGCCTCCTGGGCTGCATTATTCGCATCATCCCTATCCTTGGCGATCTCGGCAAATTTAGACTTAAGCTCGTTCAACTCCTTTAGGGCTGCGTCCCTCTCGGCAGTAACCATGGTGTTTCGATGGCCCATGTCCTCTACCGTGGCATAGTGCTCATGTTTCATCCTATCCATTGTTGCCTGGGCTTCATCGGCTTTTTTGATAGCCTCCATTTCAGACTTCCGAGAAGATTCAGCTTCAGTGTTTAACACATCAATAATACGGCTTTTTTGAGCTAACTCGGCCTGCAATTTCTCGATGGTGGCCCTACGCTCAAAGGCCAATGACGACGCTTTCTCGGCCGCCTTGTACCACGCCCTGTATTGGGCATAAAAGTCGTGCACATAACCGTGCGCCGTCTGCTCGGCCTCCGGCGGGATTCTTTTCAAGTGAAGAGGAAAAATGTAGTTATCAAAGCAAATATTTGGAAAGTCCTTCTTCAGTTGAGCAAGCCTGATTGCTCCTTCCCCCGAAATTTCAGTAGGAGGTTGTTCCGCAACTATTGGGGGCATTGCCTCAGATTTGGGATGGCGAGATTCATACTTAGAAGATTGAGAGGCCGACTGGTAGTGCGAGGAATCAGAAAAACGAGAAACATGGACAGGAGGTTGTACAGGAACTCTTGGAGGAGGAGTGCGTGATCGAGACCGATGTCTGTAATCCCTGTCTCTCCGTTCTTGGCCAGAGTACCCGGAGGACCTGCGATCGTAACCCCTGTCTCCTACTCTCCGTTGTGACTCGTAGTATGAGGAAGATTTGCGAACATGTCGTAGGCTCCCAAGCATCGAACCGCGTCCAGTCATAATATCTGCAAACCGAAATGGGAATAAAGTTAGTGGTTTCTCGAAACCGATGACCTAGGACTCGGGGCTATGTAGTGTCGTGAAATGTGTATGAATATGTATTCCCCCCGACCAACCAGAAGTGTCGACTGAGCTAGTAATAAAAGGCTCGCTCAATTCTAGAGTACGATGGAACTCCTCCAACCCGGCGTCATGTTGAAAAGACACATCATCCGGGATTGGAAGGTCGGTAAGCCCTTCGTAAAGACTTTCAGTTCACGGAGGAGACGTCTCAGAAATTATAACTCCGGGAGAGGATCGGGCCGTGACAACCGATTTCCATCTCCCCTTCTTAGTTGACGTGACGACGGCTGCCTTGCCTTTTCTTTGCTCTTCAACATCCTGAGCCACGTCTGTAGGCTCCAACAACGGCTCGTCGTCAGTATGAGTTCTTTCAGAATCAGCCTCTTCGGCTATATTAACTTTGGGCTTCTTGTGTTTGACTCGCTTTTTAGAGACAATCCTTAGTGCCCCGTCAAACAGTATGCTCTGCCCCCGTTCAATCAGCCCGTAAGTCCGGAGATTCCTATCGGTCAAAAGCGACTCGATATCCCTATCCTCGCTCGGGACTCCCCGGAGTACTCGCGCCATCTCCTTAAAGCGCTCGCCCTCAGGTCGCTGAATCGTCGCTGTGAAAAAGAGAAAAAACATAAGTTTCGCTTTGACCACAATTTCCTTAGAAATTACTTGATAACTCAGCTACACTCACGTCTGAATAACCATCGCCGGGCAAACCCCGGAGTGTTGAATATGTGCTTTGCGCTTATATGATTTTTGTTTGATGATAATAAACATATATACATTCATTTAAATGTATTTGTTAATATATTATTTTATTTTCACAGATTAAATAAATATTTGTTGAATAAATTAAATAACACAGAATTTGAATTCAAACGAATATTTTATTCAAAACAAATATTTATTACAACTTTGAATAGTACAATATCAAGCTCCCACTATAACTATACAACTTTGATTACAATTACATCACATTTCATATTTACAGTTCACCTCACTACATATCACTCACACTCGTATTTATCTTCAACTTCTTTCCAGTTTGAATCCAGCATTTGAGAAATCTGCAAAAATATTCACTAACGCAGTAAAATTGAAAAGGAAATATTTTTGCAATTCAAAAATAAAAGATGATTTTGAAAACATTGTTTGCCGCAGTTATTTGGGTTGTTCGTCATCATTTTTGATTGAATATGTGCAAATCAGCATTTTATCAGGGACGGGTTGTACATAAGTGGTTGCAGTACATACGTATACATTTGTACACGTGTGCAATACCCCGCCAACTCGTGTGCACAAATCAAACAAAAGCACTGCTAACAATTCAGCACAAGGTCAAACCCAAATAACACACGGGTTCAACTCAAGGCAACTTGAAGAATATAAGGACAAATAATCAAACTGCAACAAAATTTCTGAATGGAGGCAATGAAACAAAGACACAGCAGTGTCAAGTGAAACAGTGGATAAGCCAAGACTGTCAAATAACCAGAAACATGATCAACTCAGCAATGAATTTAACCAAGTACAGTAATGCAACAATGACCAACCAGAGTACAACTACTGAAGCTCAAGTATACCACAATATCAACATACAAGTCAGACCAACATAATGCAATAGCGACATGCACATCAACCAAAGTCAAGGCCGAAAATGAAGACTGCAAGAACATGAATACAGGAAAACATGTCACTGCAACATGAATGTCATCACAGCCATCATAATGAACACTGGACTACAGCTCGACCAAATGGCCAACATGATCAAGAAATATAACATGCAGTTTGCTGCGATACGAGCTCAAGACAGTACAACTACAACTCGATGCAACTGACACAAACAACTACAAAACCATCAAGCTACAACTCAAATGAAACAACTCCACTAACTCAAATGTACACGGGTAAACAGCACAATCAAACTGCAACAAGGCAACAAGGAATGGCCAGAACCAAGGCAAGACCAAGATGCAGTATACAAGTGACACAATGCTCAATCCACAGTGCAAACACACCACCAAGTAAATGCACAGCAAAAATGAGACCAAATCAAACTCAGTTCAACCAGACCGGATAGTACAAGCAAAAATGCAAGACAGTGGTCATGAATGCAGTAACAACATCGAGCCAGAGCCGTCAAGTTCAAATATCACAAAAGTCAAGGCTGCAAATGAGATGCAACACACATGTACATCATGATATCCAGAACAGAATGCAACATGGCCAAGATGAAATAAAACCAAGACAACAAGTTCAAGGCAACAGTGACAATGAAGACAATTCAAATAAACAACATCAATGTCAACAGAAAACATGGCCAGAGACTATAGTTCACAGTGAGGTCGAAAAGCAGTAAACAAGCTATAGTTGAAATCATGGAAGCAATGCTCCAGAAAGTGGAAGAAAAAAAAAGAGGACATAACAGTGAAGCCAACCAAGCAATTCACGAGAAAAAAAAATGATGATGAATATTCGCCTCTACTCGAAGTCGAATTCAAAATTCACGAAATCATATATTATCAAACAAAGTCAAGGCCGGAGCAAATCAAACCAAGTCAAGATCAACGGCGTATTGGTCAAGCAAATTGAACAAGTCACGGTTTAAAGTCGTGTTATTCAAGTAACATGAACAGGTCAGAATTCATCGCAAACATCCAAACAAAATCGAACGATCAAAGCAACAAATATGAAATTATCAGACGAACGAGAAAATAGGGTAACGAACCCTATAAAAGACCCAACATCATCATCGGCAGAATGTGTGAGTTCGAATAAAAAAACGAAGAGGAACAGAGCTAAAATCTTACCAAAAGCAAAATCGAACTCACCAAAGCGCGAAGCTATAGCCAAGTACAAATCTAATTTGCGCCAAGCCGAAGCCATAGCAAATTCTCACAGAAGCAAAAGCAACTTCGAAAGCCCTAATTTATTGAAGGAAGAGGAACGAAGAAGAAACGCAAGCCCTAATTCAAGCGCAAAGAGGAAAGAAAGAGGATCGGCCATATTTTCACAAGTCAAAAGAAAAAGGAACGGGTTGAAGAAGAGAATAGTGCCGGCCTTGTTTTATTATTAAAGGCTTTAGTATATTTTTAATTAGGGTTTAGGCTTATCTCTTATTGTCTGTTAATTGTTGTTTTTTATTTTCGAATCAAAAGAATTTGTAAATCACCACCTAGGGTTTAGGTAGCGTCAGATTGTCTAGTTAGAATTAGTTCAGTGAGCAGGGTGTGCGAGTTTGCAAAGCTCTATAGGCAGGAGCAGAGTTTGCGAGTAATCAAAGCTCTATAGGCGGGAGTAGAGTTTGCAAGTAATCAAAGTTCTATAGGCGGGAGCAGAGTTTGCGAGTAAGCGAAACTCTATAGGCGGGAGCATGGTGTGCGAGTCTAGTAGAGTGTTTGTGAGCGGGAGCAAATGTTTGCGAGTCTAGTAGAATGTTTGTGAGCGGGAGCATATGTTTGCGAGTCTAGTAGAGTGTTTGTGAGCGGGAGCAAATGTTTGTGAGTCTAGTAGAGTGTTTGTAAGCGTGATACTGTTTAATTCTAATAGAAATCTGGGAATGCAGCAGTAGGCAGGGGTTGCCGAAGCTGGGTAAATTTTGTGTGTGATTTACTTTACAGTATATTTATTTCTGCAGTTTATTTCTGTGTTTAATTCTAGAAAATTTGCTATAACCCTATTCACCCCCCCTCTAGGGTTAATCTAGATCCTACAAGAGGTATCAGAGCCCGGTATTTTGTTTTTAACTCTAGAGTCGTGAATTCACCAAATAATGCTTTTTCTGAGGGGCAATCTATTGCTAGGCCACCCATGTTTAACGGGAACGATTATGCTTATTGGAAAGTTAGGATGGGTATATATCTTAGTTCTGTTGATTATGATGTTTGGGATATTACTGAAACTGGCATAAACCTCCCACTATAATCGTTGGTGATACTGAGATTCCTAAACCTAAGGATAGGTGGGATGCTAACGATAAGAGATTGAAAACGACAAATGCTAAAGCCATGAATGCTTTGATCTGTGCTCTTGATAAAAATGAATTTAATAGAATTTCTCATTGTACAACAGCACAGGAAATTTGGCACACTTTGGAGGTGACACACGAAGGAACTTCTCAAGTCAAGGAGTCTCGTCTAGCCCTATTCAGCAATGAATACGAAAACTTTATGATGGACAAAGGCGAGAGCATAAAGGATATGTTTGGACGCTTTTCAACCTTGGTATACAACGCTAGAGCGCTTGGGAAGGTCTTCACTGAGGTAGAGCTTGTGCGGAAGATACTACGAGTCTTACCGATGAACTTTGAGGCAAAAGTCACGGCAATCCAAGAATCGAAAGATTTGAGTAAACTAAGCATGGAGGAGTTGATTGGTAACTTGATGACATATGAGCTTGAGCTAAAAGCAAAGGAAGAACACAACAACTCCGAACCAAAGAAGAAGACGATTGCCTTAAAGAGCAAAGAAGAGAGCGATGAAGATGAAGAAGATCCAATTGAAGAGCTTGCAATGGCTATCAATAATCTTAGAAGATGGTCGAGATTCAAGCCACGCAAGAAGAAAACAAAGGGTAATAGATCAAAAGACTCTGACAATTCCGATAATGAATCAACATGCTTTAACTGCAAAAAGACCGGACACTTCATACAAAAATGCCCACTTCTCAAAAACAACAAAGGAAAGAAAAAGAAAAGGAAGGCCTTTGTAGCAACTTGGGATGATGAAGAAGGAGATGAAGTTTCGGATAGCAGCTCAAAGGAGGCTAACTTGTGTCTTATGGCAAAATCAGATTTAGAAGCAAGCTCCGAGGAATCTAGTGAGGCAGGTGAGTATTCCTATAGAGATCTTGTTTTTATGTGCTTAGATCTTACTAAAACAATTGATAGTCTTGAATCTAAAATTGAAAAACTGAAATCTGATAGGAGAGAATTTGCTCGTGAAAATTTTAGGTTAAAAACTGAACTTGATAATATTCAAAACCTAGAATGTAAAAAATGTAAGATTTTAGATTCAGAATTATCAAAACTTAGGAATAACTTTGAGAATCTTGAAAAAGAAAACTTGAATCTTAAGGAAAACATTGACACTAGGAAAAAGGATTTTATAAGCAGATGCACCTCACTAGTCACTGAAAACACAACATTAAAAACCAAAGTCCAAAATCTTGAGAAATCTCTGAATAACTTTTCAAAAGGAGAAAAATCTTTCAAAATGTTATTGGGAAATCAAATTTTTGCTAACAACAGAAAAGGACTAGGTTTTGGAAAATCAGAAGGTGATGATAAAGGTAAAAGTGTCTTTGCTCGATCTAAAATAATTGGACATCATAGTCATAGGAACACAAAATTTAATCAAGTCAATTTAATGTGCACGATTTGTAGAAAATTTGGACATAATCAAAATAATTGTTGGTATAGACCCAAACACGTGAAAACTATACCAATTTGGGTTCCAAAAGGCACAAATATAAAATCTTTGAAAGTCAAACAAATTTGGGTGCCAAAAGGAACATATATAAATAGTTTTGGGTCTTCACAAACATATTTTTCATATTCTGCCACTAACAATCATGGACCTATAAAAACAAATAGGTCACATAAATCTTTTCCCGTGTAGGTGTGGTGGCAGGCTAAGGAACAACAACAGTGTTCTCTGGATTCTGGCTGTTCCAGAAACACAACGGGCGACAAAGCAAAGTTCCTTAGCCTAGTATAAAGGTGACAGAATCACAATGGACAACAACGAAAAATTATCGTAAAGGTAAAACAGGTAAAATTACTTTTGAACGATATATTAAATGTGATAATCTGCACCGTATTCTGAATGAAATCAGCCAAAGATTGTGATGTTGAAAAGAGATGATTTTTTAATTCTGACTTATTCTTAATTGATATGGTTTCTTTTTACTTGTTCTTACTTTGATTTGTGCTTAAATGATGACCAATCAGATTTTCAACCTTGAACTAATCCATATAAATTTGTTTGGTCAAATGTTGGTTACTCATGCTACACGTAGATATATTTGTTTTGACATTTTTGGTCACTGCTTATAAATTTGCACGATTTCAATTTTCATGTGAAAGCTGTTAAAAAGGATTTTAAGAAATTGTTGAAACTTCAAGAAATTGTTTTTGAAATAATTATGATGTTGATTGACTGTTGATTACTCATGAAAATACTGTTTCTGAAAATGACACTATGATATTTGTTTGATTGTTAACACGGTCTCAATTCAAATCCAAGAGAATTTCATTTAAAAATTGTTGAAAACAATTCTGAGATAGTTTGTTGAAATTTCACAAATCTGGTCTTTGACATCCAACGAGTGAATATTGAGTGAAATTTAAATTCAGATGCAGATTACACTGGTAATATAGTTGATAGAAAAATTATTAGTGTAACGTGATTAATTTTTTGAAACATTCATTTGCTGCATCGTTTTTTTTCAAAAAAAATATCTGCATATATTTCACTTGAAATAATTTTTCAAATAGCAGAATTTTTCTTCATATAACCCCTTCGATAAAATCATTTTTGACCATATTTTCAGATTAGTCATTTTTATTTGATTTTAAATGACAAATTTTGACTAATCTAACTCCCTAATGATTATCGAAAAGATCAATAGTGATTGAAAAAGTGACGAGTGTCGATAGTTGTCATACATTACTCAAGACAATATATTTAGAAAAATTTCTTTAGAATTTCATAACAAGAGTTATAAAAACTTTTTATTGGGTAAAAATTCCATGATCATTTCTATTTCTATCATCTTTCTATCGACCATCACTCATCAAAATCATATATAGTATGTAAATTTGTGGTAGTTTACAAAGGAAATTATTCGTTCTTCAATTTATTATTATTAAGGAAATTATTTGTGCTTCAGTTTATTATATTCTTCAATAAAAATAAATATCCAAAGTATTCACTCTCATTTAAAAGTCCTCACGGTTATGCATGGGTGAATTACTTGGATTTTTGATTATGTGCTTCCATGCTCATTTAAAAGTCCTCACGGTTATGCATGTATGGAACACATATCAAAATTAATTTATTTAATAGACAAGTTGATTCTAATCCCATTTAAAAGTCCTCACGGTCATGCGTGGTTAGAATATACTTGATTTCATTTTTAAATTAAATTGGAATACTACTAATCTCATTTAAAAGTCCTAACTGTTATGCATGGTTGGTAGATATTCAAATTTCCCAAAATAATTAACCACAAATAGACAGAACTGTATGATTTTTTGATGATTTTATCCCCATCACTTCTGAAAGTGGAATATGCGCCTGACAAGGGTAATTATGATTTTTGTTTGAGTTTTATTGAAATTTGATATTTATATTCAATTGAGTTAAATGTTTGGTTCATGTCTGTCACTTCATCCCTATTTTTATAACACTATTATTCTTTTGCTGATAACAAAAGGGGGAGAGAAAAGTTAAGATTTTGTCAAATAGAATCAAGCAAAGGTCAAATAATTTTCCATTTGCATCAAGGCTCATTTATATATTTCTATTTGTATGCATATATGTAGGGGGAGTATTGTGTAGAGAGGGAGCATTCAAATAGGGGGAGCAAATTGAACGATCAAATACATTTAATACAATCAAAATCTTAAATATATGTTTGTTATCATTAAAAGGGGGAGATTGTTGAATATGCGCTTTGCGCTTATATGATTTTTGTTTGATGATAATAAACATATATACATTCATTTAAATGTATTTGTTAATATACTATTTTATTTTCACAGATTAAATAAATATTTGTTGAATAAATTAAATAACACAGAATTTGAATTCAAACGAATATTTTATTCAAAACAAATATTTATTGCAACTTTGAATAGTACAATTTCAAGCTCCCACTATAACTATACAACTTTGATTACAATTACATCACATTTCATATTTACAGTTCACCTCACTACATATCACTCACACTCGTATTTATCTTCAACTTCTTTCCAGTTTGAATCCTGCATCTGAGAAATCTGCAAAAATATCCACTAACGCAGTAAAATTAAAAAAGAAATATTTTTGCAATTCAAAAATAAAAGATGATTTTGAAAACATTGTTTGCCTCAGCTATTTGGGTTGTCCGTCATCATTTTTGATTGAATATGTGCATATCAGCATTTTATCAGGGACAGGTTGTACATAAGTGGCTGCAGTACACACGTATACATTTGTACACGTGTGCAATGCCCCGCCAACTCGTGTGCACAAATCAAACAAAAGCACTGCTAACAATTCAGCACAAGGTCAAACCCAAATAACACACGGGTTCAACTCAAGGCAACTTAAAGAATACAAGGACAAATAATCAAACTGCAACAAAATTTCTGAATGGAGGCAATGAAACAAAGACACAGCGGTGTCAAGTGAAACAGTGGATAAGCCAAGACTGTCAAATAACCAGAAACATGATCAACTCAGCAATGAATTTAACCAAGTACAGTAATGCAACAATGACCAACCAGAGTACAACTACTGAAGCTCAAGTATACCACAATATCAACATACAAGTCAGACCAACATAATGCAATAGTGACATGCACATCAACCAAAGTCAAGGCCGAAAATGAAGACTGCAAGAACATGAATACAGGAAAACATGTCACTGCAACATGAATGTCATCACAGCCTTCACAATGAACACTGGACTACAGCTCGACCAAATGGCCAACATGATCAAGAAATATAACATGCAGTTTGCTGTGATACGAGCTCAAGACAGTACAACTACAACTCGATGCAACTGACACAAACAACTACAAAACCATCAAGCTACAACTCAAATGAAACAACTCCACTAACTCAAATGTACACGGGTAAACAGCACAATCAAACTGCAACAAGGCAACAAGGAATGGCCAGAACCAAGGCAAGACCAAGACGCAGTATACAAGTGACACAATGCTCAATCCACAGTGCAAACACACCACCAAGTAAATGCACAGCAAAAATGAGACCAAATCAAACTCAGTTCAACCAGACCGGATAGTACAAGCGAAAATGCAAGACAGTGGTCATGAATGTAGTAACAACATCGAGCCAGAGCCGTCAAGTTCAAATATCACAAAATTCAAGGCTGCAAATGAAATGCAACACACATGTACATCATGATATCCAGAACAGAATGCAACATAGCCAAGATGAAATAAAACCAAGACAACAAGTTCAAGGCAACAGTGACAATGAAGACAATTCAAATAAACAACATCAATGTCAACAGAAAACATGGCCAGAGACTATAGTTCACAGTGAGGTCGAAAAGTAGTAAACAAGCTATAGTTGAAATCATGGAAGCAATGCTCCAGAAAGTGGAAGAAAAAAAAGAGAGGACATAACAGTGAAGCCAACCAAGCAATTCACGAGAAAAAAATGATGATGAATATTCGCCTCTACTCGAAGTCGAATTCAAAATTCACGAAATCAGATATTATCAAACAAAGTCAAGGCCGGAGCAAATCGAACCAAGTCAAGATCAACGGCGTATTGGTCAAGCAAATTGAACAAGTCACGGTTTAAAGTCGTGTTATTCAAGTAACATGAACATGTCAGAATTCATCGCAAACATCCAAACAAAATCGAACGATCAAAGCAACAAATATGAAATTATCAGACGAACGAGAAAATAGGGTAACGAACCCTATAAAAGACCCAACATCATCATCGGCAGAATGTGTGAGTTTGAATATAAAAAAACGAAGAGGAACAGAGCTAAAATCTTACCAAAAGCAAAATTGAACTCACCAAAGCGCGAAGCCATAGCCAAGTACAAATCTAATTTGCGCCAAGCCGAAGCCATAGCAAATTCTCACAGAAGCAAAAGCAACTTCGAAAGCCCTAATTTATTGAAGGAAGAGGAACGAAGAAGAAACGCAAGCCCTAATTCAAGCGCAAAGAGGAACGAAAGAGGATCGGCCATATTTTCACAAGTCAAAAGAAAAAGGAACGGGTTAAAGAAGAGAATAGGGCCGGCCTTGTTTTATTATTAAAGGCTTTAGTATATTTTTAATTAGGGTTTAGGCTTATCTCTTATTGTCTGTTAATTGTTGTTTTTTATTTTCGAATCAAAAGAATTTGTAAATCACCACCTAGGGTTTAAGTAGTGTCAGATTGTCTAGTTAGAATTAGTTCAGTGAGCAGGGTGTGCGAGTTTGCAAAGCTCTATAGGCGGGAGCAGAGTTTGCGAGTAATCAAAGCTCTATAGGCGGGAGCAGAGTTTGCGAGTAATCAAAGTTCTATAGGCGGGAGCAAAGTTTGCGAGTAAACGAAACTCTATAGGCGGGAGCAGGGTGTGCGAGTCTAGTAGAGTGTTTGTGAGCGGGAGCAAATGTTTGCGAGTCTAGTAGAATGTTTGTGAGCGGGAGCAAATGTTTGTGAGTCTAGTAGAGTGTTTGTGAGCGGGAGCAAATGTTTGCGAGTCTAGTAGAGTGTTTGTAAGCGTGATACTGTTTAATTCTAATAGAAATCTGGGAATGCAGCAGTAGGCAGGGGTTGCCGAAGCTGGGTAAATTTTGTGTGTGATTTACTTTACAGTATATTTATTTATACAGTTTATTTCTGTGTTTAATTCGAGAAAATTTGCTATAACCCTATTCAACCCCCCCTCTAGGGTTAATCTAGATCCTACACGGAGGACACCTGACATAGAACCATTCCGTCCTATAGTAACTCAACCTGGTCCAGGACCCAGTGACCACTTGGCAATTCCTCACTGCTTCCAGAAATGTGAAGGAAGGGTAATCACCTCGAGTTTTGAAATTAAATAGATATCTAATCTCGGTCAGGATCGGTGGTCTATGAAGGTACTCCATGAAGACGATGAATAAACTATTCACGGAAGCATATCCGTTTGGGTGTAGTTGAGATGGAGCGATCCTCAAAAAAGACAACACCTCCCTTATATACTCGTTGAACGGAGGAAGCGTCCCGGCCGCGCACGCGTGGCGATTAAATGCTGTATATCCCTCCGTCGGGTTGTGTGGTCTATCATTCGGCCCCGGCAATAACACGTCATCCAGTGACAGACCGTGCCTCAAGCATATTCTCCCTAACATGTCTTCAGAAATATTCGACTGAACGGAATCCGACGGATTGGCAATGAAAGACTCATTGGGAAGTTCGTCCGGGGCCGGACCAATGATCTCAGGTTCAATATCTGGAACCTCTAGTCTCGGAGCAGTTGTGCTTTGAACCTCGTGCTGTTGCGAACTTGAAGGTTCCATAACTAGCTAACTCATGAGAAACCATCGTTAGACGACAAAGGACCCGTGCATTCCCCAGTGTAAAGTGTATGAATGTGTGTGGTACAGTGCCATGCGCTACTTTAATAAATGTCACAAAGTTAAAGGAATTATGCAAACGACAAAGCTACGAATTCCAGTTATAATGACCGTCATCGCTGACCGTCATCGCAAAACCGTTTATATGATGGAAATTGATTCGAATAGAAGTTGTTATCGTTCCATCGACGAGCTTCGAAAGGTGGTCAAGTATGCAGTTTAATATTTCCAAATATGCAGGAATGAAGCTCGTCGGAGTTATGCTTAGAAACGTCAAACTTTGGAATCCATCATAGAGCGTTCGAACCGATCACAGGGACTTCGTTTGAAACCAACCTAACATCACTTCGAATCGATGACTGGAAAGCGCACTTCGAAACGATGATCAGGTGTCGAGTTTGAATCGATCAAAAATGGATGACTTCGAATCGATCCTCGTTTGGCTAGTTCGTACCGATCAGAAACCCTCAACTTAACATCGATATCGTTCGGATCGATCCTTTTCGAACCGATATAAAGTCGAGAACTTCGAACCGATAGCCAATGGATTCGAATCCATCGATTCGAATGAACCCATCGAATCCATCGATCGGTGCGAACTGCGTCACCCCCATAAGGTCATCCAAGAGATCGATACGAAATCCAAGAAAAATGACGCCGCCATCGTCGATTCGAACTCGAATCCACGCATCGGTTCGAAGCCTTCCCAAACCAGATCTTGTTTTGCCAATCACTGAAGTGAGCAATCGATGAAGAGATGGATTCAAAATAGCTTTGCCGTTTGGATTCGAAGCTAATTACCTAATTTAAGTGATGGATTCGAGGAATTAAGGTCTTGGATCTGGATTGGTTCGATAACGCAACACGGTGTTTTCTCCTTTGAAGCTTCGAGACGATGCGAAGCACAGAAAAATCAAGGCGAAAGTTAAAAAAGTGAAAAGTGAAAAAGTGACAGGCCCACTGCTATTTATATGGAGTTTGAATTTTGACCGAGACGATTCCCCTTCCGGTAAACGCGACCGATCGCAACCAGTAATAGCATGGATCGTTTCAAAGTCTCCATTCGAAACCATTCAACTAATGCCTTGTGGATTCGCAGTTAACCTCATACTTCATCGATACGAAGTACGCAGCAGGACAACAAGTTGCATCGATGCGAAACGCGCAGTGGGCACATCATTTCGAAGCCCCTGTTCGCGACTCCATCCACAACCTACCGAAATGAACTGCTAGTTCGAATCCATCCATTCACATCGGTTTGAATGTCAGTTTCAAACCCATCACAGCACGAGTATACTCCATCCATACGAATGCAGATTTCGAACCCATCAATACTCCAACCCATTGGTTCGAAGTATTACGTTCACGCAACGCAGAGTCGTTTCCTTCAACCTTCTACATCGGTTCAGGAGAGGATCGATACGAAGGGACTTTTCAAAACAACCATCGAGCGTTGTCTCAACTCAAATTTCCAAATCGGTTCAGGAGAGAATCGATACGAAATTCAATAGCAAACAAAACTAACAACGACTTGTAGACGCACGACGCTAACAAAGATCAAACTAGAATATATGCATATATATCGAACTAACATTCGATTCTAAACATTTGCAGGGATCAAACACCTATCTTGTTACAAATGCAACAGCCAACGGCTAAGCGCTATTATACAACAATCAATCATATCAACGCAAGGTTGCAGCAATACAGAGTACGAGTCTCAACAAAAAGAGAGCAATGATTGATCGAAGAGAAGTTGTAGCTATTCAAAGCACGTCATGTTCCCACAAGACGTACTTTGGGGGGGAAAATGTTATCCCGCTTTTTGGCAAAGCCGCGATACCAAAAGATCGATCGAAATACGGAGAATAGTTCGTCTCAGAGGTTGGTCATATTCCGTTTCGCTATGGATATCGCCGAATTTTTTCCGAATCCAGATTGAGCTACAATTGATAGGACACGACAAGAAAGACCATAGAAGCCTTCATCTCAAATTTCAAGTCAATCCGAGTTCATACGCACAAGTTATGACCGGTTCAACTTGAGGGGGGGAAGCACTGGTTTCGAACCCCCCGAGCTAGGCGTCTTCGAACCCATCGACAAACATCATTCGAAACGATCATCTTCGAATCGATGGACTTCGAAACCATCGGAGTGCCTCGGTTCGAATCCATCAAACTCGAACCCATCTAAGTTCGTAGCTGTGGACCTCGTAGAGGGGTTGCAAAGCTCATGTCCATCACAAGAATCCTTGTTCGAATCCACTAAGCTTCGGTTGTTCGAACCCATCGCAGAAGCCTTGTTCGAACCCATCACAGAGGCCTTGTTCGAACCCATCACAGAGGCCTTATTCGAACCCACCTGAGAAGCTTCATTCGAACCCACTGGGTCAACTAACCATGATGACGTGTCTTTCATCGGTTCGAATGCACCGAGATATATGGAGTCGAAGCGGTCAACTAGGAGTAAAGACCGGATCGATTTGAAGTTTGCGCTTCACGTCACCACGAAGGCGCGCACCACCATCGGTTCGAAACCATCGGTTCGAATGGATGGTTTCGAATCAAACAGCCATGCAGTGAACCCCATTTCGAACCCATTATATCTCTTAATCCACTGATTCAAATGCCACGAAATTTTCACAGAAGCTTGAATACATGTTGAAGAATGCCCGCACCAAATTTCACCTCGATTGGATGAATTCTTGATCGGTTCGAATGGAGTTCGAACCGATGCCAAAGTGGGCCCAAACTTCCTAAGACCCGGCGTGTGGGCCCCCTCACGTGCCAGAAGTGGTCTCCCGAGTTTTCAGCGAAATATCAGCAGCCTACGCCTATAAATAGAGCTCCAGAGCCAACAGGAAAGGGATCTTTCTTTCGACTCTCAAGCGTCCAGACTCTGCCGGATCGAGATCTCCATCATCCTACATCATAACTTTACTGTTGATTTCGAATTTCCAGTTGTAACTTGCTGTTGATTGCTGCAACAACTTGTAATCATCGAAAGAGAATCAATAAAACATCAAAACACTTCACAGTGGACGTAGGCAACATGCCGAACCACTATAAATCGCTTGTCTACGCATTTATTTTACTGCTGATTGGAGTTTTTGTTAGATAATATCTGTTTTGAATTTACATTCTTCGTTATTATCTCTTCAACGACTCCCGAAGAGTGTTGTGCCCATTTTTGACACAAACAATATTGTTATTATTATATACTATGTTGTTCCACTACATCACACTGTTCGCTGTATTATTATTTATTACTCTTTGGTATGTGTAACTCTAATTCTGTATTGTATAAGTATTAATCAAATGTCTTGTAAACAGCTTCATGAAGTGTTATTTGATTATTATATTTTGTCATTCCACTGCGAGATTCTATTCTGTTTTCTTCTTTCTTCCTTTTTCTTATTCACCCCAATAACAATTCGCCCCTTGTATGATTTGAGTCTGACGTGTGTGGTTTATCATCGATTTAAAGCGTACAAAAAGGCGAGATGTTACAATAACACTGATCGCAATGCACCACACATCCAAAGTAGCAACATCGACCGTCGTTATTTCCTTACATGTGGACCCTTCCTCCTGCATTACATGCACTAGCTTATGACGATTTTGTGCATTACCAATGTCTATACCTCTTCCTTAGCTATTTATGTCGCTCTTTAGATCACAATATTTTTTTTAATTTTATTTCCGTGTTATTTTCCAATTGGAGAAGAGAGGCTGGGGCTTTGAAGAGAAAAGGAAACATGAGTTAAAGTTGATGATTTAGTGGATAATCTCAATTATGATGATTATAAAGAGTTTACTTTCTTTTCATGAGTTAAAGTCTATTATTCTTTAAAAAATCAATCATATATACATTATTTGGTGTTTTTTGATTCGTCAACAAATCAATCAACCATGGCCAATTCAAGAATGATTTTAAAATCATGGGTTTCGCAAAGAAGTTAAAGAATTAATGCTTGCTCGACGACTATGTACGTTGTTGAGAGGCAGTGAGTTTTGACTTCTTCATTTTTCCTTCGACGATGGCATCCATTCTGAGAGGAAAATGGAAATAAGCGTTTTGAATTTTGGATACTTCTTCAAGTGAATAAAATAGTAATTAGTGTTAGAAAGAGGAGAGATGTAATTTGGAAGAGGGAGATGTAATTGTTTAAGGTGGCCTTTAGTTTTGGTTTTTCCTTTTGACCATCAAAACTAAAGGTCATCTCAAACAATTTCATTTCCATCTTTCTAACAACTTTTACTATATTCTTCACATGAACATGCACCCAAAATTCAAAATACTTATTTCTCTCTTTCTTCCAAAATGAACGTCGTCACCGAAAGAAAAAATAAAGAAGTCAAGTCATTTGTCAGCAAGACAGAAGCTCACCACCTCTCAACAACCTATGCAGTCATAAAGGAAATATTCATTCTTTAGTTTTTTGCGAAATCCTTGATTTTTAAATCATAGTTGCATTGGTCGCAGTTGATTGATTTGTTGAAGAATAAAAAACTTTAAATAATGTATCTATGATTGATTTGTTGGAGAATAATAGACGTTAACACATGAAAATGAAACAAACATCTTTCTGATTATCACAATTGAGGTTATCCACTATCTCTTTACCTTACATCATCTATTAGGAAAAAAGATATTTTTATTTTGTTTTGGGGTTTGGAAATTTTGAGAAATATGTACTATTTATTGAAAAGAGATGATAACTACAGCTGTGTAAGGTGAGTGAAAAAAATAAAATATAGTGGCCGAAAGTACATAAAAAATATCGATATATAAAACATTATAATGGTGGTCGGAAGGAAAAAAACTGGATCTCAATAGTAGCACACTATATAAACGACAATTCAGTAATTTTAATAAGATTTGATAAAAGGAGAATGCATTGTTTGATTCTTTCCTCAAAACCTTTTTAATTTAAAAATCGACTCTTTCCCTTCGCCTTAATGAGAATGATTCACTATTTAACAATTCGCTATAAACAATTGTTGATCTTTCAATCAGCATAAGGAATTGTTAATTTATTAATCTTGTTTAGTAAATTATAATTCACTCAACTCATAAATAAAAGATGGGGTTATGAATCTATATCTACTACTAACAATGTATGCAATGTTTCTTTAGCACAACGCTCTATCACCATGGATAATTTTGAAATCCAATGCCCTGAACGGGGAAGATATGAGATTAAAATAATGGTAAATTAATTTGATAGTGCAAGAGGAATACTTGGAGTAATTGTAGGATCGATTTCACCCTAGAGGGGAGTGAATACGGTGATACTGTTAATTATGAAAAAATCATTGCGGAAGTTTATAAAATATTTTCAACACAAATGTATCAGAATAATAACAGCATAGATAATAGAAGAATAATAATTGCAGAAATAGAACACACGGATTTACCCAGCTTCGAAAAAACCTGCCTACGTGTTGTCCCCAAGGTTTCTACTAGAAATTAAGCAGTCAGATGCTTATATATGTAAACTCGTGACACCCGCTATCGACTAACCTTAACTATATGCTCAAAACCCTGCCACAACTCAGCCATTGAGTTGCGAATTCTCGAACTACACCACAGTAGCTCGTCCCTAGTCACACGACTAGAAATTACAATGGTTTAAAAATTAAAATACAAAGTAAAAACAATTATAAACTCAAAACCCTGATTAACTAAAGTCTTAATACCAAGATCGGACCACAAATAAACAAGTGATAAGATTAAATCCCTTTTTCTTTTGTATTACAGCTTCGGCCCAATATCGTTGCTTAACAATGACTACTCATTCTTGTTCCTCTTTGCTCTGAAATTAGGGCTTTGGAAAATTGAAGTTGCCGACTTTAGTATCTCGATCGAATGATGATTTACATCCCTTAGCATTGTCAATCGATGTTTTCTTCTCTTTGCACTCGGCTCCTTCAATTTTGATCGAGTTCGAACTTGCTTTAGTATGTAATTTGTTACTTTTGCTTTATTGTTTTTGCTTGCTTGAACTCGAATGCATTTGCCTATGATGTTACCTGGTATAAATAGGGTTCGATCTCCTATATTTTCGTTCGTATTTTATCATATAAATTCGTCAATTATTTTTGCTTGAATTCGTCGTGGCCACTTGATTATCATTGAATTATGGTAATTCTTTTGACTTCTTCAATTTTGTATTTTTTTCCTTGATTGACATGGCTTTGAATTGATTTTGATTGATTCCTTGGCCGCCACTGTTTCGAATTTCTAGTTTAAAACTGTTTGATATTATCTGACCACTGCTCTGGTTTTTGCCTTGACATTGATTCCTTCTTGACTTCGGCCTTGACTTTGTTTATAAGTATGACTTCGACCATTTTTATTCTTGCCTCTAGCATACTTCGTGCCTGCTGTTTCATGGTGATTTTATTCTTATTATCCTACGGTTTTGATCTTGTCCTCTGTGACTTTTGATGACTTCTCTGACTTTGGTTTGAAACTGTTACATTTGACTTTGATCCTGATTTGTTCGAACTTGCTGTGTCACTTGCTTATGCTGCTACTGTTTCATCGATATAGACGTGCATGTGTATGCATGTATACATGTACTCGTATTGCTCTGACAAATGTCTTAGACTTGTGCATTCTTGTTATCATCTGGCTGTTCACTGGTTCGTTTGTCTAGTGGCATTTGATCTTGCACTACTTGCATATCCATATAAACTTGCTGTATCACCATATGTACACATGCATATACATGTGTGTGTGTGTGTTGTTGATATACTTGTTTATGTGGGTCTATTGCGTCCTCATGTATGTGATGCAAGTTTGAGATTGCTTAGTTGATGTTGTGGCCATTTCCACCTGTTCAATGTATGATCTGGTTCACTTATATGTTCCATCTGATGTTGAACTTGTCTGGACCATTTTGACTCGACTCGATACTCTGTTGCTTCTGGCTTCAATGAATCTTCATTAACATGTACACTTTTTCTTTTTGAAATTGATTGACTTGCGGCTTGATATTGTGACTATGTTCTTTCACTGGTGACACTGTTTTATATGAGTCTGTGCATTCCTCTCTGGCTTGATGTCTTATGGTCTTCATTTTCACACTGCTTTGTTTTCACTGGTTTGCATTGGTGATGCTATGCACCGTGTAACTATTAACTAGGTTCTAGACTTGTATATGGTTTTGTTGACATGTCTACATTGCACTGTCTACTGTTATATATGTTTGCAGCCTGCACATATATATGTATATGTTCACGCATGTATATATTCAATCATATGTTGTAGACTTGAGTTTGTTGCACTTCATTGGATAATTCAAAGCCTAGTCTGGTATGCATTTTAGTCTATTGAACATAATCACTTGAATTTGCACGTTGTCTATATGTGTACATGTTGTTTCACACATGTATTTACGTACGATAGCTTTCTTTCATGTGATAGCTGGACTTGCTTGATTTGCTTGATCACATATTGCATTTTTTCAATGATTTTTACTTGGTTTTGTTTAGTTGTGACTGCACTTGTATTCAGTTGGCTCGCTCACTGGTCTTTGAAGCTTTTGTATTCAGTTGCAGTTTCACTCATGTTCATATATGTACCTGTTCCACTAGTGCATCCCTGTTTCACTGGTGCATCTCTGTTTTGATCTGTTCACTTTGAGTATGCTTGATGAAGCTTTATTGCTATTGAACTTCATGTTGAGGCCTGATGATTGCTTACATTTTTTTCATGGTCACGCACTTGAATGTGCAGTCTGGTCGACGTCTGTATTTTGTTTTATGTGACATTTGAGATATTGTAAGTGCATTTGTATTTAAGTGGCAGCCTCTGGTTTTCTTGAGTCTGATTTCAAGACTAGTTTCATGTGTGCATCACTGAACTTTTTGGTCGACGCTTGTTTTAGTTGTTTTGACCATTTTCTTGAACTTGCACATGTGTTGAATCCAGCATAAAGCTCGGGTTTGACCTTGTGCTCGTGTCGTGATTTTATTTCTATTTCACTTGAGTTGAACCTGGCTTTTATTTTGGGTTTGACATGTTGCTCACCTGTCCCTATTGATTTATCAAGTGTATATTGGTGTGCATGGCCTTATGGCATGTACAGTGATACATTGTGCATGTCACAAGCTGTTCGTGTATGATGAATTCAAATTTAAATGATGATGAACAACCCAAATAACTGAGGCAAATAATATTTTCAAAATTACATTTTATTTTAAACTGCAAAAATATTTCCTTCTCAATTTTACTGCATCAGTGTATATTTTTACAGATTGCTCAAATGCTTGATTCAATATGGAATAAAGTTGAAGAAAAATATGAGTGAATGAGCGATATGTAGTGAGGATAGTTGTATAAATTAAATGTATTGTAACTGAAATTTTGTATATATAGTGAGAACACAAATTTGTACTATTCAAAATTGTAATAAATATTTATTTGAATAAAATATCTGTTTAAATTTAAATTTTTTGTTACTTATTTTATTCACCTAATATTTATTTAATTATGTGAAAAATAAAGTAGTACATTCACAAATACATTTATATAAATATATGTGTTTATTATTATCAAACAAAAATCGAATACTTGCATATTCAACAATCTCCTCTTTTTGATGATAACAAACATATATTTAAGATTTTGAATTTTATTAAATGTATTTGGTCATTCAATTTGCTCCCCCTATTTGAATGCTCCCTCTCTACACAAAGCTCCCCCTTCATATATGCATGTAAAAATGAATAAATGAACCTAGATGCATGTAGAAAATACAAAATAAAATATATGACCTTTATTTTCCAAAATCTTAACCTTTCTATCCCCCTTTTGTTATCAGCAAAAGGGTGATAGCGTTAGAAAAATAGAGATACAGTGGTAGACATTAATACAACTTCAAAACTCAATCAAATATTAATACTAAATTTCAATAAAAAATCAAACAAAAATCATAAATACTATGTTTGATGCATATTCCACTTTAGAATGATATGGATGATGCAAAAACCATATAGTTGTATCTATTTGTGATATATTTATATTAGAAATTTGAATATCTACTAACCATGCATAACCATTAGGACTTTTAAATGAGATTAGTAGTATTCCAATTTTTTTTTTTAAAATGAATTCAAGTACCTTCTAACCACGCATAACCGTGAGGACTTTTAAATGGAATTAGAATCAACTTGTCTATTTAATTGATCAATTTTAATATGTGTTCCATACATGCATAACAGTGAGGATTTTAAATGAGCATGGAAGCACATAAAAAATTCCCAGTAATTCACCCATGCATAACCGTGAGGACTTTTAAATGAGAGTGAATACTTTGGATATTTTTATTGCTAAAAATATAATAAAATGAAAGCGCATAATTTCCCATTTAAAATACCACATATTGACATATTATATTGGATTTTGATGAGAGATGGTCGATAGAAATATGATAGAACTAGAGATGGTCATGGAATTTTTACCAACAAAAAGTGTTTATAACGCTTGTTTAAATTTCTAAAGAAATTTACTAATTATACTGTCTCAAGTTATAATATATGATTAATATCAACATCGCCACTTTTTCAATCACTATTATCTTTTCGATAATTAGTAGGGAGTCGGATTAGTTAATATAGTCATTTAAAATCATATTCAAAAATAATTATCGAATTTTCTAGAAATGACTAATCTGAAATAAGGTCAAAAATGATTTAGAAGGGGTTTTATAAGAAAATTTATGCTATTTGAAAATATTTAAAATGAAAAATATGCAGATTTTTTTTTTGAAAAAAACAATGCAGCTACTCAAAATGTCTCAACATAAATCACGTTTCACTAGTAATTTTTCTATCAACTAGATTATCAGTGTAATCTGCATCTGAATTTCTTTAAACTTAAAATTATTATTAGTTTGATGTCATAGACCAGACCATAAGGTATGCAACAAAATATCTTAAAATCATGTTTAACAGCTTATAAATGAAATTCTTTTGGATTTGAATTGAAACCGTGTAAATAAACAAAAAACATGAATATAGAGTCGCCCGTAAAATAACCAAATGTATTATCAACCAATAAAACACTATTATTAATCCAAACTAATATATATGAAGTAGTTCAAAGACTCTAGAGATTTTTATAGTGTTCTTGGCATAAGAATATAATTGGCTAACAATTTTGAATAAGTCAGAATCAAAATTAGCATTCATTTCTATATCAATAACTGGTTGAATTAAATTCAATTTATGGTGCAGATTATCACGTTTAATGATCGTTCAAAATAAACCGTTACCTTTTTTACCTTTACGATAACTTTTCATTGTTACCATTGTGATTCTGCCACCTTTGTACTAGGCTAAGGAACTTTGATTTGTCGCCCATTGTGTTTCTAGAACAGCCAGAATTCATATAACACTGTTATTATTCCTTAGCCTGCCACCGCATCTACACGAGAGAATATTTTTGTGACCTATTTATTTTTATAGGTCCATGGTTGTCAGTGGAAATTGATTTGAAAAATAATTTTGTGTAGACCCAAAACTATTTATATACGTTCCTTTCGGCATCCAGATATGTTTGACTTTGAGGGATTTTATATTAATGCCTTTTGGAACCCAAATTGGTATAGTTTTCACGTGTTTGGGTCTACACCGATAATTATTTTGATTATATCCATATTTTCTACAAATTATGCATATGGAATTGACTTAATTAATTTCATTTCTAACATTTTCAGATTGATTATATCCAAGTCCTTGTCTAACTGTATTAACAGTTTATTTCCCTAATAGCATATTCAATGATCTTTCAACTTTTGGAAAATTTTCCTAAAGTCGTTGACAGTTGTTGGACTTGTATTTTGAGAGATTCATTTTCGTTCAATAATTGTGTGCACTTTTTAATGGAATTTTCCCTCCTCGTATTTTCGCTTTCTTTTAAAATCAGAATTTCATTTTCAAGTGATTTTATTTTAATTTCTGATTTTTTAATCTCTTCTTCAAATGTTGGACACTTATCACACTTAGGGATCCAATTTTGATAGTTTTTAACTAATTGGTCAAGTTTTTTATTTGATTCTACCAAAGTATCTCTTTGCGATTCAAGTTTGGCATACTTCTTCCTAAAGTCGTTCAAAACAGCGTTTTACTTCATGGAAATATATAGGTAATTCTGAATGAGTGAGTTTTGATACCTCGCTTGGCTCATCATCGTCGCTATCAGTTATATCACCTTGAAGACACATATCTGCTTTCTCACTCTCACGGCTAGTACTTTTATTATCTTCATCACTTGTATTTCACGTGGCTGCAAAATTTCTCCTTTTTGATTTCTTTTCTAGGCCTTGTTGATTCTGAGAATAATTGAGCTTGATGTATCCGGGTTTGTTGCACTTGTGACAGATGATTTCTTGCTTTTCTGGGTTATCTAGAACTTTGATTATTCTGCTTTTTAATTTTTTTATTTAGAGCTGGATTTCTGTATTTGCAGTTCTACTTTTTGAATCCCTTCATTAACCGTGCCAACTCTACTGCTTCATCATCGTCATCGTCATCACTTTCAGTTGTTCGTTTGAGAGCTATTGATTTCTTTCGAGTATCTCCTCCTTCACGCTCTTCCTTGAATTCATTTCTAGCTCATATGTGGTGAGATTTTCGGTAAGTTCTTCAATTTTGATTTGTTTTAAAATTTTCGATTCTTGAATGGCAGTCACTTTTGCTTCAACTTCGTGGAAGGACTCTGAGGATTTTCGGACTATTTCCAATTCCGTGTATGATTTTTCAAGAGATTTTGATTTGTATACGATGTTGGAAAGCCGTCCGTACAACTCTTTGACATTTTCTTCCTTAGCCATTGTAAAATTCTCGTATTTGCTACTCAGCATGGCAAGGAGAGATTCCTTGACTTGAGATGTTTCTCCGTGAGTCACTTCTAGTATGTCCCATATTTCCTGTGCAGTTAGATAATGTGAGACACAATTAAATTCAATACGATCTAATGAAAAAATAATAGAATTCATAGCTTTAGCATTAGCATTCTGTAACTTATTTTTCTAGATCTGTTCATTGAACAAATGGTTTTTCAATTTCTTGATTATTTACAACTATAATGGGTGCTCTATA
Source organism: Allium cepa (assembly GCA_030765085.1). NCBI lineage: Eukaryota > Viridiplantae > Streptophyta > Magnoliopsida > Asparagales > Amaryllidaceae > Allium > Allium cepa. The sequence goes on from CM060941.1 coordinate 632,947,056, forward strand.
ACCCGTCTCAACAATATTCCAAGCATCAATGGTTTTTTGAAAGATTTTCATTCTATTTTTCTAGCAAGCATATTCATCATCGAACATTGGTGGTCTAACTATAGACTGACCCTCAGCAAAGTAATATTACAAGAAACCATTTTAAAAATTCAAAATTTTTTAAAACAAAATTTGGTTTTTGAAGAATCAAATATTTAAAACAAAAAATGCTTTTGAACTTGGCTCTGATACCACTTGTAGGATCGATTTCAACCTAGAGGGGGTGAATAGGGTGATACTATTAATTATAAAAAAAATTACGGAAATTTATAAAATATTTTCAACACAAATATATCATAATAATAGCAGCATAGATAATAGTAGAATAATAATTGCAGAAATAGAACATACAGATTTACCCAGCTTTGGCAAAACCCTGCCTACGTGTTGCCCCAAGGTTTCTACTAGGATTTAAGTAGTCAAACGCTTACACACGTAAACTCGCGATACCCGTTATCGAGTAACTTTAACTTTACGCTCAAAAACCTGCCACAACTCAGCCACTGAGTTGCGAATTCTCGAACTACACCACCGTAGCTTATCCCCTAATCACATGACTAGAAATTACAACGGTTTAAAAATTAAAATACAAAGTAAAAATAATTTAAAAACTCAAAGCCCTAATTAACTAAAGTCCTTAATAATAAGGCTGGCCCACAAATAAATAAGTGATAAAATTAAATCCTTTTTTCTTTTATATTATAGCTTCAGCCCAATATCGTTGCTTCAAAATGGTTGTTCGTTCTTGTTCCTCTTTGTTTCAAAATTAGGGCTTTGGAAAATTGAAATTGCCGACTTTAGTATCTCGATCAAATGATGATTTATGTCCCTTAGATTTGTCGATCGATGTTTTCTTCTTTTTGCACTCGGCTCCTTCAATTTTGATCGAGTTCGAACTTGCTTCGGTATGTAATTTGTTACTTTTGCTTTACTGTTTTTGCTTGCTTGAACTCGAATGCATTTGCCTATAATGTTACCTGGTTTAAATAGGGTTCGATCCCCTATATTTTCGTTCGTATTTTATCATATGAATTCGTCAATTATTTTGCTTGAATTCGTCTGGGCCACTTGATTATTATTGAATAATGGTGATTCTTTTGATTCTTCAATTTCGTATATTTTGTTTCCTTGATCGACACGGCTTTGAATTAATTTTGATTGATTCCTTGGCCACCACGGTTTCGAATTTTTGGTTTAAAACTGTTTGATATTATCTGACCACTACTTTGATTTTTGCCTTGACATTGATTCCTTCTTGACTTCGGCCTTGACTTTGTTTATGAGTAATGGTTGACTTCGACCATTTTGATTCTTACCTGTAGAAATACTTTGTACCTGCTATTTCATGGTGATTTTATTCTTACTGTCCTACCGTTTTGACCTTGTCCTCTGTAACTTTTGACGACTTCTCTGACTTTGGTTAGAACTGTTACATTTGACTTTGATTCCTATTTGTTCGAACTTGTTGTGTCACTTGCTTATGCCACTACTATTTCATCGATATAGATATGCATGTGTATGCATGTATACATGTACTTATATTGCTCTGACAAATGTTTTAGACTTGTGCATTCTTGTTATTATCTGGCTGTTCACTGGTTCATTTGTCTAGTGGCATTTGATCTTGCACTACTTGCATATCCATATAAACTTATTATATCACCATATGTACACATGCATATACATGTGTGTGTGTGTGTGTTGTTGATGTACTTGTCTGTGTGAGTCAGTTGGGTCCTCATGTATGTGATGCAAATTTGAGATTGCTCATTTGATGTTGTGGCCATTTCCACCTGTTCAATGTATGATCTGGTTCACTTATATGTTGCATTTGTTGTTGAACTTGTCTGGACCATTTTGAATCGGCTCGATACTCTGTGCTTCTGGCTTCACTGAATCTTCATTGACCTGTACACTTTTTCTTTTTGAAATTGATTGACTTGCGGCTTGATATTGTGATAATGTTCTTTCACTAGTTACACTATTTTATATGAGTCTGTGCATTCTTCTATGGCTTGATGTCTTGTGGTCTTCATTTTCACACTGCTGTGTTTTCACTGGTTTGCATTGGTGATGCTATGTATTGTGTAACTGTTAACTTTTCTGGACTTGTATATGGTCTTGTTCGCATGTCTCCATTGCACTGTCTACTGTTATATATGTTTGCAGCCTGCACATATATATGTATATGTTCACGCATGCATATATTCAGTTATATGTTGCAGACTTGAGTTTGTTGCACTTCATTGCATTATTCGAAGTTTGGTCTGGTATACATTTTAGTCTATTGATCATAATCACTTGAATTTGCATGCTGTCTATATGTATACATGTTGTTTCACACATGTATATATGTATGATTGCTTTCTTTCTTGTGGTAGCTGGACTTGCTCGATTTGCTTGATCACATGTTTCATTTTTTCACTGATTTTTACTTGGTTTTGTTTAGCTATGACTGCACTTGTATTCAGTTGGCTTGCTCGCTGGTCTTTGAAGATTTTGTATTCAGTTGTAGTTTCATTCATGTTCATATATGTACCGTTTCACTGGTGCATCCCTGTTTCACTGATGCACCCCTGTTTTGATCAGTTCACTTCGAGTATGCTTGATGAAGCTTTATTGCTATTGAACTCCATGTTGAGGCCTGGTGATTGCTTACAATTTTTTCACGGTCATGCACTTGAATGTGCAGTCTGGTCAACGCTTGTATTTTGTTTTATGTTACATTTGAGATGTTGTAAGTGAATTTGTATTTAAGTGGCAGCCTCTGGTTTTCTTGAGTCTGATTCAAGATTGGTTTCATGTGTACATCAGTGAACTTTTTGGTCGAGGCTTGTTTTAGTTTTTTTAACCATTTTTTTGAACTTGCACCTGTGTTGAATCCAGCATAAAGCTCGGATTTGACCTTGTGCTCGTGTCGTGATTTTATTTGTATTTTACTTGAGTTGAACTCGGCTTTTAATTTGGGTTTTACCTTGTGCTCACCTGTCCCTGTAGATTTATCGAGTGTATATTGGTGAGCACGGCCCTATGGCATGTACAGTGATACATTGTGCATGTCACAAGCTGTTCGTGTATGATAAATTCAAATTTAAATGATGACGAACAACCCAAATAACTGAGGCAAATAATATTTTCAAAATTACATTTTATTTTAAACTGCAAAAATATTTCCTTTTCAATTTTACTACGTCAGTGTATATTTTTGCAGATTGCTTAGATGCTGGATTCAATTTGGAATAGAGTTGAAGAATAATATGAGTGAATGAGCGATATGTAGTGAGGACAGTTGTATAAATTGAAATGTATTGTAATTGAAGTTTTGCATATATAGTGAGAGCATAAATTTGTACTATTCAAAATTGTAATAAATATTTGTTTGAATAAAATATCTGTTTGAATTTAAATTCTACGTTACTTATTTAATTCACGAAATATTTATTTGATTATGTGAAAAATAAAATAGTACATCGGCAAATACATTTAAATTAATATACATATATATATATATATATATATATGTTTATTATCATCAAACAAATTCATATACTCGCATATTCAACGATAATAAAATAGACATTAATTCAAAAAGTTTAGGAAAGTAAAAGGAATAATCAATATAAAAAGGTTAAATGTATTTTTGATAATATGTAATAAAAACATAGTAGGAAATAGATTATATGATAAAATGAAGAGAGTACAAAGTAATTATAAACATGGTAATTAATGTAAGGATGGGAAATGTGTAAAACAAAGAGCTTAATAGCCAAAAAAATAGGATTTAACTCTCTAACTTATGAGAAAAGGAAGAAGAACGACTAAACATTAAAGTACTTATACTATAGAATGGATGATTAGTACTATAACAAAAAAAATTGATGGATATATATATAATATGTTGCACATTATATTTGAGCGATACAAAAATTATAACAAACAAAACTTTCATAATATCTGAAAAAATAAATAGTTTGCTAATGTACAATTCCATTGAATGTGGATATTCTTATTATCAATTGCAATGAATTTTATGAGAAAATGAGATATAATGATTACAAATGAAAGAAATAGTATCATCAAAAACATATCAACAAAATCACGTTTGTTTAGAAATTTACCTTCTTGCACAACCACTAACTGTCTATATTCCTATCCCTTAATACACAATAAAATCTCCTAGAGTTATGGTAACTCAAACATCAACTATGCATAATACAATTTTGATGATACCAGCTGTTAGAAAATGTGAAAATAACATGAGTATGGATTAGATAACATGATATAATAAAAGTCCATAAAATATGTAATTAAGTAAAATTATAAAGTAGACTTAATGTATCATAAAATCAAAAGTTATTTGAGCTTATGTATTTGATTTTCCCCACTAAATTTAGTTTTAATAAAAGTAAATTTATTGTAATTATTCCTCTGATTAGTTTAAATTCAAATTAAATGAAATTGGTAACTATTTATTCTTTTTGTCAGTTGCATAGTAATATCACTTGATATGAACCTTCATGTTTGAAGTTAGTTTACTTATAAATGTTTTTATTTACATTATTTTCTATAATAAACCAGAGCAAAATACAAAATAGCATAATCTCTAACTATGTAGCATATCTACATATCATTACCTCATACGAATTAATAAATAATTAACTTATTCATAAGATCATTAATGTAACGACCTAGAATTTCAGTCATCCGAATTTGGAATATTTAATTGATTTTATATGTTCACAAGTAAATTTTATAAGTTGAATAACTTATATTTCAAATATAGCGATTAATTTGGATAAATAAATTGTTAGTTTAATATTTGAAATTGCAGAAATAATTGGATTTTGAATTTAATATGAATGAAAATGATTTATAAAGTTGTTTTAAATTCAACTTGAATTAGAATGATGTAAGTCCCTAGAGTGCGGACTTGAAATCTCTAAGTCCCCAGAGTGTGAACTGGAGTACTCTAAGTCCCTAGACTGCGGACTAGAGTATAAACGACTTGAAATCTCCAAGTCCCCAAAGTGTGGACTGGAGTACTCTGAGTCCCCAGAGTGCGGACTAGAGTATAAATGACTTGAAATCTCCAAGTCTCTAGAGTGCGGACTGGAGTACTCTGAGTCCTCAGAGTGCAAACTAGATTATAAATGACTTGAAGTTTCCAAGTCCCTAGAGTGCAGACTGGAGTACTCTAAGTCCCAAGAGTGCGGACTAGAGTATAAACGATTTGAAATCTCCAAGTCCCCAGAGTGCGGACTAGAGTACTCTAAGTCCCTAGAGCGCGGACTAGAGTATAAATGACTTGAAATCTCTAAGTCCCTAGAGTGCGGACAGGAGTACTCTCAGAGTGTAGACTAGATTATAAACGAATTGAAATCTCTAAGTCCCCAGAGTGCGGACTGGAGTACTTTAAGTCCCCAGAGTGCAGACTAGAGTATAAATGACTTAAAATCTCCAAGTCCCCAGAATGCGGACTGGAGTACTCTAAGTCCCCAAAGTGTGGACTAGAGTATAAACAACTTGAAATCTTCAAGTCCCCGGAGTGCGGACCAAAAATATTCTACGTACCTATAGCATGAAACAGAGTGCTTACGATTTCCTAGAAGAATCTTTGAGCCATATGGAAGTGAACTGGAATCTATGTAACTCACAAGATTTTGGGTCTCGACCACAGTTATACAGTAAGTAGAACAATAAAAGTCGTTTGAAAGACAAAGGAACTAAATTTTATTTATTAATCCAAAATGAGGTTCAACTACAACTCCTCCAAAACTTAAAGTCTATCTACATTGACTATGAAAATAAATAGAAATAATTACATAATCTAGGCTAACTCTCATTGAACGAGTATGACAACTACTTCTTCGATTTCTTCGATTTCTTTTCCTCCCTCGTTTTCTCAGACGACTCCTCCCCCACGCATTTTCGTTTGGACGCTTTGCTTGATGGGGAAGTAACACCAGAGGGAGGACGAGGGACTTCTAGTGGCCTAGACCCACCACGGAGAATGACCTTCAAAGGCCTGTTCAAAGGATCATCTAGATCCACAACTCGGGGCTCTTTGATTTCAACTTTCTTTTTCTTCTCCTCCACGAGTTGCTCCTTCATGCTCATTTTTGAAATGCCTTCATAGGCGCCTCTAATCTCGATTTCATAACTTTCTTCGATGGAAGATGAAGTTTTGGACTTGTCCTAGTCAAGCGCCTCAATCACTTGAGCATCAGGGCCGAGAGTCTCTCCCGCCTGAATTGCCTCGCTTGCCTTCTCCTTCTCCTCATTGGTGTCATTGCTTCTTGGAATGGGCTTGGGGTCAGAGCGGCCTACACAAAATCACAAGAGACAAACGTTGGAATATAATGAACTCTTGCCGAAAAAGACGGCTCTTTGAACTTTAAGAAGAAGAATTATTTACCGGTTTCTTGCTGACTCTCAACCGTCTGAGGAGTCCCACCCTCTGGGATATGAGATAGAACATGAATGTCGAGGCCATGGTCTTTAGGGTCATAACCAACGTGTTACTCGAACGGATCAAGTGTTGGCCGACCAACCGGTTGGGTAGGGGAGGGACTGGAGATCGGTTCCAGACAAACTGGCAATATCATCTTTTCCTTTTGACGAGGGAGAACCTTTGCAGTAGAGAGCCTTCACTGCAGACAGGTCTGAAGGCTCATTCCCTTTGAGAAATTCCTTTACCAAAGCCTCCTCGTCAACCTCCTCGGTGCCCATCTCGACCTTTCTGATCTTTATCAAAGTTTCCCATGCCTCGGCTAGAGATTCGAGGTAGCCCTCGCTAAGAAAAGTTAAGTCTATGCATGAGGACATGGGCATTGAATTCTACTATAAGCGGGTCAAACAAGCACTTGATCTCCTCCCTGCCAGCCTCCGTAGCCGCCTCAAGGCAAGACCCAAACTTCATGGATGCAATTTTTTTGCCCTCCTCACAGGCTTCATCCTTCAGCATCTCCACTTTAGAGAGTTCTTCGTCGAGCTTTGTTTTCAAGAGTCGGATAGCAACAATCTCATCGCAATATCGTTGTGACTCTTCTTGAGCAGCAGTTTTTTCCATCCTCTCTTTGAGGAGTAGCTTTTCCAACTCTTTGACTCGCTGGGCGAATGCATCCCTCTCCTTTAGAATAGAATCCTTCTCTAAAGCTAAGGCTCTGCAGCATTGGACCGCTTCATCAATTTCTTTCTTATGTATCATCTCCAGACAATTGGCGGCCTCCGTAGTGTCTTTAGAACTTTTTTGGGTGGCTTCAAGCTGAGACTTGTATGAAGAGAGCTCTTCGTCCTGAGCTTTGATAATGTCTTTATTGTGAATAGCTTCGTGCTTCAGGTGATCGATTTCATGTTGACGCTCAATAGAGACTTCCGAGACTTTTTCACTAAATGGACAAACGCGTTGTATTGAACATAAACATCGTTGGTACAAGAAATAGCACTTTGTTTGACGTGTCCCGGAATGTGATGAATTGCCGGGAGAAATTTCAAGCCATCGAAGCATATTATCGAGAACGTGACCTTGAGCTCAGCAAGTCTTTCTACTACCGGTGGATCAGGTATAGGAGTGGGAGGAGTATGCTTAGAAACTACAGATGTTTTATGGGGTTCCCGGGATTGCCTGGTGCTAGATGAACCAGAATATTGATCTCGGTGGGCCTCGGGCTGGGACCCCTTCTTCGCAGACTTCTCCCTACCTTGCTCTGATTGAGAAGGAGGATAGCGGGAATATGAGGATTGGCTGTATGTTTTTCTTCGATAAGTTGATTCTTGGCAGCGGTAGTCTAAGTCTCCAGAGTCATCTCTGTCTCGGCGTTTGCCGGGGCCCGAATCCCGACCAGAATGATGAAAAATAGATGACCCACGAAGACAGTCGAATCCATGAGTACGTCCCATGTCGCCTTCATAGAATGTGAATAATAACAAGTTAGCAAAGAATAGAGTGATGGATAAAATGGAAGTGCAAAGTGAAGTGCACGTGTCCATGTTTGTCCTAGTGTTTCCCTCCAACGGACCAGTTTCTTTATCTCTACTTATAGGAGTTTTTTCTCCGTGAACATGGGCTTGAGCGCGTGCATCTCCTCTTGCGGGTGAATGAAGTTTAAGGGCTTCTGGATCATTGAAACCATAGTTAAGCAAATCGTTGGGAATGGTAAGGTCCGACGGGCCTTTCAATGAACTCTCTAAACGTTGAGGAGAAGGCTCTCTCTCCACCAAAATGATTGTGACCTTAGAGGTTCCACCCGTTGTCTTCTTCCTCAATTTCTAAGTCAATTTCTTCTTTCCCTTCGCGAGGGAGGCGCTACTTCAATATCGTGCACATCGAAAACCGGCTCCAGATCGAGGCTAACATTCTCGTCCAGTACTTCGGGGATTTTAGCTTCTCTAATCGTTCCCTCCTCAGGTGTGTCAGGCGCATCACGTATTGAAGGCCCCGCTGGCCTTTTTCCTTTGTCCAAGGCAGACCTGGTAATGGTGACGCAGAGAGGAAGACTTATTCGGTGACCTTCCGCCAATAGCCCAAATCTAGAGAGCGATTCGTTGGAAATAATAAATCTAATGTTCCGGTCTTCCACGGGCATAACTCGAATAGCTTCAACGGCTTCGAAATACCCAGAGCCTTCAGGACGTGGGCTGACGCCTGTGAACGTAGAAAAAGAATTAGAAAATGTGCAATTTCTACCGAGTGCAAGTATTGATCCAGAAAAGAGACTTACTCCCTTCCGCCCATCTCCTTGTGAAGTCAGGAGGACAGCGCATGTAGAACCATTCTTGCTTATACAGGGAGAATTTGCTCCATGCCCCAGTCAAAATCTGACTTCTGTTTTGTGGCTCAAGATATACAAAAGATGGGCTGTTCGATCGTCTCTTGAAACAATAAATGTAGCGGATATCACTAGGAGCCGGGAGCCTAGAAATGATGCTCATGAAGAGAATGCACGTGCCATATACAAACGCGTGACTGTTTGGATGGAACTGTGATGGAGCGATTTCTATATACTGCAACAGGTCGTGGAGGAAGGAGTTGAATGGCGGCACGCTACCAACCCAACACATAAATTTGTTGCAGGTCGTATATCCGACTGGGGGCAGGTGAGGACGATCTTGTCCTGATGGAACCATCACGTCCTCAAAAGGAATCCCATGTATTGAGCATATGCGACAAAGAGCGCTTTCATTAATTCTCGAGCTTGAGAATTGACCGGATTGTCTAGAAAGATCGCTGCATCCAAGGCATTGGGAGCCAAGTCAACGGATGCGATCGTGGGGCTCAGAATATCTTGTATAAGAGTAGTTGACGGATTCGAAGTTCTAACTATTTGAGAAGATGGCCAGGGTCTGTTCGAGATCGTGGCAAAACTGGATTTCCTAGACATCTCTAATGTGCGTTGGATCTGATGAAACACCTGTCTAAACTATACTTGAAAATCGATCGACATTAGACATAACAACAAAATACTCCCCCCATGTGGTGTGTGAATTGGTGCAATCGTTCAAGGATAAGTGTCAAAGAGTTAAAAGTCGTAAAATTGATGAAATAAAGTTAAGCTTTGGACTTTCATCTTCGAAGACCGTCATCGCTGACCATCACCGAGAGCTTATCGTATGATGGTTTCTATTTTGAACTCAGCATCGACATTGTATGTCGAAGGTTATTATCTATTTTAGTCAAGATAAGTTTAGGTTTTATGGTTGTCAAGACAGCGGATTTATCAGTCTGGATTGTTAGATATGCTTGATTGTTTAAGTCCTTGTCCCTGTTTACTGTCATATGTTCGGGCATAGGAAGTAAGTTAAGTCAACATGCATTATGTTCAAGTTGAGATGGTTCTGACTGTTATGGCCTGCTAATAGATTTAATGCCAAACGACATTGTAGAGACTCGACTATTTATTGCCTACTTCACTCTCCTACATTCCCTCTCCACCATTCGGCATGCGGCAAGTCATGGAGCCGCATCGCTCGGCGCATTGAACCCAACTCCAACTTCCTTCCTACAATCCCTCTCTATCGCTCGGCACAGATGAGTCATTCGACAAGTCATGCCGAGCCGCATAGCTCAGCACTTTGCCATCAACTCCTACTTCTCTCTTGCACTCCCTATTACCTCGTTCGGCATAAGGGAGTCATGCCGAGCCATGGTCATGCCGAGCCACATCGCTCGGCACGCTAACCCCAACTTCAACCTCACTCATACACTCCCTCTCCATCATTCGACATGCGGAAGTCATGCCAAGCCACAGCCATACGTCTTCCTCCAACTCACTTCTTCGAACAAAACTAAATACCTTCCTAGATGGCCAGTAGACCCCCACTTCAACTCACACACCGCCCTCGATCAACAGTCCCTACCCTCACCGATTCCTACTGGGCCGACACCCTCTTCCTTCTTCCTCTCCATCTAATCCTAAGGCAAGTCTAAACCATAGATCCGTCTTCCATATCTACACGACTTCCATGATTCGTGAGTTAAAGGAAGAGCGTGAATTTGAATCTTGTACAAAACCCCTAATTGAAGAAAGGCGAACAATCGAGAGGTCCATACCTAGAAGAATGGGTCGAAATCTAGTGAAGCGTTCGATTTGGAATTAGAATCAACTCAAGCCTATTGTTAAGGGCAGTCGAGGGGCAACGTATCAGATTCGGAAAGGAAAGGGATGTTGAGGTATTAGCAGGAGTTTGATGGGAGACGAGTTTGGAAGCCTTGCAGAGTGGAGGTAAAAGTAAAAGGGGGAAAGAAGAGAAGTGTTGGGTTATATAGGAAAGAAGGAAGGCGAATAGACAGTAACCGGTAGAACCGGTCAAGGCATCTCAATCATTCGGCATCAATGCCTCATTCGGCATTCAGGATAACCGGTAGAACCGGTCAAGGCGCCTCGATCATTCGGCATCAATGCCTCGTTCGGCATTCAGGGGCTCATTCGGCATTCAGGGGCTCGTTCGGCATCCAATGCCTCGTTCGGCATTTAAGGGCTCATTCGGCATTCAATGCCTCGTTCGGCATTCAGGGGATCGTAGGAAATCACTATTGAGAGAACAGAACAAGGGTTCAAAGAAAAGCGTGGAGTGCACAGCTCAAAGCGCATCATGTTGGTCCACACGATACACTTTGGGGGCCAAGTGTTACCCAGTTGTTTGACCATGTAACAAGAGGCCCGGCATAGATACCTCGGTCAGCACAGGCTTCGCTCAGCGCATCTCCCCTTGCTCGGCATAATGCCTTGCTCGGCATAGAAAGGTCGCTCGACATCAATGCCTCGTTCGGCATAGAGGGATTTTTTGGCATCTTGCTTCGTTCGGCATAGAAAGGTCGCTCGGCATCAATGCCTCGTTCGGCATAGATGAGTCGTTCGGCACAGGCCTCGCTCGGCGCACCTCCACTCGTTCAGCATAGTACCTCGTTCGGTATACGAGTGCAGTTCAACAAGCATCCCTCGCTCGGCATACCAATGTCGTTCGGCGTGGTTTATTGCTCGGCATACGAGTGTCGTTCGGCACGGAGACCTCGCTCGGCATTCTCTGGTTCGATCAACCTCGCTCGGCAATTGCCATTCGGCATCTATGGCTCGGTGCGCAGAAGTTACTTACTACGGGCCGAGGTACCTTGTTCCTAAGCCCATGAGGGAAGTCCAACCCATCTTCGTCTATAAATAGAAGGGCAAGAGCACAGTGAAAGGGACCCTTTTTTTTAGAACATTGGGGAGGCTCTGCTACATACAAGACTCATTCTACTTCACTTAGCACTTGTATTCAAGCCATTATTGTATGCATTATATCTGTATTCAATCATTTGTGAAAGAAATAAAGATCAAAACTTAAAGTGGATGTAGGCAGTTACGCTGAACCACTATAAATCCGGAGTTCTTATTTGTGAGGTTAATTTAGCATACAGTCCTCTGTTTTAATTTATTTTCTTCATTAATCTCTCTACATAATCTTTCTCAAGGGTGTTAGTGACCAATTCTGGTGCTAACATTTAAAATATCAACAATAGACATATATCATCAATAATATGAACAATAGAATATGGTGTCATATCTCAAGGGTGAACAATTACAAATAACAGCATGTCATATAACAATTAAATAGTTAACAGTTCAGATTATGTAACGACCCATAATTTTCGAAATAGTAAATTTAATAAGATTTTTGTAATTAAATGTTAGAAGAAATTAAAATTTAAGATTTATAACTGGAATAATAACAAAAAGGAAATGTAATAAAGTTAATTTAAGTCAATTATTAACAAGTTTAATGATATTCCAATAATGAAATAATGTAAATGTTATAATTTGGTTATAAATTGAATATAGGAAAACAAATGTGATATTGAATTTATGAAATAATATAATTAAGAGGAATTGAGTAAACACGGTGTTAGTTAAGTAATCGTAACATTTGCTTATTAATAGTGAACTTATAAGTGTGATGAAAAGTTAATGGTAACAATTAATATATATGTTACCTATTTAATTATTTAGTCTATTAAATTTAATTGGAAATCAATTACAATTAATTCACTTAATTAGTGTAGGTAATGTAGGTTAAATTGATAATGGAAAAATATTAATGTAATAAAATATATATCAATGTTAACTATGTATGTAAGGTAATAATTGATTTAATTAGAGAATGAGACCAAGATAAACAAATTAATTGAGACTTTAATTATAAATAATGTGTAAAATTGACCAAAAATCAATAAAATGGAAATATAGTAGTCAATACAAATAAAAGATGGAAATTGGAGTATATTAACATAATGAAATGTAAAAACAAATGTTAACTTTGTTTATAGGGTAATAATGGATTTCACAAAAAGATTGGAATTAAGTCAAAATCAATTTATTGAAATTAAATCATATGGCTATTGCAGAAACTTATGGATTTAACATATTAAATTTATAGGGTAATAATATCTTCTCACAAAATCAATCTTATGGCTACTGCAGAAACTAAACTCAATCATGCTACTACTATTAATGCTGCCTCCATTATTAGGCATGGCTGGAGCTTAATTCATAATCTTTCCCAAGCACCTTTTGGTAGATTGTTAATCATATGGAATACCTCAATCTTCTCCCTCTCTCCAATCACTGTCCATAGGCAGTTCATCCATTCTGAGATCTTTCACATCCCATCCTCCACTTCCTTCTATCTTACTATTATTTATGCAGATAATATTGCTGCTCATAGGCAAGTTTTTCTTGATATCCTTCCCACTCTTCAACAGTTCAGTCTGCCATGGATTTGTCTTGGTGATTGGAACTGTATGCAATTGTCTACTGAGAAAAGTGGTGGTGCTCCTCTAACTTATAATCAGACACGACCCCTCAACAAAGCTATTTATGATGCTAACCTTATTCCCACCTCTGTTAGAGGTGCTTTTTTCACATGGAATAACTCGAGTAAAACTGGAAAGAGAACTTACTGTAAACTTAATAGAGCTTATATGAACTACTCTTCTATTCTCAAATGGCCTAATCTCACCTTCATTATTGATTGGGGTAAGGACCCTGTGAGAAGGCATTCCTCTTTTTCATTTTTTAATAACTGGTCTCAGCACCCTAATTTCTTAAATATTGTTAAAGATAACTGGAAGTCTCATACTTTTGGCAACCCTATGTTTATTTTGCAGGCTAGGCTCAAGCATTTAAAGGTTATTTTAAGGAAGTGGGCTCAGCAAACATTTGGTAATGGGAATAGTATGTCTTCTGCAATTCGTGAAAAATTATTTCAAGTTCAACTTGATATCCAAAGGTGTCATGATCAGCCTCATCTGTCTGCTCTTGAAACTTCTCTATTAAAGGACCTCTCAAAAGCTCTTGTTGAAGAAAATAACACGGCGAAGCAAAAATCTAGACATGAATGGCATTTGAATGGTGATAAAAATACGTCCACTTTCCACAAAACTTTAAAGATTCAACAATTTTCTAAAAATATATCTTCCATCCTTGATATGCATGGTTTGCCTTGTGAAACCCAAGAGTCTATTCAAGAAGCTTTTCTAGAGTACTTTCATCTTAATCTTGGGAATTTTCAAATTCCATCAATCTCTCTGGAATAATTCTCACAACACCACTTTCCTTCAACTTCTACTGACATGGGGTCTGACTTAAGCAAAGAAGTCACTGAAGATGAAATTAAACAGGCTATCTTTGGAATAAACTCTAATAGCTCTCCGAGACCTGATGGTTTTAATGCTCACTTCTTCAAAGTTGCTTGGGATATTATTGGTAGTGATGTGACCAAGGCAATAAAGAATTTTTTCAAGCATAGTAAATTAACCACTGGCATTAATGCTACCAAGCTTGCTTTGATCCCTAAAACTATCCATTCTATGACAGTTAACCAGTTTAGACCCATTGCTTGTTGTAATGTGATCTACAAATGCATATCTCGAATATTGGCTGCTAGAATGAAAATTACTTTGGATGGTCTAATTTCTTCTAATCAAAGTGCTTTTCTCCCTGTAGAGACATCACTGATAATATACTACTTGCTTCTGAACTCATGAAGGGTTACAACAGGAATCTCATATCTCCTAGATGTGTTCTTAAATTAGACATTCAAAAGGCTTACGATTTTGTTCAGTGGAAATCTATCATTTACATTCTTCATAAGATGAACTTCCATGTCCCCTTCCTATGTTGGATATATACTTGCTTATCTACTGTCGATTACTCCCTTAGTATTAATGGCTTCATCTTTGGCTACTTCGGTGCTACTTAGGGTATTAGACAGGGTGACCCTATGTCTCCATACCTCTTTATCTGTGTCATGGAACTGCTCACTTCCTTATGTACTGATGCTATGTCTAATAAGCTTTTTGATTGTCATCCATTATGCAAGAAGAATGGTATTTCCACTCTTCTATTTGCTGATGACCTGCTTCTTTTCACTAAGCCAAATCATAAATCTATTAGTGGGGTCTTACATGTTCTAGCTTCCTTTCAGGATTTGACTGGTCTAACTACTAACAGAAGTAAGTCTAGAATGTTCATTGTCGGCCTGCCTGATGTTGAAAAAGGAATATTGTATGTTATGACAGGCATTTCCCCCTTCAGTGATAATGAATCCTATCTTGGTATTCCTCTTTGTACTTCTAGAATAAGGACCTTTCAATGCTTACAACTGTTTGAAAAAATTATTGCTAAGTTAGCTAGTTGGATGTGTTCTAATTATTCTATGGCAGGAAGGCTGGTAATCGTTAAATCAATTGCTATATCCATGTGTGTTTATTATGCCAGAATCTTCATCCTTCCTGCCAAACTTATTAGCATGATTAACTCTGCCTTGAATCATTTTCTATGGCATGCTAACCCCTTCTCTAAGAAAATGATTCCAATTGCCTTTAGTCATATATGTTGTTCTTATAAAAAAGGTGGTCTTGGAATTATAAATATTAAGAGTTGGAACTTTGTTACTCTATCAGCTAGAATTGATAAATTACTGAGGCATGACAATAATTTGTGGGCTTCTTGGTGTAGAAACTATCACATCCGTGATAGTAATTTTTGGCTTATCACTCCTCCATCTGACTGCTGTTGGTCCTGGAGGAATATCTTGAGAGGCAGAGATAGTTTTCTTCCTATGGTTCAGTGGAGAATGAAAGACATTGGTAAAATATCATTTTGGTATGATCCATGGCCAGCAAAAGGTGTAATTCTAGCTAATGTTATTGATTACGAGACAAGAGTCGTCACTGGCATTAATGGTAATGCCTCTGTTGATAGATATTGGGCTGATGGTACTGTATCCTTACCCTACTGCAGTTCTTTTGTGGTTAGAGTTGCTTGGAATGCTATACACAATGAGCTATATAACCTTAGCAATCTTCATATTACTTGGAATGACAAGGTGCATTCAATTAAAACTGTTTATAATGCTCTTGATTCCACTAATGGTTATCCTACTTTTCTATGGTTTTCTAGAATCTGGGATTCTCATTCTATCCCAAAGGAAAATCTATTCATGTGGAAAGTCATGAAGAATGGAATTCTTTCTCTACATAAACTTAAATCTTTTGGAATTATACAAGTGATATCTATTTCTTATGTGGTACTGGTGTTGAGACTGTGTCACATTTGTTCTTTGAATGTGCCTACTAGATGGAAGAATGAAAGAGGACGCTTGATGCTAAGAATTTTAAAGAAGGCTTTGTACTTCATTTGGATGGAATCTTGCTCTAAACATGTAATGGTCCTCTCTATTATTAGATCAATGTAATTTATTCCTCTCTTTTGTGTTGACTTCTAAGTCTTGGTGCAATGTTTGTTGTAATATTTTGTAATTTCTTATGGTTTTTAATAATAATGGTAGGGGACCATTCAACCCCGCTAACTTTGCCAAAAAATATTGTAATAAATTAGATTTAATTACAGTTGAATTGAAACTGTAATCAACGTAATAAACAATAGTGAATTGTCAAATAACCTTGTATTAAGTCATTGAAAATATATAAGTGAATAAAAATGATGAAATTGGTTAGTTTATGAATATGGAGTTAAAAAGTGATTTAATTAATTAATTTTTATTTATTTAATTAACACGAAAACAGCGATTTTAGCCACTGACTCGGATTTCGACGAAATTAGTTTCATCGGATCTGTAATATTGAATTATTATTGAATTTCAAGTTTCGTAGCGATCAGACTTGTCGTTTGATCGTACGGGCTCGAAACGCCTACAAATCAATTTAGTTAAAATTAATTGAAATCAATTTGAAATAAGCTGATTTTAGCATAACTTCGTCATACGATGGAATTAGGACTTGAAACCTGTTCCATTGAGTTTAAAAATATTAAAAACTTCAATTTTGATATATGGGATTATCCATTTTCGTTCTGGAGGCGAAACGGGCTTTTCGGGTGGTTTATCGTTCCAATCCAAATCAGATCTGGTCCATTCATTCTATTTTTTTGATCTTCCTATAAATACCTCATTATAAACCCTAACTATTTCTTATTTCTCATTGACAGTACGTACAATTCTTTCTGCTCCTCTCCTTCTCAATGGCAGAAACAGATTCAAACTCCAAACCCTCAAATTCAATTTCAAAACCAAATCAAAAATTCAAATTCCTCCAAACTATATTAAATTATATGTCATTTCGAAGCTCTCGGTGAGCGCAATCCAAATCCATAGTCTATTTTTTGAATTGGGTTTCTGTGTGGCCTAAATTGAATGATTTATTTTCGACCGTTCATACGAGGGTCTTGATTTTTACGGCGGATCGTCATCTTGGCGACGATCGGGAGCTGCAGGATTGTAGAACTCAAGGAGCAGTGCTCATGCATACGATTTGTTCATGCGATCGGTTGATGAATTTGTCACGAATCAACTGTATAGGGGATGGCAATGTGGTGCAGATGGTGACGCCATGACGTGCGGCGTGGGTCCTAGGGGAGCAGCCGGAGGTGGGAAAGCCAACGGTGAAGTCTGATCTTGGTGATGTGGCTCATCACGTTGGCGTTTAGGGAGCCGTTACTGGTAGCGCTAGGGTTACAGCTTGAAGATGCTTTCACACAGAGGAACATGTGAGCGAGGTGCGTGTTGATGTGGTCTAGTGAAGGTAGTGTTCTGTTTTTTTATTTTATTAAAAATCCAAATTGTCATATGTTCTGATATGCATAACTTTTACATACGAGCTCCAATTCATGTGCAGTTTTTTGCATTGGGATCGTATCGAAATGTTGGACATTTTGACACTTGTTTGGATAAATTCTAAAACTGTTTGAATTTTGGGCTTAAATTGGATTTAAATTCAATTTAAATTCAAAGGCGAGTATTTTAATCCACTCACAGCTTCTAAAACTTCTTTTGTTTGTTAAATTAAATTTCTGATGTGATTAAAATTTTATTTAAGGCTGTTTGATACATTTAAATCGTCATCTTGGTTAATTTGAATTTATTTGAATTAAATCGTTATTTAATTTATTACTGAATTTAAATTTCCAATTAAATATCTGTTATTGATTTTCAATTATCTATTGATGTTCATCAATTGATTTGGATGATGATTGTGATGCATGATTGATGGTTGATATTGGATGAATGGATGTTGTATTTTATATCGTTATAATGCTGCAAGTTCACTATGGGTTGAAATGATACATACCTGAATGATCTTATAGATTAAAGGAAAATAGTTATGGGTTGAAATGGTAAACCCAAACGGTTTTCATTGATTTGAAATTTTGATTTTTGGTACTGGTTGAAAAGACATATACCCATATAATTTCTTGAATTTGGATTTTATTTAGAACTGGATTATTTGAAGGATTTAAGTTAATTCAAACTTCGAATTTGTTCTAATTAGATGATTAAGATTGATATTTCAAATTATTTGAAATCTTTTGAATAAATATATTCACGTCGTACCCTTGATAGGAGATGAAGAATCCTGTAACATCTCTGAAGCCATGGCACCCACATTTTATTTTAGATTAATTTGACTTACATAAGATCTTTTAGTTCTGACTTGGGTGTTTTGTTTTCATTACGCTCGGGTCAGTCTAAGAATTTTAGTGTATTAAAGACTATTTTCTAGAGGACGAAGACGAAGATTCGGTATATTGTTACCATTATTTGTAATTATTCCACTGCTTCTTGTGTTTCACTGCATTATTTTTTATTTTTTGATGTATGTATAACTCTGATTTGAAATGTAAAAGTGTAATCAAATGTCATTTGTAAAACGGTTTCATGAACTGTTTATTTGATTGTTATATTTTGTCATTTCGCAGCGAGATTCCGTGTTTTGTTTTTCCTTCTTTTCTTTTATTTTCTTATTTACCCCATTAACAATCCTCCCTTTTGAATGGTTTGAATTAGACATGTGTGGTTTATTGTCGATTTAACCGTCCAAAAAGGTTGGTCATTACAGTTGGTATCGGAGCTTTGGTTTAGACATACCTTAGCCTGTTAGCGTTAACTCATTAGAGATAAGGCAGTAATATCATAGAATGAGTTGTCTGAGTGTATATACGAGAGCGCGTATTTGTTAATGTTATAAAAATGTTTTATATAAGTTTTGAAATGAAATTATTTTTCCTAATATTATATGTTGTTAAAAAAGAATAAATTTCTATAACTAATATAGTTATTTGTAATGTGTTTGTTTTATAAAATGGTAATATCTATTTATTATCATTGTTGACTTGTTGTATTTAATCAAATTATAAACATTGGCTAATTATTGTTGATTCAGTTAATAGACTAAACACTAGTTTAATAATGGTGTATTAAAGAGAATAAAATGAATAATTTGGATATTTATTTATGGAATTGAAATGTTTGTGAAACTTATTGTTTGTTGATTGGTAGTTTCAACTATTGAAATAAAATGGAATATTTGGATATTTGGATAGTCAAAACTTCTGAATTAATATATGAGTTGAAACTTAATAATTGGTGGGCGTATTCTCACCATCGAACCAAGGCAGGGCCGAACCAACCCACTTCCAACGCCTAGCCGAACCAACCCACTTCCAATGCCTAGCCGAACCAACACCAACCCTCTACCACCAGACCGAAGCGCTACCGGACCGGATCATTCCCCCACTAACAAAGCCCTACCGAACCACTCACTACCGGACCAGATCATCCACTCACCACCGGACCAGAACTCAACCCACTCACCACCGGACTAGAACGTCACCACCGGACCAGGGCCACCGGACCAAGACTACCGGACCAAGACTACCGGACCAATCAACAACCCACCTACTACCGGTCCAATACATGCTCCACCTACTACCGGTCCAATCCATGCTCCACCTACCACCGGTCCAATCCATGCTGCACTCACTGCCGAACCAAGACGTTACCGAACCAACATTGTCGGGCCAGGTTACAGCAGCACAGGCCCACCAGCGGCTATATACATCCGAGACCCCTACCCCCAGCCTCACTCTATAAATAGAGGGGCAGGGGTACAACAATGGCAGACAAGTTTGAGAGCTCAAGAACATATAGAACTTTCAAACAACTTTCATATCTTGTAATCAAAGCTTTGTACTTGTAATCTGAGCAGTAAAGGAGAATAACATATAAAAGTGGACGTAGGCACATTCTGGCCGAACCACTATAAATCTGTGTGTCTTTTACAGTTTAGTCCCTGCTTTTTATATTTGCATGAATCACCCAAATCACTAAGAACAATATAAAATCGAATAAATCATACGACTTGGAGGTGTTTTCTCATTTCTTGTGCAAACATTTTTGGTGCTTTCACTGAGAAATCGAGCTAGAAGCTTCAGCTTCTCCCACTTAACCTTCTTCCTGACAGCATCACTCATTGCTTGGAAGACATGCCTCCCAGGCAGAAGAAAGATGTTAGCAAAGGAAAGAACATCGCAACTAGCAGCGTTCCAGATCCAGTAATCACAGATCAAGAGAACCGTCCCGTTTCAACAGCAGTACGAAATGGAAATCAAGCAAATCTGACAGCCCCTGCCACGGAACAACCAACAGCAATTACTAGGGCAGATCTAGACAGGGTTGTGGCTGAAGTGACTAACCGCTTCACATCCCAACAAGAAGCCTTGATGGACCAACTCATGTCACGCTTAAGGGATGCTGAAGAATCCAACCACAACACTGAATCATGAGATGAGTCCTAGTCTGGAGGATCTGGGAAGCGACAAAGATCTTTCTTCTTCGAAGAAGCTAACAAAAGAAACAGCAATGATAGGAATCGAGCCCGAACTCAGCCCAAACTCCGACCTAAGGAAATGCTTGGAACCAAACCCAACGAGGGAGGTACCAGGCGAGGGTCGACGGTGGCAGAGCCGGTCATGCTACCTAGCCATGGAAACACCAATGAACGGGGCCGAGCTAGAGTCCAGCCCGAAGTTGGACCAGAGGAAGTGCTCAGAACAGAACCCAGCAGGGGAAGATCAAGGCAAGGGCCAACTGTAGCTGACCCTAGCATGCTCCCAGAAGACCAGAGGAAGCCACTGGAAAATATTAGGAGTGATAGACGATACCACCCCTACAGATCATCTGGACGGAATCAATCCCGCAGAGAAGAACCAAACTCATTTCTATCTGCTCCAAATTCTGATGAAAGGATGGCGCGATTGTTCAGAGAGTGTGTCCAACGGGATCAAAGAGATCGAGGGATAGGCGCTAGGGTAACCAGCCCTTTCACCCGCAATATCGAAATTGCCATCACCCCTCGAGAATGGAAAATGCCAACAATGGAACCTTACAAGGGAATCTCTGACCCCGTTGTACACTTGCAGAGATACACGCAGCATATGCTCGTGAGTGGAGCCACAGAAGGAGTATTGTGCAAATGCTTTCCACTATTCTTGGCAGATCTAGCTACCTCCTGGTTCTGCCACCTACCCCAAGGATCCATCAGCTCATGGGAAATGTTGAAAGAAAAGTTCATCAGCCAGTTTCGCATTCATGTGGAACAACCCAAGGACGCTTATTCCCTATCTAATATCAAACAGAAGCCTGGAGAGACAGTGCAGCAATATCTAACCCGATTCAATGCTGCAGCGATCGCAGTCCAAGATGCCGATGAGAAACTTATCTTAATGGCCCTCTGTAGTGGTGTGCATCCGGATACTAAGTTTGCTAGAAGATTAACGAAAGAAAAACCAGCTACCTTACCCGATTTCTTCCATGAAGCCCGAAGATATATGAGACTTGAAGACGCTGCCACCGAAAGACAGACATGACAACAAACCAAGGCAGCTCATGGCAACACATCCGCTGTAGCAAAGGACGTTCGAAGAAATGACTCTAGAGACAATGCTGGGGGCAAGAAGGGAGAAAAACGTCTATATCGGCCAGGACCGAGGTTTGACACTTACACTCCTTTGAATGAGACAATCGAAAACATCTTCCTGGCCACCCAAGATGAAGTTAAATACAGACGCCCTCCATACAAGAAGGAATCAGATAACGCAATTAAGTCTGGAAAGTTCTGTCGCTTCCACGAATCTCATGGGCATGATACCAATGAATGCCATCATCTTCGGGACTTAATTGAAGAACACATCAGAAGGAAGAGACTGAAACGCTATGTAAAAGGTCAGAACAGGACCCTAGCTCCTGCCGAAGAGAACCCAAGGCTACCTCTCCCAGAAACAGGAGGGGGAAATCGCAACACCGTCGGCCCCAGTCATGAGAAGATAGTGGTCCATACCGTATCGGAAGGACCACACATCGCCGATAGAAGCTGGATAGAGATGGAAAGATACGGAAAGTCACTTAGAAACAATGAAGGCTATGTTAATTCTGTGATGGAAGAACGTCACCCGAAGCGAAAAGAGAATGATGACATTACATTCAATAGGCGTGACCTGGAAGGAAGGAAGTACCCTCACATGGATCCTATGGTCATCTCTGCCCGGTTCGGCCCAGCTGAAGTTTTTCGAATTCTAGTAGACACTGGAAGCTCAGTAAATATCCTATTCAAGCATGCTTTTGACAGAATGAAGCTGTCAATGAAGGATGCGTCGCCCTGCAACAAACCGCTACACGGTTTCACTGGAGATGCGAAGATGCCCCTCGGGCAATTGGACCTTTTTGTTGAAATAGGAAGCCACCCCCGCTCCGTTGTGCGGAAACAAACATTTGTGCTGATAGATAATCACTCAGCCTACAACGCCTTTTTAGGAAGACCAGCCTTGCCTGACTTTCAAATTGTCTTGGCCCCGTGGTGCCTAAAGATGAAATTTCCAACAGACAATGGAATAGGGGAAGCAGAGGGAGATCAAGACGCCACTCGAGATTGCTATGTAACTGAACTTCGCAATAATCGCAGGAAGGATAGAGGGAAGAATGCAGAGACTCCTCTCTGCATGAAAAACTTGGAAGCATAGCAACTAAAGAAAGCCCCTCCTCTTCGATATACCAGTGATCCTTTCAATGAATTAGACCCCAGGGACAAAGAGGAGGAGGCCACCGCCGAGCCCGTAGAGGCTATGGAGTTTGTATCTGTAGACAAACACGACTCAAGTAGACTGTTGAAAATCAGGTCTCAACTAAGAGCAGAATTGAGGGATCAACTCATTGATTTTTGTTGAATATGCGCTTATATGATTTTTGTTTGATGATAATAAACATACATACATTCGTTTAAATGTATTTGATAACATACTATTTTATTTTTCACGGATTAAATAAATATTTGCTGAATAAAATAAATAACACGGAATTTGAATTCAAACGAATATTTTATTCAAACAAATATTTATTACAACGTTGAATAGTACAATTTTAAGCTCTCACTATAACTATACAACTTTGATTACAATTACATCACATTACATATTTACAGTTCACCTCACTACATATCACTCACACTCGTATTTATCTTCAACTGCATTCCAGTTTGAATCCAGCATCTGAGAAATCTGCAAAAATATAAACTAACGCAGTAAAATTGAAAAAGAAATATTTTTGCAATTCAAAAATAAAACGTGACTTTTGAAAATATGATTTGCCTCAGTTATTTGGGTTGTTCGTCATAATTTAAAATTTGAATTCATCATACACGAACAACTTGTGACATACACAGTGTATTACTGTATATGCCACAAGGCCGTGCACACCGATATATACACTTGATTGATTTACAGGGACAGGTGAGCACAGGTCAAACCCAAATGAAAAAACCGGGTTCAACACACGTGCAATAACATTGAAAATCATGACACGAGCACAAGGTCAAACCCGAGCTGTGAAACTGGATTCAACACAGAATGAAGACAAGTACACTTGAACAAAATGAACAAGTGGAGCATCTGTGTAAACTGGGCAAGTATGGTCGAGCACAGTTGAAACTCAAGCAAATGAAAACATCACAGCAACACTGCAGCCAACATGAATCAGAGATTACAAATTCAAATGTGCAAGTGCTAACCAGAGTAAAGTCCAACACAGTTACAACTGACTACATGCAGGAGAACAAACACAACACTGCAGCCAACATGAATCAGAGATTACAAACTCGAGTGTGCAAGTGAACATGACAGGAAACAGTTCGATATGAACTGATGAAGCAGTACCAATGAACATGCAGTCAAACTCAGTAACAATGGAATGAACCAGTGATATATACAATGAAACAACTCCACTGACTCAAATGAACTCGACCAAATAGCCAACATGATCAAAGAATGAATATGAGACCAAACTGCTGCAAGACCACATGCATGTAGACATCAAGCAAATAGAGGCAAAGGCATAATGCATCATGAACATGTAACTGACCAGAGAATATCAACTACTCAAATGAATTCAACGATATTATGGAGTGTATACAACATGATGAGTCAGTGCAGTAAACAGTGAAGCATGTTCATGGAACACAGCAACAACAGCCAGTACCAACATGGACAGAAGGCAGTGAAACTCAGAGCATATGAAATGCAGACTAGAAGTGCAACTACAAGATACAGCAAGCTACAAGTTATGCAGGATCAAAGCGAACAAATGTCAACACAATGAAAAAACTCAAATCTGGCCAAAAACAAGACAGACCAACACAACAGCCCCAAAACCAAAGATGCAACAGATAATGATGCAGGGAAGACTCGAATGACCAAGTGCACCACTGACAATATCAAAAACTCAAATATCAAGCACATGAATTCGCAAATAAATTTCAGACTCAAAGAATCAACTACAAGCCCAATTGGCAACACAGCAACAACATGCACACAGTAAACAAAGACCAAAGTGCATGAACAAAGTGAAGACCACAAAGGCAGTGCAACAGTGGTGATGCAGTGGCACATGACTATCATGGTACATTTCAAGTTCATCAGTATATGACAGCAACCAGAGACAACATCACACAATCGAAGATAACTACAGTACAAAATCAAATACCAACTATCCAAGTACAACATGAACACTATAGGCCGAGGTGAACAATGTAAGGGACGAAGCCGTGGAAGCATAGCAAAGCCAAAAATCGTCACAGTCAATATGAACAAGTCAACATCAAAGCCGTGGGACGCAAGAAATGAAATTATACGCATATGAAAAAGTCAAAATCAATCTCAATCATTCAAGCATCATCAAGTGGCCGAAGTGAATAAGTTGACGAATTCAATTAGAAAATATACGACGCAAATCTAGGGTTACAAACCCTATATAAATTGACATCGTCATCGGCAATTTTGGCATCAAGTTCAAGCAAGTCAAAACCAGAAAAAGCAAAAGCTAACATACCAATTATAATTCGAACTTGATCGAATTGAAGTAGCTGTCTGCAATTCAAAGTAACATCTGATCGAACAAGCTAGCATCGAAAATAATCATCTGCTTCGATCGAACATCTTGAAGCAGCGCTTCAATTAAAAACCCTAAATTGGAACGAAGAAGGGACAAATCCCTAATTCAATTTCACGAAAAGCCGAAGCCCTAAGTCAAATCTCTCGAGAGCAAATTTTACACAGCAGCCATTGATTAGAGAAGAGAAGGAGTCGAAAATAATAAAAGGATACGGGTTAAGGAAATCAAGCACTTGGGCCGGCCTTGTTTACGCAAAGGGATAAGAATTTTAAAAATAGGGTTTTTTATTTTTAATTTGTTTTTGTTTTGTATTTTCTTTTTAAACCGTTTCAATTTCTAGTCGTTTGACTAGGGGACAAGCTACATGGCGTAGCTTGAGAATTCGCAACTCGGTAGTTGAGTTGTGGCAGGGTTTTGAGCGTAGAGTTAGATTAGTCAATAGCGGGTATAGCGAGTTTACGTGTGTAAGCGAGGGACTATCTAATTTCTAGTAGAAACCTTGGGGGCAGCACGTAGGCAGGGTTTTGCCGAAGCTGGGTAAATTCTGTGTTGTTCTGTTTTTTCTGTTATTTATATTCTGCAATATCTGTGCTGCTATTCTGTGATCTGAATTGAAATTAATTAATAAGCTTCCGCGATTAATTTTTATAGTTTACACCATCACCCTATTCACCCCCCCTCTAGGGTTAAGTCGATCCTACAAGTGGTATCGGAGCTAGGAACAAAAGCCGTTTTTGTTTTAAAAATTTGTTTTTTCAAAAATCAATTTTTGTTTTAAAAATTCGTGTTTCAAAAAATCGGTTTTTGTTTTAAAAATTTGAATTTTTAAAATGGCTTCTTTTAATAATAATTTTGAGGGTCGTTCCAATATTATTCCTTCTATTTTCGATGGAACAGATTTTTTGAATTGGAAATTGAAAATGGAATTTTATTTAAAATCTGTTAATATTAAATGTTGGGATATTATTGAAAATGGGTGTGACATAACAGATAAGAAAATTATCTCGATTAATGCTCTTGCTATGCATATATTATATTCTCATATTAATCAAGATAATTTTAATTTCATTTCTCATTGTGAAAATGCACAGGAAATCTGGAATACTTTCGATGCAATATATGGTGCAAAAGTCAACAGCAATGAGAAGTCCTCCACAACTAACTCAGTTAAAGAAATGTGCTTAACAGGATTGGTAAATAGCAGTTGTGATGAGGATGATGATGATGGAGCAGCCGAGCTGGCATTAATAATGAAGAAATTCAAAAGGTGGAACCGCAAATATGGAAATCCAGCTCTAAAGCAAAAATTAAAAAGCAGAATAATCACAGCACTGGATAACTCGAAAGAACATGGGATCATCTGCAACAAACCCGGTGATATCAAGCCCAATAATTCCCGATTTCAACGCGATTTTGAAAAGAAATCAAAACGGTGTTTTACAGCTACGTGGAATAAAAGCGATAGCAGTGAGAGTGAGAAAGCAGATATGTGCCTTCATGGGAATATAACCGATAGCGACGATGACGAGCCAAGCGAGGTATCAAAACTTACTCACTCTGAATTACTCATTTATTTCCACGAAGTAAATGGCTGTTTTGAACGACTTAGGGAGAAATATGCCAAACTTGAATCACAAAAGGATACTTTGATAGAATGCAATAAACAACTTGATCAACTAGTTAAAACCTATCAAAGTAGGATCCCTAAGTGTGATAAGTGTCCAACATTCGAAGAAGAAATTAAAAAATCGGAAATCAATATAAAATCACTTGAAAATGAAATTCTGATTTTAAAAGAAAGTGAAAATACAAGGAGAGAGAATTCTATTAAAAAGTGCACACAGTTGTTAAACGAAAATGAGTCTCTCAAATCACAAGTCCAACAATTGTCAACGACTTTGGATAAATTTTCAAAAAGTGAAAAATCGTTGAATATGCTATTAGAAAAGCAAACTGTTAATTCGGTTAGACAAGGACTTGGATATAATAGTTCGAAAATTGTTGAAAGCAATATTAGTCAAGTTAATTCCATGTGCACGTTTTGTAGAAAATTTTGGACACGATCACAATAATTGTTGGTATAGACCCAAACATGTGAAAACTATACCGATTTGGATTCCAAAAGGCACAAATATAAAAAATCTCAAAGTTAAACAAATTTGGGTGCCAAAGGGAACAATTATAAATAGTTTTGGGTCTCCACAAAATTGTTTTTCAAAATTTTCTGCCACTAACAACCATGGACCTATAAAAACAAATAGGTCACATAAATCTTTCATCGTGTAGGTGTGGTGGCAGGCTAAGGAACAACAACGGTGCTCTCTGGATTTTGGCTGTTCCAGAAACGCAACGGGCGACAAAGCTAAGTTCCTTAGCCTAGTATAAAGGTGACAGAATCACAACGGACAACAATGAAAAATATCGTAAAGGTAAAACAGGTAATGGTATGTTTTAAACGATATATTAAATGTGATAATCTGCACCGTATTCTGAATTAAAATCAGCCAATATTGAGATGATGATTTTGACTCTGACTTATTCAACATAGTTGGTCAATTATATTCTTATGCCAAAAACACTATAAAAATCTCTAGATTCTTTGAATTACTTCATATATATCAGTTTGGATTAAAAATAGTGCTTTGTTGGATATTACAATTGGTTATAATATGGCTAACTCTTTATTCACGGTTTTCTGATTATTTACACGGCTTCATTTCAAATTCAAAAGAATGTCATTTAAATTGTTGTTAAAATTGAATTTGAAAGTTTTGGTGCACACTTCATGTTTTGGTCTATAAAATTCAATTGATGATAATTTTGAGTGAAAAAGAAATTCAGATGCAGATTACACTGGTAATTTAGTTGATAGAAAAATTACTAGTGAAATGTGATTTTTTGTTGAGACATTTAGTAACTGCATCGTTTTTTTCAAAGAAAACATCTGCATATTTTTCATTTCAAATAATTTTCAAATAGCAGAAAATTTTCTTATAAAACCCCCTGGAGAAAATCATTTTTGGCCATAGGTTCAGATTAGTCATTTTTGGAAAATTAATTTCATAATTATTTTTGAATTTGATTTTAAATGACTATTTTGACTAATCTGACTCCCTAATGTTTATCGAAAAGAAAAATAGTGATTGAAAAAGTGATGAGTGTTAATGTTGATCAAATATTATGACTCGAGACGGTATAATTAATGAATTTCTTTAGAAATTTAAACAAGAGTTATAAAACTGTTTGTTGGTAAAAATTCCATGACCATCTCTATATCTATCATATTTCTAACGACCATCACTCATCAAAATTCTATATAGTTTGTCGATATGTGGTACTTTAAACAGGAATCGTTCGTTTTTCATTTTTCACATTTTTTTTAAAAAAGGGGTAATAAAAATAAATAAATAAATAAATACCAAAGTATTCACTCTCATTTAAAAGTCCTCACGGTTATGCATGGGTGAATTACTTGGAATTTGTTATGTGCTTCCATGCTCATTTAAAAGTCCTCGCGGTTATGCATGTATGGAACGCATATCAAAAGTTGATTTGTAAAATAAACAAGTTGATTCTAATCCCATTTAAAAGTCCTCACGGTTATGCGTGGTTAGAAGATACTTGAATTCATTTTTTTTTTAAATAAAATTGGAATACTACTAATCTCATTTAAAAGTCCTAACGGTTATGCATGGTTAGTAGATATTCAAATTCCTGATATAAATATACCACAAATAGACACAACTGTATGGTTTTGTATGATGACATCATTTCCATCATTCTAAAAGTGGAATATGCGCCTAACAAAATATTTATGATTTTTGTTTGATTTTTTATTGAAATTTAATATTTATATTCAATTGAGTTTTAATGTTGGTTAATATCGATAACTTTATCTCTATTTTCTCTAACACTATTATTCTTTTGCTGATAACAAAAGGGGGAGAGAAAAGTTAAGATTTTGTCAAATAGAATCAAGCAAAGGTCAAATAATTTTCCATTTGCATATAGGCTCATTTATATATTTTTATTTGTATGCATATATGTAGGGGGAGCTTTGTGTAGAGAGGAAGCATTTAAATAGGGGGAGCAATTAGGATATATCTATGATCAAATACATTTAACATATTCAAAATCTTAAATATACGTTTGTTATCATCAAAAGGGGGAGATTGTTGAATATGCGCTTATATGATTTTTGTTTGATGATAATAAACATATATACATTCGTTTAAATGTATTTGATAACATACTATTTTATTTTTCACAGATTAAATAAATATTTGCTGAATAAAATAAATAACACGGAATTTGAATTCAAACGAATATTTTATTCAAACAAATATTTATTACAACGTTGAATAGTACAATTTTAAGCTCTCACTATAACTATACAACTTTGATTACAATTACATCACATTACATATTTACAGTTCACCTCACTACATATCACTCACACTCGTATTTATCTTCAACTGCATTCCAGTTTGAATCCAGCATCTGAGAAATCTGCAAAAATATAAACTAACGCAGTAAAATTGAAAAAGAAATATTTTTGCAATTCAAAAATAAAACGTGACTTTTGAAAATATGATTTGCCTCAGTTATTTGGGTTGTTCGTCATAATTTAAAATTTGAATTCATCATACACGAACAACTTGTGACATACAAAGTGTATTACTGTATATGCCACGAGGCCGTGCACACCGATATATACACTTGATTGATTTACAGGGACAGGTGAGCACAGGTCAAACCCAAATGAAAAAACCGGGTTCAACACACGTGCAATAACATTGAAAATCATGACACGAGCACAAGGTTAAACCCGAGCTGTGAAACTGGATTCAACACAGAATGAAGACAAGTACACTTGAACAAAATGAACAAGTGGAGCATCTGTGTAAACTGGGCAAGTATGGTCGAGCACAGTTGAAACTCAAGCAAATGAAAACATCACAGCAACACTGCAGCCAACATGAATCAGAGATTACAAATTCAAATGTGCAAGTGCTAACCAGAGTAAAGTCCAACACAGTTACAACTGACTACATGCAGGAGAACAAACACAACACTGCAGCCAACATGAATCAGAGATTACAAACTCGAGTGTGCAAGTGAACATGACAGGAAACCGTTCGATATGAACTGATGAAGCAGTACCAATGAACATGCAGTCAAACTCAGTAACAATGGAATGAACCAGTGATATATACAATGAAACAACTCCACTGACTCAAATGAGCTCGACCAAATAGCCAACATGATCAAAGAATGAATATGAGACCAAACTGCTGCAAGACCACATGCATGTAGACATCAAGCAAATAGAGGCAAAGGCATAATGCATCATGAACATGTAACTGACCAGAGAATATCAACTACTCAAATGAATTCAACGATATTATGGAGTGTATACAACATGATGAGTCAGTGCAGTAAACAGTGAAGCATGTTCATGGAACACAGCAACAACAGCCAGTACCAACATGGACAGAAGGCAGTGAAACTCAGAGCATATGAAATGCAGACTAGAAGTGCAACTACAAGATACAGCAAGCTACAAGTTATGCAGGATCAAAGCGAACAAATGTCAACACAATGAAAAAACTCAAATCTGGCCAAAAACAAGACAGACCAACACAACAGCCCCAAAACCAAAGATGCAACAGATAATAATGCAGGAAAGACTCGAATGACCAAGTGCACCACTGACAATATCAAAAACTCAAATATCAAGCACATGAATTCGCAAATAAATTTCAGACCCAAAGAATCAACTACAAGCCCAATTGGCAACACAGCAGCAACATGTACACAGTAAACAAAGACCAAAGTGCATGAACAAAGTGAAGACCACAAAGGCAGTGCAACAGTGGTGATGCAATGGCACATGACTATCATGGTACATTTCAAGTTCATCAGTATATGACAGCAACCAGAGACAACATCACACAATCGAAGATAACTACAGTACAAAATCAAATACCAACTATCCAAGTACAACATGAACACTATAGGCCGAGGTGAACAATGTAAGGGACGAAGCCATGGAAGCATAGCAAAGCCAAAAATCATCACAGTCAATATGAACAAGTCAACATCAAAGCCGTGGGACGCAAGAAATGAAATTATACGCATATGAAAAAGTCAGAATCAATCTCAATCATTCAAGCATCATCAAGTGGCCGAAGTGAATCAGTTGACGAATTCAATTAGAAAATATACGACGCAAATCTAGGGTTACAAACCCTATATAAATTGACATCGTCATCGGCAATTTTGGCATCAAGTTCAAGCAAGTCAAAACCAGGAAAAGCAAAAGCTAACATACCAATTATAATTCGAACTTGATCGAATTGAAGTAGCTGTCTGCAATTCAAAGTAACATCTGATCGAACAAGCTAGCATCGAAAATAATCATCTGCTTCGATCGAACATCTTGAAGCAGCGCTTCAATTAAAAACCCTAAATTGGAACGAAGAAGGGACAAATCCCTAATTCAATTTCACGAAAAGCCGAAGCCCTAAGTCAAATCTCTCGAGAGCAAATTTTACACAGCAGCCATTGATTAGAGAAGAGAAGGAGTCGAAAATAATAAAAGGATACAGGTTAAGGAAATCAAGCACTTGGGCCGGCCTTGTTTACGCAAAGGGGTAAGAATTTTAAAAATAGGGTTTTTTATTTTTAATTTGTTTTTGTTTTGTATTTTCTTTTTAAACCGTTTCAATTTCTAGTCGTGTGACTAGGGGACAAGCTACGTGGCGTAGCTTGAGAATTCGCAACTCGGTAGTTGAGTTGTGGCAGGGTTTTGAGCGTAGAGTTAGATTAGTCAATAGCGGGTATAGCGAGTTTACGTGTGTAAGCGAGGGACTATCTAATTTCTAGTAGAAACCTTGGGGGCAGCACGTAGGCAGGGTTTTGCCGAAGCTGGGTAAATTCTGTGTTGTTCTGTTTTTTCTGTTATTTATATTCTGCAATATCTGTGCTGCTATTCTGTGATCTGAATTGAAATTAATTAATAAGCTTCCGCGATTAATTTTTATAATTTACACCATCACCCTATTCACCCCCCTCTAGGGTGAAATCGATCCTACAATTTTCTCCACCACAACCAGGATCTATTTGCATGGACGCACGCTGACATGACTGGAATCTCCCCAGACGTGGCATGCCACGTACTAAACATCGATCCTACCAAGGCGTCAGTAAAGCAGAAAAAGAGAAGTATGGGGGCAGAGCGATCAGCGGCCCTCGATGAAGAAGTAAAGAACCTACTTGCCAACAACTTCATACGAGAAGCCATCTACCCAGAGTGGATCGCTAACCCGGTACTAGTAAAGAAGGCTAATGGGAAGTGGCGAACATGCATTGACTTCTCCAACTTAAATGACGCTTGCCCGAAGGATTGCTTCCCACTCCCCCGAATCGATCAGCTTGTGGACAGCACAGCCGGACACGAACTCTTATCTTTTATGGACGCATACTCAGGATATAACCAAATTCCTATGCACGCCCCCGATCAAGACCACACTAGTTTCATCACTGACCGGGGATTGTACTGCTATAGAGTAATGCCTTTCGGACTTAAAAACGCAGGAGCTACCTATCAGCGCCTCGTCAACAAGATGTTTGCGAAGCTAATAGGACGAACTATGGAAGTTTATGTGGATGACATGCTAGTAAAATCGAGGAAAGCCAACGATCACGTAAGCCACCTGAGCAAGATGTTTCACGTACTTCGCCAATATGGAATGAAGCTGAATCCTCTAAAGTGCTCATTCGGAGTGTCATCAGGAAGGTTCTTGGGATTCATTGTCCATGCCAGGGGGATTGAAGCAAGCCCCGAACAAGTCCGAGCCCCGAAAGATATCAGGATACCTTCCACTCGAAAAGAAATGCAAAGCCTGAATGGAAAGGTGGCCGCCCTAAGCAGATTCATCTCTAAAGCGATTGACAAATGCGTCCCCTTCTTCGAGGCTCTAAAGAAAGACAAAGGAAAGTTCGAATGGACTGACGAATGCTTAACAGCCTTCCTTAACCTAATCGAACACCTCCAGAGACCACCAGTACTCTCAACTCCAAACGAAGGCGAAGAGCTATACCTATACCTTGTTGTGTCATCTCATGCTCTAAGCGCCGCTTTGGTGAGAGAAGACAACCGCGCACAACGACCAGTATACTT
Organism: Allium cepa; assembly: GCA_030765085.1. Lineage (NCBI taxonomy): Eukaryota > Viridiplantae > Streptophyta > Magnoliopsida > Asparagales > Amaryllidaceae > Allium > Allium cepa. Next base: position 632,980,552 of record CM060941.1, read on the forward strand.
TGTAAGCAAGAGGTTAACAGGGGCAGAAGCCAGATATCCTAAACTTGAAAAGCTAGCATACTGTTTACTAATCACGTCACGGAAACTGCGACACTATTTCCAATCTCATTCCATCAGAGTTCTAACCGATCAACCGCTAAGGCAGGTACTCCATCGTCCTGACACTTCTGGACGACTACCAACGAAGGTAAGGAGCAATCTGAAATAGCAAAAGACATTAAGTGGAATCTCTTTGTAGATGGAGCTTCAAACGAACAAGGCTCGGGGGCAGGTGTTGTAATAATCACTCCCAGGGGAAGGAAGCTACACTATGCTCTAAGGTTGGAATTCGCTGCCACCAACAACGATGCAGAATACGAAGCAGTAATAGCTGGATTAGAACTTGCCTTAGAAATTGGAGTCAGTTCTTTATGTCTTCATAGTGATTCTCAACTTATTGTAAACCAAATACTAGGAGAATTTCAGACTCGAGGAGAACGGCTCACAGCATATCTAAAGAAGACCAAGCTGCTACTCGACCAACTGGATCACTATTTAATCAAACACATCCCTCGAGAGGAGAACGAAGAGGCCGACGAGCTGGCAAAGCAAGCTAGCGTGAAAGACGGTACCATTTCCGGAACAGTAGCCATATCAAAGCAACTAACCCCGAGTTTCGAGCAAGTGAATCTGGTAGCTGCAATCGAAGAAGAAACTTGGATGACTCCTATCCAAAAATTCCTACAAGATGGCACACTGCCCAGCGAGCGTAGCGAAGTCAAGAAAATCTTGAGAAAAGCTTCCCGCTACACCATACAAGAAGGCATCCTCTATCGACGCGGCTTCTCTAACCCCTTATTAAGGTTTGTCACTGGAAGGGAAGCCAAGGAAATCTTATCCAACATCCATTAAGGGAGCTGTGGAGATCACACTGGTGGGCAGACTCTGGCAAAGAAGATACTCCGATATGGATATTACTGGCCCACCTTAAACAAAGACGCCTTAGACTTCGTCAAAAGATGTGACAGATGTCAGAAATTTGCTAAGATTCCTCGACTACCAACAAATGAGATTACTCAAATGACCAGCCCTTGGCCCTTTGCAGTATGGGGAATTGACTTGATTGGCGAACTGCCAGTGGGTCGAGGCGGAGCTAAATATGCTATAGTGGCAGTTGACTATTTCACCAAATGGGTGGAAGCAGAACCTCTAAATAAAATATCTTCGGCAAAAGTTATTAACTTCTTGATCAAAAATGTGCTATGCAGGTACGGGGTTCCACTCAAAATCATATCGGACAATGGACTTCATTTGACAGCGAAGAGTTTGCCGACTGGTGCCAAAAGCACGGAATTCGCAAAAGCTTCTCATATGTGGCTTACCCCCAGGCAAACAGACAAGTCGAAGTTGTCAACAAAATTCTCAAAACTCTAATCAAAAAGAGGCTTGAAAAATCGGAAGGCGCTTGGGTGGATGAACTTCCTACGGCACTTTGGGCCTACCGCACATCTTTCAGAACATCAACGAGGCATACTCCTTTCTCTTTGGCATACGGATTAGAGGCCATACTCCCAGTCGAAACTGTAGTACCTTCCCACCGCAGGATCCACTATAACCCAGAAGAGAACGAAGAACTCCTTCACATGTCTTTGGATCTAATTGAAGAGAGGAGAAACGATGCAGTGCTCAAAGCAGCAGCTCACAAGCAAAAAGTGGCGGCGCAATACAACTCCAAAGTCAAGCATCGTAGCTTACAAGAAGGAGATCTTGTCCTCAAACGAATCTTCCCGCGCCCCGATGCACTAGATCCAATCTGGGACGAACCATATGTAATTCATAAAGATCTCCACAACGGAGCTTATATTTTGTCAACAGTGGACGGAGAGGTGTTCTAGAGGGCATGGAACATCCAACACCTTCGTCGATACTTTTCTTAACTTGTATTGCCCATATGAAGTGAATTAACAAAGAGAATCAGTGGACGTAGGCATTTTCGTGCCGAACCACTTTAAAAGCCTTGTCTCTTTTTTAACTTGTTCCTTTATATCTTGGCTGCTTGTTAACTTTATCCTTTTCTGTTGAACAAAATCCAGTGTAATGGAATTTCCATTCAAGACGCATCACGGCGCGACCTCTCCTGGACAAGACCTAACAGGTACTATAAAAATCTATGCCCTCGCCAATGAGACACTTTTGCTCCAGCATCCCTCTGCTGCGGGTTAACTCATTGCTCGCGATCGGCCCTTAAAGCCAACTGTAATGAGCCGATTATAAGCCACCGAGAAGGCCGACTATAGCTGAGGCAGCTCATTACGGCGTTCGGCACGCCGGCGACTGTGAACCTACTTTAAGCCCCAACATAAGGTGTGGCCAGCCAGGGGTAGTTCACGGTTGACGATCGGCACCCACGCTAGCCGGCCACGGTAAATCGAATAATACCCACGATTACAGGCCATAATGGCCCGGGTAGTTACTGTGCGCGATCTCGGCTCTGATGTATCTTAAGTACGGCTGTGGTAAAAAATAAAACTCCCCGCGGAGGCGTAAGATGGGTGACAAATGTCTCCAAGACCCACAGCTAGGGAAAGTGACTACAAAACCCATTTGCCATGAACTTAAGCACGTCGAAGGCCTTCCGTGATTGAAAGTTTTACTATTTCTTATATTCCTATTTTATTTAAAAACTTTCCTCCTATCCTAAATAACGATCCCTAAAGTACAAGTCACAAAGTAGGAGACACCCACAAATGGGGATAGGAACTCACAACTGGATGACAGGACACTCAGCTGCATTCCATACTCAGTCACACAAGACATTTAAAGCTACCATCTACAACTAAAACACGAAAGGCGGTACTCTCTTCCTCTGTCTATGAATGCGTAGCTATAATTTATTCACACATCACAATAACATTGCAAGATGTGAAATTATATTTTAAGCAAGAACTTGACATCAAGCACAATTGAATCACAGGCATATGCATAGCTGCATTTCTTATGCAACACACAAAATAACGAAAGCATTTAAATATAACAGAATCAGCTTAAGATAAAAATTACATGCCAAGAATAAAGTCGTTCATTACAAATAATATAATTATAGTTACATTAATGTTTTAGGACTAACATAGACAACAATGTCAATTAAACCAAAAGATGTCCTGGTCAAGTCAAGGAATCGGTTGCAACAGAACTTCACCTCTATTCTACTGGCCCTCCGAGACCTACTTAACCGCCGGATCGGAACTCTCAACGTGTTGACCAGAGGTATTTGGTGCTTCAGAGGTCCCGCTTGTCCAATTCAGGAAAGAACCCATTAATAGTCATGAACAATAGGCAATCAAGTTACAAAAAGACTAAAAGGGAAGACTTACCAGCATCTGCTCCTTGATCATCATCCTCCAACTGCACACCTACCTCCTCAGCAGTAAGCAGCCGCATACCCTCCTTTACCGCCACTTTCTCCTCCTTGGTGAACTGAGCCGTGACCACGTCCATCCTGAAGGCCACACCACCCTCCTTATCTGCTTCGGCCTTAGCCTCCTCCAGGGCCCTGAGATAAATCATGGCCATGACTCGGGGATAATCATCCATCCAGGATAAGTTGCCCTGTTTCCAAGTGTGAAAGTACATATCCTGAAGCATCTCATCCATTATCCCCTCGTTCTCCTCGAACTCCCCTATTCGGACCTCAGAAGCCAACAACTTTGCAACGGCAGCGTCCCTCTCCGATCGGTATCGCGAGCGGTCAGCCTGAAAGGATTTCCTCATCGCCTCCATCTCCTCCTTCAGCTTGGTTTGAGCAAGCTCTGCGGCTTCAAGCTTCCCAGATAACTCCTCTACCCGCTCGAGATCCGCTTTCCGAACCTCATCCACCGTTGTAATAGCCATATCGATCCGTTCCCTGCAGGCAGCCTCCATTTTTCGTAACTCTGCCCTGCTAGCCTCTTCCATGGTTTTCTTTAGTCGCCTGGAGGCAGCCTCATGCTGAGAGATCTGGATGGCCTGATCGGCGAGTTGTTTGGCCTGGTCGGAAACCGTTAACCGCAATCGAATGTTAGCACTCCCAATTTCCTCTCCGGCCTTGACCAGTCGGGCATGATGCCCCATCAGCTTCCTGGTCTCCTCAGCAACCCGGTCAATGTTTGCCTTAGCTTCGTCCCCCAAAGTTACAATCCGAGTGGTAAGAAAATCAAGGTCCAGGGACTTAGCCTCATCAAGCACCCTTACCATAGGATTGCGAGGGAGAAGGTGCTCACCAGTAGCCTCGTCGAAGGAAATATCATGAGAGCCTGGATCCAGATCCGGATGACCCGCAAACGGATTACGAGCCAAGCCGGGATGATCTATTGGGGTAACGGTAGGGTTTTCAGACGGGTGCGGGGAAGGTATAAACTCAATATTCTCCTCCGTGGTATCCTAAAGAGGTTGGGTTGGGGGCTGAGGACCAGGTGAGGGTTCGAACAAGGAACGACTCCCCTTCTTCTTTGGGATATCCTCTTCGATGACCCCAAGAAGAGGACGGTAGCCAACTACGTCTCCGGGGCGGTTAGTCGGAGGCTTCAGTTTAGTAGAAGCTTTGAGGAGTTTGTATTGTTCAAGACGGTGCCGAACATATGATGTCTTGACCGCTTCGCCCGCTTCTGGAATAAAAACCAAGTGTTACAAGCATACATTGAGCTATAATTCAAGAAACGTATCAAGTTAAGAAGAGTAAAAGGACGCTTTTGTTATACAAACCATGGGGAGGAGTAGGATACTGCAATAAGTCCTGGATCTCATTCCAGGACGGAAGCTGGCCATAAAATATTCCTATATCCTTATCATAAATGGAGTCGTCAGGAGTCAAAAATTCACCTTGAATCGCAGGAGTTGCCTTAGCTGAAATGCTCTTAGAAGATGAATCGGCACCAGTCCCGGCCTTGTCAGCTTTCTTTGGCTTCTTCACCAAGGCCGATCCTTCCTCCAACCCCTCAAAAGCTAGGCGGAAAGCATCATCTGCCACTCCTGGATCTCGCCAGCCTGCTCAGAAGACAGAGCCCCAGCGCCACTACCACTCTGTCCATCATCACCATGGCCATCACCATCACCTTCCCCATCACTTCCACTCTCCGCCTCACCTCCTTCATCCTCGCCTCTTTCCTCCTCCACATCTTCCTCCTCCGGAACATCTGGACATGTGTTGGGGGAGGGTCCATCAGACTTCTTCTTCCCCCCGGCGACTGGATGTTTCGAGAAGGGTTTCCTTTTGCCGCTCTTCGCCGTAGCCCCTCCTTTAGCTTTGGCAGCCTTCTCCTCAGTTGTGTCTCTTTGCTTGACCATAGACTGGCGTGGCAGAATCAAGTTGAACTCCAAAAGAGTAGCATTCCTGATCAAATAAGAGGCTGCCCTCTCCCTTTCCGGAATGGCTTCTATCTCCGCAGCCATCTGAACCAGGCAATCACTCTCTACAACCGCAAAGCCACCTGTCACTAGCAAGAAATAAAGCACATAAGGAGGAGCATTATAGTTAGAACAGAAATTATAAATAAGATTCAACTTACAGCCAGAGGTGAAGCGGTGGAAAGAAACAGAGTCATCCTTGACAAAAAACCATTCCTTCTTGAACATGCTGAACTTTGAATATAAGTCCAGGACCGGCTTGAAAGACACGACAGATTCTAAGCTAATATATGGAGACCCCTTCTTGTAGCCTCTCAAGTTGTACAGATACCGGATCTCCCGCTTGGAGGGGGGCGCCCGTATTTTCGCTGGAAAATGATGAACAGACTCACCAAGATGGCATAGGAGTTGGGCTGAAGCTGTAAAGGGGCCACCTTCAAGTATGTGATGAAGCTGACTATCCAAGTGTTGATCGGAGGAATAGCCCCACACATGCAATGATACCTACTATAAGCAAAATATCCTTCAGGGGGGTTATAAGGCATCACTCCTTCCCCCGGCAACATCATGTGTGCTCTGTCAATCCCGAAGGATCTAGATATAATGTCAAGCTGCTCGTCTTTGAGGGAGCTGGAAAAGCAGTCAGGCGGTGAGTTCAAGAGCTCCTGAGGGCCGTACCCATCTACTAATGATCTCGGGGATGGTCCACGTCGTTCTGGCTCTGACCGGACTGGGGGCACTACGGAGGACTCTTCCATGTCCTTGGATTTCTTCTTATCAGAACGGGTTTCTACTTTATGAGACATTATCTACAACACGAGAAAAACATACTGTTAGAACAAGGAGTGTGGAGAAATAAACAAGCAAGTACATACGGCCTGGAATATCGTTCATAATTCAAAACATAAAAGCTCGATCGATAATTCGAGATTAAAGTCCATTCGGCCCTCGTACTTCCCAAATTCATTCGGCAGTTCGAGGCTAAGGGCCATTCGGCACTCACACTCCCAAGTTCATCCGGTAGTACGAGGCGAAGATTCATTCGGCACTCACACTCCCAAGTTCATTCGGCAGTGCGAAGCGAAGGTTCATTCGGCACTCACACTCCCAAGTTCATCCGGTAGTACGAGGCGAAGGTTCATTCGGCACTCACACTCCTAAGTTCATTCGGCAGTGCGAGGCGAAGGTTCATTCGGCACTCATACTCCCCGGATTCATTCGGTAGTTCAAAGCATGAGAGTCATTCAACAAGAGAAGACTAAATCACCTGGACCGGTAGTCAAACGTGATTCGGTGATATGATTGATTCGGTAGGAAAGGATTTGGTTCGGCTATTTCAATTAGTAAGGAATAACGAAAGCATGAAGCCCCTACTATAGGCAAGCATAGGTTGACTAGACCACATGGTTCGGCACTTAGGCCGAATAGGGAGAAAACAAAGCGCGAAATATGCAGGCATATGCCCCACTTTGGGGGGCAAATGTTGGGAGTATTCTCACCACCGAACCAAGGCAGGGCCGAACCAACCCACTTCCAACGCCTAGCCGAACCAACCCACTTCCAATGCCTAGCCGAACCAACACCAACCCTCTACCACCAGACCGAAGCCCTATCGGACCGGATCATTCCCCCACTAACAAAGCCCTACCGAACCACTCACTACCGGACCGGATCATCCACTCACCACCGGACCAGAACTCAACCCACTCACCACCGGACTAGAACCTCACCACCGGACCAGGGCCACCGGACCAAGACTACCGGACCAATCAATAACCCACCTACTACCGGTCCAATCCATGCTCCACCCACTACCGGTCCAATCCATGCTCCACCTACCACCGGTCCAATCCATGCTCCACTCACTGCCGAACCAAGACGTTACCGAACCAACATTGCCGGGCCAGGTTACAGCAGCACAGGCCCACCAGCGGCTATATACATCCGAGACCCCTACCCCCAGCCTCACTCTATAAATAGAGGGGTAGGGGTACAACAATGGCAGACAAATTTGAGAGCTCAAGCACGGATAGAACTTTCAAACAACTTTCATATACTTGTAATCAAAGCTTTGTACTTGTAATCTGAGCAGTAAAGGAGAATAACATATAAAAGTGGACGTAGGCACATTCTGGCCGAACCACTATAAATCTGTGTGTCTTTTACAGTTTAGTCTCTACTTTTTATATATTTGCATGAATCACCCAAATCACTAAGAACAATATAAAATCGACTAAATCATACGACTTGGAGGTGTTTGCCCATTTTTTGTGCAAACAATAATTGTGTTAATTTATGAAGTTGAATTTGATAACCTTAATTTGGAAGCAAGTGAAACAAGGTTAATTTGGTATAGTTGAGTAGAATTATTGTATACATTATTAGAATGTAATGTAATAATATTTAAAAAATGAAATTGTGAACTTAGTTAACATTTATGAAATGTTTCATAAATAAATTGAGAGGTAATGGTAAATGGGATAAGCAAATATAAATTAAAGTGAAATGATTAAATAAAGCCATGACTTGTAAATGTTATGAAAAAATGGATGTTGCATTAAATAGTTATAAATAAAGTTGTGATAACTTTAGGCTCAAATAATGTTTTTATAAAAGAACTTAAGCTTTTATAAATTGGTTATGAACTTAATAAAATTCCTTGTGAAATGATTTGCAAATAAATATAGTATTAAATGAGAAATATTACATGTGAAATGAATGTAATTTATATTGAAGAGAAACATAAGCAATACTATGAGAATGAATATATTAATATTTTACATTAAATGGAGAAATTCTACGAAACAAATATTAAAGTATGAAGTGATACTTGTGTTAATCAATGAGATTAATAATAAATTTGATTGAAATGCAATTGTGATAAAACAAGTTGGAATAATTACATAAGTTGTATGTATATTATTTTATTCGCAAAATTAATTTGATCCGGATTTGAGTACACAAGTTCTATGTGAATTTCACTACTCTGTGTTAGGATTTTTCATTCGACTCTTAATGGCGAATATTTGATATGTATTTTTGGCTTCATTCTAGAATTCTCTATCATAGTATATGGCTATGGAAGGAGAACGATGGTTTCTAGTAAAGAAATCATATTAAAGTCCGCATTAGGGAAGTTGAATGGACAATACTAGTTCGAAAGCGAACTTGTGTGATCGAGCGAGCGAGCGAATGTGATTTTGCAAAATGATGACATATGTACATCTTATGTTCTAATTTTATTGATATGCTTTGATGTTGAAATTGAAAGTTGTAGGGTTGGATATCTTTGTAATTTAAATTCGAATTTTCTTGTATGCAAAACTGCTATTAATCTAAAACCATTTTTTATAAGACAATTTTCTTTTATTTTTCATATACAAACTATCTTATTCTATTTTATTTACAAAACTATTTTACAAACTATTTTATTTACAAAGTTATTTTTAAAAATTATTTTATTTACGAAACTATTTTATTTACAAACTATTTCACACAACCATTTTATATACAAAACTATTCCACAAAATGATTTTATATACAAAACTATTCTAAATTCAAAACCTTTTATAAAGTAAAGATGTTCGATCACATATGGCTTTTCATACAACGAAATTGATTTTGGAAAAAAATTGGATTCTTGTATAAGATGGACTTATATAAGTACAAGTGATTTTGAAACTGTTAAATTTGGAAGGTATTCGATCTGAAAATGAAATCTTATATATAACGAAATTTATATAAGAATGATTTGATATATTCGTGATTATTGATTTTGGAAAGTACTTTATCTGAAAAAGAAATCTTATATATAACGGAATTTATATAAGAATGATTTGATATATTCGAGATTATTGATTTTGGAAAGTACTTTGTCTGAAAATGAAATCTTATACATAATGGAATTTATATAAGTGTGATATTTAAAGCTATGATTTTGAAAGGGTACTATATATGGTATATTATATTTTGAAGTAAGAGGTATGGGGAAGTACCTCCGTGAAGAAGTATAGTATGATGTGCTTCGACCCAGATGGACTTGGAATCTAGGAATGGATTCGACCGATAAACCCGAATGGACTTAGGTGAATTTAGAATTGGATTTCGAATTGTTATGGTTGTCCGGACTTAAACTCATGAGTTCCTCGATTTTTTTTCCACGGTAGATGGTTCTTTAGTTTACCCTATGGAGGCGCTTTCGATCCTGGGATCTGTTGTTTATAGATCTTTCGGGAAGGAAGTGCTTCCATTGCGTAAATCATTGAATCAGTAGCGTACCACTACAGCAGGGGTTGATGGTCCCCTATTTACGAACTGGCTACAACATTTTTTTGGAATCCAAAAGGTAAATGGATCTTCTGGAAAGTTTTGTGTCCACTGCGTAAATACTGGATCAGCAGTGGGCCACTGCTATCGTATTATCATGATTTGACATTGCATTTTGAGCGGTACATCTCATACCTATTTTTTTAAGTATTTTTCACTTGGTGTTGAAATAGGTCTACTAAGTACTTGGAGAATTCTAGCCTTACGCCTGATAATGCATGGCTAGAGCCTGCAAGAACGAGGATAAACCTGTTAAGACATCGAGTTATAAAAGTATTTTGATAAAGTATTATATAAAAGATAGTTTGGTCATTTTTTTCATTTCTAAATACTTTAAAATGTTTAAAATATTGTTTATTTATATAATACGTGGTTTAATAGTAAATAATTAGTGTTGTAAATATTTTAGAAGTTATTAATTAACTAAAACATATTTAAAGTAAATGATTATTGATTTAGTAATAATGTTTGAAACGTATCTTGAGATAAAACTAATAAATTTATAAATAATGGATTTAATGTTTTCAATATCTTCTTTATAAATATAAGTAATGATGTAAATAATTATTTTCAGATAGTTTACATATATTTATAAAGATGTTATTTAAAATATTTAAATGGTATTTATAAATGAAGCAAGGAATCTTACAAATGAATTTTTGAAAAGTATTAAGTATTAAAGATGATTGTTTTGCAAATGAAGTTTTCAAATGAATATTTCAAGTAAAATTTATATAAGTTTCTTTGAATGTATAATTTAAAGATATTATATAAATAAAAAAGTTTTGATTTGCGAAGTTTATTTATAGTAATATACTTGATAAATAAATATGAATCTCTATTTTGGAAGTATAGTTTGGAATATTTATTTGATTTCAAAGTACTAATAGTAAATTTATTGGTTTATTTACTGGTTGAATTTTTGTATTAAACCATAATAAATGTTTTTCAATGATTTAAATATTCATTTTTAAACCAATGTTTAAAATTTATTATGAATATATAAAATTTAATGAAATTTAATGTAAGATTTGAGTATATTATTAGTCTCGGTTTAATAATTTTGGGTTTATATTTATTTTAAAAGTAACGAGTCTAATAAATTATAGGATTAAAGGAACTTTATTTTAAAGCTAATTATATTGTTTTGATATTTCTAACATTGTTTTATACTTTTGAAAATCTTTACATAATGCTATGAGGATGTTTTAATTATATCTTTTATTTTTATTAAGTGAATGAGGCTAAATGTTTTAAGTGAATTTTTAGATATATTGAAATATTTCTTTTCTCTTCAAGGGCGAATACTAAAAACTTAAATTTTTATTCAATAATCGAATTAAGTTATAAACTTAAGTAAGGCGGTAGAAGCTTAAGTAATATATTTTTTATGATTCACTAATAACTTAAATCCTTAATGGAAAACAAATTATGTAAGTGATTGATTTTTATATAAATAAATCAATGGAAAAATAAGTAATGAGAAGAAAAACTGGTAGAATAAACTAAAGTAAATTTAAATTAGAATTTAAATTAATGTAATGGAAATTATACGAGAAAAACTTAAATAATAAAAGTGTTCAATGAAATTTGCTTATATAAACAAGAAATTTGATTTGAAAATAGTTATAAACCTGAGTTATAATTGTAGTGCTACTAAATAAAATGAAATAGAAAGTGAATATTGTAAGGAAAGAATTATGAACTTAAGTTAATGTTTGAAGCTATTGATAATTAAAGTAAATAATAAAATGAATACTATACTAAATTTAATGATTGTAACTTCAAAAATGGTTGATTACTTTGATCCCTTATGAAGATTGTATGCTTGTTTGCAAAAAGATTGTTGTTATGTTGCATTGATTTATTTTGATTTTATGTGATGATGGTATGATTTTGGTTGAAAGTGATTGTTGTTATGTTATATTGATTGTTTGTTATTAATTTAAAACAATATAATCATTTCACTTCTATGTAATTTTGACCTCCTTGGATTATATAATTGGAATACAGGTTATGGAAGCAATTGCTACTGCTTTTAGCTTCATAAAACAAGCGTTATTTGCCCATCAAATAGGTACGTTCTTGGATTACGGTTTTCTAGCGATATTATACTGTTTCTCTAGCTATTGGGATACATTATCTTTGAAAATATATGATATATTTTGTTATTTTGATATTATGATTTCTTCCAAGCCTCTCCGTACAAAGGAGACTCTGTCGAAATTTTTCACGAATTTTGGACTAAGAAAATTTTGTGAAATGTTTTCTAAACTTTTGTTAACTTAAGTATAAAAGGATTTATTTTTTATAAACTGATATTTTTTATTTAAGTTATTTAATTATGTAAATTAATTGTTTATAAATTTAATATTTTAAAGAAGAAATATTGATTTCTTAATTTCTTCTTTTCCCTTCTTTTTCCTTTAGGGGATGAAAATTTTTGAGTGGGAGATAACGACCTGTATTTTTCGACAATTAAAATAGTAAATTTAATAAGATTTTTGTAATTAAATGTTGGAAGAAATTAAAATTTAAGATTTATAACCGGAATAATAACAAAAAGGAAATGTAATAAAGTTAATTTAATTCAATTATTAATAAGTTTAATGAAATTCCAATAACGAAATAATGTAAATGTTATAATTTGGTTATAAATTGAATAGAGGAAAACAAATGTGATATTGAAATTATGAAATAATATAATTAAGGGGAATTGAGTAAAATCAGTGTTAGTTAAGTAATTGTAACATTTGCTTGTTAATAATGAACTTATAAGTGTGATGAAAAGTTAATGGTAACAATTAATATACATGTTACCTATTTAATTATTTGGTCTATTAAATTTAATTGGAAAGCAATTGCAATTAATTCACTTAGTTAATGCAGATAATTAGTTAAATTGATAATCGTAAAATATTAATGCAATAAAATATATATCAATGTTAACTATGTATGTAAGGTAATAATTGATTTAATAAGAGAATGAGACCAAGACAAACAAATTAATTGAGACTTTAATTATAATTAATGTGTCAAATTGACCAAAATTAAATAAAATGGAAATACAATAGTTAATACAAATAGAAGATGGAAATTGGAGTATATTAACATAATGAAATGTAAAAACAAATGTTAACTATGTTTATAGGGTAATAGTGGATTTAACAAAAAGATTGCAATTGAGTCAAAATAAATTTATTGAAATTAAATTATAATAAACTAGATTTAATTATAGTGAAATTGAACACTGTAATTAGTGTAATAAACAATAGTGAATTGTCTTATAACCTTGTATTAAGCCATTGCAAACGTATAAGTGAATAAAAATGATGAAATTGGTTAGTTTATGAATATTGAGTTTAAAAGTGATTTAATTAATTTATTTTTATTTATTTAATTAATGTGAAAATAGCCATTTTAGCCACTGACTCGGATTTCAACGAAACCAGTTTCATGGGATCCATAAAGGTGAATTATTATAGGATTTCAAGTTTAGCAGCTATCAGACTTGTCGTTTTATCGTACGGGCTCGAAACACCCAGAAATCAATTTAATTAAAATCAATTAAAATCGACTTGAAATAAGCTGATTTCAGCATAACTTCTTCATACGATTGAATTAGGACTTGAAACCTGTTCCATTGAGTTTAAAAATATTGAAAACATCTATTTTGATATTTGGGATGACCTGTTTTCCTTATGGAGGCGGAATGGGCTTTTCGGGTGGTTTATCGTTCCAATCCAAATCAGATCTGGTCCATTCATTCTATTTTTCTGATCTGCCTATAAATACCTCATTATAAACCCTAATTATTTATTATTTCTCATTGACAGTACATACAATTCTTTCTACTCCTTTCCTCCTTAATGGTAGAAACAGATTCAAACTCCAAACCCTCAAATTCAATTTCAAAACCAAATCAAAAATTCAAACTCCTCCAAACTGTATCAAAATATATGTCATTTTGAAGCCCTCGATGAGCACAATCCAAATCCATAGTATTTTTTTCAATTTGGGTTTCTGTGTGGTCAGAATTGAATGATTTATTTCTGACCGTTCATATGAGGGTCTTGATTTTTATGGAGGATCGTCAGCTTGGCGACGATCGGGAGGTGCATGATTGTAGAACTCGAGGAGCAGTGCTCATCCATACGGTTCGTTCATACGATGGGTTGATGAATTTGTCGTGAATCGACAGTATAGGGGGCGGCAACGTGGTGTAGATGGTGACGCTGTGGCGTGCAGCGTGGGACCCAAGGGAGCGACCGGAGGTGGAAAAGCCAACGGTGAAGTCTGATCTTGGTGATGTAGCTCGTCACGTCAACATTTAGGGAGCCGTTACTGGCGGCGCTAGGGTTACAGCATGAAGATGCTTTCGCGTAGAGGAACACGTAAGCGGGGTGCGTGCTGACGTAGTGTAGTGAAGGAAGTGTTCTGGTGTTTTTTATTAAAAATCCAAATTGTCATATGTTCTGATGTGCATAACTTTTACATATGAGGTCCAATTCACACGCGGTTTCTTGCGTTGGGATCGTATCGAAATTCTGAGACTATTAGAATTTTAAGCTTAAATTGGATTTAAATTCAATTTGAATTTAAAGGTGAGTGTTTTAACCCACTCACAACTTCTAAAACTTCTTGTGTTTGTTAAATTAAATTTCTGATGTGATTGAAAATTTATTTAAGGCTGTTTGGTGTATTTCAATCATCATCTCGGTTCATTTGAATTTGTTTGAATTAAATCATTATTTAATTTATTATTGAATTTAAATTGCCAATTAAATATCTATTATTGATTTTTAGTTATCTATTGATGTTTATCGATTGATTTGGATGATGATTGTGATGGATGATTGATGGTAGATATTGGATGAATGGATGTTGTGTTTTATATCGTTATAATACTGCAAGTTCACTATGGATTGAAATGATACATACGCGAACGATCTTATAGATTAGGGAAATATCGTTATGGATTGAAATGATAAACCCAAACGGTTTTCATTGATTTGAAATGTTGATTTTTGGTACTGGTAGAAAGGACATATACCCATATAATTTCTTGAATTTGGATTTTGTTTGGAACTGAATTATTTGGAGGGTTTAAGTTAATTCAAACTTCGGATTTGTTCTAATTAGATGATTAAGACTGATATTTCGAATTATTTGAAATCTTCTGAATAAATATATTCACGTTGTACACTTGATAGGAGATTAAAAATATCGTAACATCTTTGAAGCCATTGCATTCACATTTTATTTTAGATTAATTTGACTTACATAAGAACTTTTAGTTCTGAATCGAGTGTTTTGTTTTCATTACGCTTGGGTCGGTCTGAGCTTTTCAGTGTATTGAAAACTATTTTCTTGAGGACGAAGACGAAGACGAAGATTCAATATATTATTTGTAACTATTCCACTGCTTCCTGTGTTCCGCTGCATTATTTGTTTATTTTCTGATGTATGTAAAACTCTGATTTGAATTTTAAAAGTGTAATCAAATGTCATTTGTAAAACAGTTTCATGAACTGTTTATTTGATTATTACATTTTATCATTCCACTGCGAGATTCTGTGTTTTTTTTTCCTTCTTTTCTTTTATTTTCTTATTTACCCCATTAACAATCCTCCCTTTTGAATGGTTTGAATTAGACATGTGTTGTTTATTGTCGATTTAAACCGTCCAAAAAAGTGGGTCGTTATAGATTAGCAGCATATTTCAACTGTCATTTCAAGTGAAATCAAATTTAATAAATATAAGAATGTTAATCATGAGCGATTGCTCACCTTTCGAGGCTATAGAGATTCAATAATGAAATGAGCTACGAATCCAAGCATGAATTTCCAAAGCAAAGCAAGATTGGCACGAACAAGGCTAATCAATAGGAATTGATGTAAACAAATCAAATTAGCTTAACATAAACTGAAACAAAATAAATATTATATCTATATATATATTTTTTTCTCAAAAATCAACATAAAATTTGAAAACCCAAACTTATGTATACTCATATATATAAATTAATATATAAACATATACGAACTCATATACATTAAAATCAATATATATATATACATATTATATTTTTATTTTTCAAAATCAATATTTAATTTAAAACATGTATAAATTAAAAGTTAAAATATCAATATGCACTTCAAATTTCAAAAACAACACTTTAAGCAGTATTTGCAAAACAAACTTTTTCCAAGTTAAAATTAAACTACATTATCATTCACATACATTAAAATAAAATATAAATACACTTATATGAATATATATATATATAACTAACCAGATTATGTACAACTTATGTAAACCCATACATGAACAACAAAATGATATAGGACATATGTAAATTCATATATGTAAAGTATGAAAGCTGCAAATACAATTTATTTAAAAAAATATTATATTTATAAGACATGTATATATAATTGGAAGCCAAACTACAAACTATTGAAAAGTAAACCATTTATATATATATATATATATATATATATATATATATATATATAGCTAACAGATAATATATTACTAACATTAGATACAACAGAAATAAATTATATATTAACTTATATAAATATATACAGCAAAATCAAAAATTAACAAACATTTACCATAAGCATATTATATATAAGCACTGCTGAAAGTGGATTCAAAAAAATCATATACTATCTCACTAACTCACTATACACACACACACACACACACTTTATATTTCTTCTTTGATACACAGCTTAAACTATACCATTCCAAAAGCAAAATGGAAATGAAAACAACATTAGCAGACAAAACAAAACTTTTATATATATATATATACACACATATATGCAAAGCTAGAATGCTTATTGATATAAGAAAAAGAAAGAGGAGAGATGAAGTTGTCGTGTAGTTGCTTGCAGCCGAGGGAGGTGATGGGAACGGCTCGGCGCAAGGTGCTCGGCGGGTGGCTGGAGACGCTCGGCCAGTGGAGGAGGAGGCCATACACGTGTAGGGGAAGGGAGAAGGTCAAGGCGGTGCTCGAGAAGGTGGTGAGTTTAGTTGTTGTGTTGGGTGATGCTCGCTTATGGGCCAAGGTGGGGAAGAGTGAGGGCCGTCACACGGGGTGGTGAGAGGGAGAAGAGAGATGGGTTTGTGTAGGTTCGAGGAGGAGGGTGCAGATCTCGTCGGTGATGTGTCTTGGGGTTCGGGTCTTGGGGTTGCGGCATGGTGGATGGTGAGGAGAGGTGAGGCATGGGTCCGCGACCTTGGGTTTTGCCAAGGGAAGGAATGCTTGCGTGTGTGGTATGGGGAGTCTATGTTGGAGAGGAGGGAAAAGAAATAAAAGAAGAGAAAGGCTGCCATTCTCACTTTATATTATCAATGTATATTTTTATTTTCCTTAAAACAAGCAACATAGAAAATATATCAACCGACAGGAATAACAAAAGTCACCGGTTGAAATTCATGATAATATTTAAAACAAGTAGCCATTTCATTCCATGTGAATTATGAAAGGACAAAGAAAAAAAGGTTTTAAAACGGGTACCGATATGAAATCGTTTTTCAATTTTTCCAATGTGTATTGGACACCGAAACAAAAATATGAATATGCCACGAAGATCAACATGATGAGACAATCAACACGG
Organism: Allium cepa; assembly: GCA_030765085.1. Taxonomy (NCBI): domain Eukaryota; kingdom Viridiplantae; phylum Streptophyta; class Magnoliopsida; order Asparagales; family Amaryllidaceae; genus Allium; species Allium cepa. The sequence goes on from CM060941.1 coordinate 632,997,870, forward strand.
TACACGGATATCAGTGATACGAACAATCTACCAAAAGTCGAAATTCGGTGCAAAAAATGCTGTTAAAACACCGAAAATATGATGAATGGAGCAATAGCAGTCCAAATTTGGTGAAACGAAATATGTCGTCTCATTTAAAAGATGATTTACAAATCTATTATATAAAAATATACAGGTTTGGAAAATATTTTATTATCATCAAATTTAACAGATTTAAATTTAAATAAAATCACATAATAAAATAAACTTTCAAAAATTTTGATGAAAATTTACCATTTGCTATGTTTAAATAGACGTATTACAAGTATCAAATTTTTATTTCCAAATTCAATTATTTAAAATTTCACAAAAATTCGGTTATTTACGTTACTAAAACTATCAAAATTTTAGGGTCGTTACACTCTCCCCCACTCAAAACTTTTCGTCCCCGAAAAGGAAGGAGATAAAAGAATAGAAACAACCATAAAGAAAATAGATTGAAAAACAAAATAAAACAACTAATTTAAACCATATAAATTTCTTTTATTTTTAATTTGGTTTATATTCAATTAATTGATTTCAATTCAAGGTATTTCATTCAGTTGATTTAATTTAAATTTACTAATGTTTTTTACAAAAAGGTTTCTTTCAAAACAAAATTTATTTATAAATTCCTTTTAACATCATTTTATGTTGTAAATTATTCAATTACATATTCAGCTTTTGAATGATTTAGGTAAGTTATATATATTGGAATGCAATCGAATATTATACAAGTAAAATTTTCTAATTCAGTTATTTCAAGTTTTAAATATTTATTCTAAAATTTAAGAGTTAAATTTTCGATTCACTTCTAACCCTTTAGAGATACATGTGTGTGTGTGTGTGTGTGTGTGTATTCTATATCAAATCAAATCTAAAATCATATACCTATAAACATATTATACATCAAGTCATACTTAAGAAATTTAAATCAAATTCATTTTTCAAAACAAAATGTAGCAAAGCTACAAAGTGGTCTCTCTACTCTAAAACTCGAAAATGAATGTCGATGATGCTGCAGTCATCACCAAAATTATTTTCCAGCGACAAAAGAGGAGAGTACCGATTTGAAACTTTTAAAATTCTTTGAAAACAATTTCTATTTGAAAATACTTTTAAATAATATACCTTAAGAATTTTAAAACCAAATTTTCTAAAATATCCTAAATTGAATCCTCAAATTCTTAGTTTAAGTTCATTTCAATTCTAAATTAGTTTATAAACCATGTTTTATAATTTCATTTATTTATATTGTGTCAGTTTGCTCTGTTCAAGTGTATTGGAATTTCTATCGATAACATTGATCAGACGAATCGATCGAAATCCAAATTAGTATTAACAACTCAAGCAACACAATATATAAAACATTTTTATATTAATTACAAATACACTCCCTCACTCGATTATTCCAGAATGGTTTTCAAACAAGGATAGAGATCCAAATTTAGGTGAATCCTAGTCAAAAATAATTCTAATTCGAAGGTAGGCTCGAAACGAAGACGAGATAAGTAAATTACAAAATAGAAAGATGGGTATACTGATATAAATCGTGCGCGACCTTAGCCGGGTCAACCGTGACTTCAAGAATAGATCGATGTAGAATCTAGAGACAAATCGACATTCGATCTCAAAATAATAGAATTCGGGTATAACAAGAGATAACAACATCTAAACCGACGATATAGAAATCTCCGGCTAATCAATGCCTATTGTAAAGGAGTTTCACCCCTTTATAAAGCATTCAGTGGAGCTATGGGATGCTTCAGAATCAAGAAAAACACGAATAGGGAGAGACAAGAATGAATTTCAGAATGAAGGGGAAAGTTCCAAAATTCAAAGAAAATCCAAATCAAAAAGGAAGGAATTCAAGCTTGAAAGAAGGCGATTCTGTAATTAAATTTACATATATGCTAAGTTTTGCCTAAAACCATAGCTCTAATACCATATTTAACATCCTGATATTTCGTGCCATTTGCATCCACACATGTCGGACTTAAATTGCTTAAAATATCATATTGTTAATTTATATTTGGCAAAACTCAGCATATGCAGTAAATAAATCAACCACATAATCACAAACATAGAGTAATATAACAATAAGCAGCAGAAACAGATGAATAGTAGTTCATGAAGCTACTATATATATAACAAAATATGAAACAAAATATAGCGGAAATCAATACATAGAAGTCTCAATTCATAGTCAAATAACAAAATCTGAATATATCACTGGAGTCAACTGAATAACTGCAAGCTGAATAGATAGTTGGATCTCCAAGCGAAGCTCCAAACTCCAAAGGTGAGTCTCAAATGCTGTGACACTCAGTCTGACCCAAGCATAAAGCAAAACACAAAACACTCGAGTCAGGATTAACATTCTTATATCAATAAATCCAACTCAAGTGAAATATCAACTGAAATACAAGTAACTCAAAGGATGTTTGGGATAACCATCCTCTAAGGATTCATGGAACTATCTAATATGTAGTACAATACGCTATTATAATATGTCTATAGTAAAGTAAAAATATTAAAATAGCATTAAGGCGTTGCCCAAATCCCCCTTAACACATTTTTTTATATTTCCATGGTCTATATAGTACCGTAAACCCTCCGTAAAATGGAGGCTATCATAGGGCACTACATAGGTATGGTACAAAACAAACTCGTAGTGGGCTCGATATGGTAGGTGACATGGCACAACTAAGCAATACTAGGGTAGATATACCAATTACACTTCCGGGCTATTGGTAATACATAGCCGTAGCTTTCGTCCAACTCATCCAACACTCCCAAAATCCAAGGGTGCACCTAATCAATCACAAAGTGATATAATGGTACCGAAGAAGTGTGTCCGATCGGAGGAGCTACATCACTTGGCCCGTCAATTGCTCCTGTTTTAGCTACCTTAAGCTAACTCATGGGAGTCAGGTCCATGTATATACCTCATATAGGATCGTCGCCAACCATCCTACTTCATTCTGGAATCTCCACCGCGTACACGGTTGTTAAAGTGGTTTTCGATATCAGCAGAGAGTATGACAATAACCGATCCCAGTCTCTTTAACAACCAAACGTTATCATAACACCATGGTCATTCATTTCAAATAATTAATACTTCATATCAAAATATCATATCATTTCAAAACCATATCAATTCGAGATCATTACTTACTCTAACATAATATTCATTTCCAAAAATCAACATTTTCCAAAATTATAACTCTTTCGAAATTATAAATCTTTGAAACCATAACACTTTGGAAATCATAACACTTTGAAAACATAATATTTTGGAAATCATAACACTTTGAAACATAGCTTTGAAATCATAACACTTTACTCTTAAATAGTTTAGATAGTTTATATATTAAAATAATTATAAGTTAAAATAGGTTATATTAAAAAAATAGTATATTAAATTTTTTTTATATTGAAAGTAGTTTATATATTAAAATAACTTATAAAATAGAATATTTTTATATATATTAAAATGCTTTATATAATAAAAAAAGTTTCCTCAAAGTTCACAAAAAAAATCATATCAAATCAACTCAAATTCCAAAATCCCATTTAAATACATCGCACTGAAATCAAAATCCCATTTCAATTCAATTCAAATCTCAATAAACCAATTATATCGATTTCAAATATAGATTTGAACTACAAAAATAAACCATTTCAATTTCAATAGATTTCAGAGTTTAAAATATTTAAACCTTTACAATAACTCAATTTGATAAATTCATTTATATTTCAAATTTGACTTCATATTTATTTAATATTGAAATATTCACTTAGTCAATCCAATATCATTTAAATAAAACCTTAAATTACAAATAAACTAAATATCCCATTTGAATTTATTTCAAATTTCAAAATATTCATTTAATCGCCATAAACCAAGATTAAGTAATAAATTCATATCTTTAAAATCTCAAATTCAATAAGTTTCAAATCAATTTTTATTTAATTATAATTCTTAAACAAATAAAATTTCAAATCAATTTCTATTTATCTTGGACCTTAATTTATAAAAATTATTATAAATCCATTTTAAAATATAATTTTAATTAAATATATAAACATAATATATACTAATTAAAATAAATTTTATTAAATTAAAGCTTATTATTAAATTTATTTTATCTTAAAACTTATTTATATATATATATATATATATATATATATATATATATTAAAATAATAAAATTTAGAAGTAAAATCCTAAAATTAATAAACTTCAAACTAACTTATAATTTTATAATTTCCAACACATATAATTTTAAAAATCTAAAATTTTAAACATATATAAAAATAACATTATAAAATAAAATCAATATTTATATAAAACCATACATATTTCTTTTCCAAAACCCAAGAATCATTTTATATATATATATACAAACGGTGTCTGTATATAATTTTCTATCCTATGGTCAAATGATATGGATATTTACCATTTCAATCCGCAATTTAAATATCTCCGGGTATATATCTTTCAACCCGCAATCCCAAATTCAGTTCAATGAAATTCGCTTGAGTTTATCATTTCAACTTATAACGATTTGTCCTATTCTAAAAGATCGTTTAGGTATGTATCATTTCAACTCATAGGGAATTCTAAATTGACAGGGAACTTGCAGAGTGAGAATAAGGATGATAATAATATAACATATCAACAACAGACATATATCATCAATAATATAAACAACAGGATATGGTGTCATATCTCTCGGGTGAACAATTACATATAATAGCATATCATATAACAACTAAATAGTTAATAGTTCAGATTAGCAGCATATTTCAATTGTCGTTTTAAGTAAAATCAAATATAATAAATATAAGAATGTTAATCGTGAGTGGTTGCTCACCGTTCGGGCTATAGAGATTCGACAATGAAATGAGCTACGAATCCAAGCACGAATTTCCAAAGCAAAGCAAGATTGGCACGAATTTGACAAACAAGGCTGATCAATAGGAATTGATATAAACAAATCAAATTATCTTAACATAAACTAAAAAAAAAAATATATCTATATCCATTTTCTCCAAAATCAACATAAAATTTGAAAACCCAAGCTTATGTATACTCATATATATAAATTAATATATATACATATACAAACTCACATACATTAAGATCAATATATATACACACATATTATATTTTTTAAATCAATATTTAATTTAAAACATGTATAAACTAAAATTTAAAATATCAATATGCACTTCAAATTTCAAAAACAACACTTTAATCAATATTTGCAAAACAAAAATTTTCCAAGTTAAAATTAAACTACATTGTCATTCAGATACGTTAAAACAAAATACAAATACACTTATATATATAACTAACCATATTATGTACAACTTATGTAAACCCATACATGAACAACAAAATGATATAGGACATATGTAAATTCATATATGTAAAGTACGAAAGCTGCAAATACAATATACTTAAAACAACATTATATTTATAAGACATGTATATATAATTGGAAGACAAACTACAAACTATTGAAAAGTAAACTGTATACATACATACATACATACATACATACATACATACATATATATATATATATATATATATATATATATCTAACATATAATATATTACTAACATTAGATACAACAGACATAAATTATATATTAACTTTATATACACATAAAGCAAAATCAAAAAATTAACAAACATTTACCATCTGCATATTATATATATAAGCACTGGCGAAACTGGATTCAAAAAAAAACATATACTAACTCACTATACACACACACACTCTCTCTCTATATTTCTTCTTTGGTACGCCGCTTAAACTATACCATTCCAAAAGCAAAATGGAAATGAAAACAAGATTAAGGGACAAAACAAAACTTATATATATACATATATGCAAAGCTAGAATGCTTACTGATATAAGAAATAGAAAGAGGAGAGATGAAGTGGTCGCGGAGTTGGTTGCAGCCGAGGGAGGTGATGGGAATGGCTTAGCGCAAGGTGCTTGGCAGGTGGCTGGAGACGCTCGGCCAGTGGAGGAGGAGGCTGTAATGACCCACAATATTTACACAACCATGATGTTGTGATTTAAACAAGTATAAAGTATTGAAATATATTTGTGCACATTTGGACTTGGGGGTAAATTTGTAATTCCCCAATGGTTAAAACCCTAGCCGTGAATGGATTAAAAAATAAAAATAAAAATAAAAAAAGAGAAGAAAAGGAAGATGTGGCCGGCTGTTTTTCATTTTAACTTTCTCGTTTCAAAACAAAAAAAAATGGCCGAAGCCCTAGAAATCAGATTGGGGGAAAATTATCTCGCCGTATCGAATGGCGTTGGATTCGTGAGAAAAAGGGGAAAGCTACGGCAATATCTAGGGGATCGACATCTCATATAGCTACGTGACTGTTCTTAATCATGATTTGGCAATAAGACCTATCTCAGGCAGCCGTGGTTATATTTTCCGTAAATTAATTTGTGTGTATGGATGCTTTGCGTGTATTGATGCTTGTTAATGATTGTTTGATCTTGGTTGCTTGCGTATTCATATATTGGTGATGATTAAGTCTGATTATGCTCATATCTGTACTGAGATGATATTTATTCACTATTAAGTCACGATACACTGATTTAACACTTGTATTATTGCCAAATGAATTGCTTAAGCACACTCATACCAGACGTATTATGTCTGACCCTGTTGATTGTCTCGACAATCTCCTGGGGTGTCTCATTCAACGAGGCAGTTCGGGATGATGTTTTTACAGGTTGCTATGCACATATTGATGAGATGATGACTTAAGAGATGGAGTTAGAACGATTTATACTGCATATAGATGATATGAAGAAAGTATTTAAGTATTTTCATTGTCACTTCATATGTATTGCTGAACTAAAATATGTATGTAATGCCATGAACAGTGAACCATTATGTGTTAGATTGATTTGTGTATAATCTTGAAAACTGTATTGTCTTATGTGTAATTGCAAGTTGAAACTGAAACACTTGGATTATTCAATTTGTATATATTTCCTGAAATCTGTATTTAGAGAAATACTGGTGTCAAGGCAGTATACACAAGTGTTTACACTTGTGTATATGTGCAGACCCATAGAACTGCTGAGTTTTGTGATTTAAAGGATTTTTTTTTTTATGGATTTTGTTCAAGTTTCCTTTCAGAAGTTTTGGGAAAAACTTTTATAAACTTATCTTGATGGATTATTTCCATATTTATGCACAAGCATATATGGATCTGGAGTTTGATTTTTGTATGTAATTTATCATATCTGAGAATGTGTATATATATATATATATTTATTTGTTTTGGCAAGTTGAATGCCTTGAATGTGAAAAGCAAAGATGAGATATATATATATTTTTCCTCTATGTTATGGTCTTTTCTGAGTTCAAGTTACTTAGTCCTGTGATATTTGATTTTTGATGAGATATTTGATATTTGATATTTGCTATTTGATATTTGATATTGGATCTGTGAAAAGCAAAGATGAGATATTTGATGCCGCAAATCTTTGAAGGAAAGATGGATTGTTTTGATGCTTTCAAATGCATTATGATTTTTGGGAAATGAAATTTTTATGCTAAGTGGCTGTTGCTATTCGAATCTGTATACAGCATATAGCTAATATATGTTCATGTGATAGATTCTGGAATTATATTGAGCACTTGCCATATAAATTAAAATACGTGCATGCCTTCACTTTACATTTCTAAAATGAATAAACACGGTTTTGGATAAGTTTTGCAAAAGAAAGTAAACTGTTTCATATTCATAAGTATTCTAGAAATGGATTACAATTCTATGTATTATCTTGAGATTTTATAAAAGGAACTTGTTAGTTTCCAATTGTTTGTGTTAAAAATATTTGTATGATGCAGAATAGCTTTTGCTCTTGCATCAGTGACATGTTTTGTTTTAAAGAAGGATAGTTGATGTAAATTCATCTTTTATGTCGGAATATAACTTGCATAAATGAGAAAGAGGAAACTCGATGACCTCATTTTTTTTATATAGTTGGATTGGTGATCTTTTGTTTATACATATAATTATTAATATTTTGTTGGTGCCAAGGCTTCATTGCCTATTCATTAATACCATTGTTTGAGCTTGTGTGTTGGCGAGGCCGTGCACACATGTATTTATATGTGTGTGTACGCGCAGCCACACCTATAATTGTGTTATAGCAAGAGTTGAGTCAATTAAAGGATCTCAATGATTTTTATGATATAATCAGGAATCCTGATATTTCCTGTCTGCTTGTGTATCTTTTGTGTCATATTGAAAATAATTTTTATGAAATGGGTTTATCTTTATATTAAAATGCTATGTGTGAATGCTTTAGCTAAATTTTCTTAAACTCTGATTTAATAACTAAAGAGATTGGTATATCTTCATATATATTAATCTATGTTTTAAGAATATACCAATATTTCTATATTGGTAATAGTGGATCCTGGTTTTGGTTTTGAAGGTAGATGACCCTGTGTTTTCATTCAGCATATATTTCTTTATGCAAAAGAAAAAAAAACAAATTAGTCCATGATTTGGCCACTAGAAAAGTAGGGTCATCTCATTTGGTATCAGAGCTATGTTGGTAGAGAACATAGCAAAAATTTAATTTGTGTGAATTTATTTGTATTGACCGCTTTGGTTGCATTGTTTGAATTGATTGCTTTGGATGATTTATTTGGATTACATCAGTGTTAATGATGTTTCTCCTTTCTACTACTTTGTTTTGAAAATTGTTTAATCAATCAAATAACCTGATTACAGAAATGAGTTTATGACTCAGTTTTTATAAGAAAATAATTTGATTAATTTACTGAGAAGTAGGGTATTGAATAATAATGGATTAGGCAGTATGAACAGAGAGGTTTATGCTCATGTCTAGTTCATTTAAATTTGCTATGAACAAAGAAGTATTATGAAAATTATTTAAATTTCTGAAGTGGTTATTATGGATGAGATGGATGTTTGTTTGTGCATTTCTATTTGGAGTTTTGTATGTCAGATTTCCAAGTTAAAATGGTTTGAGCATTTTTATTATTCTATTCTTATTATTGTCAAGTATGGATTTAAATTATTTAGAACATAGGCAGCAAGATAGAAATCTGGCTCATGCTTATTTTCTAAATAATAAGATATGAGGTTTTCTTGGTTTTTGGTGAAATTTTCTTAACAAACACCTCTGTCCATATTTTTACAATAATATAGTAGAATCATGAATGCCTAAATTATTTTGGAAAGCCCACAAACCTATTGTAAATCTCTGTAGTAAGAAATTTAAAATGAGGGAATTTGAATTTATAAATGTTTTCTAATACAAGAAAAGTTGGATTAAGACACCTATGTTTATATCTGATCTAAAAGATGGCTAAAATTACAGTTTTACTTCTTTGTGGACTTCATGGATGTTCCTTTGTTTCAATATAGATGGTGTATTTATTTATTTTGATTTAAATCTGAAATCACCACTGTTACACCATAACTAATAAGTATATGTTTGAGAACTTGATAAACACAATAATGAGCTGATGCAAGTGATGTTGATATTTGGTAAAATTTCAAATAATAAAAAAGATAAATATCAAATGCCAGTATCAATTGCAATAGGTCATTATATGAATAAACATTGAAAAGTGAATTGTCTGATTTGGATGCATAATTGTTAAGCTGCATTTCTTGAATATGTTTGATAACTGCATATAACTTTGTGATGGAAGTTTATAAAACAGGTCCCTTAGAGGAAGATAAAATTTCTTATGAATATAACCTGAAAAAAAATGGATTATATAATCATTACAGTCAAGTGTGATCTAAGATTGGTTAAGTACAAGGCAGTAAAAGGAGGGAAGTTCTTTTGCTTATGTCTGGTATTTAATAAGGGGATAAGAGTGCAATGGTTTGACCATGTGCTGAGCTCTAGTTGCCTAAGTATTTCCTCAAAAAAAAAATATACATATAAACATCTCTGGTCACATGTTGATTGTAATATAAAATATGAAAAACATAAGAATTTTCTGATATGCAAAATCCCTGTGCTTTACCTGCAAGTTCATATAGCCCAATGATATAAGTGAAGACAAAAGGAACACTTATAGCTACTTATGATTAGGTGTATGTTAGTTTTATATGAATGAAAATGAGTTTTGTTAACCACATATGTGTTGGATGAGTTTCTTTGTGGTGATATAATCTATGTGAAATGTTTTGATGCCTTGCTGGTTGTTAGATTTGGTTCTTATGACCTCCATGTTCACTATTTTAATGCCAGTAACAATAACCTGAACAGTTTATGTTGCTTTAAATAATATAAATGTGAAACCTTTGTGGACAAGATTCACTGGAAAAAAGAAAATATATATAAGTTGACTGCAAGTATCTTGTTACTGGGAACCCCAGTGATATTTTATCTCCTAAAATATTTGATCTATGTTTTAGTCAAAGGCCTGTCTCTGAAAAAAAAATTGACTTGAAATGATATACAGATGTGATTAATTGATTGTTGAAATGTATGAATGGATGACTGTTTCATGGATGCATGAAAACTGTTTGCATTTACTGGTTATGTACATAAAGATTTTTGAGCATGAGACAGTATAGTTGAGACCTGCACACATGAAAGGAAAACTTAGTAATTAAACTAAGAAATTGGGTCACCTCTATCAGGTTGGGTATGAGGGAAGTGGGTATGACATAGTGGTTGGCTTGCATCAAGGATGGGGTGTGAGTTTGCACATGGCATGTTCATGTCCAAATAGCTTGTAGTGTGCTGGAAATCAAACTGATGTTCCAGGCAGTGTGCACCAGTGCAACCATGAATGTGATATTGGACCTTTAAAAAAAATGATATGAAATGAACCCACAAGCAGAGGTGATTAGGCTAGGGGTATGGGGAGTTCTGGTATGCAGACTCAGTTTTGATGCCTTAGCTCAATGATGTGGGTTTTGCTTGTTCATATTTATGAGATGCTTGTGTGATTTGAGTGATGGTTGAATACATGGGTTACTGAATGGTTGATGGATGTATAAAACTGCTTGTATGCATTGATTAGGGGTACAACAAGGTGGGGCATGACACTGCATAGGTAATAGGGGGTCATGGGAAAGAATTTAGTAATTAAACTCAAGGCATGGGTCACCTCTATCAGGTTGGATATGAGGGAAGGGGGTATGACATGGTAGTTGGCTTGCATCAAGGTTGGGGTGTAAGTTTGCAGATGACATGTTTATGTCCAAAAGCTAGTAGTGCACTGGAAAATCAAGCAGTAGCTTCCAGGCAGTGTGCACCAGTGCAACTACAAAATGTGATACTGGACTCTTAATAAAAAAAAATGTGTTATGGATTGATAAGCAAAGATGTATATGCTAAGAGTATGGTGAGTACTGGTATGCAGACCAGTTTTGATGCTTTAGCTAAATGGTAGGAGTTTTGCTTGTTCAATGGTTATGAAATGCCTGTGTGATTTGTATGATGGCTGCTATGAATTCTTGAAATAAGAATTTCTGCTAAGGAATTGGTTTAAGCACTTATACATGCATTTAACAAATCATTCATTTCACTGTAAAGACACAACAAAAATGTGTATCTGATGAAAGAGGTTAACAATTTGGGTTTTCTTTTTGGAACTGAGGAAAAATACCAGTATTAAGTGGTTGTTTGTTGTTTGTATTGATTGAGTATTATTTGTATAAACTTAATTCATACATATGTTTATGATATTTTGCTTTGATTGCCAAGAATGGGGTCTGTTTTGGATTAAAAATTCATTTAAATAAAGACAGCTTGTATAAGGGTATTGATCCCTATTTTGATTTGCATATAGATGATGTGTTTTGCCTGAAGATGGTGTGTACAGCCATGGATAAATGAGCATTACATTTAAAATGACTTCAATATGAATCATGAGTAGGAATGCATTTGTAAGCAATATATAACTTGATGACAAAACCTATAAACTGTTACTGAATTAATAATTGTTTAGTTCTGGTTGAGTAAGCTTGGTGTATAAATATGTTTGAGACATTAGAAATGCTTTGAAAAGCAGAAAGTAAATTCTGTATTGATTCTAAAATGTACTAAACCAATTTGCCAATAGGGTTTAGTTTAAAACTGAATGTGAACACTATTATGATGAATGCAATGGCACTGTTTCCTGCTCTCATTTGTACACTGCCATATGTATGCATATTCACTTCATCCTGTGTGCACCCCTGAGTTACACTGTATGCATAGATTTAGTCCAAACACTGTTGCATCTGAAATCTGCTGTTGCACTTGAGATTTTAGACTTGATTTTGCTGTTTGCATGCAGTGGCAGTTCTATATACATATATGTCCATGTACTTGAAATAACTTGATGCTGCACACTTGTGCTTTGTCTTGATCACTTCTGTTGTTGTCATTTTGTGTTGTTGCCTTGCATTTGCCAAGTCTATGTGTAAGTTCCCACACATCCATCTGAAGTTGCTGTTTTCAAATGCACTGAGTTGTTGAATATGTTGCTTTCTTATTTATGTGCTGTCTGTATGATAGTTGCAGTTACCCTTGTGCTGATTCATTTGATGATGAAACATGTTGATTGAAATTTGTTGGTGCACTCGAGTTGGCAAGGCAGTGCACACGTGTATATTTATACATGTGTGTATTGCAGCCACTCCGCAAAATTTAATGAATATTTGGGATGCTAGAACGAGTAAGAGTGAATTGTGAGGACACAATTCCAAAAAGGTGGGGTATTTGTAATGACCCACAATATTTACACAACCATGATGTTGTGATTTAAACAAGTATAAAGTATTGAAGTATATTTGTGCACATTTGGACTTGGGGGTAAATTTGTAATTCCCCAATGGTTAAAACCCTAGCCGTGAATGGATTAAAAAATAAAAATAAAAATAAAAAAAGAGAAGAAAAGGAAGATGTGGCCGGCTGTTTTTCATTTTAACTTTCTCGTTTCAAAACAAAAAAAAAATGGCCGAAGCCCTAGAAATCAGATTGGGGGAAAATTATCTCGCCGTATCGAATGGCGTTGGATTCGTGAGAAAAAGGGGGAAAGCTACGGCAATATCTAGGGGATCGACATCTCATATAGCTACGTGAGTGTTCTTAATCATGATTTGGCAATAAGACCTATCTCAGGCAGCCGTGGTTATATTTTCCGTAAATTAATTTGTGTGTATGGATGCTTTGCGTGTATTGATGCTTGTTAATGATTGTTTGATCTTGGTTGCTTGCGTATTCATATATTGGTGATGATTAAGTCTGATTATGCTCATATCTGTACTGAGATGATATTTATTCACTATTAAGTCACGATACACTGATTTAACACTTGTATTATTGCCAAATGAATTGCTTAAGCACACTCATACCAGACGTATTATGTCTGACCCTGTTGATTGTCTCGACAATCTCCTGGGGTGTCTCATTCAACGAGGCAGTTCGGGATGATGTTTTTACAGGTTGCTATGCACATATTGATGAGATGATGACTTAAGAGATGGAGTTAGAACGATTTATACTGCATATAGATGATATGAAGAAAGTATTTAAGTATTTTCATTGTCACTTCATATGTATTGCTGAACTAAAATATGTATGTAATGCCATGAACAGTGAACCATTATGTGTTAGATTGATTTATATATAATCTTGAAAACTGTATTGTCTTATGTGTAATTGCAAGTTGAAACTGAAACACTTGGATTATTCAGTTTGTATATATTTCCTGAAATCTGTATTTAGAGAAATACTGGTGTCAAGGCAGTATACACAAGTGTTTACACTTGTGTATATGTGCAGACCCATAGAACTGCTGAGTTTTGTGATTTAAAGGATTTTTTTTTTATGGATTTTGTTCAAGTTTCCTTTCAGAAGTTTTGGGAAAAACTTTTATAAACTTATCTTGATGGATTATTTCCATATTTATGCACAAGCATATATGGATCTGGAGTTTGATTTTTGTATGTAATTTATCATATCTGAGAATGTATATATATATATATATATTTATTTGTTTTGGCAAGTTGAATGCCTTGAATGTGAAAAGAAAAGATGAGATATATATATATTTTTCCTCTATGTTATGGTCTTTTCTGAGTTCAAGTTACTTAGTCCTGTGATATTTGATTTTTGATGAGATATTTGATATTTGATATTTGCTATTTGATATTTGATATTGGATCTGTGAAAAGCAAAGATGAGATATTTGATGCCGCAAATCTTTGAAGGAAAGATGGATTGTTTTGATGCTTTCAAATGCATTATGATTTTTGGGAAATGAAATTTTTATGCTAAGTGGCTGTTGCTATTCGAATCTGTATACAGCATATAGCTAATATATGTTCATGTGATAGATTCTGGAATTATATTGAGCACTTGCCATATAAATTAAAATACGTGCATGCCTTCACTTTACATTTCTAAAATGAATAAACACAGTTTTGGATAAGTTTTGCAAAAGAAAGTAAACTGTTTCATATTCATAAGTATTCTAGAAATGGATTACAATTCTATGTATTATCTTGAGATTTTATAAAAGGAACTTGTTAGTTTCCAATTGTTTGTGTTAAAAATATTTGTATGATGCAGAATAGCTTTTGTTCTTGCATCAGTGACATGTTTTGTTTTAAAGAAGGATAGTTGATGTAAATTCATCTTTTATGTCGGAATATAACTTGCATAAATGAGAAAGAGGAAACTCGATGACCTCATTTTTTTTATATAGTTGGATTGGTGATCTTTTGTTTATACATATAATTATTAATATTTTGTTGGTGCCAAGGCTTCATTGCCTATTCATTAATACCATTGTTTGAGCTTGTGTGTTGGCGAGGCCGTGCACACATGTATTTATATGTGTGTGTACGCGCAGCCACACCTATAATTGTGTTATAGCAAGAGTTGAGTCAAGTAAAGGATCTCAATGATTTTTATGATATAATCAGGAATCCTGATATTTCCTGTCTGCTTGTGTATCTTTTGTGTCATATTGAAAATAATTTTTATGAAATGGGTTTATCTTTATATTAAAATGCTATGTGTGAATGCTTTAGCTAAATTTTCTTAAACTCTGATTTAATAACTAAAGAGATTGGTATATCTTCATATATATTAATCTATGTTTTAAGAATATACCAATATTTCTATATTGGTAATAGTGGATCTTGGTTTTGGTTTTGAAAGTAGATGACCCTGTGTTTTCATTCAGCATATATTTCTTTATGCAAAAGAAAAAAAAACAAATTAGTCCATGATTTGGCCACTAGAAAAGTAGGGTCATCTCAGAGGCCGTATGCGTGTAGGGGAAGGGAGAAGGTCAAGGCGGTGCTCGAGAAGGTGGTGAGTTCGGCTGTTGTGTGGGTGATGCTCGCTTATGGGCCGAGGCGGGGAAGAGTGAGGGCTGTCACACAGGGTGGTGAGAGGGAGAAGAGAGATGGGTTTGCATAGGTTCAAGGAGGACGGGTGCAGATCTCGTCGATGTTGTGTGTTGGGGTTCGGGTCTTGGGGTTGCGACATGGTGGATGGTGAGGAGAGGTGAGGCATGGTTCCTCGGCCTTGGGTTTTGCCAGGGGAAGGAATGCTTGCGTGTGTGGTACGGGGAGTCTATGCTGAAGAGGAGAGAAAAGAAACAAAAGAGGAGAAAGGCTGCTGTTCCCACTTTATATTATCAACGTATATTTTTATTTTCCTTAAAACAAGCAACATAGAAAATATATCAACTGACAGGAATAATAAAAGTCACCGATCGAAATTCATGATAATATTTAAAACAAGTAGCCATTTGATTCCACGTGAATAATGAGAGGACAAAGAAAATAAAAGGTTTTAAAACGGATACCAATATAAAATCGTTTTTCGATTTTTTCGACGTGTATCGGACAATGAAACAAAAATATGAATATACCATGGAGATTAGCACGATGAGACAATCAAAACGGTATACAGATATCAGCGATACGAATAATCTACCAAAAGCGACATTCGGTGCCGAAAATGCTGCTAAAACACTGAAAATAAGATAAACGGAGCAATAACAGTCCAAATTTGGCGAAACGAAATACGACGTCTCACTCAGAAGATGATGTAAAAATTTATTATACGAAAATATTATGGTTTGGAAAATATTTTATTATTATCAAATTTAACTGATTTAAATAAAATCACACAATAAAATAAACTTCCAAATTTTCTAATGAAAATTTACCATTTTCTATTTTTAAGTAGACGTGTTCCAAATATCAAATTTTTATTTCCAAATCCAATTATTTAAAATTTCACAAAAATTCGGTTAATTACGTTATTAAAACTATTAAAATTTTACGGGTTGTTACATATGCTGTGCAGTTAATGCGCTCTGCAGATTCAAAGCGGTGGAGGTGCAAAAAGTCATAGCGGGGATACAGCGAGGATATAGCGGGATATAGCGGGTAGCTCTAAAATAGCATATAAAACTCGTACTTAATGTTTTTACAAATATACAAATGGTAATTAAATGAAAAATTATCATTCAATTGAATTGTAATTAATACATAAATGATTTTAAACAAAAAACATGTGCGAATATACTTTAAATAAACGTAAAACTGTTATACATTACATAATTGAATTTAGTAGAATATCAGAGTATTTTCGTTTCTGAAAATATATTAAAAATTAAATCAAATAAATTAGTTTCATAATTTTTATAACGTATAAATGCAATTTTTCAATTCATTTTATTAAAGAAGATATAGCGGAAATAGCGGGAATAACGGGATATAGCGGAAATAGCGGGGCTTAAAGCGGAAAGGCTATATCTTGGGGCTACATGGAAAAATTATAGCGGTAGAAATCCGCTATGAGATATAGCGGGGTTATAGCGGGGTAATAGCGGGGCATTAACTACACAGTACATATGTATATTTGATGCAGGTTACAGGTTGGAAGAATCCAACTTGACTCCCCACCACTATAGTTTATTTTATTTACAGATATAACTATATATATGCTATAACGTCTTATATTTAATGATGGGGGACAGGTTGGGGGAATCCAACATGATTCCTCATTATTGTTTGATTTTTTATACACATATCGTTACATATTGTTAGTCCCAGAGAAGAT
The DNA here is from genome assembly GCA_030765085.1 of Allium cepa. NCBI lineage: Eukaryota > Viridiplantae > Streptophyta > Magnoliopsida > Asparagales > Amaryllidaceae > Allium > Allium cepa. The sequence continues at coordinate 633,015,029 of CM060941.1, forward strand.
GGTTTTGATCACAACAACCTTAGAATAAGATTATAAAATATAAATACTAACATTATAGTTTAGATACATATGTATATGCATGATTAACCGTGCAGGTACCAAGAATAAAGACTGTATAGTATAGAGATTCAAGACTGAAGATATCAAGATTGAAGACTCATGAGTATCGAGATTATCAAGAGTTCAAGGTTTCAATATAAGTAATTTAATTAGGAATTTTGTTAAAACTCTTAGAAAAGCACTAACATCTTAAAATCCAATTTATTCGTGGAATGGAATCCACTTCGAGCTCGTTAAAGGGATGGAACCCTAGGTATGATGGAACCTACAAAAAATCTAGTGGAACATTATTTTGTATCCACTAACTTTTATTTAGATGTTTTTACAAAATTATATATTGTTTTCAAAATGATTTCAAAATCTTCCTTTTAAAAAGATCAAAAACATCTGTCCTGGTTTTAAAATACTTTTAGCCTCAACATAATCTTTATTTTCAAAATCAAATTATCCTTGGTTTTAAACTATCCTTTAATTATAATATATTTAACTTTTAATATTTATACTTAGATTTAAATGTAAAATTATTGTAAAATTTTATATACATTATTCTCTATACATATTTATGTATTTTAACTATAGTTAAGTATATTTGTAAAGATTAAAATAGTTTTAATACAAGATAGAAGTTATTTTCAAAGAAAAATAAATTACCAAAAATTGCTTAGGCATGTCAACAACCCCAAGATACCCTTGTCGACAAGGTGGCAGTTTATTTCAAAATTTTGAATTTCAAAGGAAGTGTCTATTCGTCATATCCATTCACGAATGAACATGGTTGTTGTTCTACTATAAATATAGGCAGTTTTAAACGAATTTATATGCATTTTTTCTCTGATTTCACTCCTCTTCTTCTTTCGCATTTTTTTATATATATTTTTACCATTACTCTGCCGAAATCACCATTGAATCTAACTAGATCATTTCTGGTTCGATTCTCTATCACTATCTCAACAAGATCCCAGTGCTATTCAGAGTTATAGGCTTCTTTGAAATAAATTAAGTGAGCAAAGGTGTGATTGTAGCCTGTGAAATCAACCAAGCGAGAAAAGGTGTGATTGTAGCCTGTGAAATCAATTGGGTGAACTTGTTGCCCGTAAAATCAAATATCTCTACCCAAAGGATTGTGAATCTGGAGTGGTGTACATCGTGGCCTTGAAATTAAGGGTGTAATTGTAAGAATTGATTTTGAAAGGAAATACATACTTGTGTGCGGGACTGGATGTAGGGTAACTCCGAACCAGTATACAATCCAGTATGTTCTTTCCTTTATCGCTTTTACTTTATTTCTGCATTTGTGTTTGATTCTGTGATCATATCTGTGTCTGAATATTGCATACATTTATGTTCAAATTAATATAAACTCAAAAAGAATTAGTGATTCCTTAAAACACTATTCACCCCTCCCCCTTTAGTGTTGATTCTAGCCTTAAGATCCGTAATCCGCATTTCTCACATTTGGTATCAGAGCGAGGTTTTCAAAGTTTCATAATCCGAATTTTGAATTTTTTTTAAAATGGCTACCAAAACCGATACTGTTAATACTACCAATACTGGTTCTAATATCCCTATCACTAGTTCATTTGTAGAAGGTCATTATACTGTCAGACCACCCCTTTTTAATGGCGGTAACTATGCATATTGGGCATGTAGGATGAAAATATATTTACAATCTGTAGGACTAGGCACTTGGAATATCACACAGACTAAATATTTTGAACCCACGACTGATTTTGCACGGTGGACTACTGAGCAAAAGACCATTGCACAAAACAACTCTAAAGCTATAAATATTTTATTTTATTCACTTGATAGGAATTAATTTAATAGAGTGTCAGTTTGAAAGTCTGCATATGAAATTTGGAAAACTTTGCAAGTTACTCACGAAGGAACAAGCAAAGTTAAACAGACCAAAATTTCCATGCTCACAAATCAGTTTCAATTATTTAAAATAAATTCTAATGAGTCTATTTCAGATATGTATAGTAGATTTCAGAATATTGTGCATTCTCTAATATCCTTGGGAAAGGAATTTTCGGAAGAAGATCAAGTCAGAAAAATCTCAAATTCTCTTACTCCAGAATGGGGTCAAAAGACACTTGCGATCGAAGAGGCAAATGACATCAGTACCTTAAAGGCAGAAGAATTAATTGGAAATCTAATGTCATTTGAAGTCTAAATGATTGAGAGAAGAGAAAGCAAAGCATCTGAAAAGAAATCAACGGCATTCAATGCGTTGACCGATGGATCAGACTCAAACAACGATAATGATGAAAAGATAGCCTTTATGATTTCGGAAATTCCTGAAATACAGAAAGATGAATAATCTCAAGAGAAACAACTATAAGAACTCTGGTAATCATAACGTAGTGTCAAACTATATCAAATGTTTCAACTGTGATGAACCAGACCATATCAAAAGAGATTGTCCGCATCTAGATAGGCAAAATCTTCCTATAAACAATGATTCCGCAAAGAAATGAAAACGTGCATTTACTGCTACTCTAGATGACTCAGACTTGTCCTCAAGCGATGATGATTAAAAGACAGATAATTCAAATATGTGTTTCATGGCAGTTCACGACTCCGACAAATTCAGAGAAACGAACTCAGAAAAGGTACACGTTTACAATACATTGGTTGAAATTGCATGCTTAGAATTGGATGCTTGATTGGTTGATTTTGAATTGGTGTGTTGTTTGAATTTTGAATTTTTTATTATTTGTTTACTGTTATTTTATTTTTTTATTTTTTTATTTTTCAATAGTATTATAATATTTTATGGAATATACTATAATTCTAGTAATAGTCCAGATATATATAGACATTAAAAATAATAAATACGTAGATATATATATTTTAGAATACTTAAGAGAAATAAATCATGAAAATTCAAAGACACCTGTCGACAAGGGTACATAAATTTGAATTCAAATGTTGAATTTCCCTTCATCTTTTCACTTCATTTAAGACTTTGAAAAGTCACCTTTTGACCAGAGAACATGTCCTTTGAGAATCTATTTATTTACTATCTCTTATCACAACTTTTCACTTTCATTTTCAAATTCAAACTCTTATTTCAAAATATCAAGCTCTCTACTCTCTACTCTAATGGCTTCTTCAAGCAACCCTTCCACAAATGAGAATTTCCAAAAAGATAAAAGAGCAACTTTTCAATGATCCGGAGGCTATAAAAGCATATATCAACTATGCTAACTATGGAAAAGTCCATCCCGGAAAGTTTTCTTTATTTCAAGATTTCTCTACTTATGAAATTGATTCTCTTTTTGCAAACAACCAAGTTCTTAGTCTTGTTGATGCTTCACAAAATGATTTTGTTTGTTATCCAAATCTTGTTAAAAAAATTTATGCAAATCTCAACCGTGGATTTTTATGGAAATGATGATGAAATTTAGAGTAGTGTCAAAGGCACTAGAATCATCTTAAATTGTGATCTTTTGGGTACCATTCTCAATTGCAAGAGCATGAGAATGGATCTTTCTAGTTTTAATATCAATGGAAATGATCGTGAGACATTTCATCACATTTTCGAAGGAGATAACTTTGAATTCATAAATCGAAACTTTCGACCAAAAGCTGGAATTATTAATCTTTTTTTACAACATACTTTGACCCCAAGATCGGGGAGTTTTAACAATCCAACTTCAAAAGTTTGCAAAGCACTTTTTGGTATTTTTGGAAATTATGATATTAATTGGGCGCAAGTTATTTTGGATGAATTTCGTCCCAAAAATCTTGAAATGGGTGGAAACACTTTGTATCATGGAATTTATGTCACTCAAAATTTTAACTATTTTGGAGTAGATTTCAAAGGAGAAGAATTTGTTTCAAGAAAAGTTTTTAATCACTCAAACATTTCTCTTATGAAAATTCCATATGTTTTCAACCATATGAAACTCTTGCCGAAAAAGAAGAGCATTTGGCTCATGAGGAGATGGAGGAGGAGGAGGAGGAAGAAGAAGGGGATGAAATGGAAATAGAAGAAGAAGAAAAAGAAAGTGAAACATCCTTGGAAAGTATTGACTATCCCTCTAATCCAACCAACAAAACCTTACTCAAAAATCAAAAGATCATTGTTGAGGGACACTTAAACGATCCGTTAGTAAGAAATTGGATAAAATATCATGAACAAGTTTTTCTCCAAAGTCAGCAAGAAGCTTGAATTATCTTCATCTTTGTCATCCTCTAACTAGTTCTACCTTTTCATGTCATGTTGTATTGGTTTTAGTTTGTTTTGATTTGAATGTTCATGTAAGTTCTTAATGTTTAATCATTGTATTGTTCTATTATGAAATGAAATTGAATTACCTTTCTAGCTTATCCTATCTCCAGAATAAATGTTAGTATATTATATATATAGAATTATTCACAAAATCAAAATGAGTCATCAAAATTAACTGACCCCTGTCGACAACCCCCCTAGACCCTGTCAACAAGTACTGGTCAAAAATGACTTTTCATTTTAAATTTGAAATTTGAATAACTATCATGTGTCTATTCATTTCAAACGAATTTCTACACCTATAAATATATATTTCTTCCAGAATTCATCACTCAAAATCATTTCTTATCTACTTTATCTATATTTCTTCTTACAAACTCAAATATGGCCAATCCAATTCATAGTTTGACCGAGAATCTTGAAGAAACGCTTAAATCTTTCAAAAATATTCTCTCTTTCATTCTTCGTAATCGACGACACTTAGAGTCGAGTCAAATGTAGATGTTCAAGGAGCAAGAAAAGCATTTCGATACGATACGATGTACGATTTCCTCCCTGCACAAAGATGATAATGAAGCACATCCTCCAGTCTCTCTCACCAATGAAAATGAAAATTGGGATGCCATTAAAGCAGACCCTATATTTGGAGAAGAAGGATGGGTAGAAGTTCCTCGTAATGTTTGATTTTATTTGATTGTTTTGTTTGATTTGAATTGATTGCTTGGATTGATTTGATTTGATTTGGTTTGGTGTGGATTGATAATTGGTGTGCAAAACATAATATGTATAAATACACAATAGTTTCTTTTCTCTCTTTCTTATCATTATATGATCTTACTTATGTTTTCTACGCAAATGTAGACATAACAATATATAATTAATAAATGATTTGTGTTCTTATATTTGATTTCTCACATTATCATTATTATAAGTATTATCATATATGGATTCCTAGTTAGGATAGTTAGTAATTAAGGACTAAGATTTAGAATTAAGTGTTGATTATTTATGATAACGCTATCATTATAATCACATGTCATATAGTACTAGATTAATGGGGAGTTATATGGTTTGGAGTTAGTTTTTGTTGATGACAAAGGGGGAGAAGTATAAATCGGATAGTTAGGCATAGATTAAGAGGGAGTTATTAGTTTTAGGGGGAGTTATTAGGATAGAAGTAATATGTTATAAACAAAGGTTATCATCATCAAAAAAGGGGAGATTGTTAGTCCCTGAGAAGATGGTTTTGATGACAACAACCTTAGAATAAGATTATAAAATATAAATACAAACGTTATAGTTTAGATATATATGTATACGCATGATTTAACCATGCAGGTACCAAGAATGAAGACTGTACAGTATAGATATTCAAGACTGAAGATATCAGGATTGAAGACTCGTGAGTATCAAGATTATCAAGAGTTCAAGATTTCAATATAAGTAATTTAGTTAGGAATTTTGTTAAAACTCCTAGAAAAGCGCTGACATCTTAAAATCCAATTTATTCGTGGAATGGACTCCACTTCGAGCTCGTTAAAGGGATGGAACCCTAAATATGATGGAACCTACGAAAAATCTAATGGAACATTATTTTGTATCCACTAACTTTTATTCAAATGATTTTACAAAATTATATCTTGTTTCAAAATGATTTCAAAGTCTTCCTTTTGAAAAGATCAAAAACATCTATCCTGGTTTTAAAATACTTTTAGCCTCAAAATAATCTTTATTTTCAAAATCAAATTATCCTTGGTTTTAAACTATCTTTTAATTATAATATATTTAACTTTTAATATTTATACTTAGATTTAAATATAAAATTATAGTAAAGTTATATATATATATATATTAGTCTCTATACTTATTTATGTATTTTAACTATAGTTAAGTATATTTATAAAGTTTAAAATAGTTTTAATACAAGATAGAAGTTATTCTCAAAGAAAAACAAATTATCAAAAATTGCTTAGGCCTGTCGACAACCCCAAGATACCCTTGTCGACAAGGTGGCAGTTTATTTCAAAAATGTGAATTTCAAAAGAAGTGTCTATTCGTCATATCCTTTCACGAATGGACATGGCTGTTGTTCTACTGTAAATATGGGAAGTTTTAAACGAATTTATATACATTTTTTCTCAGATTTTACTCTTCTTCCACATTTCTTTATAGATATTTTTACCATTACTCTGCCGAAATCACCATTGAATCTAACTAGATCATTTCTGCTTTGATTCTCTATCACTATCTCAACAAGATCCTAGTGCTATTCAGAGTTATAGGCTTCTTTGTAATAAATCGAGTGAGAAAAGGTATGGTTGTAGCCTGTAAAATCAATCAAGTGAGAAAAGGTATGATTGTAGCCTATGAAATCAATTGGGTGAACCTGTAGCCCGTAAAATCAAGTATCTCAACCCAAAGTATCGTGAATCTGGAGTGGTGTACCTCGTGGCCTTGAATCGAGGGTGTAATTGTAAGAATTGATTTTGAAAGGAGATACGTACTTGTGTGCGGGACTGGATATAGGGTAACTCAGAACCAGTATAAAATCCGTTGTGTTCTTTCTTTTATTGCTTTTACTTTATTTCTGCATTTGTGTTTAATTCTATGATCATATCTGTGTCTGGATATTGCATACATTTGTGTTCAAATTAATATAAACCCAAAAAGATTTAGTAATTCCTTAAAACACTATTCACCCCTCCCCCTCTAGTGTTAATTCTAGCCTTAAGGTCCATAATCCGCATTTCTCACATATATTTGTGTGCGTGTATGTGTCATATGATGTTGATGTGTTGAATGCCGTATTTGTTGAATTGATTGCTTATCCCCTTATTTAGTTCTTGAGCAGCATTGCGCCATATTTTCAGTATTTTGAAATGCTATAGAAGTGATTTTGGTTCAAACATTCTGAAGTATTTGTGCTTATAATTATTTGTGAATTATGAAAAGGAATTTATTCAAATTAAAATGGAATGTATGGTTTTTATTTGTTTTAAATATACAGTTTTTATGAAATATTTGTAAATCAAATTTTTAAAAAAAATAGATTTTGTATAAAGGATGTATAAAAGTAACATTTTTTATAATTTAAGTAATTGATTTTTGAAATATAGTTTAATAAATATTTATGAAATCGAGATTGATAAAATTTGAATATATGACATCTTGTGATTAGAATTGCACAGTTTGACTATAAGATGTTTCATAAATAATTGATAAGTGAGAAATTAGTTGCAACCTGATATTAAACTTAGGTAAGATAATTAAATGCCTATTTATAAATATTTATTCAAGGAATGATAATGTTCATTTATTATCATTGATTGATTGGATTTATTTGATATGAAACTTGAAGTAAAAATACCTTGTGAATTCATTTTCTCTATTTGACTATAAGGTATTTGAAAATAATAAATGGTGTAAGGTTCGGAATTTAGTTATGAGTGTAACAACCCGCATATTTATCGAGTTTGTATTTAAATATTTTATTTAAATATTAACTCGTTAATCGGATTTTGGTCCGAAAAGCTACTTTTTGCAAACGGTCAAATTAGGACTCGAGACCACTTCCATTGAGTTCGAAATGTCGTTTACAACTTTTTTAAGTATAAACATCGATAGGTTTGGAGTTAGTGAAATTTCACTAACTTTTCTCGCTTTGGACTTTGGGTTGGTTTAGCCTATTAAGCCCAAGTTCCAACCCTCTTCTCCTCACTCTTCATAAATTTCCTAACTAATCAAGCTTTGGCATTAATGGTGGAGGGAATGGGAAATAAAAATTCCAAAACTCAAATTCAATTGCAATCCATCTTTCTACTCCAAATTCAAGAAGAAGACATTGGATTCAAGCTTCTTGTGCTTAGATAGAAGAAGGATTGATTCTTGCTTGCTTAAAACTTCATTTTCATTGATATTTGGTGCAAAGGTGAGATTTTTAACTCACATTCTTGTCTATAACTATCTTGGGTTGTTGGGAATGATTCCCTATCACTTTAGCATGAATATTTGCTTTTGGTTTGGATTGGATTGGCGAAAAACTCCGATTTTTGGCGTTTTGGCGAAATTTCTGCATTTAGGTCGTTCTGGCCATTTTTAGGTCGTTCGGAGTTAGGTCGTGTGGGTCTTAGGTCGTAGGTCGCGTACGAGATAGCTCCTAGATCGTTCTGACCACTTTTCGTGTGTTCGGAGTTAGGTCGTTCACGGCCTAGTACTTAGGTCGCTCGTGAGTTGGTGGCGTAGGTCGTAGGTCGTTTAACTCTTAGGTCGTTAGGCCTTGTGTGTGGAGTTAGGTCGCCTGCTTTCCTTAGGTCGTAAGTCGCGTGTGCTTTAGGTCGCGCACTTTCTTAGGACGCGAACCCTTTTAGGTCGTTGACCACGCTAGGTCGCTTGGCCTCTTCACTGCTTAGGTCGTTAAACCCTTCCTCTTTTGGGTCGCTCCCCTTTATTTCTTAGGTCATTGTGGCCTTAGGTCGTGATATTTATAGGTCGCGGCAAAGTTAGGTCGCTCGACCCATGTTGCCGTTAGGTCGCTCGATCCTTGTTGCCGATAAGTCGCGTGCTTTCTTAGGTCGCGTACCTTTAGGTCGCGTGTCCCCTCTATCTCGTTAGGTCGCAAAGAACTTTAGGTCGCTCGACCTCCTTACCCACCAAGTCGCGCACTTAGTTAGGCCGCTCAACCATTGTGTTAGGTCGCGTGAACCCTTAGGTCGTTAGACCTCATTTTGCTTTAGGTTGTAGGCCTCTTGCCTTCACTTAGGTCGTACCGTTTTGTCGGGGCGCTGCCCCGCACCTCGCCGGGGGCGCTGCCCCCTGTACCCCCGCGACCTGACCGGGCAGGTCGAACCCCGTAAGCGGTGGCGTTGCCCCCGCACCCCCACCTTGGGGGGTTGCCCCCCTGGACCCCCCTCCGTAGGGGATCTTATCTGAAAAACATTGAGCTGATTTCCTTGGATTTTATTCACATATCCGTATGCGATTGTTGTGACTGATTGTTTCTACAATTGCTTCTGTGTTTTGTCACTTTATAATATAAAGGTTTCAATACTAGTAGTAAATATCAAAACTCTTTTAACAAACAATTTCAACTCTATTTTTAATAACAAAGCTCTTTTCTTAAACCGTTTTCCAATCTATTAGTATGTACAAACCTTTACCTCACTCGGATGAGAAATCTAATTAAACGACTTAGTAAAACAAGTGGTATGAAACGCTTGCGTTCACTTCGTCGGTTAATTCTTGGACTTGTTCGATTGAACCTCTTGTGACAATTTTATTAGTGAAGATTTACAATTTGTTCGTAAATATTTAAGTTAAGCAAGTGGTTATGGGACATGAAGCTAAACTTCTATATTTACTAGCTTAGTGTAATTGACACTTCTCGTTGATCATGACGATCATTCTGATGATTTAGACTAGCAACTGTGCGATGTCTCTTGTTGCGAGGTTAGACTAGACACCACTTGTGTGATTCCACTCACACATACCTTTTTGCTTTTTGGTTAGTCTGGACCTTAATCTGTGTGATTCCATTCACACATGTGGGGTAGCTCCCCTTGGTCTTCGGACCATCATGTGATAGGCCTCTTTCTCTTTTCTATGATTTCTGGACTTCTTGCATTGATTTCTAGAATTTATGTCATTGACTTGTTATGAGTACAAGTTTGGGGTATGATGCCCTTTCCGAATCTTTGAGAAGATTCTTGTGATATTGATTATCTCTTATTGATTGATCTTCTGTTGATCATTATTTACATACTTATAGTGGTATGTCATTATGGATGTTTATGTTTATGCCATATCTTTTATGTTATATCATGTTATCTGATATTTATAGCTAGACTGACCCGTTTATTATTTTCTTAAATAATACTCGGGTCAGACCGAGATGTTACAGGTGCTTCTGCTTGACTTCTTCCCAGGGATTCATCACTCTGACTTTTGGCTAACTGTTTAGATTAGCAGTTTTTGTTGTATACACTTGAGATATAGACTCATAGTTGTATTCTTTTGTATAGCACGTGTTGCTATTCTTTTGTATTATCGTGGATCTTACTGACCACTACTCTGATGTACACTTTCATTGTTAGTTATATATTCATATCTTCTTCCGCCTTTGTGATATGGATATCTGTGACTGATTTGTGATATGATTATTTCTATGTTTGTTTTCGAAGATTATTTATAGCCACCGTGTGATAAGCAATTACATGGATGGTCGCTCCTCAACAGCCTTATTCTCCGTGCTAGTTGACAGCACTACTCCGGAGTGTTCTTGGCTAGCGTGGGTATAGAGGTGGGGCGTCACAATGAGCATGTTTGACAAATTCACGATTTATGACAACGGATGATCCTTTAAAATAAACATGTAGTAGAAATATATTTAAATAGAGTTTAAATGATTTGTGAATATGCTTATTCCGTTGAGATAAGTATACGGAAATATTTTCCAATTATTGAATATTTGTGAAGTTTGTGAGTATGTATCTTTTTATAGATATTTTGAAATATATATATATATATATATATATGTATAGTGATTTGGTTTATAATAATTATAAAAGGGCCTAATAATTGCTTTAGTACTAGATTACGCCTATTAGCAAAGTTTCGGTTCCTCGACTTGATGTGGAAATTGATTAGTCGTGCACTTAGCACATGTCCAATTGTGTAGGCTTGATTATCATTTGTGTTGAGGATGTTGGTTCGTGTAGTGCATAATATTACTCCAATCTATCGAGCTTCCTTCTTGACCGAAGGATAGCAATTTGAAAGTTGGAACCGTGATAAGTCGACGAGATTTAGTTTCTGTATGAGGTTAAGAGCCACTTTTCGATGTTGATGTGAAGAGAACAAGATCAGATTTATTCGAAAACCACTTCAGACCAACTTATTTGCGACGATTGTGCAGGTTATTGATGGCATTGATATTTAGGATTTTCATAGTGGAGGATTGCTTGTTGATCATTTGGGGTTAAAATCCCAATATACATTAGTAGCAGTAGTCTCTTCGTCATGAAATATCTAATGTAGGGACTATTTGCTGCTAATCCTAGGGATTTCCCGATAGGATATGGTAGGAAAGTACCTTCGGTTTGTCCTGTTCCTAGACAACTTATATGGATGGGTGTTTGACAGTGCATTTTCTGAGATTACGTACATTGGTTTTTACAAACATACATCAGTGGTGGCGGAGAAGGAAACTTCTTTTAGCTTAACACCCTTTTTGAGACATACGAGCTCAAGGGTTGTATTTTTGTGAAAGTCAATTAGTAGTCAACGGAAATTGAAATGTGGCATTCAAAGATGATGTGATGTGATATGTGAAAGGTAATCGTTACCTCAGGCTTCATCGATCGAAAATGAGCGAAACGGGGTTAGATGCGGCAAGGCTAAGTGAGTCATTCCCAGTTAGGATATGATTATCCCCTTCTAGATATATTTCTTCCTGCTATGACGTTCGGGATGTAAATTATTGTTGATGTATGCTATGAGGGCCCTCGGAAAGGTCGATAACGACTGAGGGATGACATTTTTGGTACTATCTAGTTATAGAGTTAGACCGGTCTTGTGTTAGTAGAGGAGCTTTGTGATGGTTGCTCGATACATTCCTCTAGAGATGTACTGCCAGAAGGTAGTCCCTTCACTTGGTCATTTGTATGAAAATCCAAACTCTGCACGTGCCGACCATTTTGTTTGTATTACACACTTTAGGCTATATACTGGAATTTAATCAATGTAACAATTTCGGTTATGATTAATATTATTTGTGCAATAGACACTATTATTATAATATAAGAGAATTTGATATGAAATGTTTTGGTTATTGTATGATAAAAACATGTCAATGTTTATGTGTGGGCGTGTCTTACGAGATACTTTTGTTTTGAAAATAAAAGTTTCAGTAATTTAATAAATTCAGTTGAATGTGTTTTCTCATGCTGGTTTAACAAACTGATCCGGACGTTCTCCCTCTTTAATGCCCAAGTCAGACCAGGTGTATTTACAGGTTCAAATTTGGTGCTTTTGGAGCTTCAACATGCGAGTTGAAGATCTTCAGATCGTATTCCTGTATTTGTTATTTTCCACTGTATTATTATTTATATTATCAGCAATTGTAAGGACATGTTATTATAACTGCCCATGTTGATGATTAGTGATTGATTGTTGAACTCTGATGGATGTATGTATGTATTACAGTTTCTCTTTTGTAAAGATTATTCATCTATATTATATGTTATTCTGCTGCGATGTGAGATTCTGTATTGTTTTGTTTGGTTTTCTTTCTCTCTCTTTCTTCTCTTATCTTATTCTTTCTTCTTTCTTTCTTTCAACTTTCTGTCATTCCGTGCTTTTTGGATCGGACATGCATGGTTTATTGTCGATTCAAAGTGTAAAAGGATTTGCAGGCTGTCATAATTAAGAATTGAATAAAGATCAATCAAATCTCTAATGGATTATATAGAACTAAAGATTATGTAATTCTACATAACAATAAACCAATTATAACATATTAAACAAATATGGTAAACAAAGTTCATATTCTTCCTCAACGAACAAAAATAAAATGAAATTTGATTTATGTATAATTTTGAAAGTACAAAATAGTTCAACTTTACTTATAACAAATTTTGAAGAAAAAAAACAAAAGATTTTATGGTGTCCGCTTATTTATAAATCTTGTAACCTCTTACAAAATAAATGAAGGGTACAAACTCATAACCACAAAAATCAAAAAAATTTGAGGCTAAAAAAACCCTAAACAATGATACGAAATTAGTAATTTAGAACAAAAACAACAAATTCAACATCGAATTAAATGAAAAGAAATATAACAAAATAAAAGTCAAAATTTTCAATCGATCTCAATGGAAAACAAAACAACAAATTGAACACTGAATTAAATTAAACGACAAATGAAAAATAAACTTATTGGTCAATCTCAATCGAATTAGAAGTTTTTTGGAGATCTTTAAATAATTTTTTCATAATAATAGTAACATTGAAAGTAAGGCAGAAAACACAATCACTAAAAATATGTATATATTCTCAAATAATTTAAGGTAAAGACGAAATAAAGAACTATTAGTGAATTAAATTGAATTCTAATCAAAATAAAAGAAATAAAATTTGATCAAAGTTTTTTGAAAAAAAATCCTTAATTGTTTAGATAGAGAATATTGAACATGGGAAGGAAACTATCGAACATGGAGAATAACTGAACAAAAATTCTTATGTTGAAAATGAAGAGAAGAGGAAAATAACTATTGTTAGACTATAAAAGAAAAATAAACGCAATATTAAAAATAAAAATGTTACAAAAATAGGCATATGAAATAAAGAGCTATATAAAAAAGATTTTATTCTCAAAATAGCGTTTATAAATCCGGTAACCTGCTACAAATAAACAAACAAACTTATAATCTCACAAATCAAAACAAAAATCATTAGAAGACTTAACTGTAGGCATAAAACTCAAAGAAAAAGTTAGCGATTTTGAATAGAAATAATAAATTCAACATCGAATTAAATGAAAAGACAAATAAAAGAATACAATTCAAACCATTAAATCGAGCTTGATTGTCCAGCCAGCTAAGCTTTTTTGGGGCTCTTTAGATCAGCAACATTAAAAGGAAGGTAGAAATACAATGCAGTACATCAATAAAATCACAAGTAATTTAAGATGGTTGCCAAATTAAGAACTGTTGGTGAATTGAATGAAATTGTAGTTAGAATAAAAAGTTCAAAAGATCGATCAAAATTTGTATACCGGAGTTATTACGGAAATAAAATAAAAATTCCTTACCTGCATCTAAAGAAGGATGATTGGAGTAACTTTTTGAAAGAATGATATCTCTAAAAGTAAAAAGAGAAACGAAAGTAAGAATGGAAAATCAGCACGGAATATTTTTGAATAGATGAAAAAGAAAATGATTTATTTTAGACAAGAAGTTGAGAAAATCAAAGTAAGAAGATGAAACAAGCATGAATCATTTTTGAATAGTTGAAATAGAAAATAAAAAGGCATATTGTTATTAACATATGGAGAACATTTAATTTGAAGCTTGAAATGGTAAATAATTACCGAAAGGGTAAGTGAAACTTTTCTCTCAAATCAACCAAAGAAGATTATTGGGAGTAAGAATAAATAAGAAACAAGAATATATACAGTCTTAGATAAGAAGTTGAGAAAATGAAAGTAAGAACATGAAACGAGCGGGAAACATTCTGATAGTTGAAATAGAAAATGAAAGGACATATTGTTATTAACATATAGTGGACATTTAATTTAAAGTTTGGAATGGTAAATGATTATTAGAGGGATAAGTAAAACTTTTCTCTTAAATCGACTAGAGAGAATGATTGAGAGTAAGGTACCGTTCTTTACTGAAATGGCCAGGTGAAGTTGGCGTCTGCGTCGGACGCGTTAGACGCAGTGAACGTGAGATCCACCACTTTGCTCAGTCTGGGTAAACCGTTGTTGGGGAGCCATTTGCGTCAGATGCGATGTTGACGTGAACGACTCCCCCACAACGATTCACCCGAACTACCTCTCCTATATATTCCCTACTTTCTTCTGCTTCTTCATCATCTCATTCTACTTTCTTCTCTTCTACTTTCTTCATCCCTAATGGGATTTCCAAATGAAGAAAGCGATGATTTTGATTTGAAGGTTTGCAAAATATTCAATTCCTTAGACTATATTATGCCACACGTGAACCTCAAACATGTCGGATACATGATTCTGAAGTTACCGGTATTTGTTGGGTTAATGATATGCTTACGGGCCATGTAGAACGGTGTCAACGAAATTTCCGAATGAAGAGGCTTTGTTTTATGTCGCTGTGAGCAGTTGGAAAGTTATGGTTTGCAGTTGGCGGCGCATGTTACAGATAGAGAAATAGTAGTCATCTTTCTATATACAATCGCTTTAGCTATTCCTGTACGTCAGGTTCTGTTGAAAGATTTCAACGATCACTTAACACGGTTAGCCTTTATTTTCATGAAGTTTTGGATTTTGTTTTGTTAAGGTCTGTGGATATTATTAGGCCAATAGATCCTCGATTTAATAGAATTCCATAATAAATCAGTTCATCATCACGATATTACCATTCTTTAGAAATTGCATTGGAGCTATTGATGGTACACATTTAATGGCTCATGTTCCTCAAGCGGATATGCAACGATTTGTAGGACATAAAGGTGTTCCTACACATAACATAATGGCTGCATGCGTCTTTGACTTAACATTTACATTCGTAAGGGCAAGGTGGAAAGGAACCGCCTATGATGTTGGAATCTTTCGTGAAGTTGTAAATACTCCAAGTTTGAATTTTCCACATCCGCTAAGAGGACAATATTATTTAGTGGATTCAGGGTATCCACTAATGGAAGAATATTTACCTCCTTATCGCTGTTTAAAATACCATATTCCAGATTTCAATAATACACAGAATGAACCAAAGTCAGAAAATGAAGTTTTCAACTGCTACCATTCGAGTTTGCGTATGACAGTCGAAAGAACTTTGGAATTTGGAAGAAAAATTTGCAATTTTACGTAACATGCCAACATACACATATAATGTTCAAGTACAAATTGTCACTGCTACAATGACTATTTGCAATTTCATACGAAGATACGACGCAGGACATCCTGATTTTATGGCATATGACGATAATCCGGATCTGGTGCCCGAAGAATATCTGGAAGAGTATTATAGCATTCAAAACCGTGGAATAATGATTGTGAACAAGTTCAAAGAACTGCAATAACAACTGCTATGACATTAGTTCGAGATACCATACGAAATGAACTAGTTGCTGTTGAGTTAAGTTAAGAATTGTCTATATTTTTTATCACGCGTTCTTTATTCCGTAGTTTGTATTTGTAAATTCTGCTTTGTACTTCGTATTTTGTATTCTGCATATTGAATTCTGAACTATGTATTCAATATTATGTATTCGATATATATCTATTTTATTTAAAAATAGTTAATATAAATAAAATAATAATATAAATAATAATTCTGCCCCTTTCGCGTTGCCACTTTCGTAAAAAGAACGCATTTCCCTTTCGTGAACTTATCCATTTTTCAGTCCCTTTCGTTTGTCCGTTTCATTTGCTCCTCTCGTTTAAAAAAAGAACACACCTAAAGAATCAATATGAAACAACAATATATATGGTTTCATTTTTCTTTTTTTCATCATAGAATAAAATAGATTGATGTCTATTGATTATTTTTGTTGGAAAGGTGACCATTGTAGTAATATCATTAATTAATTACAACTTTTTGACGGCGTCCAACATACCATAAACAGATTTTATAGCTGTAAAGAGTCGGAAGCTTAAAAATCTACCATCCCTGACCTACAAAACAACTCCGAACTGTATAAACTCCTCCAAATTGGTCTTCTTTGATAATTGCAAAATCCGTAAAGTCTCAAGAATTAATTCAGAATTTTCTTCAGAGCAAGCGACTTTTTATTTCCGAATAATCGGGAGATGAGAACCGAATTCGATTTATCTTCGAAAGTTCGAAAGATCGATATCGATAATCGTATTTCCCTTAAATACTACTATCGGATTGCCCACTCTTTGGTCAGACAAGTAAGTTTATTCAATATTTTTGAATGCGTTTCCGGATAATTTGGTTTTATGTTTGTTATGTTTGATGCTACTTTGTTCTTTATGATGAATTAGGAAATATCTGTACCCTGTTGGCTTCCAATATGTTCGGCGCACCCCATCGAATTTCAGACCTAAATTCGGCGTAACCATCGAATTTCAGACTTAAATTTTGGCACATCCCCGCCTAATTTCAACCTAAAATCCCCTCATAACCAATTTAAGTAACAATGCCCTTTTTTCCTTTTCTTCAACGGTCATCTTCTTGTTCTCCTGCTTATAGCCTAATGAATTTTGACTCCTAAACCTTGTAGCAATGATTAGTAAATTCTTTTATGTGCAATCATTTTAAACGTACATATACGAATGTACTATTAAATTTGTGATGTACATGTTAAATTGTGTACCAGTCCCGTTTGAATGCCTATGCTGTTACAACGTGCACTAAGGTGCTTATTTACATCAAAAGGCGAGACAATGCCTTGACATCATTGTGTAATTTAAAGGCAAGCGAGGAGTCTGAGTGAAAGGGTGTTGCTATTTGTAATATGAATTTGGCTAAGGTAATACTAATTAAGGACACAATCAAATTTTCGATATACTTCATCTAAATTTTCATCTAATGCTAGTCCAGTTTACCTAGATTAGCATATAGTTTTTCAGAAATAAACGAGATTAATGTATGATGGACAAAAATTAGCCAAAAGTTTCCGCGAACTTTATCGAAAATTTGGTTGTGCCAATGGTGAGTTGCCTCTTAACTAATTGATGTTATCAATAACAACCCTCAAGCAAACACGTTGACATAGTTGTGGGTTGAGCGCACTTGGAAGACTAATTATTTTCATGTCTTGGGTTGAGCTCATTAGGAAGAATTATTTTGTTATGCTTCCCATGATGGGATTTGAGTCTAGACCTTTTAGCAAGAGAAGTCACACTTACCATATGATAAAGGCTCATTTGGTTCTGTTATTAACGTGTTGTTTAGTACTTTGTCACCAAAATACCAACTTAGTTAGTTGCGACACGCTTCTTCGATTCTGAATTATTTTGGATTATTAATTAACTTAAAGATGATGATGCACAATAATTATGTGTTGTTCACCCACATTGCTATATGAGTAATTTGTAATATTTTTATATAGCCTCTAGCTCATTCCCATTACAAGCTAGCTTTTGGTGGGTAAGAGACTGAGTTGAACACACTGCACTTAATATATTTGTTGTAACAAATAATGATAGTAACTTAATTAGATATTTGGATGATCTTGTGTATATATTAAATAAGTAATCACCATATGTTTATTGTTTCAATACAATTAGCAGCAAGTTATCATCTATAAAGGAAAGTATACAACAACAATATGTACCTACTTAAGTTTCATTTAGCAGTTGAGTGCATCTTTTGTTTTTACATCATATTATATTTCGGTATCAATTGAGTAGATAATGACTGCATACAAAACCAGATTGACTTGGCGAGATGATCAAGCCACACATACTAAGCAGAATGAATTAATTCATATGGTTCCAAGCATGGCAGGACTGACATGTGATTTCATTGATTAGTTCATATTTACATATTCAGAAATTCTGGTAACTATTGTAAAATATTTATTTAATTCGAAATTAGCCTAGACTTCTCATATCTTTGGCCTTAAAGCCTAAAATTTGGCAAATAAACATCAATTTGCTGGCTTGGTTCTGTTTCATATAGCACGTAATCACAGAGCATTAGACATTGTAATTCCTTCTGTGGTATTTCATGTCAACCTATGCACTGCACACTTTAGTTTAGGTAGATAATAATATTTTGTTATTCAAATGCTCAAGGAATGTCCCTTAGTTTTGCTTTATATTCACTAGTTTTAATTAGTTTCTAAGTATCTGATGGTTCTTGATCATGTTTTGTTTCTACAGGCTAATATATATCGAGGAGAAAATAATCTTATTGAACTTTATGTTGTACTGATGCGTCTTTCAAGGTTAGAAAGCAGCGTCATCATAATCATCTACATGATCTTTATAGCATGCCAACAAAGGTCTTCTTGGGGAGTATTAGGATGCTTTCCATTTTATTAGTGAAGGCAGCAGTACACTCATCAGTGTTGCAATGCATTGATTGACTTATTATGTTCACCAATCAAATGGATGGTATTCCGACATTTTCTCCAAGGAGTATGTTGTGTTTGAGTGTGTACGTGTACATGTGTGCATCGAATGATTTATTATTTCCACCAATCCAGGGCCGGCCATGCATGTAGGGCCCAAGTATTTCTTTTTTACAGTTTTGTTATGTATTAAATGACATGTCTGACAATTAAATTAAGAAGTACTTCTCTTATTGATTGTGCTTTAGACCAAATGATTATGAGTCTCAACCATGATAACCATATCTTTTTGCTTTTTTAATAAATGCCGGATAAAATATAGTTTTCCAATTTTTTTTTCCCTTCTTCAGTAACATATGTAAAATGTCAACTTTTAAATTTCGCATTGGGACCAAATCCACACAGCGCCCACCCTACACGAATCAAAGGGAGAATAGCCCGAGTATGTGCATATAAGCACAAGCATATATAATCATTTCCCATCATTAAAATTTGCTCCTTGAAACTTCATTTTTGGTTTAGTTTGATAACAGAAACCATACCACTTCATCGAGATTACCACATATTGCTACAAGACGAGAAGCTTTCTTTTGGAAAGGTAACATCTTCATTTATGAAAATTGCATTTCTAAAACTTTTCTTCATTTAGATTCTTTAATGTGTCAATTAAACTTTGAAGTTGGTCCACTAATCTCGACTTAATTCTTGATGGTCTATGTGTTACACCAAATATGGTACGGTTCATAAATATTACGACAAGGTTTATAAATGTTACAACAATATTTACGTAGTTACGTGTCATTCAGTATATGGCTATTATTACATTGGGAACTGAAACCATAGTTTCGGCTATTGAATTGAAATTCTTTCCACTTCGAAATGTATGCCAACACTCCCTCTCTATATATTTCAAATGAAGAAATTTGTGAAAACGTGGAGTATTGGAGTAAAGATTTGGAATGTAAAAAATGTTGTTCTTTTCAGAGTCCAGAATTTTAAATAGTCTGGGGACAATGGTAGAGTTAAGGGAATTGAATTTACAGCATGAAAATGTTTGTACAGAGAATACTGAAGTACATAGATGAGTTGGAGAAAATAAAGCCAGAAGTACGGCAGCAAATTGATAAGTTGAACAACAAATCTAGAAATCAAATTAGCAGATTCGGTCAAAATTCTTTTAATAATCCATTGGAGTGGCCTTCAAATAGAAGTCTGGGTACAAGAACTGACAATAGACAGGTTGTTTTCCTTTTCAGCAACAATTTTCAAAGTTTGCTCAAGTTTAAGATGTGCTAGTCAACACAGTTTTGTTGGTTTCATGTATTGCAGAGTTATCCAATGCCTGAATTTGAAGGGTTTTCGAGCAGGCCAGTCAGTCAGTACTATAAACTAGCTCAAAATAAACCTTCAGAAGGTCAATTCGGCAGAATGTAAGAAGATAAATCCATGTTTTATATCATAATGCTACCGTTCAGTATCTAACACTATCTTGTAGCTATCTATTAGCCTTCGCAAATACTAATTATGTATTTCTTTATTGATATCCAATTACCCCTCCCTCCCCCCCAAACTAGACCGGTTGAACCCTATGCTTGTTTGAGGTGAGGTTGCTTTACATATACTGGATCATTTGTGCATAGAATTATAGGTATTTTCTTTCTGCTGTGCAGATAGGTAAAACTTATCATCATCACATGAGCTAATTATCTAGTGGTTAGCTACTCCCTGTAAAGTCAATGCAATGTATTACCTAAACCTTTTCAACTTACACGAAACATATCCTAGTTGATGCCAAAATGAATCATTATGGCAAAGTAGACTACACTTGCAATTAATTACCTTATCGGCATATTTTTGTTATATTAATGAAGCATCTCACTATGCTTAGATTTATGAATCATATCCTTGTGTGTCATAAACTCACGTTCCTTTACACTTCTGCAGATCTTTAAATTTCCCTCGTCCTAAGGAGGAAACTTTATCAAGACATTCCATATTAGGTCCAAATGGACTTCATGGACGATGGCAACAACCAATACCCACTAGAGCAGTAATGCACTTTTTTTGTTGTTGTTGGTATTCTGTGAATATTTGCAATCTTTTGTTTTGCTGATCATATTGGATAATATTAAAGAACAAGCATTTTTATTTAATAATTTCTGCTGGACCGCTTCTCAAGTTCTTGTTTAGGACCCAGCATTTTTTTTTTCCATTCCTGTACTCAGCTATCATTTCACATAACATTCTATAGTGCATAAAATTAAAAATTATATGATATCTCAGTACAATGAAATTAGCAGGTTATTATAAATTCCACTAGGGTCTTTTGCTATTTTATCGACCGTCTCGTTTCCATAGTATTTTTGCATTATTGTACCTTCATTTTTATGTCTATCCTTTACTTGTTTTTGTTTTTGTCATGCAGATTCAGTATCCAATCAATCTGGATTCAACTCCAGTTGACATCCCAAGGTAACCTATTGAATTATTTGCTAAATTTATGACCCATAACTTAGAACAAATAAAACATTAGTTTTCTGGACTTGCATACTAAGGCCTAGTTGTGGTGTTAGTGCACGCACCGAAGGTATATCTTATAACTTAAAAGTACACAAATATACTTCTCCGAAGCAAGTCATTCATAATGAATATATGTGGAAAGGACCGTTTACCTTCCACATAATGAAATTATGAGGAGAATTACACTCCCTCTAAGCGTTTATATGTTGACGCCTAAAATATCATTGTAGTCTTTTATATGTTAACGCCTAAAATATCATTGTAGTCTCTTACCTTTTCATCTATTTATACTTGGATCATCTTCCACCTTTATCATTTGCAATTCATTTTGGATACACTTCAATTCCAAAATTCCTTCGGATTCATTTCAGTTTCCAAAACTCAGCAAGCATATATTTTTTCTGCTTTATTGTCATCCCCAAAAAATATTAATCTACATTTAGTGCGTAAAAAGGATAGTGTAGATTCTAATCCTAAATCTAATTTACTTCGAAACATATGTACATCACGACATTATTTTTTAGATTTCATTATGTCATCAGAGTACTTGAGTCGAGTTAGGTAGTTGATATGAGAAAGTTTCACTTTCACTTTTTGTTGAAAAGAAGAGTCATAAGATGTAAAGTAAATACTAGACCTATGGGCGGTTGATTAACTATATACTATCTTATAGTTTATACAGCTCATTCTAATAAGTAGCTCATATATGACAATAAGCTGTCCGAAGTGACTCCAAAATATAAAGTAACTACTTTCGTTCAAAAGGTCATCATCATCAGGTTCTAAAAACATGACTTGTGAATGTGACTGCTTATTTTCCCTCTTCATTTAGTTAGAAGAGGTAATGCATGGATAGCACTAGCATAAAATATAAAATTGTTTTTAAAGATTTGAAAATTTATGTTGGCGGGGTAAAGTAAGAACTAGAAAAAAGAGTTTTTTTCCCCCTCTTTTCCATTTAAATATCTCCTTCTCAAATGTAGGGGTGAACACACTACTTTCTCCCTACCTACTCATAAGTGTATTTGATGTCCGTCTTATAATTCATACGTTGAAAATTTAGCCTTTGATTTATTGTATACATCTCTAAATTATCAATGAACAACCCAAATCTTATGAAATATGGTACACAGCCTCCTTCAATCGACCAAAGATGAACCGAAACCTGCAGCTGTGAAAGACAATAGCTCCTCTGAACATGAGAAATCACATGCTGAGGAAGTTCTCTCCTTGCATGATGGCAGAGCATCTATGCCCACAAAAGAACAAAGCATTGAATCACACATGGAAGAAGTTCTCTCCTTGCATGATGGCAGATCATCTATTATGGCTACAAAAGAACAAAGCATTGAGTCAAATTCACTAATCAATCTAGACATTGCAGAAAGCCCTCCAGTAGAAATTATTAGACAACCTTCTCCTCCACCTGTTCATGCTGAAGTACAGGATATAGTTTCTACAGAATTGTCACTTTCTGCAGCTAGCCAGACAACTTTTCAAGATGAGCAACTTCGCTCAGAGTCTCCATTGGAAGTCCACATAGTAAAGTATCACACGTTTATCTATGGGTTTGCTGGTTGTTTGTATTTGAAATAATGCATTCTTCTTGCAGTGAAGATGGAGTTATATTAATTGAAACCTAATTAACCTGTTTACCAAAGAAGAAAAGTGGCTTAAAGTTACCAATGCCATTTTGTTTTTGGATTCTTCACTGATGTAGGCATCCTGAAATAACTAATACTAATTATGGGTCTGTTTTGAAAATTATTGTAACTATAGACCTCATTTTGAAGCGTAGAGAAAATGCGCATTTGTGGGATATATATATGTGCACTTTCTGAATTTGTACATGTGCATTCATGGAATCTGCATGTACAAATTCAGAAAATGCCCATGTGCATTTTTCATGCACCATAAACTGAGGGCTATGTTTATAATAAGTGTCAAAAGCAGGCCTATGGTTAGAATTACTTAGTTCATAATTTATGTTTCACCTATTCATACGAGGATAAAAATCTTGTACTGTTAGATGACGATTCATCTTGCAGTATATCCTTTTCATTTATGCAGAGAGGAAATAAATGGTTCCAGTCATAGATACTATTTGTCTATAGGTGCAAAGTTCATGACCTTACAAATACATTCAACCGTGCACACCCTTATAAGCGAAAGATTTAGGTAGAAAACACTCTTTAAGTTTTGTTACTTTTGCAGTCAACAACATTGATGGATAGCTTTTTGAGGGTAGCTAAGTCGAATACTGACAGAAGTCTAGAAACATGTGGAGTTCTTGCAGGTTCACTTGTAAGGGGAACAAAATAGTTCTACCATGTTTACTTTGTTAAAGCTTTCCGTTTGTAACATGCTATATTCTTATCTGTCTTGTAGAAAAACAGGAAATTTTTTGTCACTGCACTCATCATCCCAAAGCAGGAGTCAACCTCTGATACAGTAAGAACATGCAATACTAGTGCGTAAAATTATGTATGTTTACCTGTATATATCTCATATGTTTTTGTTTTTCAGTGCCAGACCGTAAACGAAGAAGAAATATTTGATTATCAAGATAAGCAATCACTTTTTACGCTTGGATGGATTCATGTGAGATATTTCACATATGCTGCATTTATTTACTAATTTTATATTCAAATATAAGCTTAAGGACAGCAACTTCATGTTTTTCTTATTCGTAATGGTGTGATTATACAAAATTTATGTATCACCCACAATTATATTGTACTAGTACATTCACACATGCGTGTAATGAAAATCGTGTGAAAGTAAATATACCGAACTGAACTAATTAAAGTCTAATTTTGCATGAATTGTTGATAACATTCGTTTTGCAAGGTATCAGAAGGACATTTAGTTTAAGCTGATTTCAGGACCCCTCATTGTAACATTTCAAAAACCTGTAAAAACTTAAATTATTAAAATCACAAATTTCAAATGTTTAACAAATCTATACATAAATGTAAAATTAAACAAAATGAAAAGCTTTAGGAACCAAATTATGAAATAAAAATATTAATCTTATATCAAATTTAAATAAGACTTTTTTTTAATTTAAATACTGGAAAAAAAAAACAATTTTCAAATGCATCTGAAATAAAACTATATATCAATTCCTAAAAAATAAACGGATAAAGAAGTTGTGGACTTTTAGTATGTAAAATCACATTATGCATACTATACCATTAAAAAAAAGGTTAGGGTCTGTTTGGTTTGAAAACATTTTTTTTTAAGAAGAAGAAAACATCTAGGTTCCATCATAACAAAACTGATGATGGATTTTTTTATTATTATTGTCGCCACTTAATGGACGCAGTTCAAGACCGTGTTTAGAATTTCAACCTGAAAGTTCTTTAAATATTGGAATCTTATCTGCACAAGTTGATTATTGGTTCTCTGTGTACTTTAAATTTATAGCTTGATTTATCAACCTTATTATTTACTTTTTAAACCACGAGGTATAAAAAAAAATTAGTTTCGAAGCCATTGGCAGCCCAACCAAGTCTAGCATCATTGAAAGAAAAAAGAAAGAAAGTTACAGTCAAGTTTCAACTCTTAACTTTAAATTCTTTAATAGCCGTCCATTTTTTTATCGCAACGGCAGCAGCAACTTACAATGAAACTTCTGAGGATTTATAGGTTAACTTGCATGGTAAAATGTAGAAAATTTAAGGTAATAACCGGAAAATATATAAAGTTTAAGATAGCAATATGTAAAGTTTTGAAGCCATTTCCAGCCAAACCAAATCTAGCATCATTGAATATATATATATATATATATATATATATATATATATATATAATTTACAGTCAAGTTTCAACTCTTAACTTTTAATTCTTTAATAGCCGTCCAGCTTTTCACTGCAAGGCAGCAGCAACTTACAATGAAACTTCTGAGGATTTATAGGTTAACTTGCGTGGTAAAATGTAGAAAATTTAAGGTAATAACCGGAAAATATGTAAAGTTTAAGATAGCAATATGAATTGAACCTTCATTCTTTCTCTAGTTTCAAGTTTTCTATAGCACCTAATTTCTACCAACCTAAGGCCTATTAGGATTGTCGCACATTACTAAAGCATTTAAATATACACAGTGTCTTTATCTTATGAAACAGTGTTTTTTAAATACATTTAATGAGTTGCGGTGCTTAATGGACTACATTTTGAGCAATAGACATTTTATATAACTACTTTAGTTGCCAACATGATGAAATATAATGCTATCATCAATCAGCATCATCTTAACCGTAAGATTGCAAATAAATAAATAAGCATTTTTCTATTTTCGACCATCTAGCGTGGTCATTTTGGTTGACTCAATGCTCCTTGTTAACCTCATTTCTTTCAACATAATAACATAGTAATTTAATCTTTCATTTGCAAAAAGGTTATATGCTATATAATAAGGTGGAACCCAGTGCACGAGGCTCCTGCACGATAGCGGACTCCAGGGAAGTCGATAATGTATGCAGCATTTCCTTCGCATTGCGAAGAGGCTGTTTCCGGACTCGAACTTGGGCGTCCAGATCACCATGTGGATGACCTAACCGTTGCGCCAAGGCTCCACCTCTATATGCTATATAATCCTTTTTAATATTGCTTATTTGTACCAAATATATTCATCTTGGTAAATAAGATTTGCTTCATGCTTATAATAAAGGGTTCCCAAATGCTACAGAAAATGAGATGCTAAAGGATTTCCAAATGCCACGCTGAATGAGGGTTCAAATGAGGATTTTTAGATAATCAATTTCTAATACAGTACTTTGGTGCGTGTGATGCTCATGAACATAAAACTGTCACTGAAACGATTTTAAATAAACAAAGCCTAGTTTTGAATATAGTTCAATTTTTTTTAAACTAAAAATCTGAAGAATCAAGCTTACACATTTGAATTCGAGTATGCACCAAACAAAAACACATACTTCATGTAATTTACATGGTGTTTTTGGCCATCACTATTGTCGGAGCATGAACTTGTAACTCCAGGTCATACAACTTCACATATTACCAACTAAGCAACCCTATGAGATTTTGTTTTACTTTTTGTACACTTATTTTACAATCTATTCGAAGTTCTGTAATTCTATGGTTTTCGGAAAGAGAATTATTGAACATGAATGGATTGTAGAATAGTATAATACACAATGCAAAACAAAATCTTGGTAAGTGAATATTTTAAAAGAAATGTGTAAATATAATATTACTTTTTGTATACTGAAATAACCAATATTACTTTGAGAATATAATAAACATAAATAAAGCTGGGAAAAAAGTTATTACTTTTTGTCATGTGTGGAATACAAACTGACCTCATTTGTATACTGAAATAACTAAAAATAAAAGATCGTCAAGATAAGAATTCCTACTTGTGATCTTATTTCAATAAAAAATTTGTGATCAGATCAGAAAATGTATTATAACTATTATTACATATAATCATGAAATTTTTGTTGGTAGATAACGTCAGCATAAAGTATTTCTTGCGGAGATGATAATTATTATAAGTCGATAATACATGTAAAAATATATCAGATGTCGATAATTGTAGATACCAAAAATGGTTTGGGTACAAATCAGGCTACAAAAAAGATGGGATGAGGATTCCTTCTTATTTGTTTTATATCAAAACAATATAGGGGACTTGTCACTTGGTGGATTTGGCATAATTGTTCTTGTATCTCTAGCTATATGACTTTAAAACAAAAACGTATGCTGGAACTATAATGATGATGGATAAATGTGAATCTTTGAAAAGTTGATAGTTGGAAAGGAAAAACATCCATAAAGACTGCTATGCAATTTTTGAGAGTTTGGGGAAAAAAGCCTTCTACAAGTTTTAACTTTTTAGATTTACATTGTTAGATGGCTATAGAACTTTCCCCTTTTATGAAAATGATTTCGTTGGGCATGTATATTGCTTATAAGGAAGCTCGGTTCTCTGGGCAAACTTCAACCAAAAAAAAAAAAAAATACTATGAACCAAACTTGTGTTAAAAGCATCTTTGTTTGCAGACGCATCCGACGCAATCATGCTTCATGTCATCGGTTGATGTTCACACTCATTACTCATACCAGGTTGGTGGTTTTACATATGAAATGCTACTCATCGCTGAATGTTCTTTTATTACTGAATAATTCGTAGATAATTATTTTGATGGTTCAAGATACCGTGTGCAAAAAACTATGTTATAATTCACACATTTTTAGATTTATGTCCAATTTGTTAGTGCCAATTAAGGTTTCTCTTTCTCCAATGACAATTTTCAACCTTGAATCGTGTTCGACTGGATACTCTGTAAGACTGGAAATCATTTTTTAACTGGAAAATGAAAAGTCGCTTTCATTTGTTTTTGAGACGTAACTTTTTTGTGCTGGGCTTTGACTAATACCATGTCATATATCTATAGATTATGTTACCAGAAGCCATTGCAATTGTCATGGCACCCAAAGACAGTTCAAGGTAAGCATCCTTACTTCCCTGCTATATTCGTTTCAACTAAATAACAGATAATTCAACCTTACATGGACTACACCGAATTTATTGAAATTTCAGAGCAAATTGTAATGTTAATGAATAATGTTTGGATATTGTATGGTGAAACAGAAAACATGGTATATTTCGCCTAACAGCTCCTGGGGGTATGTCAGTGATAAGGCAATGCCAGCAAAGGGGTTTCCATTCTCACCCAGCGCCAGTGGGCGGTGGACCCATCTATGACCATTGTGCAGATGTTTATATGAATCCGAAGGTCAAATATGATGTCGTTGATCTGAGATGATACTTTGGTGTTTATACTTGTATACTATCAGTTTGGTCAATATCTATTTGATGTTATTCTTTGTTCATAGAATGGCATTATTCACTTTATCTTGTGTTACATAATATGAAAACGTAGATCCAATGTTTCATGTATAGGTTGTTAGACTTTTTTATTGTTTGATTCTTAACAATGGAATTCTATTGACATGTAAAGTTATTGGAGGTGTGGGGTGACAAAAATTAACAACTGTCTTTTACCATCATTTTTCATGTGCTAGCACAGAGTTCAATGCATACAATGCACGGGATTGTGATAAAGAAGAGAAGGAAAATTTAGAGATATGTTCTTATGTGAGATCATCTACACAAAATTTGGTTTAAATTTAACTAATCTAACACATGCGAAATCATGTTTCAATTTAATGGCTAAACAAGTGTTTTAGTGGTTGATGTCTGACTTAACATTTTGTTCATAAGGTAGATTGAGCATCTTCAAAGTTTCATTTGATTTAAAATAGCGTAGCGGCGAAAACCGTAGATGTGTATAATGAGTTGTAGCGGACCTTTTACAATAGGTATGTATGCACGCGTGTGTGCATGTACGTACGTTCCACTTCACAAATCCATATGCCTCCTCAGACCATCACTAGGTCCCACGAACACTCTCCACTTCACTTGAAGCATTCGATTCAAACAACTCACATCAGCGATTCGTCGAAGCTCGAAATCTCTCTTGTTCACCTCAGTTCTGGAAGTCAACCCCATGCCAACTTCGAAGTCATCCTCTGCTAAGCTCAAAGCAAGCTTTCCATAACAGCACTGTTTTCGCACGTTACCGTTGTTCTTGATTGGTTTGTATTTTTGGCATAACTTATAAACCATCAACCCATACGCTACACAATGGATTATGCATGCTCCACACACCACGTTGGACCTTCCCTACCGATCATAACCCTATATGATCGAATTTGAATGATCGGTAATCAATCTGATCTAATACTTAGCCAATTCTCACGTTTTCTCATCCTAGACCTGAAGCCGTCGTTATGTTTATACCTTCAAACCTAGAAGTTGCTTAACTCTTCAACCATCAAGGCATGTAATGATCAATATTTGGCCATATCTTGCAAACCATTCACCCAAACAATGCACGATTAATCATGCTAGCTTCCCACATTGAGCCGGCCTCCACTATTGATCCCCGATGATTTTGTTCATTCTTGATCGACTGCCGGTGATTGATCGATGATGGTCGATCACCTCGAAAACATAAAAAATTTCAGCAATTTTCTTAGTCGATCCATTTTAATCTGAAAGCTTTGACCCTTGTGTAGCTCTTTTACATCGATTCAACTCCAAACTCTTTAAAGCCGATCCATCTCAAAAACTGCTCTCGATACACTTACATCCAATCCAAACGTGCATACAACATACAACAATCAAAATAACTATCACATCTTAGCAACAACAAGATAAAACATCCATATCCTATTCCAGATATCACATAATCAACTATGATACAAAAATGCATATTAAAATCCAGTTAAAATCATCTAAATTCATTTATTAAACATTTATAAATCCAATCGGTTAAAGATCTTGTTTTTAACTTTAAAGAAGTTTTTAACACACAATTTTAACATTTATAAATATAATAAGACGCCGTGAGATGATAAATCAAACACCTTCGATGTAGAATCAATCAAAACCACCATAATTACGTTGATCTGAAATGAACAATTGATGCACGAATCCCAAGCACCCAAAACAGTAGCTAGAAAGCTCTCATGCTAATCCCCTTGCCAATATTTTTTTAAAATTACTTGATTATGCTAGATTTAGAAAGGATTTGATGGAGTTTTTATTAGATATGGATTGATGGAGGTTGCGGATAGTTTTCCGGAAGTGGAAAAGTGATTAGGGAATTTCCCCAGTATGTGATTAGATACAATTCCTAAAATCATTAGCATGCCTGAGATCTTAAGCGAATTACCCATTAATCCACTTAAAAACTACCAAAACTATTACAATCATATCTCTTAAACTGTATGACCAAAAATATATTATGATCACTCTAAGAAAAGACAAACCATCAAATCTTTCATTTGTAAGTTATTCAGGCCATAATTAAGCTTCTATTAAAATTTATAACTCTTAAGAGTTTTTAGGGTCAATACCGTCCACAATTGATTTTAAGGGTAAAAAATGTCAATATTTAACATTCCCCAAAGAAATAGCTTAATCAGACCTAGTTTGATTATGAAAATGATATTTTTACGATCCGTCAATTCGTAAAAATATAGGTCATTGCATTCTCTTCCTCCCCTTTTAGAATTTTCCCCTCGAAATTCTACCTAAACAAAACACAACCAATACAATATAGATCCCACGCACAAAACAAGCATAGAAACAACTAATCATACACACTAAGAAATTTAGGGCTATGTCTTATAGGCAATACTGTAATTTATTGTAAATTATTGACTCTATAATAAAACCTCATTCGAAATAAAAGATGTTTTTTTTCTTTTATATATTTGTTATACTATGATATACTAATTTAAATATATTTTTGATAGAAAATCCTTAAATGATATGTTATATGATAATAATTGCAAGAGTTGTTATCATGAGAAAATCATCACAATATTAAATAACATATTATCTTAAATATTCTCGGTCAAAATGTTTCGAGAAAGGATATCGATATATCCATTACAACCAGAGTGTGTAACACTCTCCAAATGTTAGGCAGTGTATTGTCCATGACCGTTGGAGGGCACTAAAAGGTTACATGTTGATAGTTTTTAGATAACTATGGAATGACTCTCTGAAAGTTTCCTGTTAGTTAATAACAACTAGGTCAACTGGGAAATCTTGAAATGACGATATTACACATTTATTTCGACTTGAAAATACTATTGAACTTCAATGTGGAAACTGAAGGAACATGGCCAGCCCACAGCGGAAGTAAAGGGTAAATTCCAAAAAAATTCCTTTATTGGATCTTTATTAGGCCTATGCAGTCTAAATTCATTTAGAAGTTTCTATATTTTCCTTTTAAGATTCACTTCATTTTATTATAATTGTTTATAACTAGTTTAATTTAATTTTAATTAGTACCGAGAAAGGTTATATGGTGGGCTCTAGAAAAAAAAAGAGTTCCAACAAAGTACATTACCCTTATCAAGGATATGTACGATGATGTTGTGACTAGTATCAGAGCATGTAATGGGGGAAAACAGTGACTTTTACGTTAATATAGGATTACATCAAGGGTCAGCTTTGAGCTTCTAATTTTTTTCCTAAGTGATGGATGAGGTTACAAGAGTATACAAGGTCAGATTCTTTGGTATATGCTCATGCTGATAATGTTGTACTAATTGACAAAATAAGATAGGGGTTGATAGACAACTAGAGTTGTGGAGGCAGACTTAAAAGGTTTTAGGCTTAGCAGACCTAAAATAGAGTATAAGAAGTGCGAGTTCAACGGTGTCAGGTAAGAGGATGGAGATGTCACTCTGGTTGGACAAGCAGTGCCCAAGAAGGAATCCTTCCCATATTTAGAATCAATGTTATAGCATGAGGGTGAGATTGATGAAGCTGTTAGTTTAGAATTTGAGCGAGATGTGTGAAATGATGATTAGCGTCTAACATTCTCTGTAACAAGAAAGTCCCATAAAAGATTAAAGGAAAGTTCTAAAGAATGACAATAAGATCTGCAAAGTTGTATAGTGTAGAATGTTGACCTACTAAAAGACAGCACGTCTGGAAGATAAGGTAGCAGAGATGCGTATGCTATAATGGAGCCGTGGTCATACATGACGAGGCCGAATTAGAAATGATAATACACGTGACAAACTTGGAGCAACACTTATTGAAGAGAAGCTAGTCCAACACCACTTAAGATGGTTTGGATATCTCTAATGGAGGCCTCCTGAAGCACCTGTGCACATTGAAATTATAGGCCGCATCGAATGCTCAAAGAGAGGTAGATGTCGACCAAGGTTAACATAGGTGGAAGTAGTAAAAGGGACTTGAGGGAATGAAATATATTCGAAGAGCTGGGGTCAGACAGGAGCACGTGGAAGTTAGCAATCCACGTACCAAAACCCCGAGCTAAGAGTTTTCTTTTCTTAGGGTTGATTTAGGAGTAGTGTTATAAGTTTTAGATTATAGGACTAGTGAATAAGAGCCTAAGATGCAGTGTTTGGTCTTCGGTCACAAGGACCATTAGTACCATTATTATTATTATCGTTGTTTTTTTAATTTATTTATATATTTTTAATTTATTTTTATCTTTATGTTTATTTTATTAATTATTATTATTTTTTAATTATTTTATTTTATTTTATTATCATTATTATGGTTTTTAAATTGACTTTATCATTTAGCTTTGGGTACTATTTTTGGCCGACCCCAACTTATTTAGGAATAATGGCTTAGTTTTTATTGTTTTATATATTATGATGAGCATATCAAATGCATATATGTGTATAGTGTAAGTGTAACATATGAAAACTATACATAGTAAATATGAACGTTGTTTAGGTGTTGGGATTACACCGCAACGGACACATTTCCCCTCTATATATGTCTTTGTTGTCTAAGACATGAAAGTCCTTTTTAAATAAAAATATTTATGTATATATTTACATATATAAATAAATATATATACATACACAATAAATATTTTGCATAGTTGTTTAAATTGAAATGAACTTTATTTATATTACATGCAATAAATCAATGAATTCAATGTCTTAATAAATTTAGTTTAAAAGTTTACTATTATATCTTACACAAAACGCCCTTTTGAAACTTTGAGTTAAATATAAATACGCACACAAATAAAGGGTATGACATAAAAATATAAACTTATGAGCACATACAAACCAAAATAAATTTTGAAACAAAATAAAATAATACACAAGTAGCTTATGAAATGTAATATTTCCTTATAACAGAGATTTGTTACTAGAATAGATACAATTGTAAAACAAAGAATAAATCATTAATTTAATATCTCCTTAGTTTTTTGTAAAAAGAAAATTTTGTTTTGGAATGATTTAAACATAACACAATTAAGTCATCATATTATGTTGTCAGAAAATATTAATTAATGCAATTATTTTAAAGTTTTACTTACATAACAATTTATGTGTAAACATTCAAATCTAAATCTTCTAATATGAAAACTTACTTAGTAATAAAAATATTCCGAAATTTAATTTGTTTTTTTCCTCCTTTTTATTAAATAGTAATAATAAAACTAGACGATATAGGCACATACAGGTTCGTGATAAGAAGGTCTAAGTCTGGATCAAACAAACTAGATAAATAAATATACATAACAGCGATAAATGAAATTATTATTAGTGAACATAGTAAGGGTTTTTTGTCATGATAAGAGTAATGATGGATTATATAAGACAAAATATGTTTTAAAGGAATTATTGAAACCTTTCAGTTTTCCCTTTTAAAATGTCCTTATTTAATATTAAATTCAATCAAATCATTTCCCTCCTCTTCATATTTTCGTCAGAAGAAATAGAATTAAATAGAAATGTAACGAATGGGATTTTGACCCTCGAAAATCAGCACTAATACAACCTTGGTATTCACATATCGCAAATTCAAGTACCAAAAACCCGATCGTTAGGGGTAAAAAGAAAATAAAGATAGAATAACAATAGAATCTCACATCATATTCAATACAATATTATACATGAAGATAATATGTACAATCACTCTCAAAATGATGTATCAAAGTTATGGTAAGTACTAATCTAGTCAGGATAGTTATAACGGTATATCCTTACAGGTGTTAGTAGATATTTAATATAATGGAAATTTGGAAATAGATAACTATCTACAGAAGACACTCCAGCTCCAGGCTCCATGCTCCATCCAAAATGCTCCAAGATTACCTAACTACTTGGCTGCTCAGAAAAATAGGACACCCAGAGTTTAAGAGGAATAGAAAATAAAGTCTGGATCAATCATGAGACTAATGTGAGAACTCAAATTACGGATGTGTGAAAGCAAATGTTATCTCAAAAGATTATGCCACACATAAACACGGAATGAGTTTTTACTTTATGATAACTAAAACATTTGCTACGCAAAATCCGGGAATATTTTTTTTGATGACATTCTTTGTAAAATGTTTTTCAAATAAACATATTAAAATAGCCGAAATTGTTAAATTGGTTAAATTTGATAGCATAATAGGTTTACAACTAAGTCCGAAGCTACTTGTTGGAGAATGGATTCCATACGCTAAAAAGTTAAGGGACTACCTTCTATACAATACACCTCTAGAGTGATGTACCTAGGGTCCAGGTATTGGTGCCTAAACCAACACAAGACCGACCTACCACTCCATTGATTGTACTAAATATGCCACCGCCCCCTTCGTTCCCGACCTTTACCAGATCCCCAAGCATACATAACAACTCGTGTTATAGAGCATATCTAGAAAGGTGATGACATCTCCTAATGGGTGCAACCCCCATAGCACTGCTGCTTCTACCCTTTTTTTTGTCATTTTTCCGGTTCGAGGCTTAAGGCAACATTTACCTTTCATAGCGCACATTTCACTTTGAATGCTACATTGTCATTCCACAATCACAAAACAAATTTCTACACACATACAACTCCCGAGCTCGTATGTCCCAGTAAAGGGTGTTAAGCTAAGAAAAGTTGCCTTCTCCACCACCAAACAGATGATTCCTTTATAGATATCAATCAATGTGATCTCGAAATGAAACGTCAGACATTAGTCCATACAAGTTGTCCAAAAACAGGACAAATCGAAGGAAATCTCCTACCACATCCTACCGAGAACCATCCTTAGGATTAGTAGCGAGCATCCCTTGCATAGAAGATCAAATATGCAACATTTATATGATATGAGAAATTTCCCTTAAGGGTCAGTAACAAACAACCTTCATTTTATTTACTATCATTCCATGTCTTTTATTTCGAATATGTAAATTTGTTCGGAGTGGTTTTCTGATAAGAATCACTCAATTCAAACTCTGGTTCCTTCGAACCAATTATCGATAAAAAGATATTGAGTAAATAGGTGCTTATCATTTGATTAATTACTTCTTTTTTATCAAAATAATATATTTTAGAGATATATATCTTTAAAACATTTCTTTTCAGTATATACGAAACCATTAAACCTCTCTTTAGCTTTAGAAATACCAAATCATTTTCATAGTGATATTGGAAAACATTATTAAGTTCAAAAAAGTCGATAGAAATTATACTAATTCTACTTAACATCAATTTTCGTATTCAACCTTTACTATCCGTGGAATAACGGTGAAGTCACCTTTTAAATTCACTTGGATAGTATTCCTCTTCGGAAATCAGTACCAAGTATAAGAAGATTATCTCTATACAATCCAAGTTGTATTAAATTAAATTTGTAAATTTTAATCTTTTATACTTGTTTCATTTCCGACATTTCGACCTTATCCATTTCTCGCTTAAGAAAGAGGCTAGTGAGCTAGGGCGCTGGTTGCTCTTGAACATCTCCTTAGCTTAAGCGCCCTACATTCGAATCTCATGAATAGAAAAATCCAGTATACTCGTCGGCTTTTAGTGCCAAGATTAAATCATTTGAGTTTAACAACTTATCTTCAAATCATTATTTAAACGCTTTTAAATAAACTATAAAACCTCCGAATCATTATTAAAAAGCTTAATAGTTCGTTTGAAAACATTTATAAAATTTTTGAAAAAGAATTGTAAAATTTAAATCCATATTTCAAAAGTTATAAAAAATGCTGCAAAAAGTGCTTCGAAAAACGTTGCGAATAATGGTTTTAAAGCTTATTTGATCAAAAAAACTTTTCTACCACTTGGAAATCCATTTTTGTAACTTAAATTTTGTTTAAAACATTTGAAATATTTATGGGATTTACTTTTTAAAGAATTAAAAATATCATTTTAAAAGAATTTGTCGCTTTGTTTTCCGAACTGCCGAACTACGACTATTTTGGAAACTCTTTTTGCTCATATTTCAAAATCTACTAAAGGAAATCTCGATTTTATTCGTTCGTTTGAAAAATATAGTTATAAGAGTTCAGAAATTTTCTATTACAAATAATTCCAACTCCGAATGCATCGTATTAATGGATTTAACTTTCTTTGGCTTTAAATCGCGAACTACCGTTATGCGACGCGCCTATTTCAATTTAAATTTCATATTCTATTCAAAATTTGCCAAAACACTTTTGAATGTCGATCATTTTAAACCATTTCCAAGAGGTTTAAACATCCCACATACACCATTTCATTTATAAAAAGGAAAGTGATTTCCTTTGTGATATTTCGACGTATATTTAAATGTGACTTGTTTTACACATCCAAACAACAATATTTCACAACCAAATATGATGATTAAGTCATAGAAACCAAAAAACATATCATATCATCATCCAAAGTATATATATAAATATAAGTGGAGTTTTCACACCTCGGGTTAAACGGTTAACTTAAAAATGGCTATAGCTTCGCTAACTCGAACTTTAAGCTCACGAACCCTTACACTAATGCCTCTAAATGGCTCGACCCTTACTTGGGATGGTGGTAGGTGCTCATAGCCTTGGCTAGGAGGGTAGGAAGGCTCGTCTTGGAGGAATAGGGTGGTGGCCATGTGGTAATTAGGTGGAAAAAAGGAGTTATGTGATTGTTTTAAAATGGTTTGATATATATATATATATATATATATATATATATATATATATATATATAATTTTCTTTTGCAAATATTTCTACCATTATTTCTCTAAATATTGAAGCCATGGAAATAGACAGGAAAGCGTAGGAAAATGAAGAAGTGAATGGAAGTGGAGATGATGGTGAGCACTTATAGGCAAATGGAAGGAGTAAAATATCAAGATATTTAAGTGCATATACATCATCTTTTGCTCACCATCCCACACCCCTCTTAACTCATACGGTTCGGCCGAAACCCTCCCATTTGCTTGGCCATGTGCTTGTACTTGGATGTGTAGGAGGTTGACTTTAGGAAGGAAATAAGAAAATATCTTGATATTTTTGGTTATTTTATATTAAAATGTATATGTATATATGTGTGTATCCATGTGCATGTGAATGTCTTCATGTATGTGTACATGTAAATATGCATATGTATGTCACATATAATCCACAATCTCGCACAACTTCTACGGGTTAAATCATTATGAATTCCAATTTCGATTTTCAGTCATATTTTCTCTTCTTAGTTAATATCATATATTTGTAAACAAAGTTTAATAATAATATTTATATAATAATTAAAAAGGCTCATTTAATAATTAAAATAACTATTAAATCATTTAATATCAATTTAAATTCAAAAATTAATTATTCCAAAATAGCTACATTATTAATTATGTCATATATACTTTTAATTCTCCAAAATAAAATAAACTATTTTATTATATATTCTCACTTATATTGATGAATGAGTGTATGTATCTAGTTCCATGCACGATGTCATGTGGTCAAAGAGCTGTTTATTGATAAACGATTTTTGCCCATTTTATCGATATATCTTCCAAAGTATATATTTTTATTAATATTTATTCAAAATAAGATTATCAATATTATTTATTGTTCAAAATGTTATCATTTATGTAAAAAAACTTATATTTGAATATTTTTAAAAATAAATATAGTTTATCAAAGTGATAAATTCGTGGGTCATTACAGAAAGGACAAAAATCATTTCGCAAATGAGATTTATATGAGTCATAAAAAGGAGTAAATGACGGAGATTTAAATCCTTCCTTTACTTACTCCTTTTGGATTTTGAAATGTCATTTGGAAACTCTTCCTTTTTTGATGGGCTTAAAAAAATTTCCAAGAAAACTTAGCAATTAATCTATTTAAACCTAGTTTAAATATTTTATCGATATCATATATCAATACGCATGTTTATAACTTTTATATACACACTTTATTAAATGCTAATGATATTCAAAACAAATCAAATAAAGTTTAATAATTAATATTTCATAAATATTCATTAATTTAATTGATTTACAACAACTTAAAAATTAGCCGATCGTGTGGTTTATTCAGAGTATTCATCATTACGGTTGTGCGACTCATAGAGTGAATATAGTCAGCGATTAGTATCGAACAATTCAAAAATTAACGATCATATGCTACCTTAGCTAGTTATGTGACATTTTGGCTTAATTTATCGTTTACATATCTTTTTAGTAAGATCCTGTTTTACTTATTATGAGCAGTAACCGATAGTGACGATTATTTACACCAACCCTCTTCGTTAAAACTACATAACTTTGGACTTATGGATTTGGTAATGTCAAAATTCTAATATTTCCACATTCAACACTATCCAAACAAAAATTCTATGGTTCAATAATAACAACTATTGTTAACCGAACTGTTCTGTCCAAAGACTTCGACTTTGAGTTGACATCAGTTGACCGTGACACTAACCTCATATAATCGCGGAGACGAATTCTCTCTTGAATAGTGCTTCACTTCTAATGCTTCCAATCGACCCAACTATAGTTGTTTAATGGACGCCACGCCACAATTTAACTATAATCAAAGCCGAGCTTCCACATTGAAGATCAACAGTATTATCAAGTCGAAAGAACTGTTTAATTAGTCACATCGATATTTTCTATTTGACCTTAATTAAATTAACCAATAAAAAACCATCGAGTGAGTCATTTCATAGTCATCCGATAACTATCAGTACATAACCCCTTTGTACCCCTAGAAGAAGTGAGTAATGCACTGTCCAACATTTGGAGAGTGTTATTTACTCAAGTCTTAACGGATATATCGATATCTAGTCTCGATACATGTTGACTAGGACTATATAAATGGTACATTTATTTTTATTGTGATGAATTGCTCACGATTACAATACTTTATACCTATTATCATAAAACATACCATTTACGAATTTCTATTAAACTTATTTTTAACTAAATTAATTAATTAATTAATATATAACACATTATATCATGTGTATAATAGAAAGAAAACGTGTAAAGGCCCGTATCTCCGTACCCCATTTGAGTCGACCATAATTCACATCATTTCAACTCAAATTGAATGGAAAAACGAATGGTTAGAGGTGAAGAAGAAAAATGTAGAAGAAAAATAGAACAACAACAACAAGATCTCACAATCACAGCAGAACAAATTATAATATATAATAACAGATTTTAAATACAAGAACTATATTGTTAATATACATACCATTATCAGAGTACAATAGACAATAATCAATCTGGACGATTTAATAACTTGTACTCACATAGCAGAATTACAAATCAAGTATGGAAATATGTCTTGTCATCCATCTCGTCTCCTGAGCACCATAACATCCTATCCTGAATCTGTAATACGAAGTCCGACCCAAGCATTATAATAAAATAACAATCGAGTCAGTTTGGAAAACCAGCGTGAGAAAACACACTTAATTTGGATTACTAATTTTTCTCAAAATACTTTGAAAACAAAGGTATCTCATAAGACCACGCCACACATAAACACGATGGTTTTTTACCTTACGATAACCAAAATAATTTTTATCAAAGTCATCTAATATTAGAACAATGACTATAGAAAGTAAATAGAAAAAAGCTGAAATACTTGCATCTCACGTTTCAGCATAGTTGGGCATAATCAAAACCGTACGATGCTAATTGGAGAATGGATCCCATACAATGACTAGGCTGCTAGGATATCGCCCATCATAGTACACCTCTAAAAAATGCACCGAGGACCTCGTCGGGATCTCCTACTACACAAGACCGGCCCACCCCAAACTTTGATAGACCGAATATGTTATCACCAAAGATGTTCCCACCCTTAAAAAAAATCGATCGCTCCTTCTTTCATGCACAACCATATCCATAATTTATATATTTCCAAGGATATTTGAAACAGTGATAACATACCCTAATCGGGTGCGACCCACTTAGCTTTGCTGCATTTCCCCTGTTTTAGTCATTCCCGATTGATGAGGCTTGAGGCTAAACGTTACCTTTTAAGAAACAATTCCACTTATAATGCTGATAGTCCCCAAATGACGATGTACTATTAGCACTCGTCCATACAAGTTATTCGGGGTTTGGAAAAACAAGATTACTGTCTTTACTATCTTCACGGTATCCATTCGTAACGTTCAAACCGGACCAAAGTGGTTTTAGGATAATTAATTCTGATCTCAGTCTCTTCGAAGCGATTAACGAAATCGGTCAATTTTGATAGTAGGTTATTTAACTATCAGTAAAGCATCCATAAGTAGTCACTAGGCCTTACTATAAATTTTTCCAAAAATATTTATTTTCAAAATATCTTTATAAGACATATCAATCCCTTCCAGCATTTGAAAACAATTTCAAATACTTAAATCCGCGACAGAATATTTCCAAACCATCTCAACACTTAGAAATATTTCTAAATTTCCATTTTTATACATAGAAAAATATTATGAGTCTTATTTTCCAAAATCTTTTCAAATATCAACACTTAAGAGAGTATTTCGTAACTTATCTCATAAGTCTTCGGAATCACTAATAAATTCCTTTTGTAAATTTCCAAAACCCAATACACTTATTTATAACCCCATTGAACAATTTATAACTTCTTTTATGAATTCAGATTTCATTTTCAAAATTCCCATATTTAAAATTTTTAAATTCCATTTCCTCCAAATCCTTTATAAAATTCCTCTCCTCAAAATCAT
This sequence comes from Allium cepa, assembly GCA_030765085.1. NCBI lineage: Eukaryota > Viridiplantae > Streptophyta > Magnoliopsida > Asparagales > Amaryllidaceae > Allium > Allium cepa. The sequence continues at coordinate 633,056,126 of CM060941.1, forward strand.
ATCCATTTATAAACCTTATTTACGAATCTCGAGAGAATTTATAAATAAAAATCTTCAATCACTTCAAAACTCTATATATATACATATATAAAATAGATATTTATAATAAAGGTAATAATTTATTTTTAAAACATGTTCAAGTAATTATTTAAAATATCGAAAACACTTTTATAACATCAATAACTCATTTTTAGATAAACAAATAAATTTTCAAAGCTGATTTTAAAAGTTAAAATTTACTAGAATAAATACTTAATATTTGAAAATCTACTTACCGAAGTATTTCAATCCCAACTAGTTTAAAATTTCCTAGTTTTTTTAAAAATAAAGTTTTCCTTTTAAAAACAAACTTGACTTCTTAGAAGTTTAAAAAAATATTTTTAAAACCTCAGTAACTAATTCAATTTTATAAATTCCTCTCGAATCACATCACATCACTTCTATTCCGATCTCCTTAACCATTTTTCACTATTCAAAAATAGTATCCACTATTTTTCTCGCCCTATTTCCATGTTCTAATATAAATTCTCCCTTATTTATAAACATCATTTATAAATTTTATAACTTCTTGAGTTTCACTTTTTATAAAACTAATCTCGCTTATAAAATTCCATTCTTATAAATCCATTCCTTTATAAATCCTATTTATAACTTCCAATCTATTTTTAATATCAACTTCAACTCTTTTTTGTTTTTATATTTCCAGAATATTATTTGTAATTCTTTGATATAATTCATCTAAAAAAATCTCCATTTAAACATTTCACAAATAGTTAAGTATAACCAAAAATCAAATATATTTTCTTCTAACTCAATTTCTTTAAAATACCCCCAATTCTAATATAAATATTTTTATATCAAAAATTCCCTTTAATAACTTCAATTTTCAAAAATATATTTATGATATTTAAAATATCAAACTTCAGGCTAGTGCTAAAATAGCATCATATAATTCCAATCACTACAATAATCTATAATAGATTATTCTACACAATCCATATATCACTGTACATAAAATTAAATTGAACATTTTGAGGAATCCAGTTGGATCCCTCCAACCTGTTTCCCTTCATCCACAGATGTTAATAAAACATAAAAATACCAATTCCACTTCGAGGGGGATATCGCGGTATATAAGTGCATCCGCTATTATGCGAGGCGCATAGGGTCTCATCCGCTATAATGTGCGGGAATATCATTCCAACTACTAATATATATACTATCATATACAAAATAACATCTAACTGATAATAATTTATAAATTCAATCAGCATTCAATAATAAATTTTAACTATTTGAAATTAAATTCTGTAATCCAAATGAGTGAGAATTTCTCACCTTGATTTTTGTTTGTCGAATATCTAGATTTTAAACTAAATTGAACATCGTACGATTTAATTTAAAATTCCAACATATTTCGAAAAATTCCAAACCATTTTCAAAATATGAATTGTGCAGCTATGGATTTAACGTGATCGACTTCGTGATTTTTGGACCCCGCAAGAACATATTATACATTTTAACATTTGATAAAAATATAATTTACTTAAACTTAATGTGAAAATCAAACTTATTTAATTCTTAATCTTCACTGCCTTGATTGAACGACTCCAGGCTCATTGCTCCACCCAATCTTCACTCTAACTGCGGCCTTCTCCCTTGCTAAATCGTGACTCAGCCTTAGCACCTCCACCCTAACGTGGCCCCTACTATCGGGCTTCCTCGCTTGAACGCTGTTATTAGAACGAACCCAACCCAAACTTTTCCCCCATCTTGTCCTCAAATTGCCGCTTTAGACTTTCAGACCGCACTGCTTCTCCACCCTTACCTCACTCCCTGTCCATAAAACTTCACGCGACCACCACCGACAGCTTTCTCGTCGAAATTCGCTCCTTCCCATACCAGAATCACGTCATGAGATCCATCGACATCGAGCCTCCTATTCTAGAATTCGAACCCACCATTTGTCGAACGTCGATTGCCCGTTCGCCTCGTCTCTTCTGTGACGACCCGAAATTTTTAAGCAAATTAAGTTGGAATATTTAATTGATTTGAAATAATTAAAAGTAATTTTTTTACTTGAATTCAAATATCACTAATTAATTGTTAATTAAATTATTGAATTAAATAATTCAAAATCAGGTAAAATATGAAATCTAGGATTTTAAGCCTGATAAAAATAATTTGAAGGCTTGTAAAATTTTATAATGATAACACTGAAAATAATAGAAGTTGTAGCATTGGAATTAACAGTGGTTTGTTCAGTTTTAAAATTTTATAGTTTAAATTGAATTTAAAAATAGCCTTCCGAGGCACAGTCTTGGAATTTGACGAAACCAGTTCCATTGGATCCATAATATTGAATTATTATCGGATTTCAAATTTCATAGTGATCAGAGTTGTTGTGTGAGTGTACGTTATATAAACGCGCTGAAATCTATATTGAATTCAATTTAATAACTAGGTACCTAAACGAGATATTTTTGAATATAAAAATATAAATTTTTAATCAGCAGCCAACCTATCTCTGTGAAGCCGACATGATGAAACAATTGTACACACGAACATCTTTTCCTGTTCCTTCTATTCTTTCTACAGGCTCGTGCAATAACGTCTTGTTCAAGCTTTTCGAAGAGAAATTAAATTAAGGGCCGAACCTTTATTTTCAAATCAAATGAAGCTTTAACCTAAATAAAAAAAAATGGGGTCTTCCTTCAGTCGTTCGAATTGAATCGAACCCCAAGCGAGAAGATTCGATGGCGGCAGATCGCGTGTTTCATTCGATCGCGATGCTCGGTCGTACTCGAGCTGGAGATGGGAGGAAAAGTCGACGGAGGAAGAAGTGGAGGTGTTGCCGATCATGGTTGAGGTCGATTCACGTGCTGGTCGTGGCCGATGTCGCGAATGGAGGTAGTTTGGCTCGCTGATGGGACCGCGATGGTGGTTCAAGCAGTGGCGTATCGTGGGTTTGGGTATGCTTGTCGCGTGAGTTCTGGAATTTGCAGCAGAGAGGTTCGAATATTTGTCTTCAGGCAATTTTGATTTAATATATATATATATATATATATATATATATATATTAACATGTAGATACAGGAAATTAAAAGTATGGTTTAATCGGGAAAATTTTAGATAGATAAGGTTCTGTATTTCGCAAGGAATACAGAACAATTCTGTCTTATTAAATATATAAGGTTGAAAGGAATTTTAAATATTGAAGAGTGGTATAAAAATTTAGATCTTTAATTTAAAGCAAAGATTATAAACCTACTATTTAATTTTAAGGTATATTAAGGCGATTAAATTATTTAATTGACTTTTATAACTATTTTGGTTATTTCAAATATAGTGTTTTAGAGAGGTTAACTAAATTAATTCAAATTAATAAATAGAAATTAGTCATTTGATTGGTTTAAATATTAATAAACCGTGAATTTGTTATACAAGGTTTAAAAATCAAGGAAACAAGCCAAGATGGGAGTGGGTTGTCAAACAAAAATAAAGGTGAGTTAATCTCACTCAGTTAAATTTAAATTTAAATGATTAAATTTAAATAATTGTTTGAATGGTCAAATTGGTTGATGTTCTATAGTATGGTAATATTGTGGAATTGGTATTTTATGTTGTGCTAACATCTTTGGATGCAGGGAAATCAGGTTGGGGGGATCCAACTGGACCCCTCGAAATTATTTAGATTATTTAATATTCTGTGTTCTGAATATTTGATATCCTGTGATGATTTTATGAATAATTGAAGTATTGAATGGTATGGTTGGATTCAATATCTCAGTAAAATAAATTATCAAATCTCTAGAATTGTATTTTCGGAAGAAATAAAAGAGTAAATTTTTAAGTAAAATAATTCTAGTGAATTGGAATAAATTAATAATGGATTGAAAATAAAACAAAATAAAAGTGATTGCAAAACTCTAACAAATTTGGAATAAGAGGAATTTGAATTATTAAGGGTGATAATAAATTGTGAAGCTTAAGTGATATTATTTGAATGAATAAAGAATTATTTATTTATTTAAGGATTTAATTTAATTAAGAGATAAAGAAGGAATTTTGGGAATCTGAAATTGGTATCTTCAGTTAAAAGGGTTTTTCACTCAAAATGAGGAAATAAAATCTAAATGCTAATGAAATTTAAAATAAGTAAAGCAAGAAAGAAAATTTATTTTATGCAAATTAAAATTGGGAATAAATTGTAAATTGATTAAAGTGTTTTGGGATTGGAAAACTAAAAGGGAAGTGAGATTTTGGAATTTTTAAACTGGGTTATAAAGTAAAATAAAATATCGGTGGATATTTTAAATATGAATGTAAAGTGGAAATTTATAAAGGAATGGAAATTCGTTTAAAAATAAATAGTGATTCATTTTTAAAGATGTGAAAGAGAAAAGTGTTTCCCTAGATAGCCAAGTACGATTTTCAAGCAATTTTAAATATAAGTTAAAGGTTTTAATGTTGTTTTTTTAAAAAAATATCTTAGAAAATTTATTATTTTTAAATGTTTAAATTCTAAAATAAATATTTTTCAAACAATTATCGTAATAATTATTAAATGACTTGGTATTTGTTTTAAAGAAAAATATAGTTTTATATTTTATAAAAGTAGCCTTATTTATTTAATATTTCTAAAGTATATATTTTAATAAAGTATTAAAGTAGTTTTAATTTTTTAAGGCTATGAAGTATATTTTATAACTAAGTGCTTTTAAATTATTTTAAAATCTAAAAGTATTTTATACTTGGTGTTTCAGTGGAAATAAATATTGGGAAATTATTCTGGGAAAGGAATATGTTTGAAACTGTTTTCAAAAGGGGTTAAAATCTGAGATATATCTTGTAAAGATATTTTGGATAAATAAATAATTTGGAAAATTATTTATTGTTTGATGGATGTTTGTGAATATTAATTGATAATTAAATAACCGACTATCAATATTGGACAAAAACGTTGATCGTTTCGAAGAGACCGGTATCGAGATTTATTTTCCGAAAACCACTTCGATTCGGTTTGTACGTTTTCGTGAAAAACGATTTTGGATTCGAAGATGAAGCATTGAAGTGCAAGGGCTAGTCGCTACTATTCCTGAGGATATTTCCAAAATGGATGTAGTAGGAATAGTGCCTTCGGTTCCGTTCGGACCCGGGACGGACTTGTATGGATGAATGCTTGCGAAACGTCGTCAGGTGGACGATGGGCATTCTAAGGGATATGTTCTAAAAAGGTAACGCTTAGCCTCAAGCCTCATCAAATGGGAATGACTAAAAATCAGGGGTTATGCAGCAGGGCTAGGTGGGTAGCACCCAAGCAGGGTGAGGTCATTCCTGTCTAGATGTCCCTTTTTTATTTCGGCTTAGTGGGCGGTTGTTGATCCCAACCGCGGGGTGATCTCACTCGGGATTATCCAGTAAGGGGTAGTCTCGGTCTTGTGTTGCAGGGGAGCGGGCGTACTCCTCGTTATGGTGATCTAGGCCCCGTACTGTGACAGGTGGTACCCCAGTGCCTAGTCATTAGTTGGAAATCCATTCTCCCTACGAGCCTTGTACGAGTTTTGTTTGTATTACCCACTTTGTGGCTAGTAGCTGGAATTTAATAATGTATCAATTTCGGCTATTTTATAAATATTTGAATATAGACCCTATTACAGTATGAGAGGATTTCTATAAAAATTGTTTTAGCTATCGTAAGGTAAAAACCCGACATGTTTATTTGTGGCGTGGTCTTACGAGATGCTTTTGTTTTCCAAAGGATTTTCGAAACTTTAATAATCAATTGAGTGTGATTTCTCACGCTGGTATTCCAGAACGACTCGAGTGTTATTTAACTGTAATGCTCGGGTCAGACCGAGTATTATAGAATACATGATATGATGCTGTGAAGCTCAGAAGACGAGCAGAATGACGATACGTACTCCCGTATTTGTTTATGTATATATTCCGCTGGGTTGAGTAGTTGTGTATCCAGTTGTATGATATCGTTGAGCTGTGATTGATGTACTCTGATGATGTAATATGTAAACGGTTCGTAATTCTGTGCAACTTGAGTTGATTGTTGTAGAATAATGTTGACTCAAGGGGTACGGATTTGCGGGTCGTTACACTTGGTATCAGAGCTTAGGTTGGTGATAACCTTGGCTCTGGTGGGAATTACTCATTTAAAATAGAGTCAATAGTACTCTAGACTGAGTTTGAGCGTATTAATAGATATGAGCGCGTATTTGTTAGTGAATATAAAATGATTTTATATTGTGTTGATTGGTTTATTGAGTAGTTTATGGATTCTGGTCAATACGAGTAATTAACGTTATTGATAGGGATCTCTAAACACTTGAATAGAATAATTCGACACAGTATTTTTTTAAAGTAGGGTAAATGAAATAATTTTACCCAAATTATTTTTGTATATAAAAGATATAAATTTTTGTAAAGTATTATAGTATTTGGATGCTTGATTTGTTAAGGAATGATAATATTAAAGAGAATTGGGTAAGAAATTGAAAACTTATAAACAAAGTCGAAGAATAAATTTATATAACAAAATGGAATTTGGAATATAGATTATAAGTGTAATTTATAAATTGAAATAAACTTTATATACAAATGAGATTTGTAAATGTAAACTGTAAAGGTGATTATAATTTTTGAAAATAGAATTCTAGAGAAACATTTGAAATTAAAATGAGATAAAATTCCAGGGTATGTTTGAATATAGACTTAAAGGAATTGCAATTTGGAATTTTTGGAGAAATAATAGTGGTATTATTTCGAGAATACTTTTGAATTGGAATTGAATATGGAGAGATTTGAAAATCTAAAATAATTGTAATGTTTTTAAAAGATAAAAGCACTAAACTCTTTCGGTCGCTGGAAAATAATTCCGATGATAATCGCGACATCATCGGTGTTCATTTTTGAGTTTCCAAGATAAGAATTGCCACCCGAATATTTTTAATTGGAATTGTTTGTGAACTGGGTTTGGTTTTGAAATTCAAAGGATTAATTGAATTTGCCAAACGATTTTGTATATAGTTGATTTCAAAAGTGATTTTGAAATTTTGGAAAATTATTTAAACTCTAGAATCTTGTTTAAAATGTTTATGGAATAATAAAAATATACTAGACTAAATAAATGTAACAAAGTAAGTATCAAATTGGAATAAATAAGTTTTGACAGCTTATAAAAGAATTGAAATAAAATAAAATCCCTGGTTAAAGTGTAAAAATGTGAATGGATTGATTGTAAATAGATGAAACCTAAATATAAATAAATGTGTGACTTATAAAAAGTTAGATGTGGAATAAATAAGCCAAAATGAAATTGTTTTGTATTTTGGGAAAATGAATAAAATCCAAAACTTAAATTATAAAATAGATTGACCTCCAGTAAAATAGTTAACGTGATTTTTGAGATGAAAATCAAATATTGGGTATAAAATTTGAATAAACTAATTGGTAATAAATTAGTTAATGGAATATGGAATTGGGAATGGAACTCGAATTGGTTAATAAAAATTTGAGTTGTGGATAAATGATAAAATTTGAAAGTGAAGCTTGAGTTATTAATAAAAATTCAACTTGAAATTGTAGGTGAATTAAATTTGAGTTGAAGTTGTATGGAATTGAATTAACATGAAAATGATTTATATTGCAAATAAAAATCTAAGAAGAGGTACATTGGAAATGGCCTCGTTATAAAATGAAAGGAATTCAAAAATAAATTATTGAATGTGAAATAGAATTCATATGGATTCAATGAAATATACTAATTTAATTTAAACGAATGGAGCTGGCAATAAATTCAAATTAAACAAAATAGAGTTGAAATAGTGATAGTTTGAGTGGTAAATAAAATTCAAGTGAATAAAAATAAAATTGAAATGATTGCAAATGAACATAAAATGCTAAATAAATTGAACAGAATCAGTTAAAATGAAATCAAATTATGTATAAATTGAATTGGTATTAATTTAAAATAGTTATAAACTGGAATGAATATTCTTTTAAGTAAATATCACGGAATTTGCATAAAAATAATTGTCGTTTGACATAAACGCGATTATGTAAATTCTATGGGTTAAAAGAAGCCAATGAAGTTGGTTTTTGATTCAATTGTAATAAATATGGGTTTGTTTGGATGAAAAATAAATTGAATGTAAACAATGGAGTATAAATGAGTTCAGCTTGGATTGTAGGTGAATTGAATATAACTGAAAATATGGAATTCAAAATGGTAGACTGAATAAACTAATTTAAATTAGTTAGTTGATGAAATTGCTTGATAATTGAAAATCAAATTAAGGATTTAAATTGGGAAGTGCTTATAAAAACAAAATATAACTTGAGTTTTGAAGTTGAAATATGTTGAAGGAAAATAAAATAACTTAAGTAATATTTGAATAAAAGCTTGATTTAGGTATAAATTGTGAAATAGTTGTGTCGAGTTTTATGAAATGATTTTAAATACAACTTGTTTGGTAAATGAAATTAGTAATTGAGTTAATTAACTTAAGTTATATTAATGAGAACTTGACTTCGAATAAAAATGGGAGTTAGATTGCTTCTGGAAATCAATTCAATTTAAATGAGTTTGTTTGGACTTAAATGAATTTAAGTTAAGTAAGAGAGTTGTGAAATCATTTAAATTGAACGGGATGGTTTGAATATTGTTTGGAAGCATTCAAAATAAGTGTCGAAATATTTCATATGTGCTTATGGAAATACATAATATGCACTGTTTATGGAATCCATGTTTTAGTTATTTATAATAAAGTGAAATGTTAATAAACATTGTATATTTGACACTGACATGTTTAAATTGAGTAAGTATAGGTTTTTGGAAGCCGTTTGACTGGTTTTGACTGCGCTAATTGCTTAAATAAATAGGTGCTTGCTTAAAAATGCTAAATAAGGTACGCCTATGCAATACAAATAGGAAATATGAACTGTTTTTCTGTTTTCCGACCGTGTGGGTCGATGTATATATTTATATCTCTTGTCAAATTGCAAAAGCTCCTCCGTACAAGGGAGACTCTGCCAAAAATTTTTGAAAATTTTAGGAGTTAGAATTTTTTTGAATTTTTTGAAAATTTTCATTAACGACAAATGATTTAAATTTGCTAAGCAAATAGAATTTGACACTGAATATTGAAATCTATTTTAACTGTGAATGTAAAGTAAGTGGAATCGAAGGGACTAAAGAAAGTAAAGTTTGCAAATAAACATTTAGTGTGAGATTTAAATTAATTAGTAAGTGAAACTAATTCGATATTCAAGGTGGAAGTCAAATTGAATTTAAATGGAATTGTAAGGGTAAAGTGAATGGTAATGAATATAAACTTCAATGATAAAGTGAAAATAAATGTAAGAAGTATGTAAAATATTTATATTGAACTTAAAGAAGAGAATAATGAATTCTTAAGTAAATTTGGTATTGAAAGTATGCTAAGTGAATAATTGAATTAAGGTTGAGACTGATATTTGTGACTGTGGGAATTGTGAATAAGGGAATAACAATCAAAATGGAAGTGAATAAAAAGGGAAATTGATATAATTAATAATCAATTGGATTTTATACGTAGGATGTACGTATATTATTTTATTCGCATAGCTATTTGATCCAGATTCGAGCATAGAATTTTGAGGTAATTTTACCGATCCGAGTTAGGATTTTTTTCACTCGATTTTCGACGGCGAACCTGGATATGGAGTTTTGATTGATTCAATAAATTCTCTATATAGTTTGTAGCTATGCAAGGATAATGACGGTGACTAATCAGGAAACCAGATCTGAGTCCACACTAGGAAGTCGGATGGACGATACTAGTTCGGAAGTGAAATTGTGTGATCGAGTAGGCGATCGGATTCGGTATTGCATACGAATAATATAGGTACATCGTACGGGCGTAAATGAAATGAACATTGAAATTTTGGAAAGAAGCCAATAAATTGTTTTCTGAATGTTGTGAATGGATATTTATTGCTAAACAGGATATGAAGGTATGAAAAAGGGAAAGGAAAAGTGATTTTGATTTCAGATAATAAATTAGAATTGCCCGACTAAAAGGTATGTGTTTAAAATTCTATATGGAATTTGATTGGGTTTTTGGATCTAGCCACTTGGCCTTTTGTTTTCTTTTTGGATTTGGGAGGCCGTAGAGTCATTTTGTAGTTGTACCGAGCTAGCCGCGCAAAGGAGACGCTGGCAAAATTTTTCGAAAATTTAGAGAGTTGGAAAATTTTTGAGAAAATTCTGATAGTTTTAAATTTGATTTAAAATTTAAATTTGAATGATTGAGTATGTAATATTGTTTGAAACTATGGGAAAGTTGGGAAAGATTAGTAAAAATGGTAGTGGGTCTTTTATAAAAAGATAGTGGATAGGATGTTGAACAGTTTGGTTTTGGAAAATAGTAACGGGTATTTGACCATTCTTCCTAACTAGAAATTTCAGGGACGAAATTCTTTTAAGGGGGGAGGAATGTGACGACCCGGAATTTTTAAGCAAATTAAATTGGAATATTTAATTGATTTGAAATAATTAAAAGTAAATTTTTAACTTGAATTCAAATATCACTAATTAATTGTTAATTAAATTATCGAATTAAATAATTCAAAATCAGGTAAAATATGAAATTTGGGATTTTAAGCCTGATAAAAATAATTTGAAGGCTTGTAAAATTTTATAATGATAACACTGAAAATAATAGAAGTTGTAACATTGGAATTAACAGTGGTTTGTTCAGTTTAAAATTTTTATAGTTTAAATTGAATTTAAAAATAGCCTTCCGAGGCACGGTCTCGGAATTTGATGAAACCAGTTCCATTGGATCTGTAATATTGAATTATTATCGGATTTCAAATTTCGTAGTGATCAGAGTTGTTGTGTGAGCGTACGTTATATAAACGCGCTGAAATCTATATTGAATTCAATTTAATAACTAGGTACCTAAACGAGATATTTTTGAATATAAAAATATAAATTTTTAATCAGCAGCCAACCTATCTCCGTGAAGCCGACATGATGAAACAATTGTACACGTGAACATCTTTTCCTGTTCCCTCTATTCTTTCTACAGGCTCGTGCAATAACGTCTTGTTCAAGCTTTTCGAAGAGAAATTAAATTAAGGGCCGAACCCTTATTTTCAAATCAAACGAAGCTTTAACCTAGATAAAAAAAATGGGGTCTTCCTTCAGTCGTTCGAATTGAATCGAACCCTAGGCGAGAAGATTCGATGGCGGCAGACCGCGTGCTTCATTCGATCGCGATGCTCGGTCGTACTCGAGCTGGAGATGGGAGGAGAAGTCGACGGAGGAAGAAGTGGAGGTGTTGCCGATCATGGTTGAGGTGGATTCACGTGCTGGTCATGGCCGATGTCGCGAATGAAGGTAGTTTGGCTCGCTGATGGGACCGCGATGGTGGTTCAAGCAGTGGCGTATCGAGGGTTTGGGTATGCTTGTCACGTGAGTTCTGGAATTTGCAGCAGAGAGGTTCGAATATTTGTCTTCAGGCAATTTTGATTTAATATATATATATATATATATATATATATTAACATGTAGATACAGGAAATTAAAAGTATGGTTTAATCGGGAAATTTTAGATAGATAAGGTTCTGTGTTTCGCAAGGAATACAGAACAATTCTGTCGTATTAAATATACAAGGTTGAAAGGAATTTTAAATATTGAAGAGTGGTATAAAAATTTAGATCTTTAATTTAAAGCATAGATTATAAACCTACTATTTAATTTTAAGGTATATTAAGGCGATTAAATTATTTAATTGACTTTTATAACTATTTTGGTTATTTCAAATATAGTGTTTTAGAGAGGTTAACTAAATTAATTCAAATTAATAAATAGAAATTAGTCATTTGATTGGTTCAAATATTAATAAACCGTGAATTTGTTATACAAGGTTTAAAAATCAAGGAAACAAGCCAAGATGTGAGTGGGTTGTCAAACAAAAATAAAGGTGAGTTAATCTCACTCAGTTAAATTTAAATTTAAATGATTAAATTTAAATAATTGTTTGAATGGTCAAATTGGTTGATGTGCTATAGTATGGTAATATTGTGGAATTGGTATTTTATGTTGTACTAACATCTTTGGATGCAGGGAAAACAGGTTGGAGGGATCCAACTGGACCCCTCAAAATTATTTAGATTATTTAATATTCTGTGTTCTGAATATTTGATATCCTGTGATGATTTTATGAATAATTGAAGCATTGAATGGTATGGTTGGATTGAATATCTCAGTAAAATAAATTATCAAATCTCTGGAATTGTATTTTCGGAAGAAATAAAAGAGTAAATTTTTAAGTAAAATAATTCTAGTGAATTGGAATAAATTAATAATGGATTGAAAATAAAACAAAATAAAAGTGATTGCAAAACTCTAACAAATTTGGAATAAGAGGAATTTGAATTATTAAGGATAATAATAAATTGTGAAGCTTAAGTGATATTATTTGAATGAATAAAGATTTTTTATTTATTTATTTAAGGATTTAATTTAATTAAGAGATAAAGAAGGAATTTTGGGAATATGAAATTGGTATCTTCAGTTAAAAGGGTTTTTTACTCAAAATGAGGAAATAAAATCTAAATGTTAATGAAATTTAAAATAAGTAAAGCAAGAAAGAAAATTTATTTTATGCAAAGTAAAATTGGGAATAAATTGTAAATTGATTAAAGTGTTTTGGGATTGGAAAACTAAAAGGGAAGTGAGATTTTGGAATTTTTAAACTGGGTTATCAAGTAAAATAAAATATCGATGGATATTTTAAATATGAATGCAAAGTGGAAATTTATAAAGGAATGGAAATTCGTTTAAAAATAAATAGTGATTCATTTTTAAAGATGTGAAAGAGAAAAGTGTTTCCCAGGATAGCCAAGTACGATTTTCAAGCAATTTTAAATATAAGTTAAAGGTTTTAATGTTGTTCTAAAAAAAAATATCTTAGAAAATTTATTATTTTTAAATGTTTAAATTCTAAAATAAATATTTTCAAAACAATTATCGTAATAATTATTAAATGACTTGGTATTTGTTTTAAAGAAAAATATAGTTTTATATTTTATAAAAGTAGCCTTATTTATTTAATATTTCTAAAGTATATATTTTAATAAAGTATTAAAGTAGTTTTAAATTTTTAAGGCTATGAAGTATATTTTATAACTAAGTTCTTTTAAATTATTTTAAAATCTAAAAGTATTTTATACTTGGTGTTTCAGTGGAAATAAATATTGGGAAATTATTCCGGGAAAGGAATATGTTTGAAACTGTTTTCAAAAGTGGTTAAAATCTGAGATATATCTTGCAAAGATATTTTGGATAAATAAATAATTTGGAAAATTATTTATTGTTTGATGGATGTTTGTGAATATTAATTGATAGTTAAATAACAGACTATCAATATTGGACAAATACGTTGATCGTTTCGAAGAGACCGGGATTTATTTCTTGAAAACCACTTCGATCCGGTTTGTACGTTCTCGTGAAAAACGATTTTGGATTCGAAGATGAAGCAGTGAAGTTCAAGGGCTAGTCGCTACTAATCCTGAGGATATTTCCAAAATAGATGTAGTAGGAATAGTGCCTTCGGTTCAGTTCGGACCCGGGACGGACTTGTATGGATGAATGCTTGAGAAACGTCGTCAGGTGGACGATGGGCATTCTAAGGGATATGTTCTAAAAAGGTAACGCTTAGCCTCAAGCCTCATCAAATAGGAATGACTGAAAATCAGGGGTTATGCAGCAAGGCTAGGTGGGTAGCACCCAAGCAGGGTGAGGTCATTCCTGTCTAGATGTCCCTTTTTATTTCAGCTTAGTGGGCGGTTGCTGATCCCAACCGCGGGGTGATCTCACTCGGGATTATCCAGTAAGGGGTAGTCCCGGTCTTGTGTTGCAAGGGAGCGGGCGTACTCCTCGGTACGGTGATTTAGGCCCCGTACTGTAACAGGTGGTACCCCAGTGCCTAGTCATTAGTTGAAAATCCATTCTTCCTACGAGCCTTGTACGAGTTTTGTTTGTATTACCCACTCTGTGGCTAGTAGATGGAATTTAATAATGTAACAATTTCGGCTATTTTATAAGTATTTGTATATAGACCCTATTATAATATCAGAGGATTTCTATAAAAATTGTTTTAGCTATCGTAAGGTAAAAACCCGACATGTTTATTTGTGGTGTGGTCTTACGAGATGCTTTTGTTTTCCAAAGGATTTTCGAAACTTTAATAATCAATTGAGTGTGATTTTCTCACGCTGGTATTCCAGACTGACTCGGGTGTTATTTAACTGTAATGCTCGAGTCAGACCGAGTATTATAGAATACAGTATATGATGCTGTGGAGCTCAGGAGACGAGCAGAATGACGATACGTACTCCCGTATTTTTTTATGTATATATTCCGCTGGGTTGAGTAGTTGTGTATCCAGTTGTATGATATCGTTGAGCTATGATTGATGTACTCTGATGATGTAATATGTAAACGGATGCATTTACTTTTGAGTAAAGTTTATTTACTATCTATTATATTTTATTCCGCTGCGATGGTTGGATTCTGATGTTGTTTTCTATTCTCTTCTTCTACCTCTTCTTCTTTAACCCAAACGATTCGTAATTCTGTGCAACTTGAGTTGATTGTTGTAGAATAGTGTTGACTCAAGGGGTACGGATTTGCAGGTCGTGACATCTTTCCTATACGACCCGTCACAAAGCCATTGCATACTTCCCCCTCAACATCGCGATATCCTACAACCTTCTTTGAACCCAGACAGAAAATGCACCACTCAAAAGGCCTAACAAGTCGAAGCTCTTTTTTCTATCTCCTGTAAAACTGAGAGAAGTAGAAAGAGGAAAATTGCGGTTTTGTTTTTGAAGTGGATTCAAATTCCTCTTTTTTTCGAATGAATGAGATTTGATTACGTTCTATTGGGTTTGAAAGAGAACGGAAAGCGTGATTTAAAAATGAGAAGTATAGGTCGGCGATGTTCAAGCTGTAGGTTGGCTTTGAAATGAAATAAATTGACCTTGATTTGAAATTTGAAATTTTATTTCCAAAATATCCCCCTTAGCCTATCTTAAAATCCTAAATCCCCATTGCGGCATGACACCCGGTGTTTATAATGTTATACATTCCGAACCTAATGGAACAAGTTTCGAGAACTAACTCGATCGTATGTGGAAGATAGCTTTTTAAATCGACTATTTAAATTAAATTCAATTAAACTATTCTAGACGTTTCTAGATCGTGCGACCAAACGGTGAATTCAAATGCCACGAAATTTGAAATCCGATAACAATACACAATTTCAGATCCAATGGAACTGGTTTCATTGAATTCCGAGACTGTGCCCTAAATCGCTATTTTAGTGGGTTGATTAAATCAATGATTTCAAAATTTTAAGAAATTGCTTGAAATTTTCAGTTTTAAAAACTTTCTAACTAAATTATAATCCCAAATCCATATTTAAAACCATTTAAATATTCACTATTAATCGTCAAAAAATCCGGGTCGTTACATTCCTCCTCCCTTAAAAGAATTTCGTCCATGAAATTGCTAAGGCAGGAAAAACGCTCTAGACCCATTAACTTATCCAAAACCCACTTAGTGAAATTTCGATATTCACTTTTCTAATCTTTTAGTTCCTCCTAAATATTTAGTTTTCGTTTTTGATTCAAAATCCTCTCTTCCAATTTCAATTCAAAAATCAGCCTTTTTAAGTTAGCAAAAAAGTTTCAAAATTTTTGTAACACCCTAAATTTTCAAAAATATTTGGCAGAGTCTCCCTTGTATGGAGGACCTTTTGCAATATGATAAGAGATAAATATATATACATTGACCCACATGATTAGAAAACACAATATACATATATATATATATCCATATTTATATTTTACGGTATTTAATCCAAAAACGTACATTATTTTAGCATTTTAAGCGAGCGACTTATTTTATTTGTAGTTTGCGCGACCAAAAGTCAGGTAAACAACTCCATATACATGTACTTACTCAATTTAAACACGTAAATACTGAAATTTAATAAAATTTCATTTATTCAACTAGTTAACACATGAATTTCAGAAGCAATGCATGCTAGACATATATTTATAAGCAATTATGAGGTTCCAACACCAATTTAATTACTTCCAATCAATCCATATACCATTTCATTCAATTTAAATGATTTACAACTCATTTTTCATGCATTCAATTTATTTTTGTACCAAAAAACCCATATCCATTCTAAATTAAAAATCAATTTATTCACATTTTATTTATTCATAGGATTTTATTTACTTTCGTTTGCGTCAACGAAATTTTTTCTATGCATATTCGGCGATACTTATTTAACAAAATAACCATTCCAGTCTATGACTATTTTAAATTGATTCCAAATCGATTTATATTTAATTCTATCCCATTTCAAATTTATTCTCAATTAATTCATTTACGTTTCATTAATATCTACATTTATTATATTCAAATCCATTTTGTTAAGCTTGGAAACATCCCACGCTATTTATTAAATAACCATTTCACGATTTATTCGAGCCGAACTTCCATCCAAAATATTCACTTAAATTAATCCGTTACATTTAAATTATTTCCACCTTATACCTTAGGTTTATTTTCATTTCAACCAACTTCCATTTAATGTACTAATTAATTAATTATTCATTCATTTGATCCACTTCAATTTTAATTACATACTCGAATTCATTCTCGAAATTATTTAATTCGTGTCCAAGGCCACATTCAATTTATTTACACTTTAAAATGAATTTATTTATAACTTAAGTCATCACTATTTCAATCCATTCTATTTTGTTTGACGATACTTCCAATTATATTTAATTCGCTCAAGTTTCATATTTAATTTCAATTCCAATCCACAATCCAATTTATTCACCCAAGTTAAACTCCATTTTTGTATCCACTAACAGATTTTTATTCAAAAATTACTCCATTAAATTTACTTGAGTTCATATTTATTTTATAACTCAAGTTTGGATTTTATTTCCTTCACCAAAATATGAAACCATTTTTATTTTGGGTTTTCTATTTCACTTTTTAATTTTATAAGTCACACAACTTATTTTTCAGATTTCCATCAATTCTATACTCGAATATATTCACATTTTATTTTTAACTCGAGATTATACATTTATTTATAGCCTAAGTATATTTTTATTCAATTAATTTCAATTTTTATAAGTATTCCAATTTATTTATTCACAATTCCAGGTTTTCGCTCAAATTTTTATCTCATTTAAAATGTTATAACTTATAGTTATATAGTGGCCTTACGATTCAAAGTCTATGTATAATTCCATTCTATTTTCATTTAACTTGCATAAGTTAAATTTTTATTTAACACAATTCATTTGAAACTCCATTTAATTCCATCCGAATCAAAATCAATTAAATTTCTAAAATTTAATTACTTCAACTTAAGTTAAATTCCATTTCGACCTTCTCACTTTAAATTTTAATTCCAAAATTTAATTTTCACACTTATTTATTTATATATATCATCTTCCACTTATAAGTTTTTAAAAACATATTTCTAATATTTTTCAGAACATTTAATAAGGGTTCCAAAATCCAAATACCTGGTTTCACTTCAAATCATTTTGAAACCAACATATAGCGTTTTGGGTTTAACAAATCATTTCTTTGGATTTCAAAATAAACCTGATTTTATCCAAAACAATTCCCTCGGTATTTCCAAAACAACACTTGTTTTCACTGGAAATTCTCCATATTAATTTACTATGGTAGCAATCGTTCACCTAGAAACTCGAAAATGAATACTGATGATGTTGCGCAGTCATCAGCGGGATTATTTTCAAGTGACTGAAGTGAGTTCAGTGCTATATCCTTCCAAAATCCATTTAAAAACCTTTTCCTATTCAAAAATATCTCCAAAATAATAATACTATTATGTATCTTCAAATACTTCGGAAAATACTTCTAAAAATATCTGGGATGTAAAATTTTCAAATTCTAGTTTGAACCCATTTGTAGGTTTTAACTCATTTTTATAATTCATACTCATACAATCTCCCTTTGGTTATATATAACCATTTCAAATTTTATAATCTCATTTTGATTACATAATAACAACCAAACACACCACTTTAGTAATTTCTACAAAATTATTTCTCTTTAGTACCAAAATATAGTTTGGGTAAGATTATTTCATTTACCCGCTTCAAAACCATATTGTTTTTGTTTACCGTGTTTAAGTGTTTAGAAACTTCTATCGATTTAGTGGCGTACCACTATTCGACTAGAATTTATATGCTACTCAACAGATAAATCAACACAATACAAAACCATTTATATTCACAGACCAAGTGTAAAGGCCCTTATCTCCGTACCCCTTTTGAGTCGACCATAATTCACATCAGTTCAACTCAAATTGAATGGAAATACGAATCTTTAGGGATGAAAAGAAAAAAGTAGAAAAAAAATAGAAAAACAACAACAGAATCTCACAATCGCAGCGGAACAAATTATAATATACAGTAACAGATTTTAAATACTAGAACTATACTGTTAATATACATACCATTATCAGAGTACAATAGACAACAATCAATCTGGATAGTTTGATAACTTATCCTCACACAGCGGAATACAAATCTAGTATGGAAATACGTCTTCTTCCAGCTCGTCTCCTGAGCTCCATAGCATCCTATCCTGAATCTATAATACTCGGTCTAACCCGAGCATTATAACAAAATAACACCCGAGTCAGTCTGGAAAACCAGCGTGAGAAAACACACTTAATTTGAAGTATTAAATTTTCTCAAAATCCTTTGAACAAAGGTATCCTATAAGACCGTGCCATACATAAACACGACGAGTTTTTACCTTACAATAACCAAAACAATTTTTATCAAAATCATCTAATATTATAATAGTGTTTATAGAAAGTAAATAGAAAATAGCTGAAATGCTTGCATCTCACATTTCAGCATAGTTGGGCACAATCAAAACCATATGGCATTTATTGGAGAACGAATCCCATACAATGACTGGGCCACTGGTACCATCTATCACAATACACCTCTTGAAAAATGTATTGAGGACCTTACTGGGATCCCCTGTTACACAAGACCGGCCTATCCCTAACCTGGATAGACCGAATATGTTATCATCCTAGGTGTCCCACCCTTAAACAAAATCGAGCGCTCCTTCTTTCATGCACAACCATATCCATAATTTATATATTTCCGAGGATATCTAGAAAAGTGATTACATACCCTAATTAGATACGACCACTTAGCCTTGCTGCATCTCCCTGTTTTAGTCATTCTCGGTTGATGAAGCTTGAGGCTAAACGTTACCTTTCAAGAAATAATTCCACTTAGAATGCTCATCGTCCCCAAATGACGATGTTCTGATAACATTCGCCTATACAAGTTGTCTTGGGTCTGGATAAACCGGATCACTGTCTTCACTATCTTCACAGTGTCCATTCGTAACGTTCAAACCAGATCTAAGTGGTTTTTAAATAACTAAATCCGATCCCGGTCTCTTCGAAACGATTAACGAAATTGGCCAATATTAATAGTCAGTTATTTAGCTATCAATAAAACATCCGCAAGCAGTTTAGACCTTATTATAAATTTTCCTAAAAATATTTATTCTCAAAACATCTTTATAAGACATATCAATCCCTTCCAACATTTGAAAACAATTTCAAATACTTAAATCCGCAACAGGATATTTCCAAACCATCTCAGCATTTAGAAATATTTCTAAATTTCCATTTTTATACATAGGAAAATATTATGTGTCTTATTTTCTAAAATATTTTCAAATATCAACACTTAAGAGAATATTTCGTAACTTATCTCATAAGTCTTCGGAATCACTAATAAATTCCTTTTTTTAATTTCCAAAACGCAGTATACTTATTATAACCCCATTCAACAATTTATAACTTCTTTTATGAATTTAGATTTCATTTTCAAAATTCCCTATTCAACATTTTTAAGCCATTTCCTCCAAATCCCCAATAAAATTCCTTTCCTCAAAATTATATCCATTTATACACCTCATTTACGAATCTCAAGAGAATTTATAAATAAAAATCTTCAGCCACATCAAAACTATTTATATATATATAAAATAAGTATTTAAAGAAAAGATAATAATTTATTTTTAAAACATGTTCAAGTAATTATTTAAAATATCAAAAACACTTTTATAACATCAGTAACTTATTTTTAGATAAACAAATAAATTTTCAAAGTTGATTTTAAAAGTTAGAATTTACTAAAGTAAACACTTAATATTTGAAAATCTACTAACTGAAGTATTTTAATCCCATTTAGTTTAAAATTTTCAAGTTTTTTTTAAAAGTTTTCCTTTTAAAAACAAACTTAACTTCTTAGAATTAAAAAATATATTTTTAAAACCTCAATAACCAATTCAATTTTATAAATTCCTCTCGAATCACATCACATCATTTCCATTCCGATATCCTTAACCATTTTTCACTTTTCAAAAATAGTATCCACTATTTTTCTCACCCCTCCTTGAGTTTCACTTTTTATAAACTAATCTCATTTATAAAATTCCATTCTTAAAAATCAATTCCTTTATAAATCCCATTTATAACTTCCAATTATTTTTAATATCGACTTCAACTCTTTTTTGTTTTTATATTTCCAGAATATTATTTGTAATTTCTTTTATATAATTCATTTAAAAAAAAATCTCCATTTAAACAATTCACGAATAGTTAAGTATAACTAAAAATCAAATATATTTTCTTCTAACTCAATTTCTTTAAAATACCACCAATTTCAATATAAATATTTTTATATCAAAAATTCTCTTTAATTCCTTCAATTTAAAAAATATATTTATGGTATTTAAAATACCAAAATTCGGGTTAGTGCTACATTAGCATCCAATAATTCCAATCACTACAATAATCTATAATAGATTATTCTACCAAATCCATATATCACAATATATGAAATTTGTAACGACCCGATATTTTCAACCATTCGCATCCGCATAAATCGGACTTGAATTGCTCAAAATATCAGATTGTAAAATTATATTTGGCAAAACTTAAATAAATCAATCACAGACACAGAGTAATATAACAATAAGCAGCGGAATAGATGAATATTAGTTCATGAAGCTACTATATAAACAACAGGGTTTAAAATAATATACAACAGAATATCTCATATACAGTAACGTCTCGAAAACAACAGATGACATCTATGAGGAAATCATCTAGAAAAGCCGAAAGATGAATAGATGCAGATGAATCTCCAAGTGAATCTCCAACTCCAAAGGTGAGTCTCAAATGCTGTGTCACTCGGTCTAACTCGAGCATAAAGCAAAACACAAAACACTCGAGTCAGGATTAATGTTCTTATATCAATAAATCCAATTCAAGTGAAATACCTACTGAATATAAGTAACTTAAAGGATGTTTGGGAAACCATCCTCTAAGCATCCATGGAACTATCTACTATGTAGTAATGTACGCTATTATAATATATGTCTATAGTAAAGTAAATGTATGAAAATAGCGTTAAGGCGTTACCCATATCCCCCTTAACACATTTTGTATATTCCCATAGTCTATACAATACCATACGTTCCTCCGAGAGGTTTACACAGAGGGCACCCCATAGGTATGGTATAAAACAAACTCGTAGAAGGCACGATAGGGCATGCGACAAGGCACTCGAGGCATTGCTAGGGTAGATATAAAGTTTGCGGATCCGAACTAGTGGTAACGCATAGCAGCTACTACCCTCCACCTCGTGACACACTCCCAAATCAAAGGTGCACCTAATCAAATCATAAAAGCAATAGAATGGTATCGAAGAAATGTGTCCGATAGGAGGAATGACCTCACTTGGACCGACATAGCTCCTGTTTTAGCCGCATCAAGCCGACTCACGGGAGTCAGGGCTACGTAAATACCATATAGAATCATCACCAAACCATCCTACTTCATTTTGGAATCTCCACCACACACACAGTTGTTAAAGTGGTTTTCGGTATTGACAGAGAGTATGACAATATCCGATCCTGATCTCTTTAACAGCCAAATGTTATTATAACACCGCTGTCATTTGAAAATTGTTTATACTTCAAAGCCAAAATATCATTTTCCATTTCAAAACCATATCAATACGATATCATTTCCATTTCAAATATATCCATTTCCAAAAATCATATCACTTTCAAAATTATAACACTTTCAAAATCAAAACACTTGAGTTTATAACACTTTGGAAATCATAATACTTTGAAATCATAACACTTAATAACGTAATACTTTGAAATTCATAACTTCCACCACTTATACAGTTTAGAATTAATAATAGTATATAATAAAATAGTTTATAAAATAAAAGAGTTTATATTAAATAATTAGTATATATATAATAGTTTATATTAAAATAATTTATATAATGCAATGGTTAGTCTGTTAAAATAGTTTATATTAGATAATTTATAAAGTAAAATATATAAATAGTTAAATATAATTTAAAAAAAAATACTTTATATAATAAAATAGATTCCTCAAATTTCACAAATCGATTCAAATCAACTCGGATTCCAAAATTCAAATTTAATTCAATCTCAATTAATCAATTTCAATTCAATTCATTATCTTAATAAACCATTTCAAATTACATCGATTTCAAATACAGATTCGAACCACAAAATAAACCATTTAAATTTAAATATATTTCAAAGTCAATAAATATTCCACGTTTCCAAAACTAAATTTGATAATTTCGTATATATCTTAATTTAACTTCGTTATTATTTAGTTTTGAAATATTCACTTAATAAATCCAGCATCATTTGAATTTAAACTTGGAATATTCATAAATCACCTTAAACCAAAATCAAGTTATAAAATCATATCCTTTCAAAAATCTTAAATTCAATAAGTGTCAAGTTGATTTTAAATTAAATACAGTTCTTAATTAAATGCAATTTTAAATATATTCAAATTTATCACTCCAGTCCTAACTTATAAAATCATTGTAAAAACTAATTTAAATTATAATTTTAAATAAATATTTAAACATATTATTATATTTATTTATATATTAAATCTATTTATATATTTTGAAAATAGCAAAATTATAAATAAATTCTCAAAATCTATAATTTCAAAATTTACTTATAACTATACCATTTTCAAACATATAAATATAAAAATCTAAATTTTAAAATTTTATAAAATACATATATGTGATATCTTAAAACCAATATTTATTAACCATAAATTTCTTTTCCAAAACCACAGAAACCGTTTTCAAAATATTTACATATAGACTAACGGTGTTTGTATATAATTTTCTATCCTATTGTTATCCGTAATTTATATATATATATATGTGTGTGTGTGTGTGTGTGTATCATTTCAACCCGCAATTCCAAATTCAATTCAAATGAAAATCGCTTGGGTTTATCATTTCAACCCATAACGATTTTCTCCAATTCTACAAATCGTTCGGGTATGCATCATTTCAACCCATAGGGAATTCTAAACTAATAGGAAACTTGCAGAGTGATAACGGATACGATAATAATATAAAGGCATATATTATCAATATAAATAATAGATAATGGTGTCAGATGTCACAGGTGCATAGATACAGATAATGACATGTATATAGCAATGTAAAAACTAACAGCAGCATATTTCAATTGTCGTTTCAATTGAAATCAAATTTAATAAATATAAGAACGTTAATTGTGAGTGATTACTCACCTTTCGAGGCTAGAGAGGAACGAGAATGAGATGAGTTACGAATCCCAGCATGAATTTTAAAGTAAATCAAGATTGGCCCGAATTTGACGATTAAAGCTGATAAATTGGAAATCGAGAAACAAAATCAGCTTGATATAAACAGAAACGATATATATATATATAACCAAAATTAAATTTAAAAATACACTTTTTTTCTTTATATATATATATATATATATATATATAACCAAAATTAAATTTAAAAATACACTTTTTTTCTTTTTATTATATATATAAATATAACATATTAACAATATATATATATATATATATATATATATATATATTGTTACACAATCTTTACTCAAAATCTAAACATATATATTATACAAATCAAACCCATACACTATATGTATAGACTAACCTAAACTGACATATAAATTTATACGTCTGAACTACCAGATCTAAATAATATATATATATATATATATATAACTATATTTTTTATAAAAAAAAAATTGGTTACAAATAACCTATATAAACTAATATATGTTATACAAAATAAAAGGTTTGATTACAAAATGAGACAGAATTTGAAAAATAAAGACTTGTTGCAAAACATAACTTTGTCTAACTATATTACTGTTTTCTTTTCCACTTCACAGCAAACAAGGCTACTATGCTATAGGTATGAAGGATGTATTCTAGGATTATGTTTAATAATAAAATGCCAATAGATTTGTTTTTCAAGTACAAAATGGACATGGGACTATCCCTCATTCCGTACTGTCTAAAAGATTGAGCTTGATAACCTAGATGAAAACCAAAAGTGCAAAACAAATGTTCAGAACTTCTTGCATCAAGGAAATAAATAGACCGTCTCCTTGTACTCTACTTAATCCTGTACAAGTCTTAAAGTTATTTTGAAGTTGTTTCAAATTCTAAGCTTCATTATTTTACGCTACTGTTTCTAATTTTAACAGAAGACACGATGTCATGTAATTAGTAGCCCTATGGAAAAATATGTGGCCCATTTATCTGCTTGCCTAATATTATCAACAAACAAGGCTACCATATTATTATATAAATAAAGAGGATTGAGGGGCTACAGGCAATACACATAATCTTGTGTGTGTGTGTGTCTATATATATATATATATATATATATATATATATATATATATATATATATTTATAACTTATATAACAAACACTGTCATTCATACATATAAAGCAGCATATTATAACTTTGAAAATCAACTCACATATTATTTTTGTAAATCAAAATACATGTAATAAAGCACTTAAAATCATTAATTCCTAACCCACATTAATTTCCATTTCCTATCAAAATATATAGGCAACTATTATATACACTCAGATAAACAGACCAGACATATATACATACATATATACTAACATATATGTGTGTAAAGGATAACTTGAAAATATTTAACAAATCATACACATACATACACATATATATGTGTGTGCGCTTTTAAACATATATAAACACTGGCAAAAATCAAGTTTCAGGCAATGTACAAACACCACACAATATCCATATATACAAATGTTTAAACTACCGTGCTTAACATATAAAATATGTAACCAACACACAATATATAATACCTATAATAAACGTGCATTCGACTTGGTGGAATTAGTCATGTGCGAGTTCGGCCGATGAGAAGAAATGAGCGAGGAAAGCTTTGTGAGGTGGTGGTTGGCTATGGTGGCATGGAAATGTAGTCGGGTGAGGGGGCACGTGCTATAGGTCTCGGCGTCGGAGCAAGTCAGGTTCGAGAGAAAAGAAGGAATGAGAAATATGGAGGAGCAAACAAGTTACAGTAGGAAAATAAACATACATAACGTTATAATATAAACTTATAAATCCAGAACAGAAAAGAAACGAAGAGACCCAAATGAACGCACGGGCAATTAATAGATTGAGGGGATGGGATGCCAGCTATTGCTAGTTGGAATAGTGACAGCCAACCCGTGAATCCAGGGAAAATAATAAAGGCTTGTTATCTGACGGCTATGCGATTTGAAAGAAAACAGAACACCAAAAGGCAAAAAATAGTACTGATACTGTAGACCATTTTACCGATAAATCCATCCACCGAATGCCGAAACACACAAATGAATATTTTGCGGAGATCAGTACGACAGGTCAATCAAAATGATACATAGATATTAGTGGTATGATCATCCGATTAAAATCGATATTCGGTACCAGAAATGCTGCTAATTTGCCAAAAATAAGATAAACGGAGCAATAATAGTCCAAATTTGAAGAAACTAAAAATGACGACTCATTCAGAAGACGATTTACAAATTTATTATATAAAAATATTCAGGTTTGAAAAACATTTTATTGTCATCAATTTTTAACCGATTTAAATTTAAATAAAATTACACAACAAAATAAACTTTCGTATTAACAGATGAAAATTTACCCTTTGTATATTAAGGTAGACGTAATTCAAATATCAAATTTATATTTCACAATAAAATTATTTAAAATTTCACAAAAAATTAGTTAAATATGTAAATAAAACCATTAAAATTCTCGGGTCGTTACAAAATTAAATTCAACATTTTATGGAATCCAGTTGGATCCCTCTAACCAGTTTCCCTACATTCATAGATGTTAACACAAAATAAAAATACCAATCCCACTTCTAGAGGGATATCACGGTATAGGGTCATCCGTTATTATTCGGTATGCATATGGTCTCATCCGCTATAATGTGCAGGAATATCACTCCAACTAATATATATACTACTATATATAATAACATCCAACTGATAATAATTTATAAATTCAATCAGCATTCAATAATTAATTTTAACTACTTAAAATTAAATTCGGTAATCCAAATGAGTGAGAATTTCTCACCTTGATTTTTATTTGCTGAATATCTAGATTTTAAACTAAATCGAACGTCGTATGATTAAATTAAAATTCCAACAGACTCCACAAAATTCCAAACCATTTCCCGAATATGAATTTTGCAGCTATGAATTTAACATTGTCGACTTCGTGATTTTCGGACCTCGCAAGAACATATTATACATTTTTAACATTCAATAAAAATATAATTTACTTAAATTTAATGTGAAAATCAAACTTATTTAATTCTTAACCTTCGCTTCCTTGATTGAACGACTCCAGGCTCATTGCTCTACCCAATCCTCACTGTAACCGACGTTGGCCTCCCCTCTCAAAATCGCGACTTAGCCTTAGCAGCTCCACCCTATCACGGCCCCTGCTATCGGGCTTCCTCGCCTGAACGCTGCTATTAGAACGAATCCAGCCTAAACTTTTCCCTCATCTTCTTCTCATATTGCCACTTTAGACTTTCAGACCGCACTGCATCTTCATCCTTACCTCACTCCCCGTCTATGAAACTTCACGCAACCACCACTATCGGCCTTCTCGTCAAAATACACTCCTCCCCATACCAAAATCACGTCGTACGATCCATCCACATCGAGCCGCCTATTCTAGAAATCAAACCCACCATTTACCGAACGTCGACTGCCCGTTTGCCTCGTCTCTTCCCTATACGACTCGCCTCGAAGCCATCTGTGATACTTCCCCCTCAACATCGTGACATCCTACAACCCGCTTCGAACCCAGATAGAAACCGAACCCAATGGAACAAGTTTCGGGACCTGACTCGACCATATGTGGAAGATAGCTTTTTAAATCGACTATTTAAATTAAATTCAACTAAACTATTCTAGGTGTTTCCGGATCGTATGAACAAAAAATGAATTCAAATGCCATGAAATTTGAAATCTGAAATAATACACTATTTCAGATCCAATGGAACTGGTTTCGTCGAATTCTGAAACTATGTCCCGGATTGCTATTTTAACATGTCGATTAAATCGACGATTTCAAAATTTTATGAAATCGCTTGAAATTTTCAGTTTTAATAACCTTCTAACCAAATCCAGTATTTAAAACCATTTAAATATTCACAATTAACCGTCGAAAAATCCAGGTAGTTACAAAATGCCTTTTATTTTGAACAAGAATGATTACCGAGTTAGATATATGTAACTATTACATAATTACCCCTAGAGCATACCCCTATCTCTATTAATCTCCTACTTGCACCTGGGGTCGGTTATGGAATCTCATTATAACTTCACCAACCGGTTTTCCCAAAACCAATTGGGTCAGTTACTCAGCGAATGGGCATGATATTATGTTTCACTTTTTTTGTTTGTCAATCAACTCTCTCTGATGCCAATAAACTATCTTTATCATGAGGAACAATTCAGAGTATATCTTTTGACTTCTTATGAGCTCTAAGTTCTGTTATGAACTGTAATGTGACATTGTTATCATATAACAATGTTATAGGATCTCAACATTAGAATCACCCTCGGCTCAATTATAAATTTATGCATCTATATTTATATACATTGCTTTTGTTGCTGCGCTGTTCAAGACGATGTACTTAGCCTTTTCATTGAATCAGCCATAGTCTTTTATTTGGAACATTTCCAATTTAAACATTCTTATCTTGAATTTATTATTGAAATATTATACTCAATTTCACTTATGAAAGATTGAGTCCGAACATTCGTTCATAAGTAGTTTTTTATTTATGTAAAAAATTCTCTAGTATATCATAAATACACAAGAAAACCTCAAAAAAGATCATTCAGTGATGTCATGTTGGATTTGATATTTGCTTTATGTATCAAATACACAATCAAATCATGATATCATAGACAACATAACATGTATGATAATTTCTATTGCCAATACATAAGAAATCCTCATTATATGTTCTGTATTAAATATTTTAATAAGGTGTTCTTGCATATCCTTTGGGACATTCCCAATATCTTTTATATTTACTGTAAAAGACATCATCTACAAACCCAACTTCGAGTATTAGAACAACTAAAGTTGATTTTAACATAAATACATCATTAAATAATCAGCAACATGTTGTTTATTTATAGTTTAGAAATATCAATGTACCTTTTAACGCTTTTTCTTATGAAAACAAACTTCCTCTATATTTTGATTGATGATCAAACTATTTGATATTTCTATCAAAACACATGTTCAATTTTTATGCTTTTCTGAATAATGCTTTCCTATCCATTCTCGGATCATATCCTAAAACTCATAAACTTAACATCGTTCTCACTGACTTTGAAATACTTTGGTTATTTTTTTGCAAACAGTTTACTCTAAATCATTATTTAAAATTTCCGTTAAAACAGATACATACTAATACACAAAGTCATATTAGTCGATAATTTTGTAAATAAAATTTGAACCAACTCGAGTACATTGAATGGTGAATGTGTTAAGTGATTCAACAATTGTAATAAACGATGTTATTCTTATCAATAGGGCTTATTATATTCCAGCTACATCTGTCTTTCTCTTAAAGACATGTTTATGGCCAATGGATCATATCCCTTCGGGTACAACTATCAAAATCATATTTCATAACGTGCTTGAAATTTATTTTGAATCTATACGTTGTACTATGTCATAAAGTCAATACTTTTAATGGTTTAATTAAACAATCGTTGGTTATATATTCTTGACATTGACAAGAAACTCACAGTTTCTCTTTAATGTATGAGTATACTCATTAGACATTCTATTGTGTTGTGTTTATTTAGGTTCGGTCATTTTATTTCATCCCATGTAATCAATTTTATCCTTGAATCATATCCAAATTATTTATACACCAATAATTTTTTAAAGAAATTCCTTTGCTATGAAGTCAGTAATTATTGAAACAATAGTTGTTTCTCTGGGCAACATAATGGGTATTCATAAACATATGAATTACCTTATATAAAACCAATTTAGTATTAGTTTACAACATTTATGTTCCCAAGATATGTAGGTTATCCGATGACTGTCATACCTAAATTTCTTTTGGTGTAATTCAGACAAGATCCCTTACCTATAATTATTACGTGTAGTATTTCAACTCACACAATTTGCCAACTTCTTGGCCTAAGATATGTAGAGGTTTCTTATATGCCCTTATCTCGTATGGTTTTGTAAACTATTCTTTGGATGATGCAAGTTTAAACCTTGTGTACTAACACACCTTATAAAAAGAATTTATCTCAATTTCACTCTTCGTGCTTTGTCCAACAAAGTTCAGTTACTCCATATCAATACATCATTATGTATTATATGGAGTAGTTATCTTTGAAACCGAGTTTCTATTCATATTAGGTACATACAGAGCTCTTCCCTATATTCTCACCCATTAGATCACATCAAATCATTTTTGTTACATGTTATATTATCTATTTTCATTTAATATTCTATAAGCTTGTCGTTGATTTATACATGTGTATCAAATACACATGTCCATGTTTGTGATAACTCATCGGTGAATATGACGACGTATGTGGAACCATTTTAGAATTAATAAACTTATGATTGCATACTTCCATATGTATCATCTAAAGAGTTCATCAACTATTATGATGC
The DNA here is from genome assembly GCA_030765085.1 of Allium cepa. Lineage (NCBI taxonomy): Eukaryota > Viridiplantae > Streptophyta > Magnoliopsida > Asparagales > Amaryllidaceae > Allium > Allium cepa. Next base: position 633,086,415 of record CM060941.1, read on the forward strand.
TCCCATAAATGGGTGCATAGCCCTTAATAATTTGAGATGTAATTAACTAGTATCATATGATTCATAATCATATGATAAAAACTATTTCTCAAAAGTATGCCTTGGTCTATAATTCCAAAATAATTGTAAGTAATTTTAAATATTTCTATATTTTCCAATGCAGCACTCTTGTTATGAAACTACATTGTAGTTTTATTTCATAACAAACATTCCTATAATTCACATTAAAATATAACTATGCCTATTTTTCAGTCGATGTTGAAAATAGCTATTATTTCATAAATAATGTACGGTATATTTTACGAAAATAATTTTGTAACTTGATGCTACCACCAAGTGTTATATAACATGCTTCCATTATTTACGCCATTACTATAATAGCATACCGAATTCGGAGGTCCATTATTCACTTAATATAGAGTATTTATTTCTTATACTGCAACTAATTTACTGCGGAGAGTTCTTTGATCAAATATTTTTAACTCAAAGAAATAATTTCATTGGGTGAAAAATTTTCTATATGAAAATACATTTCAGAATAGAAATCATAATTCTTATTCCAATGTTAAGTACCAATCATTATTATTACAATTCTCTCTTTCGTTGTTTCTTTATGAAGCAGAAATGACCATTCGCTCTTTTCATCCCAACTGCACCTTAAATCATATTTAATCTTATACACTCATTTTTCTTTCTAAATGGTTGAACCATTCAAAAGAAAATCCCTACTACAGTATTGTAGCAAACTCTTTACAAAAGCGCATTAGATTATCCTTTAACATTTAAGCACCTTAAAATTGTTGCACTTTATGTAAACTGATCAATGACTGACATTTTAGTGATTGAGTTCTTAGATCTATTCTGTAGGTTTGGCCTAGTGTTAATTTAAATGATACGATCTTTATTGTAATCAGTCAAATTGAATACTCGATCTCATAGTATGGTTCATTTGTTTGCTTCGAATGAACTAATTTCATCGAAGTATCGTATATTGCAAACTGTGATCGTTCACCATATAACACTTATATGCGACAGTATATGGATCAAATATCCATAGTCATATATCGCTTTTGAGTTTGAAATTCATAAAATGCAATACACAGTCATGACCAAATAAACACGCAAGTGACCAAATTACGAACATATTAAGTAGTTGTAAAATTAGGCACTTTCATGCGTGTAGAAAATATTAACATGAAAGATGTATTTACTAGTAAGTGTTTGTGTGTGTATTATATTTCTATTTTCAATTTTCAATTTAGTTCAATTTGTATATTTTAATTGATAAACATCTTACAATCATATTAAAAGCACAGATTTATCAATGTAGTTTACAGTAATATTATATAACATATATTCTTACAATATTAGAAAGGTTAAATGATATCATTTTGTTTTTCTAATAAGGACCCCACTAGTCTTTTATGTTTCTCCAAACCCTAAGATAAAGCATAGAAGTCTTTCAACTTCTCCTGTGGGTATTAAAACTCGTTTGTCTTGGAATTCCAACCTTAAGTTTGCTTAACAAGTCATAGCCTTATAAACGATGGACAACTCCTAATCGGTTTATCATATGCAACCCCTAAATCATGGTTCCTTTTCTAATCTCATTTGAACCTTGAGTTTGCTTAATAAATCAAAAATGATTATTCATTGTACCAACCATTTTTCGACGGCCTAAGTATAGTGTGTGTATCTTGAGTTTGCTTAAGAAATACATATAGTTATCTTACCTAGTTTGGTCAATATATCAATAATGCTACAGATAACATCTCTAGCTTGAGCTTGCTCAACAACCATAGAGAATTTAAGTAATTTATTAATATATAAATGGTAGAGGACAACATTGTAATAAAATTCATAATCTTTAAAATTAATACTTGAGCGATATCGACTGATATCATAACGTATTTCTTATAAATATCCTCGTGGTTCAAGCGTCGGACACATCTGAAATAATGGTATACATACATTATATACGTATACATACATACATATATATATACATATACATATATATATCCCTTAAGTCTATTTGGGTTTCTTATTATTCCACTTTTGGTAAATACATTCATATTATATAGGTTTAATTATTATGTAAATTTTATATTTCATTAACTTATATAATAATTTTATGTATAGCATTATATTAATTAAATCTTATTAATTAATTAACTTTTTAATTGATTTTATATTTTCAATATAACATTTATATTAAATATTCATATATACACTATAACCTTTATAGTATGACACATGTATCATATATATCTATGTATTTTTATTTAATCAATTAACCTTTAATTAGTTTTTAATCAATTAACCTTTAATTAGTTTTTAATTAATTAACCTTTAATTAAATTTTTTAATTAAACAATTTTACTTAAATTATATTAATTTCAAAACTTTATTTTACATACATATATGTATATTTATGTTATCTTAAACATTTTAAAACAACATAACATATGTGAATATATAATATATGCTTATAAGTATTAATTAATTATATTTTATTAATTTTTTATTAATCTTATTAATTAAATTTAAAATTTGAAATTAATTGTTTGCATAATTTCAAACATTTTGAAAATTTCATTATCCTTTCAAACTTTTTGAAAATTTATGTTATATTTTAACTTTTATAATAAACATGTTTCATTTTAAATTTAACCTTTAAATTTAAAATCTTTACTTCAATCTTCAAAACCACTTTGAAAATTAGCCCAAGGCCCAATTTAAATTGGGCATTTTCTAATAAGGACAACGTTTGGGCTCACTTCACTTTTAAGGCCAGGTCAGAATTAGGTAGGATATGGTATTTGATTATCTAATTTCAATCCAAGATATTAACTTTCTAAACACCATACTAAGAAGGTAGGCTTAATTAGTTAGCCCTAAATGACTAATTTAGGCCAATCAGACTATTGGGCTCTAATACCATTGAAGAAATGGGGCAAGCCCATAATGGAGTTAGAGAATAAATTTTAAAAATTCCCTTTATTGGATTTTTATTGGGCCTATGTAGTCTAAATTCACTTAGAACATTTCTAAATTATCCTTTAAGGATTTTCTTCATTTTATTGTAATTATTCAAAAAATTTAATTTAATTTTAATTAATTACCTATTATGATGAATGCATCAAATGCACACATGTGTATAGTGTAAGTGCAACATACGAAAAGTGTACATAGTTAATGTAAACGTTATTTAGATGTTGGGATTTACGCCGCAACGAACATGTTTCTCCTCTATATATTCCTTTATCGTCTAAAACATGAACTTTTTTAAATAAAAAATTTATGTATATATACGTGTGTGTACGTATATAAATAAATATATATACATGCACAATAAATATTTAACATAGTAGTTTAAATTAAAATAGACTTTCTTATATTACATGCATGAAATCAATGAATTAAATGTCTAAATAAAGTTAGTTCAAAAGTTTACTATTATATCTTACACAAAACACCCTTATGAAACTTTGAATTAAATATAAATATGCACACAAACAAAAGGTATTACGTAAATATACAAACTTATGAGCATATACAAACCAAAACAAAATAATATACAAGTAGCTTATGCAATGAATGCTTCCTTTCAAACAAGTCAGCACTAGAATAGATACAATTGTGAAATAAGGATTAAATCATTAATTTAATGTTTCCTTATTTTATTTTAATAGGAAAATTTTGTTTTAGAATGATTTAAACACAACACAATTAACTCATCCTATTATTATGTCAAAAAATATTAATTAATGCAATTATTTCAAATTTTTATTCATATAGCAATTTATGTGTGAACATTCAAATCTAAGTCTTCTAATATGAAAACTAACTTACTAACAAGAATATTCCAAATTTAATTTGTTTTGTTTCCTACTTTTATTAATAAAAACAGATAACATACGGATATACAGATTCGTGATAAGAATGTCAAGGTCTAGATTAAACAAACTTGATAAATAAACATGCATAACAACAATAAATGAAATTATTAGTGAACATAGTACGATTTTTTTATCACGACAAGAATAATGATGGATTGTATAAGGAAGAATATGTTTTAAAGGAAATATTAAAATATTTCACTTTCCCCTTTTAAAATCTCCCTATTTAATTACTAATTAAGTTCAATAAAATCCTTTGCCTACTCCTCATATTTTCGTCAGAAAAAATAGAATTAATTTAGGAAAGGACAAAATTCATTTCATAAGTGAGATTTAAGTGAGTCATAAAAAGGAGTAAACGATGAAGATTTAATTCCTCTTAATTGCTTCTTTTGGATTTTCAAATAGCATTTGAAAACTCTTCCAATTTTCATCATGCATGTTGGCTTTAAAAAATTCTCAAAACAACCTAGTGATTGATCTATTTAAACCCAGTTTAAATATTTCATTGGTACCATATATCAATGCATGTGTTTATAACTTTTATACACACTTATTAAATGCTAATGATATTCAAAACATATTAAATAAAGTTTAATAATTAACATTTCATAAATATTTATTAATTTGATTGTTTTAAAATAATTTAAAAATTAATTAAACCGTATGGTCTATTTGGAGTATTCATTATGATTGTGCAACTCATATGTGTAGATTCAGTCAGCGAATGATATCGAACAATTCGAAAATTAGCGTTCACATGTCATCTTAGCTGGTGGTGTGACATTTTGGTTGAATTTATTGTTTACACTTCTTTTTAGTAAGATTCAATTTTACTTATTATAAGCGGTACCTGATAATGGCGATTATTTACACCAATTCTCTTCTTCAAAACTAAATCACTTTAAACTTATGGAATTTGGTAGCGGTTAAAATTCTAACATCGTCCATATTCAGTATATAGTCCAAACACAAAGTCCTTGGTTCAATAATAACAACTATTATAAACTGAACTGCCATGTCAAAAGATTTTGACTTTGACTTGACATCAGTTGATCGTGCTATTAACCTTATAATTGAGGACACTTTCAATACTTTCAATTGACCTAACTATAGTTGTGACGCCCCACCTCTATACCCATGCTAGCCAAGGACACTACGGGGTAATGCCGTCAACTAACGCGGAGAATAAGGCTGGTTAGGAGCGACCATATATAGCCTTGCTTTAACTATCTACCGAATACATCGACAATTGGCATACCAAGCAGATCGACATATCCAATGAATACTTAAAACAAAACCATAGGTGGCTGGAGGATATATCAGAATAGAATAAGACAAATGTAATATACATCACAGAACAGTAGATCATCATGTGCACACATATAGATACATAACAGAGTATTCAAACTGATACATGATAAGTGGTATAGCAAACCACAATATACAGACGACTCTAAAAGAATATATATCAGAGTTACAATAAAAAGGGACTACACAAAAGCTATAACAAAAAGGAGCAAGCTGAATAGTCCATGCGGAAGCAAAATAGGCTAAGTCCAAAAGCACCTAACCTGAAACATTTCGGTCTGACCCGAGTATAAATACACGGGTCAGTATAGCTAAACAAATCAGTTAGATAAACTGACCAACAATAAACCTGCAAGGTCATAAAGTATAACAAATATCTCAAAAAGAGATAACACAATCATCCAACAAAAGATGAATCATAACAAGACAAGCCTCATATCATCGGCAACACAATAAACGTAGGATATGAGTATCCCAAAACAAGCCAAAAAGGAAAATAACAAATACCAATGAAGGTAACACAAGTTCCACAAGGTAATCGCTATATCGTGCGGCTCGAAAAGACCAACACCGAAGGGAGATACCTAAGGAATATACATATCAATGAAACATCAGAAAATTGCACGTGCTCAGTACTGTATAAACAAGGATCCATGAGCCCGAAGACTCCAAACCCAATATCACTCGAGCGGTGACGAATGACCAACTCCAAAAGCGATACAATAGAGCAACAAACCCGAAGGCACAAACCCGAAGGTACAAACCCGAAGGCAACATACCCCCGAAGGCAACATACCCGAAGGCAACAAACCCGAAGGAGACAGTTCGAAGACACTATCCCAAAGGCAACAAACTGTAGTGGTGAAGGTCCGGAGGCCCAGTACTGGACACCACTAACTGGCAGAATGTGTCACAACTCTCGAAAAGGAATCCAAAAAGTGGTAACGTGAGTCCCATAACCACCCGTTCGCACTAAACGGTTTACTATCCGTTAGTCAATTCGCACTCAAAGCAGTACAAAGTTTACCTCATCTCATCGGTAAACCGGACCAAAGGTCAAAACGATCAATCGAATAGGTCGGGGATTAATCGAAAAGATAAACGTGCAGAATCATGGTCCGTATTTTACCTAACCATTTAATCACCTTTCCACTTCGTTCGAAGTGTAGAAGAGTGTATATTTTACATAGCAACTAGTTGGAGAAAGCGGATTTTTAGTCGTTTGAAAACACTATAAGAAATAGCCTTTGAAATTCTCCTATTATGGAGTAATTAATTTAATATTTAAAATAATATAAATAATAATTTCAAAAACTAATTTGATGGAAAAATCACTTTAAAATGATTTACAAAAATCCATGCACAAAATCTAAAAAGAAGCCATCAAAGTCAATCGTGAAAGATAACAACAAACCAAGTTGACAAAAGTCGATAAACAATGGAACATCAATCAAAAACTAGGCAATCAGGCAAAATAGGGGGATCCCAGACATCTGAGGGGTCCATTCAGACGTCTGGTTTTGGCCTTTGGAATTTTTCTAGATAACCCAACCAGACGTCTGGTTTTGCAAACTAGACGTCTGAAACCATTCAGACGTCTGAACTTTGGGATCAGACGTCTTAGAGTGGTTTCTGACTTTTCTTCATTCGGCCGTATGCTTATATTTCCACTCCAAGTCCAAACCAGACGTCTGAGCTTGGTTACCAGACGTCTGGTCACTTGGTCTGGGCAACAATTTGCCTAGGCCAAAGTGGCCAAAACATATCGGAACGAATCGATCCAAATCCAAAGCAATAGACATGAACAAAGGTTGGAAATCCATATCCAACCACAGCAAAAGCAATAGACTTAGATGTGAGTTCCAAAAACTCACCTTTTAATTCACAAACAAGATGAGAAGACCAAATGCAAGGAAACAACCAACCACTCTCCACTTCAACTCTACGAGCTTCAATCTAAGTTCAAAACAAGAATCTCCTAAATTAGGTTTAGGAAACTTTTTGAAATTGAAGAGGAAAAGTGTTGGAGAAGATGAAGAGAGGCTTACCAATAGCTTCACCTTGATTTTGGAGCAAGAATTCAAGTTTGCAAGAAGAAACTAGGGCTTGAATTTCTAATTCCTCTTCCTTTCCCCCATTTTCAGTTTTTGCTTGAGTTTAGAAGTGAAAAATGAGTGAACGGAAGGAGAGGGGACTGAGTTAGGTTGTTTTTTTAGCCAATGGGCTAAACCCAAACCCAAACCCAATCAGAAAAGGTAGCAAAATTCAACTTACTCCAAACATATCAAAGTTTATACTCAAAAAAATCGCAAACGCCAATTTGGATTCAATGGAAGTGGTTTCGAGTCTCAATTTGACAGTTTGCAAAAAGTAACATTTCGAACCTAAATCCGACTAACGACGCTATATTTAAATAAAATATTTAAATATATAATCGTTAAATATATGGGTTGTTACAGATCTCCCCTCCTTACAAAATTGTGTCCACGCAATTTCTAGAGACGATACTTGTAACAACTACACGCTTACATCATCAAAAAGAAAAGGAAATAAGCTTGAGACAAAAAGATATTCTCACCATTCCCAAGCAAGCGGATAGGATCGCTCGATAAACTCTATGGTTTCCCAAGTACAGTCATTGGGATTTGCGGACCATTGAACTTTAATGAGCGCCACGTCCTTGTTTCGAAGGTGTCGCACCTCCATGGCAAGCACGCGAATAGGTTGCTGTATAATAGATAAGTCCGGTGAGATCTCAAGCTCTTGCAAATCAGGAGAATCGATAATAGAATCCGACTCCCGAAGACACTTCCGAAGTTGAGAGACGTGAAACACGTCATGAATGCCGGATAAATGAGCAGGAAGTGAAATTATATAAGCCACAGGGCCAATACGTTCAGTAATAGAAAATGGTCCTATAAAGCGAGGAGCCAATTTCCCAGTCGTATTGAAGCGCATCACCCCTTTCAAAGGAGAAACACGAATAAAGACGAGATCACCAACCGAGAATTCGAGAGGTTTCCTATGGTTGTCCACATAGGATTTATGGCGGCTCTGTGCCTCTTTCATTCTCAAACGAATCAAATCAATCTTCTCGAAAGAATCACGAACAAAATCTGGGCCAAGAATAAGCTTCTCCCCAGATTCCAACCAACACGAAGGTGATCAACATGACCTTCCGTATAATGCTTCGAAAGGAGCCATATCGATAGTGGACTGAAAACTATTATTGTAGGAGAACTCTACAAGAGGTAGGTGATTTTCCCAACTACCACCAAAATAAAAAATACAAATACAGAGAAGATCTTCCAAGATACGATTCACCCGTTCAGTCTGTCCATTAGACTGCAGATGATAAGCTGTGCTAAAATTAAGCTTTGTTTCCAAAGCTTGCTGAAGACTCTGCCAAAAATGACTCGTGAATAAAGGATCACGGTCACTCACAATAGAACTAGGAACACTGTGAAGTCTCATGATTTCCTTGACATACAACTTAGCCAAATGCGAAGCAGTCCTAGACTTAATAGGAACAAAATGAGCAGACTTGGTGAGGCGATCAACATTAACCTAAATGCTAGAATGGCCAGATCTCGAACGAGGTAGGCCGTCAATGAAATCCATCGAAATCTGATCCCATTTCCACAAAGGAATCTCTAGAGGCTGAAGAAAACCTGAAGGACGCTGATGTTCGGCCTTAACTAGCTGATAAGTTTTGTAATTACTCACATAACTCGCCATATCGCGCTTCATGCCTTCCCAATAATAAAGACGATGCATATCAGCATACATCTTACTACTACCAGGATGGATAGTATACTTAGAACGATGACAGTCCTCAAGAATGTCATGCCTAAGTGCAAAATCATAAGGCACAAAAAGACGGTTCTTCTTACGAAGACACCCATGAGAATCAATGTTGAAATCCGCAATGCCTCATCACAGGATCCAGACTCACAAAGCTGAATAAGATGCAACAAATCAGGATCACGCCACTGAGCATTGACAATACGATCCAATAAAATGGGTCGAGCTCCAAACTAAATAATAGAATAGGAGAACCAGAAGATGAACCTCGATCACGAATTTCACAAAAAGATAGAGTCTCAAGAATATCCCATTCGGCAAGCATCATAGAAACTACAGCCGAATGTTTGCGACTAAGCGCATCAGCAACACGTTACCCTTTCTAGGGGTATACTGGATATCAAAGTCATAGGAAGCAAGAAACTCGAGCCAACGCTGTTGTCTCATATTGTGTTCCTTCTGAGTGAACAAATACTTCAAGGATTTATGATCGGTATAGAGAATGAAGCGCTCGCCCAATAAATAGTGTCGCCAAATCTTCAAGGAAAAGACAATGGCGGCTAACTCACGATCATGAGTGGCATAGCAAATTTCATTCGGACGCAGTTGCCTAGAAGCATAAGCAACTACCTGGTCTTTCTGCATAGGAACAACACCGAGACCACTACCACAAGCATCGGTGTAGACAACAAGATCATGATTCCCCTCGGGAACCACAAGAATAGGAGCAATAGTGAGAAGTTCCTTTAATGTCAGAAAGGAAGCTTCACACTTGTCGGACCAAATAAAACGAATGCCTTTCCGAGTAAGGCTGGTGAGAGGAAGCACAACACGGGAAAAATCCTTAATGAACCGACGGTTATAACCCGCCAATCCAAGGAAACTATAAATCTCATGCATATTCTCAGGCCTCTTCCAATACTGGATGGCTTCTATCTTTGAGGGATCGACTGAAATGCCATCGGAAGATACAACATGGCCTAAGAACTTAACCTTATTCTCCCAAAAATGGCACTTGGAGAATTTGGCTCTAAGCTGATGACGACAAAGAGTACTCAAGACAATTCTCAAGTGATTAGCATGCTCAGCTTCAGACTCAGAATAAACAAGGATATCATCAATGAACACAAGGACGAACTTATCGAGGTATTCCCGGAATACTCGATTCATTAGATCAACGAAGAAAGCAAGAGTGTTCGTCAAACCAAACGGCATAACGAGCCACTCAAAAAACCATAACGAGTGCGAAAAGCTGTAAGAGGTATGCTATCCTCCGCGACTCGTAACTGATGAAAACCTGTGGCAAGGTCGAGCTGAGAAAAGACCTTGGCACCACTCAATAGATCGAACATATCATCGATCCTAGGCAACGGATACCTGTTCTTAATGGTTAACTCATTATGCTTGCGATATTCAATGCAAAGCCTAAGAGTTCCATCGGACTTCTTCACAAAGACGACCGCGGATCCCCACGGAGAAAAACTGGACTGAATCAACTGCTTGGACTCAAGCTTTAAAAGCTGCTTCTTGAGTTCCTCATTTTCCTTTGTAGACATCCTCGTGGGAGGACGACTAACTGGCTGCGCGTCTGAAATGAGATCAATGCGAAACTCAATTACCCGCTTGGGTGGCAAACCCGAAACAGGCTCAAAAACATCAGAAAAGTCACAAGCAATAGGAATACGAGATATGTCATCATCATCTCGTGAATCAAGAGAATATAAAGACATTTCGGAATTATCCACATCCCGAAGAACAAGTGATAGCTGAGTAGAAGAATCCGGATGTCGAAGATATAAAATCCTCTCAGAACAAATAATCCTGGCATCGTATCTCACTAGCCAGTCCATTCCCAAAATCATATCAAATCCCAGACAAAAAGATAACATGCAGATTCGCACGAAAAGAAAAGCCACATAAAACAATCTCAACATCATCACAAAGCATGCTAAGGGTCGCGGATCCTCCAATAGGATTCGCAATCCTCAATGAAGTAACCAAACAAGAAACATACAAAGATAAATCATCGACGAGCTTTTTCGATACGAAAGAATGTGAAGCACCCGTATCAAAAAGAACCCGAATACTATGGTCATGAAATAAAATAGAACCTTCCAAAATAGATGGAGATATACCTTTGGGTTGAGAAGAACCTTGTAACAACCCTGTATTTTACAATTATTTTTAAATTGAATTTCCAGATTTAAAAGCTTTATTTATGAAAAAAGAATAAATTTTGCTATTTTAAATATAAACTTTGATTTTGATATTGGTTAGAATTCCAAATATGACTAAATAGAATAATTTTCCAAAAAGTGAATTTTGGTTAAAATAGTCAAACTTTGACTTTTAAATTTTAGATTTAAATATTTGTATCTTTAATTTTATTTTTTTATTATGAAAATAGATTTAATATCATGAATACTGCTTTTCGTTTCGTTGAAATTGTATTTGAATTGTGAAAGTTATACCCTTTACAATATTGTGTGTGTATATAGGGTTATTTAACAATATTCTTTGTTTTAATTTATATAAATGATATTTTTACTTGATATATCTTATTATAATTTGTATATTTATGTTATATTATGTATATTTTGACTTTTAAATATTTTTAAAGTGATGTTTGAATTTTTCCAAAGCTTATTGAATTTATTTTCTATTTTAAAGCCTAATTTCCATTTTTCTGCTATTTTCTTTATTTAAATTATATTTAAATTAAAATTTATATATTTATTTGTGAATGAATTTTTTTATGTTATTATCTTTTTTATAAATATTTTTACAAGTCCATATAAATTTTCAAAATTCATTCTGTTTATTTTCCATTTTTCTAGACTAGTTGTAATTTTGAGCTATTTTCTTATTTTTACCTTATAGAATTAATAATTATTTATTTATATTTTATATTTTGTTGCATTTTCGAAATTTTTACTGAAATAATTATTTTTCTTAGTAATTTAAACTTATATAAATAAATTAAAGGTAATGTGAAAAGGTTTTGACTTTTGGTTTCCAATGGCTCTTTATCTCCCACCTTTTCACATTTCAACCTTACTTTTCATTCAATTGGCCACATCTACACATTTCTTCTGCCGCCTATTTTTTTTCTCATTCACGTAAAATATTTTTCTTCCCATCTAAAAAAAATTTCGGCCTCCATCATCTCCAAGAGTTTGGTAATTTTTTTTTTCATTTTCCATTGTTTTCTTCTTGTTTTTCTACTTGTTTATGTTGATTTTTACTTGCCTTCTCTTCCACTTCAGGTTCGGCCCCACCACTCCAGCCACCATGGCCGCCACCTCCACCACCTGAACCACCCACCACCTCCTCTCCAGCCCCAAGCCACTGGCCGTTCCCAATAGTTGATCAAACTCCACCTAAATCTACACAAACTTCACCTATATGCACCATAGCCAACACCTATGCCTTCATTACCTTCAACCTTCCTTTGGCCGCCACCAACTCCACCTCCACCACCCATGGACGACCTGAAACCCTCTTCCACACCAACCTCCAGCCCACTACAGAGATGGCCATGCCTGGTCTAGCTTGGGCCGAGCCAATGTTGCCTTGAATTCATGATATTTTGCCTTGTAGTTATAATCCTTGCACATATCTCTCTACCATACTTTGCTCCATCATTTTCCCATGCTAAGCCGACCTTTAGGAACCCAAACCAAATCCAAACCATGCCTTTACCCATGCCATTTTAGATCTGGAGCTGAAGCATAGGTGGTAGAAAGCAAGTGCAATAGTTTTGGTTTTGTTTTATTCAATCCATTTCTAACATTGTTTAAGTATATCTTGTTTTGAAACTTATGTTTTATATATATTTGTTTGTCTCATGTATCCAAGGAGATTTATCTTTGGCTCTCTCACTTAAATCATATTCGTGTTGTCGTGCCTTCAAAGGTTCTGTGTTTTGTGTTTTGGTTGTCATCTCCAGCTTAAACAAGTGAGTTATTCTCACCTGACAATTTAAAATGAATTTAAAATGATTTTATAATATATTAATGATTTTTGAGTAAAGTTAAAAAGTGAAAGGAATGATTATTTAAGTTGAAATTTTAAAATATAACCAAATGGGAATTTGTGAATTTGGCTTAAAAGTGAATTTTTAAGTTAAATAAATAAAATTGAAATTATGTTATATTTTGAAATTTAAAAATTAGGTGTTAAGTTGAAATTCAATTCAATGAATTTAAAATTGAATGTTGAAATTTAATAAGTGAATTATTATTAAATCTTGATTTTTGAATGGAAATTTAACTTTATAAAATCATGAACTTAAGGAAAATTAAATGTTGTTTATAAATGTGAAAATGTATGATTTTATAAGTTAAAAAAATGTTTTAAATAAAATTATAATTGGTTGTGAAATTATATTGAATATTTGAAGTTAATTAACTGCATTTTTGAAATGCTATTAATTGCAATGTAAATGATATTACAGCATTTGTAAATGCTGTAGTTGATGATAATGAACTAAAAAGCTAAATTGAATTAAAGGCTATTATAGCAATTTTTGTAAGTGCTATAATTGTTGAATTTAACTAAGTTTATTTGAAATTTAAGCAAACCCTATTACAACATTTTTAAAATGTTGTCTTTAGTTAAATTGAACTGTTTGGAATGTAACTTTCCGTAGCATTTTCTAAATGCTGTGAAAAGTGAATTTTCACTGTTTTGATAAACTTAAGTGAATAAATGAACTTTGAAAGTTGAAAATTTTAGAAATTTAATTGTTAAATATAATAACTTCATTTTAATGATTAAAAATGATTTTTGAAATATAAACTGTTTTGAAATATGAATTGAAATGGTATTTTAAATTGAATGAAATGAATAATGATTTGAAATGAAGTTTTGTAAAGATATGATATTTTGATATATTGAAATGATTTGAAAGGAAGTTTGTAAAGATATGATATTTTAATATATTAAAATGATTGGAAAGGAAGTTTTGTAATGATATGATATTTTAATATATTGAAATGATTTGAAATGAAGTTTTGTAAAGATATGATATTTTGATATATTGAAATGATTGGAAATGAAGTTTTGTAAAGATATCATATTTTAATATATTTAAATGATTTGACATGAAGTTTTGGAAAGATGTGATGTTTTTGAAATGGTTTGGAATTAATTTAATCTTTATTTTGATAAAGATTTGGATTTGAAATGATATTCTGTTTTGAAGTATAAATACCATTTTAAATTATAACTACGGGTTATAATAATGATTGGTTGGCAAAGAGACCGGGATCAGATAACTGGCATACTCTCCGTCGATACCGAAAACCACTTTGACAACCGTGTACGCGGTGGAGATTCCAGAATGAAGTAGGATGGTGGCGACGTTCTTGAGGTATATTATGTAAACCCAACTCCCGTGAGTTGGCATAAGGTGGCTAAAACAGGAGCGATCTCGGGCCAAGTGAAGTCATTCCTCTGATCGGACACATTCCTTCGATGCTATACTCTTACTTGTGATTGATTAGATGATCATCCTTCAATTTTGGTTTGGAGTGTGTTCCAAGGTGGGCGTATGTGGCTGCTATGTTATCACCAGCCCGTGTGCGTAATTGGTATATCTACCCTGGCATTGCCTTGTGTGCCGTGTCACCTCCATATCGAGCCTTTACTACGAGTTTGTTTTTCTCCCGTAGCCTATGGAGTATTTAGGGTAGTCTCTCGGAGATATGCTGATACTGGATGGACTACTGGGACTATTAGGTGTGAAGGGTGATATAGGTAGCCCGGAATGCTATTTAAAAGTATGTTTATTTTACTGTAGACATTATTATAATAGAAAAATATTACCACATAGTAAATAGTTTAATGGATCCTTAGAGGATGGACGGTCCCAGGCATCCTTTAAGTTACTTGTACTTTATTACAGTTCACTTGAGTTGGTTTACATTATATAAGTATATATTGTCCTGACTCGAGTGTTTGTATTTTATTTACGCTCGGGTCAGCCTGAGTTATTCACAGATTTGGATTCCACATTCTGGAGATTGGAATCGCTGGAGATTATTTGCTTATCTAGTTTTATCTATTCCAGTTCTGTTGTTCTATCCAGTTTGTACTTGGTTATCATCTTGAGACTTCTGTTGTACTTTATTTATTCTGTTGTATTTTATTTAACTCTGATATATTTACGTAGTAGCTTCATGAACTACTATCTCTTTTACTTCCACTGCATTTCTTACTCTGTGTCTGTGTTATGTGATTATTATTTACTGTATGTTCTAAGATTTGCCAATTTTATTTACAACGCGGTATTTTGAGCAATTGAAGTCCGACATGTGCGGATGCGAATGGTTGAAAACATCGGGTTGTTACAGTTGGTATCAGAGCTTTGGCTTTGAGGCAAAACTTAGAATGTATGGTAAATTTAGTTACAGAATCACTTTCATCCAAACTTGAATCTCTTCCTCTTTGATTCAAATTTCATTTGAATTTTGGAACGTTCCCTACGGTTCATAAATCCATTCATGTCCCTCACTATTCATCTCCTTTTGATTCTGGAGTATCCCATAACTCCACTTCGAATGAGCTTTATAGTGAATTGGCGGTCCCGCCAATCTTAAAAAAATTCATTTGTAAAGGGTGAAACTCCTTTACAATAAGCATCGATTCACCATGAGATTTATATCTATCCTTGGTTTAGATGCTAATATCTTTTGTTATTCCAAACTCTATCTATTGAGATCGAATGTAGATTTACCCTAGAAAATCCACATCGATCTTATTCTTTAAGTCACGGTTGACCCGGTTAAGGTTGCCCGCGGTTTATTTAAGCTTATCCACCTCTCTATTTTGTTATTCAATTATCTTATCTTTTGTTTCCAATCTATCTTCCAAATATTTTGAATTTTACTTGTAAATCAATATTAAGGTTTTGTTTTATATTGTGTTGTTTGAGTTGTTGATGTTGATTTGGTTTTCCGATTGATTCGTCTGATCAACGCTATTGATGGGATTTCTAAAACACTTTGACAGAACAAACTAACATAATATTATTTTAAAAAAATTTGGTTAATGAAATAAGTTTTGATATAAGTAAATTTATGGAACTTAACAAATTGATTTAAATTAATCATTTGAAATGATAATACTTGATTTATCATTTATTGTTCTAACGGAAATGAGTTAAAACAAGAAATTTGAGAATTTAATTTCCGATGGTTTCAAACCTTGCGCTTAAAGTTTTAAAAGGGGTATATTATTTAAAGTATTTTCTAATAGACATTTGTTCCAAGAAATTTTAAAGTTTAAAATTAGTGCTCTTCTCTTGGAAAATAACTTCGGTGATGACCGCGGCATCATCGACATTCATTTTCGAGTTTCGAAGTGAACAGACCGTTCTGTAGTCTTGCTACATTTTTGTTTTGGGAAATTTAATTGATTTGAATTTCTAAAAAAATATGACCGGATTTATAATATATATAGATATTTGATTTAACATATTATGTATATATATTTATTTATCTCTAAATGATTTGAAGGAAGAGGAAATTTTATTCTAAACTTTATCTTAAAAGAATCATTTCAATTATAAAAAAAAGTCAAAATTTTAGATAAATGATTCAAAATTGAGATGAGGGAATTAGAAAGTTTTATTTGTATAATAATCAATTGCATTTAAATATAACTTACCTTAATTTTTAAAAGTTAACAATGTAATTAGATAATATACAATATAAAAAGATTTTATAAATAAAATTTGAGTGGTTATAATAAATGTTATACACTTAAATTTTAGTTATAAAAGATTAACAGAGGTAAATAGAGAAAAAGAAAATTTAGATAATTTTATTTAAATAACTTAATAATCAAATTTGATTTAATATGGAACCTTAAGTCTAACCTAGGAATTTTAATAAAGGTTATTTCCTGAAATTAATATGTTTGTATAATAAACAATGTATCTTTGAATAGATAAATAAAATATATTTGAATGGGACATTTTGTAATAAAGTATATTTAATCTGGAATCATAGTTTAATTGATATCTAAATGAATAAATGTGTAGAGTAATTTGATTGTTATATTTGCTGTGATAAATATTTTATTTATGAAATAGATATGTCTTGTAAAACGAATAATTATGATTTAAATACTTAATGTATTTTTAGTATCACTAAAAATTTGATAATTAAAATTTTGGTTTTCAAATAGAAATTTCAAGTGTAACTTATTGAAGGAATATCTATTTATGAAATGGGTATTTTAAATAAAGTGTTAGGTTATTTGTTAAATTAAGAGTTAAGTAAAATAGTGAACTTTTGACTTAATAAATGAAGTATAGTTTAATTTGGATATTCCATTCATAAAAGTTTGTTTTAAATAAATCATAAGTTAAATGATATCCAAATGAATATTTCAGAAACTGAACTGATTGAAATACTAATATATCTACTGTAGCACTTTAAAAGTACTGCTGTTTTTGAAAATACAATGTTTTGGAAATTTTATAATTGAATGAATGAACTTAGAAATGTTGCAATTTTGAAATGAATATTGTTTGACATTGAATTTAAATGGTTTAAATGAAGATTATTTTAAAAGTGTTATGATTTTAGTAGTATGATTTCCAATAATAACATCTCTGAAGTATTATGATTTCAAAGCATCGTGGTTTCAAATTTATTATCTTATTTTGTTTTTCAAACTATCTTTTTGTTGTCCTTATTTTCCTTATCTTGCTACAGAATGGGGAGGCTATTACTTATACCAGTCTGTTTAGAAATCTTTCTATAATCTTTGAAAATCTTTGGTACTCATCTGGATCTGAGCACTGCTTACCATCCACAGACCGATGGTCAAACGGAAAGGGTGAATCAGATTCTAAAGGATCTTTTCGTGCTTGTGTTCTTGATTTGATCATCTCCACCTTGTCAAACTTACCTATAACAACAGTTATTAAGTATAATTTTAATCTTCTTGCCATCTTATCTTAATCCTATTTCATTCTATCTTTTCTGTGCTTTCTCGTACCTCGTTCCTTCTCGGGGACAAAAAGTTTTGAGTGGGGGAGAGTGTAACAACCCTGTATTTTACAATTATTTTTAAATTGAATTTCCAGATTTAAAAGATTTATTTATGAAAAAAGAATAAATTTTTCTATTTTAAATATAAACTTTGATTTTGATATGGATTAGAATTCCATGTATGACTAAATAGAATAATTTTCCAAAAAGTGAATTTTGGTTAAAATAGTCAAACTTTGACTTTTAAATTTTAAATTTAAATATTTGAATTATTTAATTTTATTTTTTTATTGTGAAAATAGATTTAATATCATGAATACCGCCTTTCGTTTCGTTGAAATTGGATTTAAATTGTGAAAGTTATACCCTTTACAATATTGTGTGTGTATATAGGGTTATTTAACAATATTCTTTGTTTTAATTTATATAAATGATATTTTTACTTGATATATCTTATTCTAATTTGTATATTTATGTTATATTATGTATATTTTGACTTTTAAATATTTTAAAGTGATGTTTGAATTTTTCCAAAGCTTATTGAATTTATTTTCTATTTTAAAGCCTAATTTCCATTTTTCTGCTATTTTCCTTATTTAAATTATACTTAAATTAAAATTTATATATTTATTTGCGAATGCATTTTTTATGTTATTATATTTGTTATAAATATTTTTACAAGTCCATATAAATTTTCCAAAGTTCATTCTGTTTATTTTCCATTTTTCTAGACTAATTGCAATTTTGAGCTATTTTCTTATTCTTACCTTATATAATTAATAATTATTTATTTATATTTTATATTTTGTTGCATTTTCGAAATTTTTACTGAAATAATTATTTTTCTCAGTAATTTAAACTTATATAAATAAATTAAAGGTAATGTGAAAAGGTTTTGACTTTTGGTTTCCAATGGCTCTTTATCTCCCACCTTTTCACATTTCAACCTTACTTTTCATTCAATTGGCCACACCTCCTCATTTCTTTAGTCGCCTATTTTTTTTCTCATTCACGTAAAACATTTTTCTTACCATCTAAAAAAAAAATCGTCCTCCATCTTCTCCAAGAGTTTGGTAATTTTTTTTTTCTTTTTCCATTGTTTTCTTCTTGTTTTTCTACTTGTTTATGTTGATTTTTGCTTGCATTCTCTTCCACTTCAGGTTCGTCCCCACCACTCCAGCCACCTTGGCCGTCTCCTCCACCACCTGAACCACCCACCACCTCCTCTCCAGCCCCAAGCCACTGGCCGTGCCCAATAGTTGATCAAACTCCACCTAAATCTACACAAACTTCACCTATATGCACCATAGCCAACACCTATGCCTTCATCACCTTCAACCTTCCTTTGGCCGCCACCAACTCCACCTCCACCACCCATGGATGACCTGAAACCCTCTTCCACACCAACCTCCAGCCCACTACAGAGATGGCCATGCTTGGTCTTTCTTGGGCCGAGCCAATGTTGCCTTGAATTCGTTATATTTTGCCTTGTAGTTGTAATCCTTGCACATATCTCTCTACCAGACTTTGCTCATCATTTTTCCATGCTAGGCCGACCTTTAGGAACCCAAACCAGATCCAAACAATGCCTTTAGCCATGCCATTTCAGATCTGGAGCTGAAGCATAGGTGGTAGAAAGCAAGTGCAATAGTTTTGGTTTTGTTTTATTCAATCCATTTCTAACATTGTTTAAGTATATCTTGTTTTGAAACTTATGTTTTATATATATTTGTTTGTCTCATGTATCCTAGGAGATTTATCTTTGGCTCTCCCACTTAAATCATATTCGTGTTGTCGTGCCTTCGAAGATTCTGTGTTTTGTGTTTTGGTTGTTATCTCCAGCTTAAACAAGTGAGTTATTCTCACCTGACAATATGTACATATATAACTAGTAAATTGACCCCTTTTGAATCTGTAAAAATGCATAACCATATCACACCTCCTATATTATGATTATATGATGTTCACCTATGCTTAAACACTTTTTATATCATCTGTTACTGTTATATTATGTTGTTCTGTTATTTATATCAGTTTATCACAATGCAAGTTCCCTTTAGATTAGAATCACTATGGGTTGAAATGATACATACCCGAACGGACTTTAGAATAAGGGAAAATCGTTATGGGCTGAAATGATAGGCCTGAGCGATTTTCAATTTATTTCATTTACTTGGGACTGTGGGTTTGAAATGATAAAACCTGGATTTTCTTTGTAAATTACGGGTTGAAATGATATATTACCCGTATCACTTTACCTAGCGTAGAAAATTATATACATACCCGTAGTTCAAATGTGGTTTTCTAAATTTTTTAGAATATTTTTGAAATGTAAATATTACTATATTTTGATTTAAACTTAACAAAAAATATATTTTGTAAAGTATTATTGATTTTCTAGGAAATTATAAGTTAAATAAATTATGGAAAAGTTAGAAAATCTGAATGTAAGTTATTTTGAAAATTTTGATTTAATTATAATTGGAAATTAAATTCAATATGAAATTATGATAAATTTATGATAATTTGAATTTAAAATGAATTTAAAATGATTTTATAATATATTAACGATTTTTGAGTAAAGTTAAAAAGTGAAAGGAATGATTATTTAAGTTGAAATTTTGAAATATAACCAAATGGGAATTTGTGAATTTGGCTTAAAAGTGAATTTTTAAGTTAAATAAATAAAATTGAAATTAAGTTATATTTTGAAATTTAAAACTTAGGTGTTAAGTTGAAATTCAATTCAATGAATTTAAAATTGAATGTTGAAATTTAATAAGTGAATTATTATTAAATCTTGATTTTTGAATGGAAATTTAACTTTATAAAATCATGAACTTAAGGAAAATTAAATGTTGTTTAAAAATGTGAAAATGTATGATTTTATAAGTTAAAAAAATGTTTTAAATAAAATTATAATTGGTTGTGAAATTATATTGAATATTTGAAGTTAATTAACTGCATTTTTGAAATACTATTAATTGCAATGTAAATGATATTGCAGCATTTGTAAATGCTGTAGTTGGTGATAATGAACTAAAAAGCTAAATCGAATTAAAGGCTATTATAGCAATTTTTGTAAGTTCTATAATTGTTGAATTTAACTAAGTTTATTTGAAATTTAAGCAAACCCTATTACAGCATTTTTAAAATGCTGTCTTTAGTTAAATTGAACTGTTTTGAATGTAACTTTCCGTAGCATTTTCTAAATGCTGCGAAAAGTGAATTTTCACTGTTTTGATAAACTTAAGTGAATAAATGAACTTTCAAAGTTGAAAATTTTGGAAATTTAATAATTTAATTACTAAATATAATAACTTCATTTTAATGATTAAAAATGATTTTTGAAATATAAACTGTTTTGAAATGTGAATTGAAATGGTATTTTAAATTGAATGAAATGAATAATGATTTGAAATGAAGTTTTGTAAAGATATGATATTTTGATATATTGAAATGATTTGAAAGGAAGTTTGTAAAGATATGATATTTTAATATATTAAAATGATTGGAAAGGAAGTTTTGTAAAGATATGATATTTTAATATATTGAAATGATTTGAAATGAAGTTTTGTAAAGATAAGATATTTTGATATATTAAAATGATTGGAAATGAAGTTTTGTAAAGATATCATATTTTAATATATTTAAATGATTTGACATGAAGTTTTGGAAAGATATGATGTTTTTGAAATGGTTTGGAATTAATTTAATCTTTATTTTGATAAAGATTTGGATTTGAAATGATATTCTGTTTTGAAGTATAAATGCCATTTTAAATTATAACTACGGGTTATAATAACGATTGGTTGGCAAAGAGACCGAGATCAGATATCTTGCATACTCCCTGTCGATACCGAAAACCACTTTGACAACCGTGTACGCGGTGGAGATTCCAAAATGAAGTAGGATGGTGGAGACGTTCTTGAGGTATATTACGTGAACCCAACTCCCGTGAGTTGGCATAAGGTGGCTAAAACAGGAGCGATCTCGGGCCAAGTGAGGTCATTCCTCCGATCGGACACATTCCTTCGATACTATACTCTTACTTGTGATTGATTAGATGGCCATCCTTCAATTTTGGTTTGGAGTGTGTTTCGAGGTGGGCGTATATGGCTGCTACGTTACCATCAGCCCGTGTGCGTAATTGGTATATCTACCCTGGCATTGCCTTGTGTGCCGTGTCACCTACCATATCGAGCCTTTACTACGAGTTTGTTTTTCTCCCGTAGCCCATGGAGTATTTAGGGTAGTCTCTCGGAGATATGCTAATACTGGATGGACTGCTGGGACTATTATGTGTGAAGGGTGATATGGGTAGCTCGGAACGCTATTTAAAAGTATGTTTATTTTACTGTAGACATTATTATAATAGCGAAATATTACTACATAGTAAATAGTTTAACGGATCCTTAGAGGATGGGCGGTCCCAGGCATCCTTTAAGTTACTTGTACTTTATTACATTTCACTTGAGTTGGTTTACATTATATAAGTATATATTGTCTTGACTCGAGTGTTTTTATTTTATTTACGCTCGGGTAAGCCTGAGTTATCCACAGATTTGGATTCCACTTTATGGAGATTGCAATCGCTGGAGATTATCTGCTTATCTAGTTTTATCTATTCCAGTTCTGTTGTTCTATCCAGCTTGTACTTGGTTATCATCTTGAGACTTCTGTTGTACTTTATTTATTCTGTTGTATTTTATTTAACTCTGATATATTTACATAGTAGCTTCATGAACTACTATCTCTTTTACTTCCGCTGCATTTCTTACTCTGTGTCTGTGTTCTGTGATTATTATTTACTGTATGTTCTGAGATTTGCCAAATTTTATTTACAACGCGGTATTTTGAGCAATTGAAGTCCGACATGTGCGGATGTGAATGGTTGAAAATACCTGGTCGTTACAAACCTTCAGAAGCCTTAGCAGCATAAAGCTTGCTAGACTTAGCACCAGCAGGAACAATAAGGCAGGTGGAAACATGATGACCTTCCTTCTTGCAATAACGGCAGAAGAGAGGCTTAGGACAAGCTCGAATCATATGATCAGGGGAACCACAATTGAAACACTTTCGAATGAAAGGTGTTCCAACAGATTGAGTCTGAGAGCTAGAACCACCAGTCTTCTTCTTCTTGGAAGGAAAATACCTGGACTTCTGAAATGGAAACTGTTCTTGTTGGGGTTCCTAGAAACCTCAACATCATCACCACTATCACACTCCTTCTCGACAGCTTCGAGATGAAGCGTAGAATCTACCAACTCCTCAAAAGAAAGCTTAAGTTGGAGCAACAAAGACTTCTTAAGATATTTCTTAAGACCAGAGACAAACGTCAAATTCTTCTTATAAGAAGTGCTAATGAATTCAAGACCATACTTAGATAAAGCCTCGAATGATGCAACATATCCAGAAATAAAAGACTTCCCTTGCTTCAACTCAAGGAAGCGACGGGTCAATAAAACTTTCTCAGATTCAGGAACGAACTTGAGTTTAAATCGTCCCCGAAATCGAGTCCAAGAAAGAGTAGACTCGTCAATTTCGGCTACAAGAAGCTCATACCAATCAAGGGCATGCTCTTGCAATAAACTAGAAGTTACAAGAACTCTATCATGGTTAGAAAGATCCATGCGAGAAAAGATACGCTCGCACGTGCGAAGCCAAGCTTGGACTTCAAGAACAGACTCGGAGCCTTTAAACGGCTTTCCTCCAACACGAGAAAAATCACTGCACAGGCGTGCAAAGGAAAACTAGCGAGGTGGAGATACTCGAGGAGGAACTGGAGGCTGAGTGCTCCTAAACAACTCCAAAAACTGATCGGCAGACATATAAACGCCATCCGGATGTGAGCCACTGGATTGCCCAGCATCCGAACGTCGT
Source organism: Allium cepa (assembly GCA_030765085.1). NCBI lineage: Eukaryota > Viridiplantae > Streptophyta > Magnoliopsida > Asparagales > Amaryllidaceae > Allium > Allium cepa. The sequence continues at coordinate 633,110,320 of CM060941.1, forward strand.
CCCCTGCCTCTTCCAGCCATACGCTGAAAGTTAAGATAAGAACAAGATTATTCACAAGGTAGATGTCACTAATTCAAATGTGGAATACTACAGAACTAAATGCATTCCTAGACGTATTCCTACATTCTATCTACCACCAAGATACAAAAGGAATAGAGGCAAGATGATCCAAAGATTTGTATCACTTATCACACTTGACGTACCATAATATGTGCTTCTATTCTTTGTTTATCATATTTTTTTTCTGAACTTAGCTTTGGTACCAAGTTGTGACGCCCCACCTCTATACCCATGCTAGCCAAGGACACTACGGGGTAATGCCGTCAACTAATGCGGAGAATAAGGCTGGTTAGGAGCGACCATATATAGCCTTGCTTTAACTATCTACCGAATACATCGACAATTGGCATACCAAGCAGATTGACATATCCAATGAATACTTAAAATAAAACCATAGGTGGCTGGAGGATCTATCAGAACAGAATAAGACAAATGTAATATACATCACAGAACAGTAGATCATCATGTGCACACATATAAATACATAACAGAGTATTCAAACTGATACATGATAGGTGGTATAGCAAACCACAATATACAGACGACTCTAAAAGAATATATATCAGAGTTACAATAAAAAGGGACTACACAAAAGCTATAACAAAAAGGAGCAAGCTGAATAGTCCATGCGGAAGCAAAATAGGCTAAGTCCAAAAGCACCTAACCTAAAACATTTCGGTCTGACCCGAGTATAAATACACGGGTCAGTCTAGCTAAACAAATCAGTTAGATAAACTGACCAACAATAAACCTGCAAGGTCATAAAGTATAACAAATATCTCAAAAAGAGATAACACAATCATCTAACAAAAGATGAATCATAACAAGACAAGCCTCATATCATCGGCAACACAATAAACGAAGGATATGAATATCCAAAACAAGCCAAAAAGGCAAATAACAAATACCAATGAAGGTAACACAAGTTCCACAAGGTAATCACTATATCGTGCGACTCGAAAAGACCAACACTGAAGGGAGATACCTAAGGAATATACATATCAATGAAACATCAGAAAATTGCACGTGCTCAGTACTGTATAAACAAGGATCCATGAGCCCGAAGACTCCAAACCCAATATCACTCGAGCGGTGACGAATGACCAACTCCAAAAGCGATACAATAGGGCAACAAACCCGAAGGCAACATACCCGAAGGCAACATACCCGAAGGCAACATACCCGAAGGCAACAAACTTGAAGGAGACAGTCCGAAGACACTATCTCAAAGGCAACAAACCGTAGTGGTGAAGGTTCGGAGGCCTAGTACTGGACACCACTAACTGGCAGAATGTGTCACAACTCTCGAAAAGGAATCCGAAAAGTGGTAATGTGAGTCCCATAACCACCCGTTCGCACTAAACGGTTTACTATCCGTTAGTCAATTTCACACTCAAAGCAGTACAAAATTTACCTCATCTCATTGGTAAACCAGACCAAAGGTCAAAACGATCAATCGAATAGGTCGGGGATTAATCGAAAAGATAAACGCGCAGATTCATGGTCCGTGTTTTACCTAACCATTTAATCACCTTTCCACTTCGTTCGAAGTGCAGAAGAGTGTATATTTTACTTAGCAAGTAGTTGGAGAAAGCGGATTTTTAATCGTTTGAAAACACTATAAGAAATAACCTTTGAAATTCTCCTATTATGGAGTAAGTAATTTAATATTTAAAATAATACTAAATAATAATTTCAAAAACTAATTTGATGGAAAAATCACTTTAAAATGATTTATAAAAATCCATGCACAAAATCTAAAAAAGAAGCCATCAAAGTCAATCGTGAAAGATAATAACAAACCAAGTCGACAAAAGTCGATAAACAATGGAACATCAATAAAAAAACTAGGCAATCAGGCAAAACAGGGGGATCCAAGACGTCTGAGGGGTCCATTCAGACGTCTGGTTTTGGCCTCTGGAATTTTTCCAGAAAACCCAACCAGACGTCTGGTTTTGCAAACCAGACGTTTGAAACCATTCAGACGTCTGAACTTTGGGATCAGACATCTAAGAGTGGTTTCTGACTTTTCTTCATTCGGCCGTATGCTTATATTTCCACTCCAGGTTCAAACCAGACGTCTGAGCTTGGTTACCAAATGTCTGGTCACTTGGTCTGGGCAACAATTTGCCTAGGCCAAAGTGGCCAAAACATATCAGAACGAATTGATCCAAATCCAAAGCAATAGACATGAACAAAGGTTAGAAATCCATATCCAACCATAGCAAAAGCAACAGACTTAGATGCGAGTTCCAAAAAATCACCTTTTAATTCACAAACAAAACAACCAACCACTCTCCACTTCAACTCTACGAGCTTCAATCTAAGTTCAAAACAAGCATCTCCTAAATTAGGTTTAGGAAACTTTCTGAAATTGAAGAGGAAAAGAGTTGGAGAAGATGAAGAGAGGCTTACCAATAACTTCACCTTGATTTTGGAGCAAGAATTCAAGTTTGCAAGAAGAAACTTGGGCTTGAATTTCTAATTCCTCTTCCTTTCCCCCATTTTCAGTTTTTGCTTGAGTTTAGAATGAAAAATGAGTGAATGGAAGGAGAGGGGACCGAGTTAGGTTATTTTATTAGCCAATAGGCTAAATCCAAAACCAAAACCCAATTAGAAAAGGTAGCAAAATTCAACTTACTCCAAACATATCAAACTTTATACTCAAAAAGATCGCAAACGCCAATTTGGATTCAATGGAAGTGGTTTCGAGTCTCAATTCGACAGTTTGCAAAAAGTAACATTTCGGACCTAAATCCGACTAACGACGCTTTATTTAAATATATAATCGTTAAATATGCGGGTTGTTACAATAGTAGTCCAATGGACGTCGTGCCCGCTTAACTATAATCAAAGCGGAGCTTCCATATTGAAGATCAACAGTATTCTTAGGTGAAGAGAGCAGTTTAAATTAGTCACATTGATATTTTCTATTTGAGCTTAGTTATATTAACTAATAGAAAATCATCTAGTGTGTCATTCCATAGTTATCCAATAACTATTAGTATGTAATCCCTTTGTGCCTCTAGCAGCCATGAGTCATACAATGCCCAACATTTGGAGAGCGTTACGTACTCCAGTCTTAAGGATGTAACGACATCCAGTCTCCATACATTTTGATTAGGAATATCCAAAATGGTATATTTATTTTCATTGTGATGAATTATTCATGGTTACAAAACTTTGTAACTATTATCATAAAACATACCATTTATGGATTTTATATTAAATATAATTTTAATTACATTAATAATATATAACACATTATATCAAGTATATAACAGAAAGAAAACAAAATTTATTTCAAACAAGATTGGTTATAGAGTTAAATATATGTAAAAAATTACATAATTGCCCTTAAAGCATACCCCTAACTCTATCAATCTCCCACTTGCACTTGGGGTCAATTATGGAATCTCATTCAGTCAACCGGTTTTCTCAAAACCAATTGGATCAGTCCCTTAGTGAATGGGTATGCTATTATGTTTCAATTTTCCTCTCTGTCAATCAACTCTCTTTTATGCTAATAAACTACCTTTATCATGTGGAACAATCTAGAGTATGTCTCTCGACTTCTAGTGAGCTCTAAGTTTAGTTATGAACAATATTATGACATTGTTATCATGTAACAATGTTGTAGGATTTTCAACATTTGGAATCACCCTCATCTTAGTTACGAATTTATGCATTTATGTATATATATATACATTTCTTTTCTTGCTACGCTATTCAAGGTGATTTTCTAATCCACGGTTTTTCATTTGGAATATTTACTTAAAGATTCTTAGCTTAAATTTACGATTGATATATTATACTTAATATCACTTGCGAAAACTTGAGTCCAAAATATAACACCGCTTTAAAAACCATAAATAAATAAAGTAAATTGAATTAAATATGACAAGGGTTGGATATCGGAATTTTATAAAAGATTGAATTTGACCATGAAAGTTATTCCATTGCATTCATGGCGAAATTCTAATCCGTTTCCATATATAATATGTTGAAAATGGAGCTTAAATATAGAAGTAATAAGCATTTGAAGCTCTCAGATTTAAATTAATTTAGTTCAAATTCAAATAAGAAATCAAACTTAGAATTTAAATTTCAAAAATTAGCTCGGAGCTAAGAAAATGATTAGTTAAGGCATAACGTTAAAAAGTTAATTAGGGAATAAAATAATTTGCGGGGGAAAGTCAAATAAACACCCTTAAATAAGATTGCGGTTGACCTAAATAGGTAAACTTGTTAATCGTAGCGGTCGACCGGTCGCCGAAGGGCGGTCGATTGCTTGGCAACGATAGTTTTTGGTGGCAGCTAGGGTTTATGTTATTTTCTATTCGTTTGTGCACTCCAGATTTATCTGTTTCCTACCTACTTCCATCCTACAGTTTTAGTGCGTTTCAACTTCCATAAATAGGACCCTATCTTCTTCACTTATTCATATTATTTTGGGCAATAAAATGAAACTCTGCCATTGCTATCTTTCTAATAAGTTTCAAAAATTCCATAAAAAAAATCAGATAAGGATTCAATTTATTTCCAACTTGTTTCTTCCTCTTCCAATCTATTCTTATTCTTCTCCAATTATTCTAAATGTAATGAACATAAATACCCCTTTCCTATTGTGTGTGCATATATCAAAGAGAGAAACCCTGGAAGAGATCGGAAGGTTGCTAAAGCTAAGGCTAATCTATGAATGGAAACCTTAGTATATCTTTTCAACAATTGTTTAATGTATTTCTTTTGAATTTGAATATGCCTTAGAGGTTTTGGGATTTCAGAAATATAATAAATAAAATCCCCCAAAATTCCTTTTTATTTCGAAATGTTAATTCTATATTGAGATTCTCAATTATTTATGTTAACTTGGTGGGATTTGTTTTCTTTATGCAATATTTTACAATTTCCTATTCTATTTCACTTCTCATTCTTCTTTGGATCAAAATTTTATCCTTCAATAAAATAAAGGGTTTAGATTACGAATTCTATTCGTAGTTTACACCACTTATTCTTATCTATTTCCCTGTAAAAGATGGGTTGAATAAAATATTGGGTTTAGATTGCAATTCTTATTGTTTAGAATATTCCATTGAATTAGTGTAATAAATTGAGTTTCTATTTTATTTACAAGTCTGTTATTGCATTTTTATTTATGAATATTTATTCCCGGTTTTGGACATTAGAATTAATGAAACCTCGGAAAATTGAAGAAAAAGGACTTGTAATAAGTGGTTTGGAAATTGATATTTAATACTAGTTTAGGGCGTAAAATCCATGCATTTAAGTGTAAATATTTATTTATTTCTATTTATGTGATTAACGTATAATTATTGCGTATATGATGTAGTTAATTAGGCATTTATTTACATTTATTCTGCCCCATGATGATTGATTTTGAAGTGAAAGTAAAGGGAAACTCTTTTATAGCCTAATTATTATTTTAAAGCGTAATAAAGAAGATTCCTTAAAAAGGCCATATTTATGAAATGGTGAGATGAGTATGTATGTTTGTACACGCACACGCATACACATACATATATAGAGTAATTGATTTGTGGCTAAGTCATAGCGATGCGAGGTAAATCGAATTAATGATGGAAGTCTTCCCTTCACTTTGAGTTTACCAGTAATTGTATACATTTTTATTGACGTGAGATATTCTTATGATAAATATTTGCAATGACGCAAGGTTAGTTCCAAATTCTATAGGGAAAATCTTCCCAGCTAATCTACTAACCAGTTCATATGAATAACGGACTAATGTGAAATGTCGTTATGGGTATGGGCCATAAGACGAAGGGTCTGCTTCGGGGTTTGAGGCATTAAGTGGTTGGACCCACCTCCCTAGAAGAAGTATTAAATGACCAAGGGGTTACGCTAAGTAGTATCTCTACAGGGGCCGCCTTTGGAATTAGGCCTTAAATTATAAGGTTTGCCTATTTTCCACTTGGAAGTATTAAGTGGCCTATGAGATTCTATTGATGTCAGTAGATAGTACCGTTAAGGAGCATGCTTCTGGAACTAGGCCTTAAATGATGGGGTTTTCCTATTTTCCATGTGAAGTATTAAGTGGTTTGGGTACCATCTCTTACATTATTAGCTATTTATGAAGTATGATTAGAATATGAGATATTTTTTGTAACGACCTAAAAGTTTCCATAATTAAAATAATTAATTTAATAAGATTTTGTGATTAAATATTGGAAGAAATAAAATTTGTAATTTATTTAATGAAATAATAAATAGAGTGAAATGAAACAGCGTTAATTTAAGTTAATTATTAACAAATTAAATGGAGTTCCAATTAACTGAAGTGATTGAGAGGTTATACTTGTTTATAAATTAAATATAAGAAAACAAATCTAAATATTGAATGAATTAACGAAATAGTACAAGATTAATGGTAATTGAAATAAAATCAGTATTATATAAGTAAATATAATATTTGTTTGCAATAATAAACTTAAAAATATTATTATATGTCAGGTGACAATTATTATATGTTAACTATTTATTTAGCCTATTAAATTAAAATTTGAAATCAATTGCAATTAATTCACTTAATTAGTACAGTTAATGTAGGTTAAATTGATAATTATGGAATGTTAATTCAATAAGATGTAACCAATGAAAATTTTATGCATAATATGAAAATTAATTAAATAAAAAGAATTGGAATCAAGTTTGCTCAATTCATTGGAATTTAAATGATAATAAGTGAATTTATTACAATTAAATGTAATTAAAGATTACGTTAATGAAAAGTAAGATGAAAATGGTAAAATATTAATGTAATAAAATATATGACAATGTTAACTATGTCTGTAGAGAAATAATTGATTGAATTGAAAGACCGAAACCAAATTAAATAAATTTATTGAAATTAAATCGTATTAATTGAATTTAATTACAGTTGTAATTGAACACTGTAGTTTGTTAAATATTTGACACTGAATTATATGTAAATTTGTTTTAATTTATTATAAATGTCTAAGCAATCAAAAATAATGAAAATTTTTAGTTATTAAATTTGAAATAAATATGTGATTTAATTAATTTAATAGTAATTTATTTAATTAGCGTGGAAATAGCCATCTTGGCCATTGACTCGGATTTCGACAATACCAGTTTCACCGGATCCGTAACCGTGAATTATTATAAGGTTTTAGGTTTTGTAGCAATCGGACTTGTCATTTGATCGTACGGACTCAAAATGCCTAAAAACAAATTTTATTGAAATCAATTAAAATCAATTTGAATAAGATGATTCTTCATACGATGGAATTAGGACTTGAAACCTGTTCCATTGAGTTTAAAAACTATTGAAAACATCTATTTTGATATATAGGATTACCCATTTTAGTTCCAGTGGCAAAACGAGTTTTTCGGGTTATTTATCGTTCAAAATCAAAATCAAATACTATCCGTTCTTTCTATTTCTGATCTACCTATAAATATCCTGTTATAAACCCTAGCTGTTCTCATTTTCATTTGTCTATATGTACAATTCCATCTGTTTCTCACTTTTCAATGGCAGACAAACAAATCTCAAATTTCAAATTCAATTTCAAAATTCAATTCCAAAATCAACTCCTCCAAACGCTATCAAATTATGTATCAATTCGAAGCTCTGGACGAGCGCAAGTCAAATCTGAAGCCTATTTTTTGATTTGGGTTTCTGTATGTTTGGAATTAGGCGATTTATTCTCGACCGTTTATTGGTGTTTGATGATCTTCGACGGATCGTCGAATCGTGGGTACCATCGTGTCGAGAGGGTCGCGCGTAGTTCATTTGAGCCAACCATTTGTCGAATTGATGGTCAGATCGCTTGCAAAAATTCAATTAGGTCAGGATATTCACGGTGGCAGCTGGGGTTTCTTGCCAATCGGTGCTTTGTGGATGGAGCGCAGGAGGTAGTGCATGCAAGGGGCTTCGCGACGTGGCAAACGTCGATGGACCACACGTGCGATCGAGGGTTGTTGGCAATGCTTCGTGCATGCGTTCGAGGGATAGGGTCCCGTTGTGAACCCAATATGATGCTTACGTGGCCTTCTTTTATTTTTTATTATTTTAATTTAAACTTTGTTTTTTCGAATGTTCTAATGATCATAACTTTTGCATGTGAACTTGGATTTGAACTCCGTTTGTTTTGCTAGGATTGTATCGAAATTTCGAAAATTTTAACACTTGTTTGGACAAATTCAGAAACTTTTAAATTTGGGCCCTAAATTGGATTTTAATTCGATTTAAAATCGAAGTTGAGTGTTTTGACCCACTCACAACTTCAAAAATTTCTTATGTTTGTCAAATTAAATTTATGATGTGATTAGGAATTTATTTATGGCTATTGGGTATATTTAAATTGCTATTCCTATTAATCTAAATTTATTTTGAATTAAATTGTCACTTAATTCCCTGTAAATAATAATTTTTTAATTATCGATATTATTGGTTGAATTGGATGATGATTGTGATGGATATTTGAATTATTATTGGATGATATGTTTGATCTACATATATTGTTATCACTCTCCATGTTCACTTAGTTATTACTTGGAATTATAGGTTGAAATGGTATATACCCGAACGATCTATAGATTAAGGAAAAATCATCATTGGTTGAAATGATAGACTCAGCGATTTTATGAATTTTTAATATTAACTCGAGATTGCGGATTGAAATGATATATATCCGTAAATATAAATAATTACAGATTGAAATGATAAACATTCGTATCACTAGACCCTAGGATAGAGAATTATATACGGACGCCGGATTGGTTAAATTAAATGATTTTAAATCCATAATTTTTGAATTGGGTAAAAGGATATTTTGAAATAAAATTTGATTTATATAAATTTGAATTACTATTGAAATTAAAGTTTTATGTTAAATTGGAATTGGTTTAATGGAATTGTTTAAAGGAATTAAATTGAAATTGTAAAGTTGAATTTGAAATACAAACGAAATTTATCGGAATTGAATGATTAAAATTGTTTGAAATATAAATTTGAAATATATTTAAACTGGGTAATTTAAATTGATATTTCAAACAAGGATTGGAAGTAATATATTAAATATTTTATTGAGAATTTGAATTAAAGGATTTGAAATCGGATTTTCTTAATTAGGAAATTGAAAATGGTCCAAATGGGTTGAAATGAAATAAATAGTTTAAATTGATAAAAACTTCAAATTAATATTTAATATAAAATGTTTTAAGAATATATTATTTTAAACACCTTAAATTTTAGGATTTCAAACTATTAAACTATTTTAACCTATGTTAATTATATTATATTATTTTAACCTATACTAAAACCATGTTAATTTTATTTAATCTATTTTAAATCTATTTAACTATCTCAATCAATTTAAAAATATTTAAGCTATTTTACCACACTTTAAGTATCTTAACTATCTAAAAAAATAAAAAATTCTTTTTAGCTATTTATAACTATTCAAACTATTTATAACCATTTAAAGCTAATTTTAAATTTCAGACTAAGTAAAATGAAAGTGTTTATATTTTAAACTCTTGATTTAAAATGAATATATGAAGTTATAACCTAAGTTGGATTTGAATGACATATAGTTGAATATGATGGTTTTGAAATGAGAGTTTAACTTATTTTTGGAAATATGATATTGAAAAAGATTATGATTTCGGAAACGATATGATTTTAAAGTTGAATATAATTTTAAAGTGCATATAATTTCGAAGTGATATGGTTTGAACTGAATATGATATTTTGATATCAATTATGAAATGGTTTTGAAATTTTAAAAGAACCATCCGGTGTGTAATAAGTGATTGGTTGTTAAAAAGACCGAGATCTGATATTGTCGTACTCTCCGCAAATAACGAAAACCACTTTAACAACTGTGTACGTGGTGGAGATTCCAGAAATGAAGTAGGACGGTTTGGCAAACAATTTCTGTATGAGGTATGACGTGAACCTGACTCTCGTGAGTCAACTTAAATGTGACTAAAACAAGAGCCATGCCGGGCCAAGTGAGGTCATCCTCTGATCGGACACATTTCTTCGATACCATATTATGAACTTATGATGATTTGGTGGCCACCCCTAGATTTGATTGGGAGTGTTCCGAGGTGGGCGGTAGCAGCTGCCTATGCATTACCACCAGTCTGGATCCGCAATTGGTATATCTACCTTGGCATTGCCTCTAGTGCCGTGTTTGCATGCCCTGGTGCACCTTCTACAAGTTTGTTTTGTGTCGTACCTATGGAGTGCTCCCTAATATCCCACCTGCGGGTGGAGTTTACAGTATCTGTATAGGCTACGATATTATATAAAATGTGTTAAGGCGGATAAAGGTAACGCCTTAACACTATTTTAATACTTTAATTTATTATAGACACTATTATAATAGTGTATTTTACTACATAGTAGATAGTTTAACGGATCCTTAGGAGATGGGAATCTCGAACATCTCTTAAGTTATTGTACTCACGTTAGACACTGGATAGGAGATGTCAAACCCCATAAACGTCTTTGACACTGCCATATTTATATTTACCGTTGATTTAACTTACATAAGATTTGTTAGTTCTGACTCGAGTGTTTTGTCTTTTCAATTCGCTTGGGTCAGCCTGAGCATTTCAAGGTTAAAGACCTTATTTCTAGAGGAAGAAGACGAAGATTTGTACTGTTATTATTTATTATATTTATTCCACTGTCTCATGTTGTTCCACTGCATTTATTTATTTCTTTTTGTTTTATGTAACTCTGATTTGTGTGTTGTAAAAGAATAATCAAATGTATTTATAAAACAGCTTAATGAACTATTATTTGATTATTGTATTTTGTCATTCCGATGTGAGATTCTATATTTGTTTTTTCTTCTTTTTTTTTCTTATTTACCCCAATAACAATATACCCTTTTGTATGGATTGAGTCTGATATGTGTGGTTTATCGTCGATTTAAGCCTTCCAAAAGGCTGGTCGTTACATACTTCTAGAATGGGGTAGGACCAGCCTCCTTTCCTTATAAAGAATCACTAAATGATTTTATATTCGTAGACATATTCTATTTTGAAATATACTGGCTAAGTGTTGAAAAGGTATGAGTCGAGGTTTTTATTCATTAGACACTTGTTGTTCTGACACCTTCTCATTACAACACAGGTTAAGGATGGAGTGACGACGGTGACGATGATTAAGGATGAGCAAGCTTGGCAAGTGGAAGTATTTATTTTTATTTTCTTTTACATGTACCCATGGATTTAAACAATTGTTGTAACAGATTTATATTACGATTTTTATAGGATTTTATGTTATGACATTTTTCTGCTTTTGAAATAAATTGGAACACATTACTATTATATTTTGTTCCATCTGATATGAGTTTGAAAGTTATTTATGGCTCTGCAACGTTATTTCTTTTTACTGCTAACAACTTGCTATAGAATGGATCTAAGTTTCAATGGGCCTTTTCTAGGTCGAAATTTAGGCCTACTATGGGGTAGGTTGTTATACGAACACTCTTTCATAAGGAGTTTGTTGTTTATGTAAACAATTTTCTAGTATTTCATAAATACACAAGAAAAACTCAAAAAACCATTTAGTGATGTCAATATGGATTTGATATTTGCTTTATGTATCGAACACACAATCAAATCATGACATCGAAGATAGCTTAACATGTATGATAATTTCTATTGCCAATACATAAGGAATCCTTCTTACATATTCTGCATTAAATATTTTAGGAAAATGTCCTTACAGATCATTTGGGACATTCCCACTATCTTTTATTCTTACTATAAAACACATCATTTACAAATCCAACGTCGAATAATAAAAAAACTAAGGCTGATTTTAACATAAAAATAAAACCAGAGACACAACATCTCTATAAGGTGTCTGGTTTTCTTCTCTATAAGGTCTTCGATTTTATTGATAGTCTCTCTCAACAAAACTAGTGACACGACATCTCTATAATGTGTATGGTTTTATTCTCTATAAGGTCTCTGGTTTTATTGGTAGTCCCTCTATACATTGTTAAAAAATCAGCAACGTGTTCTTTATTTATTCTTTAGAAATATCAATGTACCTTTTAGCGCACTTTCTTGTGAATACACTCTTCCTTTGTATTTTGATTGATAATAAAACTATTTGATATTTCTATTGAAATACTTGTTTAATTTTTATGCTTTTCTGAATGATGTTTTCATATCAGTTCTCGAGTTATGTCCGAAAACTCACAAACTCAATATCGTTCTCACTGACTTCGAGACGGTTTGGTTATTTTGTGCAAATAGTTTACTCTAGATCATTATCTAGAATTTTCCATTTAAACCATATATACCAATACACAATTCATATTAGTCGATAATTTTATGAATAAAATCCAAACCAACTCGAATACATTGAATGGTGAATCTGTTACGCTAATTTCAATAATTAAAATAAATGATGTTATTCTTATTAATGTCGCTACCATATTCCAACTAAATTTGTCTTTCTCTTAAAGACACGTTTACGACCAATGGGCCATATCCCTTCGGGTACAACTATAAAAATCACATTTTGATAATGTACCTAAAATCTCTTTTGGATTTGCACATCGTACTATATCATAAGGCCAATACTCTTAATGGTTTAATTAAACATTCAAGGACTATATATCCTTGACATTGATAAGAAACTTATAGTTTCTCTCTAATGTACGAGAATACTCATTAGACGTTCTAATGTGTTGTGTTTATTTAGATTGGTTCAATTTCATTTCATCCCTTATAATCAATTCTATCCTTGGATTGTATCCAAATTAATTCTACACCAATAATTTTTAAAGAAATTCCTTCGCTATGAAGTTGGTAATTCTTGAAACAATAGTTCTTTCTCTATGCAACATAATGGGTATTCATAAACATTTTATGAATTACCTTATACAAAACCAATTTAATATTAGTTTACAACATTTATGGTCACAAAATAAGTAAGTTATCCGATGACTATCTACCCAAATTTCTTTTACTGTAATTCAGGCAAGATCCCTTACGTACAATTATTATGTATAGTATTTCGACTCACACAATCTGGCAACTCCTTGGCCTATGATATGTTGGGGTTTTCTAAGTTACATTTATCTTGAATCGTTTTGTAAACTATTCTTTGAATGATGCTAATTTTAACCTTATGTACTACTCTTAAGTACACACCTTATAGAAAGAATTTATCTCAACTTCACTCACCATTAATCGTGCTTTGTCAAACAAAGTTCGATTACTCCATATCAATACATCATTATGTATTATAGGGAGGTGTTACCTTTGAAACTGAATTTCATTTATATTAGGTACATACAAATCTATTTCCAATATACTCACTATGACGACCACCCTATACCACTGGCACATATAATAACTAAATAGTGCACTACAGTCGTGCCCGATCGATATAGGACAATCATTTAGATAAGTAACAACAAACACAATGTATATTCTGTCATGTCTCATAGTGCATGGATAAAATATAAAGTCAAAGATATAACAGAAGAGTTAGTAATAATTATGTAAAAAATCATCATAGTACAGATCCATAGAGTTATGGATTAAACGTCATAGAGTTTATACCATGGAAACAAACTCAATAACAGTCTCAAATACAAGTTTAAGTAGTCACCACTAAGGCTCCCTAGTGCTACATAACAGAATAAGGGTAGAATCCATATAAGTATATAATGAGATAGCTCCTTCCAGCTTGTCCTTCGAATAGCTACTACATCACCTAGACCTGTTATCTACTCTTCTATTTTTAAGAGTACCCGAGGTAATAAGAAGCAAGGATAAACCTCGAGTCAGACAAAGTCTAGTGTAAGCGGTAAATAAATCTCAAAATACTATACATGTAAATATAGAAAGGAATAAGAGTGCATAAACCATACATGACCTGTCCTTAGTATCGCATGATAACTCGATACTGAGTCATAAGTATAATGTGGTACTAAGTTATACACTTAGTCAATCATTGACTATTTCTTCTTCCATGCCTCTAGTTCTCTTAATCCCGTGCCTTGGATCCCAACCTATCCATCTAAGCTAGCTCATCATCAGTCCAAAGCTCCACTTCCAGATTCTGGAGATAACTCGGTAGTACCCTAAACCCTTAGTCGAATCTCTTGCATCCTTGCAATATAACATCTCATTTAACCATGCACTATCCAACCATTTGACCACTGAGTTAAATACCTCTCCCATATAACTCGGCACCGAGTTATAACTATAACTCGGTGTCGAGTTATACACTTAGTGTATTTTGGGATGCGAATTTATTAGCAAGCTCCTCCAATGCTCCTGAGCTCCTCAATTAAGTTTCGTCCAATTCCGACCAACTTTACCTTCAATTTGCTCAATTCACTAACCTATCTTTCCATGCATCCAAAACACTAACAAACAACACCAAAGCACAATATATATAAACATAGAATAACATGCATTCATATCCAACCATATAGGCAACACATGGAATTATAGCTATCAACCAATTTCTGATCCAGTTCTAAGCAATCAGTGAACATAAGAGTATAATTAAGGTCCATTACATGGCTATTTCTATAAATCATATTAGAGTTCATCAATTTAGGTTATAAACATATGTTAACATGTGACTAAAATTAGAAAAGGGTTTTAATTATATTGAAACCTATAATTCTATCATATAAACATGCATAGGATAGGGAAAAGTCATAAACCACTCACCAATTACCAATTTCAACTAACTTGAATATAGATCCAATCAAACAGCAGTGAAAAGCACTTCTAATCAGCCAGTTTGACGATCTCTAGCTTCTAATCAAGAATCTAATCTCTAATCCACAATCTAGTTTGATTTAGAGAGAAATTTGGACGAATTAGAATAAATCTAGTGCTAACTAGGGTTTGAATCTGATTTGAAATGAGAGAGAAAAGTTTTAATTTGATTCTCTAGCTCTGTAGTTATAGTGTTCCTCAAATTACACTAATGAGCGTACTAATGCACTTTGTTAATCACATATTAATTCTGGCCAGTAGATTTTAAAATTTAAAACAGACATAACTTCCTATTTGTAAGTCCATTTTTCTATTATGACCACTTCACGGAATAGGAAACTATCATCTTGAAGCAATGGAACTGGTTTGAGACCCTAATTCGACTTCTACCAAAAGTTATAGCCCAAACATGATTTTCAGGGTTAAAATGGTCACATAGAAGAGAAAAGCATAATTATGTAAAATGTCCCTGAAAATCATATCTGAAAACTATAGAATCATATGATTTTATACGAATAAAAGAAAAATATTTTACGATCCTTCGATATGTAAAATACGAATCGTTAAATTCTCCCCCTTTTAGGAATTTCGCTCCCGAAATCCCTAAACAACTTGAAGTATAAGCAACCATAGTTATCCCACATGCCTACCAATCATAAGCAACCATCAAACATCTCAAACAAATAGCCATAGTATATTAACTTACCGTAGCATGCATAATAGTACCATATTTAACATGATATACAATGGTGAAAGGAGATAAGATAAACATTGAGTCTTACCATTCAAAAAGCTTCGGACACTTAGTCCTCATGCTCTCCTCCATCTTCGACGTACAATCGTCATAACTTTTGCTCCATTATACATTAACTTGTTTTACCGTCCTTCTCCTAAGCTGCTTCATATCGTGCCCAACATTATGAAATGGCCTACGGGATATAGAAATTTCTGGTTCTACCCTAACATCTTCTAGCTAATCTGGTGCAATCATCATGCCAGAGTCATGCACAAACTTTTGTAGATAAGTGAAATGAAAAACGTTGTGAATTCTTGCTATCTTCTGAGGTAAGTTGACCCTATATGCTAGTTTCCCAATCCTTTCTATTATCGGGAAAGCACCTAGGAATCTTGATGCCAACTTCTTCTTTCTACCGAATCAAACTACATTCTTCAGAAGATAAATCTTCATGAACACCATATCTTCGACAGAAAACTCTAAATCTCTTCATCTCTTATCCACGTAACTTTTCTATCGATCTTGAGCAGCTTTCATCCATTGTCGAATGATCTCAACCTTTTATGAAGTCTTTTTAATCATATCTGGCCCAAATATCAGTTTCTAGTCCGCTCCCCACCAATTGAAGGAGCATTACATGGCCAGCCATATAATGCTTCATATGGTGCCAAACCAATACATGACTGACAACTGTTGTTGTATGCAAAGTCGATAAAATGCAAATGATCGTCCCACGATCCTCCAAAGTCTATTACTCTCATTAGATCTTCCAATGTACGGTTTGCTCTTTAAGTCTGCCCATCCATTTGCAGATGATAAGCTATACTAAATGCAACTCGGTTCCTAAAGCCTCTTGTAAGCTCTTCCAAAACCCACTAGTGAACAATGGGCCTTGGTTGCTCACAATGCTCTTTGGCACATCGTGAAATCGTACTATCTATTTCACATAAAACCCTATCAGCTTGGATGTCGTTCTACTTGATTTGATGGTATAAATCTCACTTTTTTGGTCAACCGATCTATTATCACCCAAATGTCATCGTACCTTGCTCGAGTCCTCGACAGTTCATCTTTAAAATCCACCGATACCTGCTCCCATTTTTTCTCAGGAATATTTAGTGGTTGCAACAATCCACTAATTTTCTTCTACCCTGCCTTTACCAACTGGCAGTTTATACACTTCAAAATGCCCCAACGTCCCTCTTTGTACCTTCCTAATAGTAAGATTGCTTCATATATGCACATCTTATTACTACTGGGATAAATAGTCAATCTGGAATGATGACACTTTCTTAGCATTTAATCTCACAACCCATCAACATTGGGAACAAACAATCCCCGTCTTTACGAAGCCAACCTTCTTGTTTGACTTTATATTGCTTCATATCTTTAGATTCTACTCCTTCTATCTTCATTATGATCTCCGCTAGCCTAGAATCTTGCTTCTGACTAGTACCTATCCTTTCAATCAGAGTAGGTGTAATCGATAAGCTTGCCAACATTTTAGGTTCTAGCTCACAGTGAATCCTCAAATCAAATCCAATAATATACTCTATCTGCTTTCATTCTAAGAATACTGCTCCTAACCCAGCATGTCTTTTACTCAATGCATTTGAAATTGCATTCCCTTTTCCTAGAGTATAGAAAATACTTAAATCGTAAGAGGTTATGAACTCTAAACACCGTTGTTGATGAAGGTTGAGTTCCTTCCGAGAGAAAAGACACTTTAATAATTTGTGGTCCGTACATGGTTCAAACCTTTCTCCCAAAAATAATGCCTTCATATCTTTAAAGCAAAAACAGTTACTACCAATTCCAAATTAGAAGTTGGGTAATTTCTTTCGCACAACTTTAGCTGTCAGCTGGCATAAGTGACAACCCTTCCCACATTAAAACCACACCCAATCCAGTACCATAGGCATCACTGTTAACTCTTCATTTCATTTGGAATGGTCAACACTAATGCGCATGTCAATCTCTCTTTCAGACCCACAAATGCATGTTCACACTCTGCGTCTCAAACAAAAGTATGATTCTTCTTTGTCAAATTGGTCAATGTTGTGCTATCTTTGGGAAGTCCTTGATGAAGCGTCTATAGTATCACGCCAATTCTAGGAAACTCCTCATATCCACAACATTCTTAGGCCGATTCCAATCTTGGACCGTTGTTACCTTTGCAGGATCCACTTCTAAACCCTGTCCCGAAAACGACATGACCCAAGAATTTCACTGCTTCTCTCTAGAATTGACACTTCAAGAATTTTGCTTTCAACTTGTGATTTCTTAATATCTTTAGCACAATCCTCAAGTGCGTATTTTGCACTTCTTCAGTTCTAGAGTAGATTTGAATATCATCCACAAACACATGCATGAACTTATTCAGCTAGTCTCTGAAAACTCGATTTACGTGATCTAAAAAGTATGCGGGAGCGTTGGTTAATCTGAATGGCATCACCGGCCACTCGTAAAAACCTAATGGTGTACGAAACGCAGTAATAGGCATACTCTCCATTGATACTATAAGCTATTGAAATTCCATCGTCAAATCCATTTGAGAGAACACCTTAGTACTGTGCAGCCGATCGAATAAGTCATCAATGTGTGGGAGTGGATACTTGTTCTTCTTCGTTTATACAGCTCATGATAATCCGCACACAACCTTAAAGAGCCATCTGCCTTAGTCGCGAATACAACCGATGCACCTCACTCGAATGTGCTTCTTCGAATGAACCTCTTATTAATTGTTCATTCAATTGCACCTCTAATTCCTTCTAGTCTCTGGGTGTCATATGCCTCCAAGGCATAACTATAGGTCTGGCTTCCTTCACCGAGTCAATCTGAACTCGATCTCTCTATGCGATGGAAGACCAATCACTTCCTTAAAGACAATCGAATAAACTCTAATGATTGGCACAGACGACAACCCCTCTTATGGAACCTTAAGCGAATATAGAAAGCTAACCATCACCCCATCCTTTGGTAGTTAGCTAACCATTACCGTTCACC
Organism: Allium cepa; assembly: GCA_030765085.1. Lineage (NCBI taxonomy): Eukaryota > Viridiplantae > Streptophyta > Magnoliopsida > Asparagales > Amaryllidaceae > Allium > Allium cepa. The sequence goes on from CM060941.1 coordinate 633,128,906, forward strand.
CATCCACATCTCTGATTGTCACCAATAGCTTCTTGCAATCCACTATAGCTGTATACCCATTAGCCAATCAATTTCCAAAGTAATGTCGAGCCCAACAAAATTCAAAACAAAGTAATCAAAGACAAAGGAATATCCATGACGTGATAGACTAGACCAATAAAAACTATAGGCTAGTGGAGCCTCCGACAAGGTTTATTACGATCAAGGGACGATCTACTATCTCGGGTCTTAATCCCAATCTATCTACTAGGTCACTAAGTATGAATGAATGTGAAGCCCTGGTATCAAACAACATTTGTAACGTCCCGCCTTTTTCGCACGATTTAAATCGACGATAAACCACACACGTCAGACTTAAACCATACAGAAGAGCGAATTGTTATGGGGTAAATAAGAAAAACAGAGAAAGAAAAAAAACAAAATAGAATCTTGCAGCAGAACGATAAAATATAATAATCAAATATATTTTTCATGAAGCTGTTTACAAAATATTCGATTATACTTATACAATACATATCAGAGTACACATACCAGAGAATAATAATTAATGCAGCGGAATTAAATGGTGTAGGGGAATAATAAATAGATAATAATAAATCTTCGTCTTCGTCCTCCAGAAATAAAGTCTTCGATTCCTGAAATGCTTGGACTGACCCGAGCGAATTGAAAAGACAAAACACTCGAGTCAGAACTAAAAGATCTTATGTGAGTTAAATCAATGGTTAATTATGAGTGTAACGGCATCAGAGATGTTTACGGGGTTTGACATCTCCTATCCAGTGTCTAAAGTGAGTGCAGTAACTTAAGAGATGCTCGAAATTTATGTCTCCTAAGGATCCGCTAAACTATTTACTATGTAGTAATATTTCGCTATTATAATAATGTCTATAGTAAAATAAACTTACTTTTAAATAGCGTCAAGGAGTTATCCAATCTCCCCTTAACACAATAACAGTCCTAGTAGTCCATCCAATATCATAGTCCCTCCTGATCGGGAAACTACCAGAGGATACCACACGGGCTATGGGAGAAAACAAAACTCGTACAAGGCGCGATAGGATAGGTGAAACGACACAACTAGGCAATGCCAGGGTAGATATACCAATTGCTATCCGGGCTGGTGGTAACGCGTAGCAGCTACTACCGCCCACCTCGAACAACACCCCAAAAATCAAAAATCAAAAGTGGCCACCGAATAAATCCAAAAGTCAGAGTATAATATTGAAGGAGTGCTCCGATAAGAGGGGCTACCTCCTTGGCCCGAGAATTGCTCATGTTTTAGCCATCTTATGCCAATTCATGGGATTCAGGTCCATGTATTTACCAAAAAGGAAACGCCGCCACCATCCTACTTCATTCTGGAATCTCCATCGCGTACACGGTTGTTAAAGTGGTTTTCGGAGTTGGCAGAGAGTATGACAACTTCCGATCCCGGTCTCTTCAACAACCAAACGTTATTATAACACCGCGGTTATTTTAAAATGATTATACTTCAAAACCAGAATATAATATCCATTTCAAAACCATATAAATACGTTATCATTTCTATTTTAAAATCAAATCAATATGATATCATTTTAAAGAAATCCCAAATCGATATAATATCATTTTTATTTCAAATATATCCTTTTCCTAAAATCATAGCACTTTCAAATCATAATACCTTGAAAACCATAACTTTGAAACATAACTTCCAATACTTAAATGGTTTACTATTAAATTACTTTATATAATAAATTAGCTTCTTAAATTTCACAATCAATTCCAATACAGATTTAAATCCTCAAATAAACCATTTAAAATTTCATATATTTCAAAGCTTTAATATTCAATGTTTCAAAACTAAATTTTATAATTTATATATACATACCAAATTTACTTTATTATTTTTTAGTTTTAAAATATTTAATTAATAAATCCAGTATCCTTTATATAAACTTCAAATTTCAACAACTTAATATTCCTCAATTTATTTAGACTTGATATATTCACTTAAAGCACCTTAACCCCGAATTTTGTTATAAAACCATATTCCTTTAAAATAAATTTCAATAAGTTCCAAATGGATTCTTATTAAATATAATTCTTAATTAAATAAAATCTCAATAAATTTCAACTATCTTCTCAACCTTGATTTAAAAAATTAATATAACTCTATATTAAATATAATTTAAGTAAATACTTATCCATATTATATTTAATAAAATCAAACTTTATTTTATACTTTAAATCAATTTTATACATAGCTTAAAACCGAAAATTTACTATATATAAAATAACCTTTATCAAATATCCAAATCAATATGTCATAAAATCATATATATATATATATATATATATTCTATACAAAACCACAGAAATCATTTCAAAATATTATTATATACAAACCGCAGTGTCTGTATATAATTTTCTATCCCATGGTCAAGTGATACGGATATTATAATTTCAATCCGTAATTTAAAATAAAAATTTGCGGTTGTATATCATTTCAAACCGCAATCCTGAAAAAATGCATAATAACTTACAGCTTATGATGACATAAACAAAACATCCATTCATCGATCGTAAAATCATACATCCATCACAATCATCATACCAAACAATAAATCAATATACATATATAACTGATAATATATAACAGGTAACTAACTGACAGTTATGTTCAATAATAAATTAAATAACGATTTAATTTAAATAAATGCAATAAATGAGATGATGATTAAAAATATACAAAAAAGTTGTAAACAAATGCATAATCACATCAAAATTTAATTTAACAAACATAAGAAATTTTAGAAGTTGTGAGTGGGTTAAAACACTCACCTTTTGAATTTAAATTGAATTTAAATTCAATTTAAACCAAAAAATTTGACAGTTTCAAAATTCGTCCAAACTAGTGCTAATATGTTTGGAATTTCAATACGATCCAAACAAAAAAACCAAGCGTGAATTGGAGTTCGTATGTGAAAGTTATGGCGATTTGAACATTAACAATTTAGAAATTAAAATAAATAAACAATAGTACTAACGTACCACATCATCACGGAAAGTCTCTCTCTAATGAACTATGAACCACAGGCACACACGCATTGCTCTAGGAAGAAAACATGCAGCTAGCCCCCTACCGTTGACCATGATTTACATGCGCCATCGACCAGCAGAGCATCACCCACCAACGCCATCGTACTCCTCTACCCATGCCGCACCCAATGCCGTGCCTGACACCGCCTCTGGTCGCCCCAATATCCAGTAGCCGCCGCCCATATATAATCCTAATCGAATTTTTGCTGACGATCTAGCCGTTCACGAAACTCATATGCGTGCGACCCCCTCGGCTCACTCTTCAAAACCCAAAAAGGATTTTCCGATAAGACGAAGTGATGAACGCCTGAAAATTGTTCTTCGATTTCTGGACAAACAATGCGTCGAATCGAAAAACGAGTTGCAGATCTGAGTTATGCTCTTCGAGAGCTTCGAATTGATATAAAATTTGGCATATATTGTGGAGCTTGAAATTTCAACTTTGGATTTGATTTGGGATTGCAATTGGATTTAGGGTTTGTCTGCCATTGAAGTGAGGAGATGAATAGAACGTATAGAAATGAGGAACAGAGGCTGCTAGGGTTTATAGCAGGATATATATAGGCAGGGTTGACATTTGAATGGATGGATAAGATAGATTTACGCGCTAACACCAAAGTGGCCCAAAAAGCCCGTTTCGACTCCGGAATGAAATTGGGTTAACCCATATATCAAAATAGATATTTTTAAATATTTTAAATGCGATGGAACAAGTTTCAAGTCCAAGTTCCATCGTATGAAGAAGTCATGCTAAAATCAATAATTTTTCAAATTGATCCGTACGATCAAACGACAAGTCCGATCGCTACGAAACTAGAAATCTTAAAAAATTCACTGTTACGGATCGGATGAAACTGGTTTCGTCGAAATCCGAGTCAGTGGCAAAAATGGCTATTTTTACACTAATTAAATCAATTAATAAATAAATTAATTAATTTTCCAATTTAAATTCTAAAATTGACAATCCTTTTCATTTAAAATTTCTTAATCATTTACAATGCTTTTAAACAAATTTAGATGTCAATTTAATGTTGATTCAATCATAAATTTCAGCGTAAATTCAACTTTCATTATATTCATCAATTATAAATTAAATTTTCAATAATTCCATTGAATTCACTATTCATTCTTATTATTCAATTCATTATGGTCAAATGGAGGAAATTAACATTGGGTTCAAAGCTATTACATTAATATTCTCCAATTTCAACTTAATTTTCAATTAACGTAATAATTAAATATTTAATTTCATTCGTTCGAAATAAATCCAATCATTGAATTTTAAATTTCAATAAGTTAATAAATCTTGCATTCTATTCTTCTTATCCAACCAATTTCTTTAATTAATTGGGATTGAACTAATTAAGTCAACTACTGCAATTAATTTCAAATTAAGTTCTATTAACTAAACAAATAGGTAATTTATAACAATTGTAACCATTAACTTTAAGTTTATTACTTTCAAACATTTATTATAATTTCTTTCACCATATGAATTTTATTCAATGACCATTTATTATAATTTAAATTCATTAATTCAATTCAATGCTTACATTTCGTTCTCATATATACAATTTGTAGCTAAGTATACATCTACATTATTTTCATTGATTTGAATTTCATTCAATTTGTTTATAGTCAACTTATATTAACATCACTACCTTTAATTTTAAATATCAATTCATTCGTAAACCACTAACCATACCTTATTACCAAATATTACCTTAAATCTTCACAAAGGTAATATTTAATTCCATTTATTGCAATAGGTTCCAATTAATAGTGATTGCGCTAATTTAGTTATTTTTCAACTTGCATCAACGTTATTAGATAAATCTACATCCAATTACAATTAATGTTCTCAATTAATTTATTTACTTGGTCTCCTGCTTCCTATTACACCAATTACTATCTTATAAATAAATTTTCCGTCTCCTTTTTAATTTACATTCACGCTTCCGTTATAATATCAATTATCAATAAAGTACATTTAGTTATCTTTATTCTTCCCAACCAATTACCATATGTTATATAACTTTACAATTTTAATAAATTCATTAATTTACATTCCATTCAACATATTAATTATTAACCTAAATTAACGCTGTTACGTTGTAAATTTACTTATTAGCTCACAATAAGTGCTACCATTAGTTCATACACTAATTTATTCCATTTCCATTCCTTATACATTATTTTATTAGTAAGCCAACGTTTTAAATTATTAATTTACCTTTTATATCCCATTATAAATAAATGCACACATTAATTAAGATTTCAAATTAAATTAATGCACCCATTAATTAAGATTTTAAATTAAATTAACGCACACATTAATTAAGATTTTAAATCAATTTAATCATTTTATCTTGGTAACATTCATTTATTGCAATAAGCATATAATTAACATTTACTCTGTTTCACTTATTGGAATTACATCCAAGTTATTAACAATTAACTTACCAATCTTATCCAAGTTATTATTTCAATTAATAATTCACTAATTTTTTATTCCTTTCTAAATTAAATTCCAAAAATCTAGTTAAATTAACCAATTTTATTTATCAATTTTTACGGGTCGTTACACTCTCTCCCACTCAAAACTTTTCGTCCCCGAAAAGGAAAGAAGGGAAAAGAAGAATTAGGAAATCAACATATCTTACTTAAACATTAAGTTTATAAACAAGTAAATTTTAAAAAATTAATTAATTTAAATAAAATATACCAATTTATAATCACTAAATCTTTTATACTTAAAATTATAAAGTTGGGAAAACATTTTAAAAATTTTCTAAGTCCAAAAATTTCGGAAAATTTCGGCAGAGTCTCCTTTGTACGGAGAGTCTCGGGAGAAAATATAATACCAAATATACAATACACAACATATATTTTCCAAAATAATATATATCCCATCATGGGAAAAATAATATAATATCGCTATAAAACCGTAATCCAAAAACGTACCTATTTGTCGGGCAATTACGCTTAATTATGAAACCAAAAGCAGTAGCAATTGCTTCCATAACCTGCATTTCACTTATATAATCCAAAAGAGTCAATAATTATATAAAATGAAATATTTAATTTTATTTCAACCACCAACAACCCAACCAATACAACCATCAACCACTTGCAACAAAACATACAACCATCACATAGAATCAACACAAATCAATCATTCATTCATATCCAACACAGCAAATAGTTGTTCAGGTTCAAAATTTTTATATTGTACAGAATGAAAAATAACTACTAAGTGCACCATTTGCTCAACAGTCTTGGATGGAACTAAATAAATTATTCATTCACCCAAACAAATTTAAAGTATCCTCATCCAAACAACCATGGACCAAAACAAACAACAATTTCAACCAATTGATCAAGTTCGTTCTTTTAATTTCATTCATACATTTGTTGTTTGATTTCTCTTTTTCATTCATATAATGGTTTATCTTTTTTAATTGACATTTATTTCTTACAACCTTTTACTTCGATTCATTTATTTTCATTTATTACTTACAAACCTAATTTAATTTATTAATGCCATCATTTATTAATTATTACATAATTTCCTTTATTAATATTCATTTATTCATAATATTCGTGTTTAATTCAATTTCTTTGCATATTAATTCATTTACTAAGGTTCATAATCATTTATTTATAATACTTGCCTTTCTATTATATTAAATTATAGTAACATTTCAATTACAACTTAAGTTTATACTCTATAACATCAATTCTTATAAATAAATGCAATTTATTGAACACTTTCATCACATACTTTTACTTGTACAATTTCCATTACATTTTCTTATTAAACATTTCAACTTTTAATATTTGGTAAGTTATATATATGCTTTTTTAAGAATGCAATAGAAAATTATACAAATTTTCTTATTTCCTTTAGATTAATTTAATGTTCAAAAATCATATCTTCTGTCTTTATAGGTGGCAAATTTCAACTTTTCTTTTAATTCCACTTATTACTTAGCATTTAATCTCTTATTTTAATTAAAGGTCCAACTTATTAATTACCTACGTTCCAATTCACTACAATAATTGAAACTATTAATTGATGGAAATTTAAGAACTAAATACCGGGTTAAATTTTCAAATCGTTTAAAATAATAGATAAATGTATATACTTACACTTTATATATCCAATCATATTTAAAACAATTTAAAATTTATATTTGTTTATCAAAATGAATCTGCAATAAAACTACTACAGTGGTCTTCCCCCTTCGAAACTCGAAAATGAATGTCGATGATGCGGCCGTCATCACCGAAATTATTTTCCAGCGACAGAGAGGGGAGTACAACTTATTTCTTTCCAAAATTTCTTTTTAAAATATTCCTTTCACTTATATCGAAATATTTATATCAGAAAATACTTCTAATAATATTATTATTATATTCCAAATCATTTGAAAAAAATTAAGGAAAAATCCCGAAACTTAGGTCCTAAATTCCCGATTTCATTTATTTTATTTTCAATATTATTTCAACTTATTATCTAAAATTTCATTACCTAACAACCAATATATTGCAACCAAATATATATCTTATTTATAAAATTTTATTTTATATATATAGAAAATATAATAGGTAAAATTATTTCATTCACCTATATTAAAAACAAATATTATGTCGGTCTGTCCTATTAAGTGTTTAGAAATCCCTATTGATGTCATAGCGTCCCATGCATCAACCAGAATTTATAAATACAAAACAGAACAAATTAACACAATATGAAACCTTTTTATAACACTAACAAATACGCACTCTTATGTATACACACTCAGTGACTCACCATAGGGTATTACTACCCTATTAATAAAGAGTCAAACCCCACAAAGATAAGGTTTATCGCTAAACCAAAGCTCTGATACCAGATGTAACGTCCCGCCTTTCCACACGATTTAAATCGACGATAAACTACACACGTTAGACTTAAACCACACAGAAGGGCGGATTGTTATGGGGTAAATAAGAAAAACAGAGAAAGAAAAAAACAAAATAGAATCTTGCAGCGGAACGATAAAATATAATAATCAAATATATTGTTCATGAAGCCGTTTACAAAATATTTGATTATACTTATATAATATATATCAAAGTACACATACCAGAGAATACTAATTAATGCAGCGGAATTAAATGGTGTAGGGGAATAATATAATAGATAATAATAAATCTTCGTCTTCGTCCTTCAGAAATAAAGTCTTCGATTCCTGAAATTCTCGGACTGACACGAGCGAATTGAAAAGACAAAACACTCGAGTTCAATGGTAAATTATGAGTGTAATGGCATAGTAGATGTTTACGGGGTTTGACATCTCCTATCCAGTGTCTAACGTGAGTGCAGTAACTGAAGAGATGCTCGGGATTCACATCTCCTAAGGATCCGTTAAACTATTTACTATGTAGTAATATTTCGCTATTATAATAATGTCTATAGTAAAATAAACTTACTTTCAAATAGCGTTAAGGAGTTACCCAATCTCCCCTTTAACACAATAATAGTCCCAGTAGTCCATCCAATATCATAGTCCCTCCTGATCGGGAAACAACCAGAGGATACCACACGGGCTACGGGAAAAAACCAAACTCGTATAAGGCGTGATAGGGTAGGTGGCACGGCACAACTAGGCAATGCCAGGGTAGATATACCAATTGCTATCCGGGCTGGTGGTAACGCGTAGCAGCTACTACCGCCCACTTCGAACAATACCCCAAAATCAGAAATCAAAAGTGGCCACGGAATAAATCCAAAAGTCAGAGTATAATATCGAAGGAGTGCGTCCGATAAGAGGGGCTACCTCCTTGGCCCGAGAATCGCTCCTGTTTTCACCACCTTATGCCAACTCACGGGAGTCGGGTCCACGTATTTACCTAAAAGGAAACACCGTCACCATCCTACTTCATTCTGGAATCTCCACCGCGTATACGGTTGTTAAAGTGGTTTTCGGAGTTGACAGAGAGTATGACAACTTCCGATCCCGGTCTCTTCAACAACCAAACGTTATTATAAAACCGTGGTCATTTTAAAAGGATTATACTTCAAAACCAGAATATAATATCCATTTCAAAACCGTATAAATACGATATCATTTCTATTTTAAAACCAAATCAATATGATATCATTTTAAAGAAATCCCAAATCGATATAATATATCCTTTTCCCAAAATCATAGCACTTTCAAATCAGAATACCTTGAAAACCATAACTTTGAAACATAACTTCCAATACTTAAATGTTTTACTATTAAATTACTTTATATAATAAATTAGCTTCTTAAATTTCGCAATCAATTCCAGTGCAGATTTAAATCCTCAAATAAACCATTTCATATTTCATATATTTCAAAGCTTTAATATTCATATATTTCAAAGCTTTATATAATAATATTTACTTAAATTATATTTCATGTATTCATATTCTTTTAAAATCTAAATTTCAATAAGTTCCAAATGGATTCTTATTAAATATAATTCTTAATTAAATAAAATCTCAATAAATTTCAACTATCTTCTCAACCTTGATTTAAACAAATCAATATAACTCTATATTAAATATAATTTAAGTAAATACTTATCCATATTATATTTAATAAAATCAAACTTATTTTATACTTTAAACCAATTTTATACATAGCTTAAAACCGAAAATTTACTATATATAAAATAACCTTTATCAAATATCCAAATCAATATACCATAAAATCATATATATTCTTTCCAAAACCATAGAAATCATTTCAAAATATTATTATATATAGACCGCGATGTATGTATATAATTTTCTATCCTATGGTCAAGTGATACAGATATTTATCATTTCAATCCATAATTTAAAATAAAAATTTGCGGTTATATATCATTTCAAACCACAATCCCCAAAAAATGCATAATAACATGCAGATTATGATGACATAAACAAAACATCCATTCATCCATCATAAATTCATACATCCGTCACAATCTTCATACAAAACAATAAATCAGTATCCATATATAACTGATAATATATAACAGGTAACTAATTGGCAGTTATATTCAATAATAAACTAAATAACGATTTAATTTAAATAAATGCAATAACTGAGATGATGATTAAAAATATACGAAAAAGTCATAAATAAATGCATAATCACAACAAAATTTAATTTAACAAACATAAGAAATTTTAGAAGTTATGAGTGGGTTAAAACACCCACCTTTTGAAATTAAATTGAATTTAAATTCAATTTAAACCCAAAAATTTGACAGTCTCAGAATTCGTCCAAACTCATGCCAAAATGTTTGGAATTTCAAAACGATCCTAACAAAAAAACCGCGCATGAATTGAAGTTCGTATGTGAAAGTTATAGCGATTTGAATATTAACGGTTTAGAAATTAAAATAAACAAACAATAATACTAACGTACCTACGTCATCACGGAAAGTCTCTCTCTCCTGAACTTTGAACTACAGGCACGCATGCACTACTCCAGGAAGAAAACACACAGCTCGCCCCCTACCGTTGACCATGATTTACATGCGCCATCGACCACCAGAGCATCACCCGCCAACGCCATCGTACTCCTCTACCCATGCCGCATCCAACGCCGCGCCTAACACCGCCTCCGGTCGCCCCAATATCCAGTAGCCGCCGCCCATATATAACCCTAATCGAATTTTTGCTGACGATCTATCCGTAAACTCACCATGAAACTCATATGGATGCGACCCCCTCGGCTCTCTCTTCAAAACCCAGAAAGGATTTTCCGATCAGACGAAGTTCATCGTCGAGCGATGATCGGCCGAAAATTGTTCTTCGATTTCTGGACAAACAACGCGTCGAATCGAAAAACGAGTTGCAGATCTGAGTTACGCTCTTCGAGAGCTTCAAATTGATATAAAATTTGACATATATGTGGAGTTTGAAATTTCAGCTTTGTATTTGATTTGGGATTGCAATTGGATTTAGGGTTTGTCTGCCATTGAAGTGAGGAGGTGAATAGAACATATAGAAATGAGGAACAGAGGCTGCTAGGGTTTATAGCAGGATATATATAGGCAGGGTTGACATTTGAATAGATGGATAAGATAGATTTACGTGCTAACGCCAAAGTGGCCCAAAAAGCCCGTTTCGACTCCGGAATGAAATTGGGTTAACCCATATATCAAAATAGACGTTTTTAAATATTTTAAACGCGATGGAACAAGTTTCAAGTTCAAATTCCATCGTATGAAGAAGTTATGCTAAAATCAATAATTTTTCAAATTGATTTCAATTTCATTTATTTCAAGGCGTTTCGAGTCCGTACGATCAAACGACAAGTCCGATCGCTACAAAAATTGAAATCTAACAAAAATTCATGGTTATGGATCCGATGAGACTGGTTTCGTCGAAATCCGAGTCAGTGGAAAAAATGGCTATTTTTACACTAATTAAATAAATTAATAAATAAATAAATTAAATCAAATTTCTAATTTAAATTCTAAAATTGACAATCCTTTTCATTTAAAATTTCTTAATCATTTACAATGATTTTAAACAAATTTAGATGTCAATTTAATGTTTATTCAATCACAAATTTCAGCGTAAATTCAAATTTCATTATATTCATCAGTTAGAAATTAAATTTTCAATAATTCCATTGAATTCACTATTCATTCTTATTATTCAATTCATTATGGTCAAATTGAGGAAATTAACATTGGGTTCAAAGCTATTACATTAATATTCTCCAATTTCAACTTAATTTTCAATTAACGTAATAATTAAATATTTAATTTCATTCGTTTGGAATAAATCCAATTATTGAATTTTAAATTTCAATAAGTTAATAAATCTTGCTTTCTATTCTTATTATCCAACTATTTTTTTTAATTAATTGGGATTTCTCTAATTAAGCCAATTACTACAATTGCTTTCAAATTAAGTTTTATGAACTAAACAAATTGGTAATTTATAACAATTGCAACCATTAAATTTAAGTTTATTACTTTCAAACATTTATTATAATTACTTTCATCATATGAATTTTATTTAATGACCATTTATTATAATTTAAATTCATTAATCTAATTCAATGCTTACATTTTGTTCTCACATATACAATTTGTAGCTATTAACATTATTCCATTGGTTTGAATTTCATTCAATTTGTTTATAGTCAACATATATTAACATCACTACCTTTAATTTTAATTATCAATTCATTCATAAACCACTAACCATACCTTATTACCAAATATTGTCTTAAATCTTCACAAATGTAATATTTAATTCTATTTATTGCAATAGGTTCCAATTAATAGTGATTGCGCTAATTTAGTTATTTATCAACTTGCATTAACGTTATTATATAAATCTACATCCAATTACAATTAATATTCTCAATAAATTTATTTACTTGGTCTTTTGCTTCCTATTACACCAATTACTATCTTATAAATAAATTTTCCGTTTCCTTTTTAATTTACATTCACTCTTTCCGTTATAATATTAATTATCAATAAAGTACATTTAGTTATCTTTATTCTTCCCAACCAATTACCATATGTTATTATAACTTTGCAATTTCAACAAATTCATTAATTTACATTCCATTCAACCTATTAATTATTAACCTAAATTAGCACTGTTACGTTTTAACTTTACTTATTAGCTCACAACAAGTGCTACCATTAGTTCATACACTAATTTATTCCATTTCCATTCCTTGTACATTATTTTATTAGTAAGCCAACGTTTTAAATTATTAATTTACCTTTTATATCCCATTATAAATAAATGCACATATTAATTAAGATTTTAAATTAAATTAATGCACCCATTAATTAAGATTTTAAATTAAATTAATGCACACATTAATTAAATTTTTAAATCAATTTAATCATTTTATCTTGGTAACATTCTTTTATTAGAATAAGCATATAATTAACATTTACTCTGTTTCACTTATTGGAATTACATCCCAGTTATTAACAATTAACTTACCAATCTTATCCAAGTTATTATTTCCATTAATAATTCACTAAATTTTTATTACTTTCTAAATTAAATTCCGAAAATCTAATCAAATTAACCAATTTTATTTATCTATTTTTACAGGTCGTTACAAAATTCGAACAAGAACATCACCAATAGAAATCATACTTTGAGCAACGACTCCATTTCCCTTCTCTTTCGCCGAGGGAGCACTCGAAAAAGTCGAGAACGCCTCCAAAGCATATGCCTTCTCAAACCAGCTTATCCTTCACTGGTTCTGGACAATCCTTTTTCTAGTGTCCAGGCTTACACTACAAGAAAATATTATTAATAATACCATTTGATAACGCATTATTTTAAAGAGTTATTGTTTGCCTTTAATTATTTGTTTTGTACTCCCAAAATTACTCTAAGCTAGTGAAATTCCATCGTCTCCCTCTGAAAATGAAATAACCCTAATTGACGTTCTACTCCATCTCTAATTAACAAAGTTCAGCCATTCTACTCCATGTACGATCTTCAACACTTCGCTCTTAGCAGTTGTGAAGTCAACGACGCCTAGAACCCTAATCTCCAATCTTCGGTCTTTGATTTCACTCTTGATCAATATGTTCAAGGTTCGAAATAGAGGAATGTATATTTGAAGGTGTATTATCAAACATGATAATTTATTAACTATTTCGCTCTTCATCAGTCTCACCCAAAATTTATAGGCGTTTCTTTTTCTTAGGCCTGAACTTCGACATTAGTTGATTTATCTTCAACTTCAATATCTATATCCATTTCAGCATTTGTTTCGCTCCTGTTGTTTGCAGAGGTACTTCTCTCTCCCCATTTTCTTTCGAATTTGAATTGTATTGCATGCATCTGATCTATAATTTATGATCTGTAGCGTAAAACTTCCATCCACTATATATATATGTGTGTGTGTGTGTGTTTTATTTTTTAGTAGAAGAACTCAATTTTATGGAAGACGGTTTCTTTTATTGCTTGAAATTTAATTCTATGTTATGACTCTATTAGGTTGATTCAAATTGCTAGGAAATTGATCTACATTTTTATTAAACCTATTTCCGCTAGAATTGAATTTTTTTGTTGAGAAAACATGAATAAAATAGTTTTGATTTTGGGGTTTGAAATGCGTCATTTGCATAGATTTGATATTTTTTTTTGAGATTTACTCTAAAATCTAATCGAGATTGAGTAGTTACAAACGTCTTTGCTAAACAATTTTATTACATGCTTTTGTAAAATTGGATCAAATTTATTTGCATTAGCTATCATCGATGAAATTTCATCTCTATCAATCATCTGAATTTCTGTTATGTTTATAAACATTTATAGGTGCACCAGGAAGTGTTAACGATTCTCAATTAACATGATTGCAGCTTTTTGTGGTTTTGAAAGCTTCCTTTTTGTATCAAAATGGACAATGCATCAACTGGTAAGTTAGGCTTTTCTCTTAAAAGATTTGGCTTAAACCAAGTATCCTGTTAACATTTTTCAATACCAGAGTATCATTGTCATTTCATAAGAGATTGAGTCTGTATGTTAACTTTGTCACAAGGACTGTTATTTTACCCTACATTACCTTTTTCTGTACATGGTTAATGTAGTTGGTTGAGTGTCCTTCTATTTAGGAGGTTCTTCAAAGTGATAATTTTAAGTGGAGCCAATAGGGAGTGGTTTAGATATGGTGCAAACAATTTAAAAAGATAAACGATATTGAGCTTGAAGTTTATGATTTAGATAGATGTCTCGCATGTTTGAAGAAGCATTAATAAATAATCATGTGTTATTTTCTCTTTTTTGTACATTCATATATATGTAGTGAATAAACTTTTTAGTTTATATTGGCAAAATTTCATCTGTTTTATTTTCTTTAGTGCATCTTTGATATTGTTCTTTTAGTTACATGATCCCCAAGTATGAAAAATTGTGATGAAGATTATCAGAATATGAATCGAGTTGACATTTTTAATGTTATTTGTTATTAATATCTAGGTGTATGATATAATTGCAAGCGTGAATAAGATGAAATTCTGCCACTTGATAATAATATGAAATATAAGGAATTGTGCTCATTTGGTTCTCTTTTAAATTTCGATGATACTAGAAAATACAAATTGAGATTGATAAGACTTTTGCTTCAAATATACTAGAAAAAAGAATCAGATTATGTGATGATGATGAACATGAACATGAACATGAATATTTACCCAAAATTAGAGGTTGGTGCAGTAAATAGTCTTGGCTACATTTTCATGTTATTTATGTCATGCATATAACTCTTATTATTATTATTAGTTTAATTTCAGGATTAATTTCTAGTTGGCTTTTGAAAAATGATCAAACATTTAGATGAGCATCTTGTTGAAATTGGCACAAAAGTGAGTATCTTCATTTGATATGAAGTATTCTACGTCAAAGCCTTAAGCCCAACTTTATATGTCTCTATGTGCTCATTTAATCTTCACCATTCATTTACAATAAATCTTAAAATCATATAGAAAAATTTACAGAATATGTGGGGACGTGGAAAAAACAGAACTAGATGATTATCTACATAATTTTTTTTCTTTGTATCAACTTTCATGACTACAGTAAACTAGTAAGTCAATATATGATAACTTATTGGGTGGAACTAAACCAAAAGAAGTCAAGAAATATGAAGGTGAACGGATGCCTTTACACTTTTCCAACAAAAAAGGTGATTTATGCATAACTTTTTAAATTATATTTCCCAAATCTTTAATGGAAGATCAGAAGAATAAAATCAAAGAAAATTTCCCAAATCTTTGACAAAGAAGGCGACTCACAATTTAAGTATTCCTAAAAAGAAAATAAAAATCTGAATGGAATATATGTTCAAGGAAAGGTTGGTGCTGATGTCAAAATACTGCAGTATTTTTAGTGATAAGTCACATATGTCCAATTATAATTTTTGGGTTGAAATAGACTGACAAATGTGGAACCAATAGTAAGATGGTACAAATGCAATTTAGCACTAAAAATAATAAGACGGGTTAGCACCCACGTTTTTCTCGTTTATGAACTAATTCTTGTTGGATTTCATTTCATAGATGTATAAACTCATTTGATGTAATTGTGAAACTTAAATATTAAGTCTTATTAAATTGAAACAATGTGGAGAACCCTGAGCTATTTGTAGTGAGTGATTATGGCTCGTTGTAACATCCCGCCTTTTTATCTGCTTTAAATCGACGATAAACCACACACGTTAGAATTTAACCATACAGAAGGGTGGATTGTTATGGGGTAAATAAGAAGAGCAGAGAAAGAAAAAAACAAAATAGAATCTTACAGCGGAACAACAAAATATAATAATCAACTACAGTTCATGAAGCTGTTTTACAAAACATTTGATTATACTTACACAATACATATCAAAGTTACACATAGCAGAGAAAAATAAATAACAATGCAGCAGAAAAATGATGCAGTGGAATATAATAAATAATAGCAATACAAAACTTCGTCCTCGTCCTTCAGAGATAAAGTCTTCAAATCTTGAAATGCTCAAAAAGACAAAACACTCGAGTCAGAACTAAAAGATCTTATGTAAGTTAAATCAACTGTAAATAATATGAGTGGAACGGCGTTAGAGATGTTTACGGGGTTTGACATCTCCTATCAAGTGTCTAATGTGAGTGCAGTAACTTAAGAGATGCTCGGGATTCATATCTCTTAAGGATCCGTTAAACTATTTACTATGTAGTAATATTTCGCTATTATAATAATGTCTAATAGTAAAATAAACTCACTTTTAAATAGCATTAAGGGGTTACCCATATAGCCCTTACCACAAAATAGTCCCAGTAGTCCATCTAGTATTAGCACATCTCCAAATCGAGAGACTACCCTAAATACTACACGGGCTAGGGTAGGTGACACTACATAACTAGGCAATGCCAGGGTAGACGTACCAATTTCGCTTCCGGGCCGGTGGTAACACGTAGCGCGCAACTACCGCCCACCTTGAGCCACACCCCCAAATCAAATATCAAAAGTGGCCACCGAATCAATCCAAAAGTCAGAGTATAACATCGAAGGGATATTTCCGATAAAAGGTGCTACCTTCTTAGCCCCTCATCGCTCCTGTTTTAGCCACCTTATGCCAACTTACGAGAGTCGGGTCCACGTATATTACTCAAAGGAACACCACCACCATCCTAATTCATTCTGGAATCTCCACCGCGTACACTGTTGTTAAAGTGGTTTTCAGAGTTGGCAAAGAGTGTGACAACTTCCGATCCCGGTCTCTTTAACAACCAAATGTTATTATAACACCGCGGTCATTTCAAAATAATTTATACTTCAAACCCAGAATATAATATCCATTTCAAAACCACATAAATACGATATCATTTCCATTTCAAAACTCATAAATATGATATCGTTTTATTAAAACCCAAATCAATATAATATCATTTTATTTCGAATACATCCTTTCTAAAATCATAGCACTTTCAAAATAATAATATTTCGAAACCAAACGCTTAAAATATAACCTTTCAAAACCTAATACTTTGAATTTCATAGCTTCTAAACCCTAACTTCAAAACTTAAATGGTTTGGATATTCAAACAAAATTACTTTATAAAGTAAAATAATTTCTTCGACTTCACAATTTTATTCACTTTAAATTAAATCTCAATTCGTAACTTTCAACTTACTTTTAGTTTCAATAAACCATTTTAATTTCAATATATTTCAACTTTGAGTATTAAGCAATTTCAAAACTAAGGTTGGTAATTACGATTCAACAATTCAATCTTCTATTATTTAGTTTTGAAATATTGGCATAATAAATCAATTATCATTTAAATAAAACTCAAATTAAACATAACTAAATATATCCTTCAATTTAATTATACTTGGAATATTCGTTTAATTCATCTTAAACCCAAAATCCAGTTATAAAAATCATACCTTTAAAACCTCAATTTTATTAAATTTCAAATACTTTTTATTCGAGTATAATCCTTATATACTTTAATTCACATCAATTCCATATTTATCTTCCAACCTCGGTTTTATTTAAGCCATTATAACTATACATACAATATAATTTAAACGGCTACTTAACCATATTATATAAAAACAATCAAAATTTATTATTCAGCTTATTATATATTTCAAAGAAAATTTCTACATAGCGAAAATCAATAATAAAATAACATTTACATAACATCTAAAATCAATATTTATATAACCCATATATTTCTTTACAAAACCATAGGAATCATTTTAAAATATTTTTATATATATAGGCAACAGTGTCTATATATAATTCTCTATCCTATGGTCAAGTGATACAGATATTTATTATTTTAATCCAAAATTTAAAATAAAATAACGTTTATATATCATTTCAAACCGCAATCCCGAATGAAATAAAAATGCATAACAACTAGCAATTTATAACAATATAAAATGCAACATTCATTCATCCAATATCAATCATCAAACATTTATCACAATCATTATCCAATTCAATCAATAACATCAATATATAACATATAATAAGTCACAGGCATTTACTGGCAGTTTATATTCAATAATAACTTAAATAACAATTTAATTTAAATAAATTTAATTTAACTGAGATAATGATTAAAAATATGCCAAACAGTCATAAATAAATTTCTAATCACATCAAAAATTAATTTAACACACATAAGAAATTTTAGAAGTTGTGAGTGGGTTAAAACACTCACCTTTGAATTTAAACTGAATTTACATCCAATTTAAACCCAAAATTTGAATAGTCTCAGAATTCGTCCAAACCAGCGTAATAATGTTTAGAATTCCAATATGAACCTAGCGGAGAAAATGACGCTTGAAACAGACCTTGTATGCGAAAGTTATTCACGCTAGAACATTTACAGTTTGAATTAAATAAAAATAGCATAAAAAATATACCCATGTTGAAGCCACGTCACCAATCCACTACCCAGCTAAACCCTAGCCATGCAAAGGAAATTGCCCAGTTGAAGCCACCGCCTATCATCTCAAAAGGCCGTCCACCTCATGCACTCTCATGATGATCAGACATCACCAGCGACACGGCCTACTTCGGCCGACTAGAGCCCCCCATGCGCACGAATTTTGAGGTCGATGCCTCCTCCGCCGCCACGACATATCAAGCCAAAATCTGGCAAATCATAAACACCTGAAGACAAACGAAGTCCAGATCTAAGGCTTGCTCGGCGTCCTCTCCCAAACCCCACTTCCCGATCGTCATATCGTCGCGAATCCGCCGTTGGATCAAAACCCTAGCCTATGGACGGCTGAGGTTAAACTTGAATTTCTGGATAAATGATGCATCGAATTGGAGAACGAATCGCAGAATTGAGATGCACTCTTCGAGAGCTTTTCGATGATGTAAAATATGATATAGTTTGTGGAGTTTGGAATTTTGACTTTGAATTTTATCTGAAATTGCATTTTGGGATTTAGGGTTTGCAGCCATTGGAAAGAAGAGGAGCTAATGGAATTGAACGTACATGAATGAGGAATAAGAAGTAGGCTAGGGTTTATAGCGGGGTATATATAGGCAAGCTGAAATTAGAATGGATGGATAAGATTGATATACGCGTTGAACGATAAAGTGACCCGAAAAGCCCATTTCGACCCCGGAACGAAATTGGGTCAACCCATATATCCAAATAGATGTTTTAAAATATTTTAAACACAATGAAACAAGTTTCAAGTCCAAATTCTATCGTATGAAGAAGTTATGCTAAAATCAATTTATTTTAAATTGATTTCAATTTCATTAATTTCTATGCGTTTCAAGTCCGTACAATCAAACGACAAGTCCGATCGTTACGAAACTTGAAACCCTACAATAGTTCACCGTTACGGATCCGATGAAACTTGTTTCGTCGAAATCCGAGTCAGTGACCAAAATGGCTATTTTTACATAAATAAATTAAATTAATAAATTAACTATTATATCAAATTTTCAATTTCAATTCTTTAATTGACAAATTTCATCATTTTTGATTTCTCAACCATTTACAATGATTTAAAAAAATTTAAATGTCAATTTAGAGTTGATTAATTTATCAATTTCAATATTAACCTCAATTTCATCAATTCAAAATTATAGATTTAATTTTCAATAATTCTATTTAATTCACTTCTCATTCTATTATTCAATTCATTATTATCAAACAGATGAAATTAACATTGGATTCAAAATCTATTACATTAATATTCTCACATTCCATCTTCATTTCAATTAACGTAATATTTAGATATTTAATTTTATTTATTTGCAATTAATCCAATTATTATAGTTCAAATCCCAATAAATTGATAAATTTTTATCCCCATTCTTATAATTCAACAAATTTCCCAATTATGAATAACGTTAACCTTATCCCATTTCAACTTTATTTCAATTGCATAATATTTAATTCCAATTGCTACAATAATTACATTTATTATAAATTGAATTTCAATGGATTGATTTGTTTTCAATTCAAATCTTTTTATTAAGTTCACTACTACTCTATAAACTTAGTTACCTTGTTTTTTTTGAAATGGTACTTTATATACCACATGTCACTGGGACAATATATCACATGTCAATAAATGTTCAAATCACGCTACGCAAGTTTCGAACTTATGACCTCTCGCACCAAAGCCGAATCACTTAACCAGTTGGACAATGGTGCTTGTCAACTTAGTTACCTTGTTTTTTCCTTCATTACCTTAATATCCTTCAATTTAACAACTCCTAGGCATTGTATTACATTTCACATTAATGTAACATTTATTTACATTTATTAAAATTTATTTCCAATTCCATCAAAGCAGTTGACTTATAAAAATTTGTTATCATTAACTCTCAATCACATTCTTACAAGTTTAATCATTTCCAAATCAATGTTATAGTTTCTTACTAAACATTGATTATATTCAATTACCATTCAGTACATATTAATTCATTAATTAATTCAATATTTACGTTTGTTTTCTTATATTTGATTTATAGCCTAGTATAACATTTACATTAATTCCTTCAATTGTAACTTCATTCAAATAGTTAATATTTAACTTAGATTACCCTTATTACATCTCATTTAAGTTATTATTTCATTGATTAATTCAATACTTACTTTTACTTACTTAATTTCAATTTTTATAACTAAATGCAACAATTTACACTATTTCATTATAAATTATAAAGTTTTTATTTCTTTCTAAACTTAATTACAAAGATCTAATTAAATTAACCAATTTATTTATCAAAATTTACGGGTCGTTACACACATGCATTGAGATGTTTATGCTCCTTGAGCAATGATTTTACCAATCAAACTTTAATTTTGAAAGTTTGAGCAATGAACAATGATTTTAATATCTTTACATATGTAGGAAACTAATTTACAACACATAATATATAGTATATGACAATCTGGGCAATTATAATACAAATATATTATCTGCATTTATAGGTGAAGCACTTCAAATGGGAGCTTGTGCATATGTTTGGTCACCAGATTATGAAGAGAACATTATGATTGGGATCGATGGGAAGTTTGAAGATTTAATAATGCAGTCTATGTTTAGAGATACAATTGTGGTGGAACTCCAAAAAAAATTCCACATAGAAGGAGTTGTGATTCATTGGCATGACATTAGATAAATTCAACTTCGTATATTATTTCAGAATATGAATAGATATAATAAGATATACTCTAAAAACTTATGCGTCACATTTTAAATTACTGATTGTAGTATAGGACTCCATGGGCTTATGGAATGACCTCGATCTCTCAATCTATAGTCAATCCATGAGAGACTTTTTACTTGTAGGTTTATATTTGACAAGGTACATAACATCTTGATACTATTTCATTAGTATTATTCCTTTCACACATTATCTTTTTTTGAATATTGGTTGAAGCATAATACAAGCTTTGATAAAGGGTTAAGAAAGATAATAATGTTGACTTACTAAGCCAAGTGTTTGTTAGATATCAAATTTTATTTATTTTACTAACATTTGTTTGGAGTTGAATGATAAACAATGAACAAAATTTACATATAGTTATACATAGTCTCTTCTTTTATTAAAGAAAAAAAAGCATGAAATATATATTACCTAAATGGTTGATGAATTGATTTGGTTTGGTTAAGGTTAATTAAATGTGGTTTGAGGAGTTTAATCCCTGACATGTGTCTGATATGTACATGTATCTGATATAGGCATATTTATGCTTACTTTGAATGTACAGTTTTATGCTAGTGTGACTTTTGTTTTCTTTTGTTTTGTTAAAGTTTTCACTGTTTTTTTATATTCAGTAATCAGTGATGCATTGCAAAGTTATTGAACAAATAGTTATAGTCGATATATAACAATGTAATTGTACCGATACTGATTCAAGGGATAATCGTAGAATTTTCAAAGGAAAATTACCTTTGGGTATATTTTTGATGCACCACCAAGTATTACTTTCAAGCATATTTTTGATTTTTTTTTCATATGGGTTTGTTTTTAAGCTTTACTTTTCCTGAAAGATGTCTTTTCATCAGATGAAACTGAAATTAAGGTAGAAAGTTGTTATATATATAGCTACTCTATTTGATGTTATTATCAATGTCTAGTATTGTTGTGTATGATTTCACGGTTCCTAATATCTTTGTTGCACAACCGATGACCATTAATAACAGTGCTCAAATCTTACAGATTACTTATATGATTTATAAATTACTTGCAATCTTATATTTGGTTTAACTCATCTAAAATCAAATCAATGAGCTAACTGTAAATGTTTAAAACTGGGGTATCAAGTAATGTGAAAATGCACATAACATGGAAAGAGCATCAAATACAATTCATAAATTGATGTAAACACCTTTGATCATTATACTTGTTTGATTTATCTTCATTTGATCCTTATACTTCTTTAGTGCATTAATGTATCATCATAATTTCATGCGCAATTTCCAATAAATCTTACTTCTGTTTAGTTAATTTTTGTATTATAACTAGGTGACCAAGGTTAAAATTTTAAACCTCTTCTAGTCAGTAAAAAAATATTTTAATTAAAAAACTGATGATTTAATTATATAGTTAAAGTCAAGCTAAAGTACGTTTGTTTTGTTTTGACTTATATTGTAATATATGTTTAGAAGTTTGATGCATTTATTATCTGCACAAATTCTAATTGAGATTAAATAATTAAATTCAGGTTCTTCAAAGAATGCTCACACCCAGGTGACAAGCAAAGGAAAGAACTAAGTAGAGAATTAGGATTGGAACCACTACAAATCAAATATTGATTCCAAAACAAACACCCTTAAATGAAGGTTATATGCTTTCTGCTTTTGCTAATCAATTATTGTACTTTTCATTTTTAGGACCAATTGCAAGTAACGTGCCAATCATCAAAGTACATAAATATATTATCTTATATTTATCTACTTGATGTTATTTACTTATAATATATAATTATAAGAATTTGGTGGGTGGATCAAATTATTTATGCACATTAGTGTGTGTCTGGTCATGTTTCATATTATATACAGTTGTATGTTATTTCCAAGCTTGGAGGTTTCACTAATATCCACATTGGTGAAGTATTAAGTCTGATGTATTAAGAATATTTATTTCATGTTGTGCATGTTATCGATATTGATAATTTTGGCAAGATCTGGAGTGGACAACCAACTTCAGTTCATACCTTTCAGTTTTTTAATTCATTTTCATGCGCTCAAATGTCAATTAGATTTCTGTAGTTAATTACTTACTAGCAACCATTACCTACATCTATATCTCTTATATGGTGTTAGGATCTTGACTTGATAAAAGGCTGGAATTTTCACGAGTTAACGGATTCACGTTTGCAAGGGCAATTTTAAAATGAGGATGGGATTGAAATAGTACGTGTTGCCTCAAAATGTTTGCAACTTGAGCAGCGAGAGTGCCCCACTGTGAAGTCGCTAATTCTTGCATTGACTCTTCTTCAAAAAGACGACGAGGTAATTCTATTTTTTCTTGTATATTTGGAAATAAATTTATATAACTACGGAACCGCTTTATACATTATGAATCTGGTTACCTGGTATATAGGCACATGATCATGGCTTTTTCAATGCCAGTATTAAAATAAAATATTATTTTATAAGAAATGAAATAATATTAAGCAGCAGACCATGGCTTCATTATTGTATCTTGCTGTTGTAATTACAGGGTTTGGTCAACCATGATATCTGAGCAGATTACAGTTTGTTAAGACCGAGGCTTGTGACTTCGAGATTTACTGTAGAGAATATAGTTTTAGAGCATGGTGGGAAAGCTTCTAACATTGTTTATAAGGGAAGCTTGATGCACAAAGGACGATCGCAGTTAAGAGATCAAGTAGACTGGCATGGCCAGATCCTCAATGGTTTATGGTAGATATTTCCTTTTCATTAATTTTTGATTAGTTACCATGTTTGCATATGTGTGTTATCAATTCAATGCTGCATTTATAGTGTACGTGCAATGTTAAGAGATTATAAAGGTAGAATTGATTGGATGACCATTCACTGTACAAAATTTGTGTACGTGCACACACACAATCTTTAGCAATTAGGATGATATATTATCATCCATATGTTCTGTTTACGTTTAAATGAAAGGATTCTCGGCCTGACAGTGAAATTTCGGTAAACTAAAAACAGTACATCCCCTTTTTTGTTCCAAAACAATGAGCCGTAATCTGCCATTTGGCGTAACCAATGACAAATCTACATTTATGAACGGACAATAATGTTCATTCTGTAAATGCAACATAATTGGAATAATTATGCAGTTTACATGCATATATACAACTTTATGAGGTGCTTGTACCACATCTATATAACTTGTATTATAAGAATAATAAATTAACTTAGTTTATAGTAATAATAGTAATAAGAACAACAACAATAATCACAATGATAATAATAACAATAAACAAACTAAATTTATAAAAATTAACAAAGTTTCATAAAAATTAATGAAGTGTAGAACAACAACAACAATGGTAAGTGATAAAATATTAACCAATTTAACAAAGTTTTACAATATTAACTAAATTTATATAATAATAATAATAAATTAAATAAGTTTATAAAAATTAACTTCATTAATCAAGTTTAACAAGAATTAAAGTTTATAAAATTAACTAAATTTATAATAATAATAAAAAATTAATTAAGTTTACAATGATAACAATAACAACAATAATAAATAACAAAGTTTTCAACATCTTTACATCTAATTCATTTTATAAATTTCTAAATTATATAAAAAATAACTAAGTTTATAGACCGTGATCAACGAATTTTATAAATACAACTAAGTTTTATAAAAAATAACTAAGTTAATAATAATAATAATAAATAACAATAATTAAGTTTAAAATAATAACAATAATAATGAATTAACTAATTTTGTAATAATAATAAAGTAATAAATTATAAAATATTAACTAAGTTAACTAAGTTTTATAAAAAATTGGTTTATGTATAATAATAATAAATTAACTTAATTTATAATAGTAATACTAGTAAAAATGACAAAAATAGTCATAATAGTAATAATAATAATAAACAAGCCAAGTTTAAAAAGGTAACTAAGTTTAGAACAACAACAACGATAAATGATAAAGTATTAGCCAATTTAACTAAGTTTTATAAAAATTTAACTAAATTTATATAATAATATTAATATTATTAAGAAATCATCCAAGTTTATAAAAATAAAATTCATTAATTAAGTTTAATAAGAACTAAAAAAGTTTACAAAATTAACTAAGTTTAAGAAAATTAACTAAGTTTATAATGATAACAACGGTAATAAATTATAAATTATTCAACATCTTTACATCTAATTCATTTTAAAAAATTCTTAATTTCATAAAAAATAACTAAGTTTATAGATGACGATTAGCGAATTTTATAAAAATAAGTAAGTTTTTAAAAATATAACTAAGCTTATATATATTATTATAAATATTAATAATAATAAAATAATTTTATAATAATTAATTAAGTTTATGTTAATAATAATAATGAACTAAGTTTATAAAAATAAATTAAGTTTAAAATAATAATACTAACTACGACGACGATGACGATTTAAATATGATGTTTGAAAAAGTTGTGTAAATCTTCATCCGTCTAATAATAGAAGGTACTACCAATAAACTATAATTTTCATCACAGTTTTATATAATTATTTTTAAATGGTTCTGAATTTTCATGAAGTATTACCGATGAGCGAAGATGTGCATTACGAAAGGCTTTAAGCAGTTTAAGTTCTTAGTGATGCATTTGGTAATTGTAGACGTTAACTTTGAACTATGTTGTCTTTTGTTATCATGAATATGTATTGAATTTTGTAACTCATGTATTGAACTTATTTTTTGTTAGTTGATCTTTATTTTGCTATCATGAATATGCGTTACATTTGTTGATTATTATATTTTCTTCGTTCATACATTGTTCAAATTGTTATCTATTTAAAGAAGATTCATTTTGATTGTTATTATCAAAATGTAATATTAGGTGCATCAAAAATATAGTAAAATTAAGCGTATCTCCTTAAAAGCGTTATAACGACATAAGTGCTATGAAAAGATAATACAATGTATGAGGTTACTGTCCAAAAATAACAGCGATAAATGGATGTAGAATATACTGTAAATATGTTGATATATAACACGAAATAGGCGCTATAGAATAACTATTTTATAGCGGGTATACTATGCTCTCTAATCATGCACTTTTATAGCCCTTTTTTTATGTTATAAATGTGCAATTATTTTTAATAACATGTCGATATAAAGCATTTATCAAACCACTATAGTTGTGTTTAATAGCGGCTATATGCCGCTATAAAAGACTGTTTTTCTTGTAGTGTTATCACAGTTGTATTTGCAATCTTTGATCAAATGACATTTCTCTTTGCACCCATAACAAATAGGTTCCCATTTACCCTTCTTCTTACCACCCTTCCCCTGGGACTGCTTCCTTTTTCCATTCAACTTCTTCTTACCTTCACTACCTTTCTACGGCTTTGGCTCCTCCTTCTCAATAGAAACAACAATAGTAGTCCTAGCCTTAAGGTATAGATTCCCATGACGAAGCATCTTCTCCGCAAGCTTCTCAAACGCCTCATCAATATCATGAATTTCTTATTCCTTATCAAGGAGTATCAATGAATGACATCCCATACTTTAATAAAGCGTCAAACTCCATAATATATTCCAAGACTGACATCTCTCCCTGCTTCAGTTTGGCGAACTTTCTAAACAATACCTACTTCTAGGAAACCAGGATGAACTTTTCTTCAAACCTTGCGTTGAACCGGTACTAACTGAATTGAATCTCTGGAGTAGCGATAATTGTAGCATTCCACCAGTTCATACCTTGCTCCTAAAGTTGCCTAGAAGCCAACTTCCTCTTTATACGTCATCCACTTCCATGTCATAGAAGATGCGCTCACAAGCATCAATCCAATCTTACACTTCTATAGCTGAATCCATTTCTTAGAATGGCTTCCCTCCAAGAGTAGAATAATCTTTGCTCAATTTAGCAAAATCAGCCCTAGGCGCTTGCACAAGAGCACTACCTCAAACCACTATAACAGGAGCTTTCCTCATCATCGTTGCTATCATGGCATTGAATACAACTTGAAAATCATGCAAGGATCTCCTGCTCCTGCTCCCTCTTCAACTTCTAATGCGTATCTCATAGTGTTCCTTGTACGTCAGCTCATTCTTATATGCAACAAGAATGATCAATCTCTCATAAAGAAAACCGTGCTATTGTGCTCATGTGCATGCAACTTATACTATATAATATATATTACTACATAGTTTTCAAAACCAAAATATATAACAAGTACACGCTCTCTCAATATATAAACTCTAGATCTAGTCTAAGGTAATAACTCCTTTGTTATCTCTACTGGATGACGGTATCAACTCTTGTTAATCACATAATCAAAGCTCTGATACCAAATATGACGACCGCCCTATACGAATAGCACAGCTAATAACTAAATAGTGTGTTGCAGTCGTGCCCAACCGATATAAAATGATCATTTAGACGAGTAATAAAAAATACAATATATATCCTGTCATATCTCATAGCGTAATGATCAAATATAATATCATAAATACAACAGAAGAGACAATAATAACTATGTGAACAAATCATCAGAGTACAGATCCACAGATTTATTCATCAAGTGTCATAGAGTTATAAAACAAAAACGAACTCAATAGCCATCTCAAATAAAAATATGAGTAGTCACTGCTAAGGCTCCCTAAAGCTGCACAGCGGAATAAGTGTAGAATCCATATAAGTATATAATACAAGATAACTCCATCTAGCTTGTCCTCCGAATAGCCACTACATTATCTAGACCAATTATCTACTCTACTAATTGAAGAGTACCCGAGATAATAAGAAACAAAGCATAAAACCTCAAATCAGAAAACAGTCTAGTATGAGCGGTAATAAATCTCAAAATACTATATAGGTAAATGTGGTAAGGAACAAGAGTACATGAACCATACCAGATCTATCCCTACAACCAAAGATTTAGCATATAACATATAGTATGCTACTCTACTGTTAGCGCCAAAATTGGTCACTAACACCCAGAAGTAGTGAAAGCACCAGCGTATGTACACAGATCCTCAATCTCCACACACAGATCTTAGATCCAGATTAAATAGAGAACAAAAATTAAGAAACTAACAAAATTAAAATGAAAGAAAGCAAAAAAGAACACAAGGTTTATAGTGGTTCGGCAATTCGGCCTACGTCCACTTTGAATCGATCCTTTTTGTTCCTTTTTTATTGAGAGTACAATTACAAGCCTTTGAAATCAGTAAACAAAATAACAAAGTTTTCCTAAGGAAGAAGAAGATCCTCTTTTTAGTTCCTATAGGACTCCTATTTATGGGTGTAGATCTGAAAATATCTTCCTCAAAACCTGGAATGCCTCTTCCCTTGCATAGGTGGACCCGCCATATTGATCCAGAGCGATTTGGATCGATCCATGTTTACTTCGTATCGATCCAAAAGTGGTCCAATCGAGTTGAGATCGATCATGGAGGTTTTCGAGTGCATCAGGAAGCTCCTCTGAAAATATCATAACATTTGGACTTGTAGATGTTTAGTTATGATCGATGCAAGTTGTAGTTTGCATGAAGGCTGAATGGTTCGCATCGATTAGCTCGCCTCAATCCACTTCGTATCCACTCTATTTCATATCCATCATCCAAGCATCCATCGGTCCCATATCCTTAGCCGTAGTCTTCGCATCGATCCGAACTTCACGCGCTCTGATCCATATCCTTCGCTCCGCCTCGACCGCTTCCTTAGTATCCATCGATACGAAGTATAGAGCCTTCGTAACCATCAATGTTTCATATCCATCGGCATGGGCTTCTTAGTATCCATATTCTGTGCCTTTGTTCGCATCCGTCGATCCAAGTCCGTGTGTCCTTGCCCAATTCGTATCGATCCGTGTCTGCTACCTCCTTCGTATCGATCAATAAGTGATCGATACGAAATGACCGTTCGAGTCCTTAAAATCGCTGCTCACTCTTCGTATCGATCCTAGCCTTGATCGATGCGAAGTTTGTTGCCTTCTGCCACGTCTAACCAAACAGATGTGCATTGCATTGATACAAAACATATCGATTTGAAGCATGCTACCGTTTCCATCCCGATCGATACGAAACATCGATATGACCCTATATTCCTTGAATTTTGATACATCCATATTTTGAGCATACGAATTCCAATTGACCTGAAATTTGAAATATAGCATTTCCTAACCTTGTTCATCATTCCCAATCGATCCCGTCTTGATTGGAGCTCAGTCAAGTTTTGACGGTATTGATCATAGCCTTGTTTCCAATCGATCTCTAATACTGATTTCCAACCTTTTTAGCATATTTGTTGATATGTCGATCTTGACCAATAGGCGGGATAACAATTGCCTCCCCCAAAACATGACTTGTGGTAATAAAGCGTGTTTCGAATAGCTCCGAATCCATCATCCAAAGTCCATATTCCATCCATGGCCATACCATCTAATTATAATCCAATCTATTGCCAAGACATGCTATCCAAGTGCTATAGCCATATCCAAGTCCATGACTGCTCCGAGTTGATGTCTGATTCAAAGTCCTATAACCAAATCCTTAGCCAATTTTATAGCTATCTGGACTTGTCAACGGAGTCGTAATCCATTAGCATCCAATGACCAATAACCAAATCCATAACCTTTCTGGGTTGATATCCAAATCCGGGACCGCTCCGGGCCCTTTGCCAAATTCAGGACCACTCTGGGTCCGCTTATCCCAAGCCAAAATCCGAATTCATGACCTCTCCACGTTGCGTTATCCTATTTCAACCATGACTCTTCGACCAAAGGCTTTTATGTTATTCAACCTCAACTCTCCGGCCAAGGACTTTATATCCGCCTCGGCTCTCCGGCCAAGGGCTTTTATATTCTCCGGCCTCGGCCTCCGGCCAAGGGCTTTTATATTCTCCGGCCTCGGCTCTCCGGCCAAGGAATTTTATATTCTTCGGCCTTGGCTCTTTGGCCAAGGACTTTTATATTCTCTGGCGTTAGCTCTTAGGCCAAGGACTTTTATATTCTTTTCGAGTCCATTCCATTGCTCTCCGACGAAGGGACTCATAACTTGCGATCACTGCCCCATTTCTCCGGTCGGGACAGTAATCGCGAGACCTTTATAATTATTACAGCAACGCAAATCCAATCATTCAAAATAAATGTTTTGGCAGCCAGGGAAAACCAAAAAATGTCTGTACATCCAAGGGAGAAACCAAAGTTTTCAAGAAAACAAAATGAAAAACAAAATTTCATAGACTCGAGCAACATGGTTTATCATCGTCTCAGAGCATGCCTAGGGACTGTCCTCGATCCAGTACATGTGTAAGTGACTTAGTCGTACTACTTTGAGTTTTATTGCTTATTTAAAGTCATAAATCCATTTAGTTGATAACAAGCTGGCAATGCCTAGATCTAGTGCCATCCTCGTTCGAGGTGGGCGGCGGCTGCTCCTGTTCCACTGCCACAACTCGATTCCTTACATATTGTTGTAGGTGACCATTCCTTATATGATCCTCAACGATATCCATCAAATGTCTGCAGTCTTCCGTGTTGTGCCCATTTAGCTCATGGAATATGCAATGCTTTCTCGATGCCTGCTCATATTCAGAAGGTACGCTTCTTGCTAGCCTTCGATACTGGAGGCGCACTCGAGTATCCAAGTAAATCCTTTCCAGAGTCTCAGTCAAATCCATGTAGGAAGTAAACTTTGAATTTATCCGTGGCCTTTTTGAAGTGTCACCATTATCATTCATTTTTCTTTTTTCCTTTATCATCTTTGTTTGGATCCTCCCTGGGTGGACCTTTACCCCTTACTGCATAAACTTCAGCCTCTCTTCCTTCTCTCTCAGCTCGCACATCTTCCTGCCTTAGAAACCTTTCTGCTTCATGGTAGAACTCCCCGAGATCCATCGGTGGGTCCCGCTCCAACAATATCTTGAAATCCGAATAATCTGCAATTCTTGAAACTGCCACCATCAAAACCATCGGTGGATCAGGTCGATCCACCGAAGCCACTACCGCATTGAATCTGGTTAAGAAATCCCTGAGTGACTCTCCTTTCCATTATTTCATTGATTCAAAGTCATCACATTCTTAGGTCGGACTATGTGGATCCAAAACTGCCTCATAAACTTTCAATCAGCTCCGTCCATGCGCCAATAGAGCCACTCTCCAACTATCTGAACGATAATGCTGCTATATCCATCAAATACAAAGGGAAGCATTGTGCCGTGACCTCTTTCGATGCTTCCAGTACCTTTACATGCCTCATGGACCTCGTCAAGTAAAT
Source organism: Allium cepa (assembly GCA_030765085.1). Classification (NCBI taxonomy): domain Eukaryota; kingdom Viridiplantae; phylum Streptophyta; class Magnoliopsida; order Asparagales; family Amaryllidaceae; genus Allium; species Allium cepa. Next base: position 633,160,931 of record CM060941.1, read on the forward strand.
AGCAGGATCCGTTCTCCCGTCATACATCTCCAGTGTTAGTAGTTTGAAATCCGACGGGTTCCTAGCTTTCCTGATCATTGGAGCAAAGGGACTCCTATTCACATCCTCCAAATCCGTATTCATCAATCTGCCTCTCATGGCTCACCTAACCATCTCTGTCACCAAGTTGTAGTCCTTGTCCGTTGCCTCCAATCTACCCTCCGAGTTCACGAGGGATTCTTGGAATCTGCCTCTGGACGAGTATCCATTCCTAAATCAATGTCACGTTGCACAGATCCACTTGGTGCTTTGCTCGAGATTGGATCAACATGCTCCAGGTGAGTGCCTCTAGTTCTTGTGTTGCTCTTGATGGTCCTGCTCTGTTTTGAATTATGGTTGCTCCGTGATCCCGACCTCTATCTCTAGCATCTCCCGCAGTTGCGTTCCCTTAATTCAGCATTCCAACTTGTCGAAGTAGATTCTGCGCCATCTCCTCTTGTCTCTTTAGAATCATTTCCATCTCGTCTCTTGCGATGAAGATAGAGGCCTGGTTCGCTCCAGAGGAAGCCTCCTGACTCCCTTCATGCTGACTCCTTTCAGTCCTTTGCCTTCTTGTCGATTGCCTTGCCATAGCTTTCCAAATCCAAGTCCTTAAGCTTTCAAATTTGAAATCCAAGCTTTAGAATTCGTGAGCGCTAGCGGTTCTCGATGAAAGCACCAAAATGTTAGCGCCAAAATTGGTCACAGATCCTCAGTATCCACACACAGATCTCGGATCAAGATTAAGTAGAGAACAAAAATGAAGAAACTAATAAAATTAAAATGAAAGAAAGCGGAAAAGAACACAAGGTTTATAGTGGTTCGGCAATTCGGCATGCGTCCACTTTGAATCGATCCTTTTTATTCCTTTTTTATTGAGATTACAATTACAAGCCTCTGAAATTGGTAAATAAAATAGCAGAGTTTCGTCTAGGGAAGAAGAAGAAGATCCCCTTTTTAGTTGCCATAGGACTTCTCTTATAAGTGTAGATCCAAAAATATCCGCCTCAAAACCTGGAATGCCTCTTCTCTTGCACAGGTGGACCAGCCATGGTGATCTAGAGCGATTTCGATCGATTTGTGTTTACTTCGTATGGATCCAAAAGTGGTCCAATCGAGTTGATATCGATCATGGAGGTTCTCGAGTGCATCAGAAAGCTTCTCTGAAAATTTCATTGCATTTGGACTTATAGATGTTGAGTTATGATCGATGTAAGTTGTAGTTTGCATGAAGGCTGAACGGTTCGCGTCGATCAGCTCGTCTCAATCCACTTCGTATCCATTCTATTTTGTATCCATCATCCAAGTATCCAGCGGTTCCATATCCATAGTCAGAGACTTTGCAGCTATCCGAACTTCACGCGCTCTAGTCCATAACCTTCGCTCTACCTCGACCGCTTCCTTAGTATCCATCGATACGAAGTACAAAGCCTTCGTAAGCATCAATGTTTCGTATCCATTAGCATGTGCTTCTTCGTATCCATATTCTGTGCCTTTTTTTATCCATCAATCCAAGTCCATGTGTCCTTTTTTGCTTCGTATTGATCCATGTCTGCTGCCTCCTTCGTATCGATCAATAAGTTATCGATACGAAATGTCCATTTGAGTCCCTAAAACCGCTACTCACTCTTCGTATCGATCCCAGCCTTGATCGATGCGAAGTATGTTGCCTTCTGCCACGTCCAACCAAACCGATGCGCATTGCATCAATACAAAACATATCAATTTGAAGCATGTTACCGTTTCCATCCTGATCGATACGAAACATCGATACGAACCTGCATTCCTTGAATTTTGATCCATCGATATCTCGAGCATACGAACTCCGATAGACTTGAAATTTGAAAAATAGCCTTTTCTAACCTTGTTCATTATTCCCAATCGATCCCGTATCGATCATAACCTTGTTTCCAATCAATCTTTAGTACTGATTTCTAGCCTTTTTTGCCTATTTGTTGATATCCCAGCCTTGACCAAAAGGCGGGATAACATCTACAATAGTGGATATCCAAATATTTCCATCTCCTACTTACCCCCTGCAATAACTTCGAGTGATAGCCCACTAAAAAAACCAACCATAGATCCATCAAGTAATACCTACTACCACCCTTGTGTCTTGAATATAAGATAACTCGTATGTCCTCCTCACTGCCAGGAACCAGTGGATTTCTCAGTTTTCTGTGTACTCTCATATCGCACAGCCCAAAGCTCGATACATGTCTCATAATCCGAAGCTGGATACTAGATTCAAAGCCACTTGTCCAGGGCATAGAGGTCCCTCTATTGGCCCATGGGCTTACAATTCCCTTGCTTCGAGTACATAAGAAAAAACTCCAAGCATCAACGATTCATTAGCATATACTCATTCGAGCCCTCCTGTACTCCTTTTGGAGATTGAGCCTTTATTGCTCAATCCAATTTACATTTTTCACGAGGAACCCTTCCACATTTCCCTATCCTACGGGTCCCTCAATTATTGAGCCGCCATCTTTGGAACCTACTCCCAACATGAGCCAACATTCAAAGATTCTAGCATTTCATCATGCCGTTGCATCAACATACAACCCTGATGCGAAATAGCCAACACCTCCAACAAGACCTACAGAGCATGCACTACATGCCTAAAAATTCACCTTCATCCGCTTTCATGTGATAACTCGTAACTGCTTTATAAGTATAACTCAGTGCCAAGTTATACACCTAGCCAATTATTGGCTACTTCCTCTTCCATGCATCGTGTACTTTTCTTCTAGTGCCTTGGACCCCAACCCATCGATCCTAGATAACCCGACATCAATCCAAAGCTCAACTTCCAGGTTCTAGAGATAACTCGATAGTACCCTAAATCTCTCGAATCTCTTGCATCCTTGCTATAGAACACTCATTTAACCATGCACTACCCAACCATGCTAACCACCGAGTTGTACACCTCTCCCCTATAATTCGATACCGAGTTATAACTAAAACTCGGTATTGGGTTATATACTTAGTGTATTTTGAGACTTAATTTTTTTTGGAAAGCTCCTCCAATGCTCCTGAGCTCCTCCACCAAGTTTTGTCCAATTCCAACCAACTTTGCTTCCGATCCGCTCAATTCACCAACCTATCTTCCTATGCATCCAAAACAATAACAATCAACATCAAAGCACAACATAAAAACATCAAATAACATGCATTCACATCGAACCATATAGACAATACACAAAATTATAGCAATCTCATAATTTCTAATCCAATTCTAAGCAATCAATGAACATATGAGCATAATTAAGGTGAATTACAAAGCAAAAAATCATATTAGAATTCATCAAATTAGGACATAAACAAATGTTAACATGTGAATAAAGTAAGAAAAGGGTTTTAATGGTCAAAAATTATATTAAACCCTATAATTTTACCATATAAACATGCATAGGATAGTGAGAAGTCATAAACCACCGACCAATTACCAAATTCAACCATTTTGAATGTAGATCCAATCCAAACAGGAATGAAAAGCACTCCTAATCTGCCAATTTGATGATCCCTAGCTTCTAATCAAGGTGTAATCTCTAATCCTTATTCTTGTTTGATTTAGAGATCAATTTGGATGAATTAGGATGAATCTTGGGCTAATTAGGGTTTAGCTCTAGTTTGAATGATAGAGAAGTTTTAGTTTGACTCTCTGGCCCTCTATTTATAGTTTTCCTAAACTTTGACTAATGGGCTTTGTAATAGGCTTAGTTAACTGGCCAACATCTTTTATATCTTAAAATAGGAAAAACTTCCTAACCGTAAATCTGTTTTTCTATTATGACACTCTATGGAACGAGAAACTATCATCCTGAAACAAGGGAGCTAGTCTGAGGTCCTAACTCGACTTTTATCAAAAGTTATAGCCCAAACAAGATTTTCAATGTTAAACTATCACATAGAAATTTAGGAAAAATCATAGGTGTGAAAAATGTCCCTAAGAGTCATATCCAAAAATTCTAGAATCATATGACCTTACACGAATACAATAAGTTTTTCATGATCATTCGATTCGTAAAATATGGGTCGTTACACTCACCCTTTCAATCAAATCAAATCATTTCTGCTACATGTTATATTGTTTATTTCTATTTAATATTCTATAAGCTCAATATAGATTTATAGATGTGTATTAGATACACGTCAATGTCTATGAAAACTCGTCGGTGAATATGACGAATTATGTGGAACCGTTTTCGTACTAATAGACTTATGATTGGATATATCCATATATAAATCAATAAAGACTTCATCAACTCTTTTGATGCTTCCACTAAATGGGTGCACAACCCTTAATTATTTGAGATATAATTAACTAATATCATATAGATAATAGTCATATAATAAAAATTATTTTTCAAAACTATGGCTTAGTCTATAATTCCAAAATAATTGTAAGTAATTTTATGTACTTTTGTACTTTCCAATGCATCACTTTTGCTAGAAAAAATACCCTATGTGACATCCCACTTCTATACTCACACTAGCCAAGGACATTATGGGGTAATGCCGTCAACTAGCATAAAAAATAAGGCTGTTGAGGAGCGACCCTCCGTGTAATTGCTTTATGTGAATACCGATATGTAAGATAGTGTAACATGCATTTCATTTCAAGAGGAAACCCAACATATCAAGCATAAACTCAAAGCTACTACACAGTGGCTAAGTATCTTCGAAAACAAATATAAAATAAGCAAAACACATATCAATCACAGATATTCATATCACTAAGGCGGAAAAAGTATGAATATATCATATAAAAGTGTACATCAAAGTAGTGGTCATGCAAGATCCACTACAACATAAAAGAATAAATACAAGTGCTAGACAAAAGAATATGTATACATCATGGAGTCTCTATCTCGAATGTACAATAACAAAAACTACTATACTAGAGTAGTTAGCCAAAAAGTCCAAAGCTAGTCTCAGCTAAGGAGTCAAGCAGAAGCACATGTAACATCTCGGTCTGACCTGAGTATTATTTAATAAGAAAATAATAAACAGATCAGTCCAGCTATAAATATTAGATAAAATGAGATAGGATAAACATATGCCAACAATGATGCCATACTGTAACAAATATACATTTAACAGCAACAAAAATCGTACAATATCTCAAAAATCTCAAACAGCAGAAAGAATGTCATAATCTTTAAATTATTCACCAAAACACAAATATTGACAAACATATCAATGTAAATCAAAAAAATTTGACGAAACACAAATTCTAAAAATCATCAATTAGAAATCCAGAACACACAAATAAGCCGAAGCTCCTCCAAACAAGCTGAAGCTCCTCCAAAGGAGCGGAAGCTACTCCAAACAAGGTTTAGTCTCCTATTGCGGACTATGAGACGAAGCTCCTCCAAATGAGCCGAAGCTCCTATAAATGAGCAGAAGCTCCTCTAAATGAGCTGAAGCTCCTCCAAATGAGCCGAAGCTCCATAAAATCGAGGTATAGTCCCCCCACGTGGACGAAGAGAGACAAAGCTCAACATAATGGGATATTGTCCACCCACGTGGACAAAGAGAGACAAATCTCAACATAACGAGGGATTGTCCCCCCACGTAAATTAAATCCAAATAAATCGATACAAAATCCATCAAAATAGATATTCCTACAATCTCGTAAAAAGAAGTTATCAAAGTCAACAAAAGGGATAACAACAAATTGGATCCACTAGAATCAATTGAAAATTGAAAACCCACACAAAAAGCAACATTGGCTGAGACAGCAGATTCAATCGACTAGACCATAGTTATCAGTCGACTGAACTATGCCTGTAAACTTTCGGTTTCTAGGTTCAGTCGACTGGACCATAGGGGTCAGTCGACTGAGGCTGGTTTAGGAAAATTCCTGGGCTCTGTTCAATCGAGTGACTTTCTAGTTTAGTCGAATGAACTAGAATTTCCAGTATTTTCAACCTAGCCCCAATGAAGGGCGAAAACCAGACGGTGGCAATCGAACGAGCAGTGACGACTAGGGATTTATGCCACGCGACAACTCAGCCTTATAGGCTCTTCGACACACCCCAAAAAGATGTCCAAACATCCATAGTAGGATTTTCATAAATTGGACAACAAAAATAAAAAATCAGAAAATTCACCAAATCAATTCAAATCAAAATCAAATGAACATGAATAGATGTAGGAATTCATACCTAACCACAAAGCAACATAAATGTGAGTTCAAAAACTCACCTTTTTCTCAAAAACACAACTGAGAAGCTATAAGGCAAGGCAAGAACAATCACTCTTCAATTTTAACCCAAGAAGCTTCAATCTAAGCTCATAAGAAAGACATTTCTCAAGTTAGGGTTTAGGAAATTTCTAAAATTGAAGAGGAATTGAGATGGAGAAGATGAAGAGAATGCTTACCTAAGCTTTCTCCTTGATTTCTAGCTTGAAATTGATAATTCCTAAGAGAATAAGGGATTAGGAATTCCTAATTTCTTTTCTCTTCCCCCATTTTTACTAAAGCTTCAACGTTAGGAAATATTATGAAGGAATGAAGAGGAGTGGAGTGGAGTTGGGTTAAAGGGCTGAAACCCAAACCCAAAACCCTAAATGAAAACATCAAAATTTTAACCAACCCCAAACATATCGATGCTTATACTTAAAAAGGTCGCAAATGCCATTTTGAACTCAATATAAGTGATCTCGAGTCCTAATTCGACTGTTTGCAAAAAGTAATATTTCGGACTTCAATCCGACTAACGATGCTATGTTTAAATAAAATATTCAAATATATAATCGTAAAATATCGTGTTGTTACAGACTCCTCTCTTTAAAGAAATTACGTCCTTGCAATTCTTAAGAAGAAAATAAAGAGTAACAACCATAAAAGCATATCAACACAAAGAAAATTCGAAACAAGAAGTTCTACGGAAAGAGCACAAAAGAGTAAGTCCGGATGTGTTCGCTCATAAGTCAAATTAGATGAAACTTCAATTTCCTTAATAGCACCAGGCTCAAGAACAAAATCGGAATCCCTAAGGCATTTCCATAGTTAAGAGACGTGGAAAACGTCATAAATAGCAGAAAATTGAGCCGGTGCAATGACATAGTTCAATAATGGTATGCCCAAGGAACCCGAAACTCGAATAATTTGGAACAACGACGTTGTACAATAATGGTACATCAGATGAACCTATCAAAAAGATCATTCCATCCGGACATCATCAAAGAAATAACCATTTGTTGTTAACGACTAAGGGCATTGGCAACACGATTTCCTTTCCAAAGTATAAAGAATATCAAGATCAAAAGAAGAAAGGAACTCGAGCCAATGTTGTTGACGCAAATTAAGTTTCTTTTGAGAAAATAAATAATCCAAAGATTTATGATCGGTGTGGAGAACAAATTTTTCTCCCAAAAATAATGGTGCCAATTCTAAAGGCGAAAAAATAGCCGTGAACACTAGATCATGAGTGGCATACCTAATCTCGATAGGCTTTAATTGTATAGAAGCATAAGTGATAAAACGTTCCCTTTTGCAAGAGGACGACACCCAAACCAATACGACTAGCATTGGTACAAAAACTGAAGTCTTGGTTCCCTTTGGGAATCACAAGAATAGGAGTATCAAAAAAGAGTTCTTTTAATTGAACATCTTTCCCGAAAAGCTAAGACTTTCAAAATCACAATTAATTTTATGTAATAATCTTTTTAGAAAAATTACTTATTCCTAGTCAATTTACTGTGTCAGATTGTCTCATAACAGCATTTAAGAGATTTCTATCGATAACGTGGATCAGGCGCATCGACCAGAATTGTGACGCCCCACCTCTATGCTCACAATAACAAAGGTTATTATAAAGAATAACGTCTGCTATTGTGAAGAATAAGGCTTGTTAGAAGCGACCATCCATAAGTTATGCCTTAGACGAGTATTGATTACATCGACAGGAGTTGTATAAATTACTCCCAAAGATATTTATTCAATCCAAATCTAAAACGAAACTCCGGTGGCTAAAGAAAAATTCAGAACAACTCATAATAACAACAACACTGATAGTATAATCACATCAGAACAGAAATATCAGATATATAGCGGAAGATAAGTCTAGAATACATGCTACAACGATCGATAGTTTACATGAACAGAATGTATATATACAAAGACAACAACATACATGAGACGATAGTCTATACACCAAAAATACAGCTCGAAGACTACATAAAAGATGAAGTGAAATCCCAAAAGCTGAAGCTGCAACAGAATCAGAGATAGCGACTATCCTGAAATAACTCGGTCTGACCCGAGTATTATTTAAAAGAAAATAATAAACGGATCAGTCTAATTTAAACTTCAGAATAAGTGTATGATAAACATCACTTAAGAAAATAATTAAAATCTCGAATGAGATTATACAACATAAATGATCAACATAGTTCAATAAAGAAATCTCAATTTAAACATCATCAAAATCAGCTTTTAAATTCACAATTGAATTCAAAACAGCAATACACAAATTTATAATCTCGGATGAGACGATACACAAAATATAATCTCGGAAGAGACTATACACAAGATTATAACCTCGGAAGAGACCGTACACAAAATTATAATCTCATAAGAGACTATACAACATGGTAATCAATAGAGTTTAAAGGAAGAAATCACATTAAACATCATCAAAATAAATTTCCAAATTCACAATTGAATTCGAAACAACAATATACAAAAATCTAGAAATCGGTCAAGATAACTAGAAAATCAGCATTCACGAAATCTAGAAATCAAAATAAGATAACTAGAAAATCAACATAAAAGATGGACCGATCCTAGCAGATGGCGAGTTTTAGCTACGCCGCACGTGCATCTCATATGGCCAAAGCCTACCAAGTACTATAATTTTTGGCGCCTAACAAATGACCCGAAGGTCCAACAAATGACCCGAAGGTCTAGTCCTTAATTTTGCTGAAACGTTTAAATCGCTTCCTCATTCTTTTGAAAGCGTAAACTGTAAAATTTTTCGAAAACAATATTATTTTAAAACGATTTTTAAAACACGTGAGTAAAACAGCAACAACTATAGCAATTTCGACGACAAAATTGCGCTTCACAAAACACCGTAAAAACGGATATCAAATCAGCGTTGCCGGATAACTGCTTAAAAATTCACCTTAAATTGACGGTTACTGAAGTAAAACAACAGTAATTTTTATTCGTCAAAAATATCATAAAAACAACGCGCTTTAAAAATAAGACCGGCATAAAAATTCTGTTATAAAAATAACGACAGTAAATTTCGATTTAAAACGAAACACCGGTTCAATGTAAACTAGTCAGTAGACTGCATCACTACATATACAACAAAATTGGCACTGCCTGGACTTGAGTGTAATGTATGCGAAATAGGTTACCACCAAATGCATGCACGAAATATATAAAAAAACTGGACAATACTATCACATGCCAACACATCTGCATTATTTTCATGCAACAAGCTTTTACGCATGCAAATGATGAAATTCACATTTTATATTTGTGTTCTCTACACCAATATTCGTTATTTTGTTTCGCACAGTTGGAAATAATTTTTGAGTACTACAATAAGACAACAACATATAATGTTATGCCTAAGTATTATGTAATTTTACCGTGACTATATAGCATTTGATTGGTCTAAGAACGGACCTAAAATACAGCTGTTTAACTATGCTTATCAAAAACAGCACTAACTTTTATTATCATAGTTAAGTTGATAAATTATTGGAAAGTGCACATAGAAAATCGTAAACAAATATCTTTTATGCCTCTTATGGTTTTTCATACAGGTTAGCTTTATTCATTGAGATAAGATCTTATATTCTTAAAAACAGGTCTCAGTGGCAGTTGTATGATCTGCTAATTGTCAATATAGTATGAAGTCTTTCAAAAAAATAATTATTTGTTTTCCTTCGGCCAATATGCTCTGGATTTGTTAATCTTCTCAAAAGAAATCCTAGATATTCTAGCAATTTGAATGTTTTTACATCTTATTCTATCAATTTGAATGTTCTTATGTCTTATTTGGTCACACACATTGCAAAAGAAATATATACAACTACTTACATGCAGACACGTCTGAGCCTGATTTTTTTTACACAAATGATGAAATTTGCACTAGTGAAACTTGGATCTTGACATCTAGACGTGTACATAATCATACTAGAAAATAGGAAGCAAAACACTAACTGTACTCCATTATTATACATGCATGAAGAAATCAGGACCGAGACAATGCAAACTGGAACACGGCAGTGGACAGACAGAGCATGCATATGCAACAACTTGATGAATATACACGCATGCGTGAATATTTAAGTGGAGTGGAACCAATAAGAGTACAACAATGCAGATCACACAGTCAAAATCCAACATGGATTCAACTACAACATAGCAATGTGAATGAACAAGACTCAAGTGGTAACAAATAGATCAGTGAAAAGAAAAAGATCAAGTGAACAAATTTCCAATGCTCCAAAATGAAAGACAGACAAGTGAATCAGAAAAATAGAACAGATAAAGCAGAGACCAATATCTGGGCACAACTAAAGATTAGAAACGTGAGTAGTACTCACCTAAAGTTTTCTTCATAACTCGATTGCTATTGAAACCACTTGGAGTTATTTATAGATCTGCCATTACTACACTCCCGAGCTATTGAAGCTAAAATGATGGAATGAAAAATGATGCAGCTCTTTCTACTTCTTACAAAGATTGTGCACTAGTCAAAAGGAGATGTGTGCTGGCCAATAACTTGTACCAATGCATTAAATGAAACGTGTACACAGTGAGAAAAGGACTCATAATAAATAAAACAATGATGACAGCAAATGCATAATTGTTCACTGCTTTTCTTTTGAAGTGGACAGCACATGAAGTGATCACCATTTGAATTAGACCTAATTGTTTACACGGGAATGAATTATGCAATTCATTTCAACTGCTAACACTTGCAAGAATTCAACTAACTTTGTAAATTATATATAATTTTTTTTTTCAAAACCCAATTTAAAATTTCTATTTTAATTTTTTATTTCGACGGTAATAAAATCACGGTTGTTGCAGACTCCCCCTTATAAAAATTGCCTCCCCGCAATTTTCATATTAGAAGCAGTCAATAACACAATTAATTCATCATAACAAAGATTAAAATAAAAAAGATGGATATGAATACTCACCCCCACCGAAGAGGAGAGAAAACCGAGATAAGAACGCTCGATGAATTCTCTGGTTTCTCAAGTGTAATCTTTGGGGTTTGCGGACCATTGAATTTTTCACAAGCGGGACTTCTTTATTCCGAAGGCGTTTAATCTCTGTAGCTAGCACACGAATAGGATTTCACTATAGACAAGTCGGGTGAGATCTCAAGGTTTTGCAACACATGAGGATCAATAATAGAATCTGAATCTCGAAGGCATCGACGAATGTTGGGATACATGAAATACGTCATGAATACCCGAAAACTGAATAGGTAGCAATGCACGATAAGCAACTGGGCCAACGCGTTCTGTAATAGGAAACGGTCCAACATATCGAGGAGCCAATTTCCCAGAGCTACTAAAACGCACTACACCCTTCATCGGGGAAACACGAATGAATGTGAGATCGCCAACAGAAATTTCCAAAGGCTTCCTACGATGATCGGCAAAAGATTTCTGCCGAATCTGAGCCTCTTTCATTCTCTGTTTGCTAATACCAACCTTCTCAAAAGATTCACGAATAAAATTGGGGTCGAGAACTAACTTTTCCCCGGATTCCAACCAACAAGATGGTGATCGACACGGCCTTTCGTAAAGAGCTTCGAAAGGAGCCATACCGATAATAGATTGTAATATATTATAATAAGAAAATTCAACAAGAAATAAGTGGTCTTCCCAACTACCACCAGAGTCAAGAAGCAGTCCGATTGGACTTGATAGGAATAAAATGGGATGATTTGGTCAATCGGTCAACAATCACCCAAACACTAGTGTGGTCCGACGTCGAACGAGGTAGACCATCAATGAAGTCCAAAGAAAGTTTTGATCCCATTTCCATAATGGAATCTCAAGAGGCTGCACAAGACCACTAGGACGATGGTGTTCTGCTTTAACAAGTTGACAAGTCATGCATTGACTTATATAACTTGCAATATCACCCTTCATACCCTCCCAATAGTATAAGCGTTCCATATGAGCATACATCTTACTACTACCCAGATGGATAGTATACTTAGAACGATGACAGTCTTCAAGAATGTCATTTCTAAGATCAGAAACATTAGGCACGATTAACTTTCCTTTCTTCCGAATGCAACCATGAATACCAATATCTAAATCCCTTAGATCATCACTTCGGGATTCCGATTTACAACTCTGGATAAGACAAGAGATATTTGGATCTTGTTTTTGGGCATCGACAACACGGTCCAACAAACTAGGACGAGCTTCCATGCTAAATAAAAGCACGGGTGAATCAGAAACTGAAGGACGGTCTCTAATATCACAAAGTGATAAAGCTTCCAATATATTCCACTCTGCTAGCATCATGGAAACAACAATTTACTGCTTGCGACTAAGCGCATCAGCAACTTGATTACCCTTACCAGGGGTATACCGAATCTCGAAATCATATGAAGCAAGAAATTCGAGCCAACGCTGTTGCCTCATTTTAAGTTCCTTCAAAGTGAATAGATACTTCAAAGATTTGCAATCAGTGAAGAGAATATAACGCTCACCCAACAAATAATGTCGCCAAATCTTTAGAGCAAAGACTATAGCGGCTAACACCAAATCATGGGTAGCATAACGAATCTCATTAGGATTTAGTTGTTTAGAAGCATAGGCTACTACTATCTTTTAGCATGAGAACAACACCTAAACCAATACGGCTAGTACTGGTACGAATAATGAAATCTTAGTTCCCTTCGGGAATCACAAGGACAAGAGTATCAGAAAGGAGTTCTTTTAAATAATCTTCATTCCGGAAAAGATAAAACTTCCAAAAATTCCAATTATCTTTACGAAATCATTTTCTAGAAAAAATTACTTTTTATAAATTTATTGTGTCAAAGTGTCTCATCAAAGCATTTAGGATATTCCTATCGATAATGTTGATCAAGCGCATCGACCAGAATTCTTAAAGCACTCAATGGGCAATACAATCACAAAATCATCTTTTATATGATAAACACAAATCCAATTATACTTGTAAATAAATCTTATGAAAAAGATTTGTAAAATTTTAAATTGCCGTTTTCATCCAAAATCAATAAATACTCAAATGGAGTCATCAAGATATTCATAGAATACTCGATTCACAAAATGGATGAAATAAGCTGGGCAAACCGAATGACATAATAAGTCATTCATAAGAATCATAACGAGTGCGGAATGCGGTAAGTGGAATGTTAACTTCCGCAACTCGTAGCCAAAAGAAAACCGGTAGCAAGATCGAGTTGGGAGAACAATTTGGCGCCACTCAATTGATCGAACATGTCGTCGATCCTAGGTAATGGATACCTATTTTTGATAGTGAGCTCGTTAAGCTTGCTATACACAATGCAAAGCCTAAGAGTACCATCTGGCTTCTTAACGAAGACAACGGCGCCGCCCCTAGGAGATGAGTTAGAACGAATAAATCGTTTGGCTTCCAACTCAGATAAATGTTGCTTGAGTTCCTCATTTTCCATAGCAGACATCCTCGTGGGAAGACGACTGACATGATGAGCACCAGAGATAATATCAATACGGAACTCAATTGCCCTCTGTGGAGGCAAACATGAAATAGGCTCGAAGACATCAGAAAATCACAAACAACTGGAATATTATCCATGGCATCCTCCGATTCGAAGGAAGAAATGAAAGCATTCGAATCATGGTCCATACTTCGAAATATAATAGATAACTGCTCGATAGCATTGGGATGCTTGAGATATAAAGTCCTTTCGGGTCATAGGATTGAACTTCATAACGGACGAGCCAATCCATACCCAAAATTATATCAAAACCAAGATGATCCCAAACATGCAGATTCGCATGAAAGGTAGAGTCACAAAGAATAATTTCAACATTAATACACAACAAACTAAGAGTAGCGGATCCACCAATAGGATTCGCCATCTTCAAAGGGTCGCAAAAACTAACAACAACAAAAGGAATAACATCAACAAGCTCCTTCGACACGAATGAATGCGATGCACCCGTATCGAAAAGAACTCTAATAGAATGGCCATGAAATAAAATAAATCCTTCCAAAATAGAAGGAGTAATACCTTTTGGCTTAGAAGAATCACCAGAAGCTTAAGCAACATTAAGCTTCCCGGATTTGAAACCCTTAGGAGCAGTAGGACAATCAGAAATCCAATGTCCTACTTTCAAATCTAAGATTGAAAAGGAATTTAACAAATGGAATACTATGGAAATATTAAATTTATTACTAGACGCATTCCAACTTGTTAGAGAGGATAAAAGTTTTAAGAACAATGAAGGAGTAGATTAGAAAGGCACGAATAAAACCCTCTAATAGTTGTAACACATGTTCCATTCTACTTCTGTTCCGTGTTTATTATAACTTGTGCTAAATCTCAGCTCCGATACCAAGCTGTGACGCCCCACCTCTATGCTCACAATAACAAAGGTTATTATAAAGAATAACGTCTACTATTGTGAAGAATAAGGCTTGTTAGAAGCAACCATCCGTAAGTTATGCTTTAGACGAGTATTGATTACATCGATAGGAGTTGTATAATGTGATGTCCCGGAAATTTTAGCAATATCAATTTAATAATCTGTATTTAAAATTAAATTGATTTGATAAAATTTTGTTAATAAAAATTAACTTGATTTAATAATCCAATTAAATAAACGTGTAATTGATGAATTTTATCTTTTAAAAGCTAATAATTGTTTTTCCTATTTATAATGTATGTATATATATAAATATATATATATATATATATATATATATTGTGAATAGATAAGTTTTGATTTGTAGTTTAATGAACAAATAAAATAAGGTTTTTAAAATTCTAATATTCATTTGATAATTTGAAGATTACTATTTTATTTAATAAATAACTAATTGGTTTAAAATACTTAAAGTAATTGTTTTAAATTGTATAATTGTATTTTAAGTTTAAAACTTTATAAGATAAACAAAAGTTTACTTTATTTCTTTTTGAAATATAGCTTAATAATTATAATTTGGAATTATATGAAAATTTAAGATACTCTTTATATATTAAACATTAATTCATTTAATTAAGATAAATAAGATATGTAATTTATGATTTCTTTTATAAATGATTTAAAATTAATAAATATGTTATTTTCTAATAATAATAAATGTATAAATGTAGATATGTTTAAAAGACAAAATTATTATTGTCAAATGAAATATGTTAATATAAATTAGTTTTAAAATTGGATTTTAAATGTATAAATAGCATTTGAATTTGAATTAAATTTGAAATTCAAAATTTTAAACATATATGAATAACCATATTTAAATTTTGTAAGTGAGCTTTCTTGTTTTATAAATTGTTTTATTTCATTAAAAAGAAATATATATACATTTATTAATGAAACTACTATATATGTATTTAATAAAGAAAAGAGGATTTTTATTTATCTTTAAATTAAAAATAATAAGTAATATAAGTATAAAACAAATATTAACATTTTAATCAATTAATGAGACAAGTGTAAACAATTAAACTACTTAATTTGACAAGTGTTGAAGATTTTAACAAGTGTCTTTTATTTTTATTTTTCTTTTATATTTTTAATAAATCATTTATACACTTATAAACATGTTTTTTTTCTTCACCCTTATTTTTTTTTCTAATGTTCATTTTCTTCTAAGAAAAGAAAGATCTCAGCTGAAACAATTTGTTTCAGAAAACTCTCAAACCTGAAATCAAAACTGTAATCAAATCAATATCTTTTATTTCTTTTTCAAAATCAAAGCCTGCACTGAAATTCATTCAAAAGAAAATTGAATCTAGGTTTTTGTCTCCTGCAACCTGCAATTCCATATAAAAGAAAATGAAAGGGGCTCTGCATTTCAATATTTCTGGTAAAAAATAATAAAGCATATGTCTGCATGCATGTGCTAACAACTAGTTCAGAGTTCAAATGGCCTTCAAGCCTGCATACAAGTTTTTAACAGCAAGCTACTCAAGTTTTATCAAAAGAAATGAAGACATGGCATTTCAAATTAAAGATTTCAAGATCTCTCAAAACAGGTTTCAAAATTTATGCTCTGTCTTTCAAATGACAAGTGAGTAACTCTTTTTGAAATTTAAATATAAATTGTTGCTTAAATAGGTATGTTTGTGTATGCTATTTAGACTGCATGTTGATTTGTTTGCCTGTGCATATGATTTTAAATGTATTACTGAATATATGCATACAAAAGTTTGAATGTATGTGACTGTGCTCTTATGATTCTAGTTCTAGATTCTTATACATATAAATAAAAACAAAATCCTCTTGTTCTTGTTTAAATTTTGTTAGGGATTAAATCCTGAAGCAAATGTGTTAATTATAACATAGTTTAGTTTAGAAATTTATTTAAGTAAAATAAAGTTGGGTGATGTCTCTGTAAATTGTAAAACTTCAGAGTATGTTAAATAAAGATGAAACTCAAACATTATAAATTTTAAATACAGTGTTATAATCTGGAAACTTAAACAAAAAGGTGAATTTTAAAACTAAAATCAAATTGTTTAGTTAGGGATTGAGACTGCAGTACCCATTTGAACTGAAATTGGGTTTTGGTCAATCTATGATGACCAAGTTAATTTGAGTGTTTGGGGTTCATGGAGGTGGTAGAGCAGTGATCAGGGGATGTGGCAAAAATGTCAGGAAGTTGAACAGAGCCAGGTGGAGGCAATGGAAGGTGGATGGAGTTTGTTAACCTAGTTTTTAGGTACTGCAGTGATTTCTTGTATGGTGGTTTCAGGTGACCGAGTGCGGTGATTTTTGTGGAGGTGGTGGCTTTGGTGTCGAAGAGGGGTTGGACGGAGTTTATTGGCCGCCGGTGACCGGTGGAGCGAGGACGTGATGTTTTTCAGGTTTGGGATATAATGGCGCCTGATGCTGCCAGGTTTGATTTGGGGCATTCGAATTTGATTCTTGATGTTTAGGTGGTTTCTGTTAGTCGTGATGTGCTGCAGTGATGATCGTCGACATGATAGTTGACTGGGTGGTTGCCGGAGGTGGCCAAGACCACCGTGCATATGCACGGTGAAGTATGGTGTGTCATGTATTTTGTGTGGGGTGCAGGGTAGTTTGTCTCGGGTTATACTCGAGTGAATACGAATTTTGCTCGAAGTTACCTAGTTTGCGACTCGAAGTTAAGAAAGAGAGGCTCGGGTATTTTTATGGGTTACAGGTTTCTTTGAGAAAAACCTGTTTAATTCCAAATTCAAGTTAGTTTAAATCTGAAGCCAGATTTAAAGCAGAATTTAAAACTTAAAATTTAGAAATGGATTTCAAACTGAGTTTGAATCCAAGTTTTTAGAATCTAATTTAAAAATTTTAAATTAAAATGTTTAAACAATCTTAAAGGGTTTAAATTGTTTAAATTAAAAGTAAAGCTTAAAATAAAAGTAAAGATTTAACTTAAATTTAAACTAGATTCAAATTCAAGATTGAATCATAATTTTGAAATAAAGCAAGATTTATATTTTTAATTGTTTAAAAACAACTTTGAATGTTAAAGTTAATTTAAATTATGGTTTGTATTTTAAAATGAATTTGGGTTTTTTAACTTCATTATAAAATAAGAAAATCTTTAGCATAAGTTTTTAAAAGGGTTTTTGAAATGTTTTTAAAATTTTATTTAAGTTAAGTTTGATTTCTTTAAAAAATTTAAATTTAAAATGTAATTTGAAACAATTTTGAGTTAAATTGTTTTAAGTTACTTTATTAATGATAAAGTAATCATGAATAAGAAATGTTTTATTTTTAAAGTAAATTTAAGATTTAATGATCTTTGTTTCATTAAAATTAATAATTTAAATAATTTATTTAATTAATTTGTTTAATTAATTAAAGATTTGAAATTAATTAAGGTTAATTAAATTAGTAATTAATTTAAGTTAATTACTAAAGAAAGGTAATTAAGAATTTATTAATAAGTTAATGAAGATCATTAACTTGTGATTATTTATTTATTAATTAATTAATGTAATTAATTTTGATAATTAATTGGATTAATTAATTTAGATAATCAATTATGAAACTTAATTAAGTATGATTACTTTATGGGAATAATTAAAGTTATTAATTACTCATTGTAATTAATTAATTTATTAATTGGGTTAGTTTAAATTAATTAATTAACTTTAATTAATTTAGGATAATCCTTGAATGGGTTGATAAGTAATCATTGAGAAATAATTACTTAGAGAAGTAATTAAGATAATAAATTACTGGAAGTAATTAATTGAAGTATGGTATTTTGGGATTAATTACTTTGTGTACATAATAATGAGGATAATTACTTTGTGAAAGTGATTAATAATTAATTACTTAGTGTAATTAATTTAAGTATTGATTGATTAAGTACATTAAAAATAATTAAGTAATGTAATTAATTAAGAGTAATTAATTACTAATGAGATTAATCTAGGATGATTAATAAATATAATTAATTATTAAATGTAATTAGTTAGGAGTAATTAAGAAAGTAATTAAGGTTAGTTAATTACTGAATATGATTAATCAAAAGTGTTTAATAATTGTGGTTTAATTAAGGTTAATTACTTAATGTAATTAATTTAAATTTAATTAAGGATCATTAATTAATATAATTAATGATGTAATTAAGGATTAATTAATTAAGATTAAGTAATCAATGATAAGTGATTAAGGAAGTAATTAATTAATGTAATTAATTAATTAATGAAGTAATTAAAGGTTAATTACTGATTTTGGTTAATTTGTAAAATTAATTAAAGATAATTACTTGAATGTAATTAAGGGATAATTAATCAAGGGTGATTAATTAAGGTGATTAATTTGAGGATAATGATTTAATTGATTGATAATCAATTAAGGGTTAAGTAAGCAAGTTTTAAATGGTGAAGTAATTAATTTAATTCATTTTAAATTAATTAAAGATAGGTAATTAATTTAATTCACTTTAAATTAATTAGAGATAGAAGTAATTAATTTAATTCATTTTAAATTAATTATAGATGGTGTGATTATAGATCTTTGCTTATGAATGGATGATATGGTTTGCCCTGAATGGTTTGAATCTCAGACATGAGATAAATAGTGTTGTGTGGTATGGATGCATTGGTTGTATTGTGATGATGATATGAGTTACCTATGGATGATGATAATATAGATTATCAATTTGTGATGATTACCTGTTTATGATAATATTTATTATCTATTATGATGATGTGAATTATCTATCTGTGTGTATATAGATAGTTTAAATTGAATTGTTTTAAACTTAAAACAACTTGGACCTAAAAGACACGCTTTGGATTTCGATGAGACCGGGATCGGATTTCCATATTTGGAATCCGAAAACCACATCGATTCCAATTAACGTTAGGTCGTGAATCTAAGTGGAGCAAGTGAAGACTCGAGGTGTAAGGGCTATACGTCAGTATAACTCTGTGGGTGATTCCGTAATGAGTTTGACGGAATAGTGCTTATAGATTCGAGATGGTGAATCAGAGTGCAAGGGCTATGGTCGTTGACTCTGAGGGTGATTCCAATAATGAGTGCAATGATCTAGTGCCTTCGGTTTCGTTCGAACCCGGAACGAACTTGTATGGATTGAATGCTTTCAGAACATTGTCAGGTGGACGATGAGCATTCTAAGATAGATGTGTCCTATAAAGGTAATCGTAACCTCAAGCCTCATCAACCGGGAATGGCTAAAACAGGGGAGGTGCAGCAAGGCTTCGTGGGTAGCCCCCACTTGAGAGCAAGATTTACTCCTGTCTAGAGGTCCCATTTTATTTCGGCTGTGTGGGCGGTTGGTCGCGACAACTGCCGGGGTTGTCTTGTTCG
Organism: Allium cepa; assembly: GCA_030765085.1. Lineage (NCBI taxonomy): Eukaryota > Viridiplantae > Streptophyta > Magnoliopsida > Asparagales > Amaryllidaceae > Allium > Allium cepa. Next base: position 633,180,977 of record CM060941.1, read on the forward strand.
CAACTGTTCAGTAAGGAATGGGTCCGGCCTTGTGTTGCAGGGGAGTGGGAGTACTCCTCGGTACGGTGATCTAGGCCACGTACTGTGACGGGCGGTACCCCAGTAGCCCTGCCATTGTATGGAATCCAAAATCCAATAAGTGCCAACGGTTTTGATTGTATTACCCACTTTTGTGGCTAGCAGCTGGAATTTAATAATGTAACAATTTCGGCTATTTCATATTTACTTGAAAACCCTAGACACTATTATAATATCATAGGATTTCCTATCAAATGTTTTGGTTAGCGTAAGGTAAAAACTTTTCCATGTTTATGTGTGGGAAGTCTTACGTGATACCTTTCTTTTTAAAGGTTTTTGAAAGTTAAGCAACTTTAACCTGTTACTCACACCAAACCCATGTCTGACCCGGAGTTTATTTTTGTTTTTCATAAACTCTTGGGTACTCAAATTTTTACGAGTAGCCAAGGGATTCAGGTTAGGATTCGGGTTAGCTTTGACGAATTATGGAGGAGCAATGGAGCAGGAGGCTTCTGCGTTAGATAAATAGTATTCCGTTGTGTGTTCTATGTTGTCTCTGAGTTATTTGTGATGTTGTATTGAGTTGTATAACTAGACAGGTGTTTATAACTGTCTAGTATGTGTTGTATTATTTGTGTAACTCTGATAGTGGTTGTAAACTATGTAAATATTTCATGTTATTAATATAATTTATTCGTTCCACTGTTTAGATTCTGATGTGTTGTTTTCTTCTTCTCTTTCTTTCTATTCTCTATCCCTTTCTTTCTTATTAGCGATGCGACTTCCTGGAGTCTGGAAGTTGGGTCGTGACAGTGGTATCAGAGCATTAGGTTGAGTGAATACCTAGGCTCTGGAGTGGTGTCTATCTTGAGAGAGCATATTTGTAGTTTTGATATATATCTATATATATATATTTATTATTTCTACCTATCTGTTGGGTTACCTGTTCAGGTTTTCCAATATAGGTTATAAAGGTAGATAAGGTAGTGGTGTGTGTAACGCGATTACTACCATTGGATGGAGTTTGAATGTTGAGGTTGGAAGTGTATTTGTCGAGACTGTAGACCTAATACCGTCTCGAGTGAGTTGTGCAGTGGTGTAGAGAGATCATCGATCTCTGAAGGTAACCTGTTAAGGTTCAGAGTTTATCTTTGAAGATGGATGAGTAGAGTTTGGATCTGTTGGTTGGCAGAAGTGTGTGATGTTATTTTGATACCTCAGGTAGTAGTAAGTGCGTGATGAGATGCAGTAAATATGGATATTTCCGAAGATGTTTTCCTTGGAACGAGTTAGGAAGTGTGTCTGCTTCGGTGTCGTGGCTGAGTTCAGCAGGATGTGGTGGTTGGCTTTGAGGGCCGAGATTCTTGAAGAACTTCAGCTAAGGAAGTTTTGGCATTGGTGTCAGCAGTGCAGCTCGGAGTGTCTGTGTTGGTAGAAGTTTACTGACTTAGCAGTTTCTGAAGGTGGAGTTCAGAAGCAGCAGAGTGGACCCAATACTTTATTGGATTGGCTAATTAAGAGTAAGCTGTTCTGATTGGTAAAGAGAGAACAGTTTTGTTTGTGAATTAGTCTGTATTGATCGCAAAAGTGATTTGTGATAGTTTGAGTGTTCTATCGAGGTATTGAAGAATTTTTGGTTGTCTTATGAGAAGTCGGAAGTTTGTCCACTTCTGAAGATTGAGTTCTCTTATTGTCTGGATTCCAGGAGGGCTACCGGTGAATCAGCTAGTAGAAGGATGGTTTATCGAGATAGGTTTGGTGAGGCAGCTCAGGATTGGTAGAACATCTGAGTTTCTTTGGATATGTTGAGCCATATTTCTGGGAAGTGATGTCTGGTTTGTGCTCATATTCTTCATCAGCAGTTTCTTCTTTTCCAGATCAGAGTTGTGCAGCGGAGCAGTTTGGGAATGCTTCTGTTTTGTCTTTTCTGAATAGAAGAAGTGAGTTTGTTCTTCTGATGGTTGAAGAGTAGAGTTGGTGATCTTAGTCTTGGTTGATCTTGAGGAGATCGTTGTGTTGGTTTTTTTTTGGTTCTGTTTGTTTCTGGAGGCATCAACAAGAGTTGAGCTTATCAGTTTGGATATAGGCAGCCCGGGATCGTCAGAAGAGTTTTGGAGATAAGAGACGTAGGAATTTGGATTCCGGAGTCGGAGTTTTGTTTGGATCTCTTCTGTGTTTTGGTTGGATTGGTGTTTGGTTTTCAAGAGTTGAATTGCCAGTTTGAATAATTGGATGTATGAGTTTCACGTATCTCTGAGGGAGTACGTGTATAAGCTATCTCTGGTTGTGGAACCAGCTATTCAAGAAGGTTTAGTGGTTGAGTCAGACTCGTTTGTAGTCTGATATCTTGCCTAGTTCTATAGATCTAGATGAGTAGAAGCTCTGTAGCTTCGTAATTTAGATTGTTTGTATTTTGTAGGGAGAGTATCCCGGTATATATATGTACTTAGGGAAACTCGTGGGGATTCATCCAGAATTTATCTGGATAATTAAATTTGTTTGATTAGATAAATTGGTTGCTATGGTTGTTAGCATATGATTGATGTATGATTGTAATTTAAAATTTAAAAATTTTAAATGGGTTATTAAATTACTTTTGCTTTTAAATTTCGGGGACGAAATTCTTTTAAGGGGGGAGGAATGTGATATCCCGGAAATTTTAGCAATATCAATTTAATAATTTGTATTTAAAATTAAATTGATTTGATAAAATTTTGTTAATAAAAATTAACTTGATTTAATAATCCAATTAAATAAATGTGTAATTGATAAATTTTATCTTTTAAAAGCTAATAATTGTTTTTCCTATTTATAATGTATGTATATATATATATATATATATATATATATATATATATTGTGAATAGATAAGTTTTGATTTGTAGTTTAATGAACAAATAAAATATGGTTTTTAAAATTCTAATATTCATTTGATAATTTGAAGATTACTATTTTATTTAATAAATAACTAATTGGTTTAAAATACTTAAAGTAATTGTTTTAAATTGTATTTTAAACATAGTTTAAAATTTTATAAGATAAACAAAAGTTTATTTTATTTCTTTTTGAAATATAGCTTAATAATTATAATTTGGAATTATATGAAAATTTAAGATACTCTTTATATATTAAACATTAATTCTTTTAATTAAGATAAATAAGGTATGTAATTTATGATTTCTTTTATAAATGATTTAAAATTAATAAATATGTTATTTTCTAATAATAACAAATGTATAAATGTAGATATGTTTAAAAGACAAAATTATTATTGTCAAATTAAATATGTTAATATAAATTAGTTTTAAAATTGGATTTTAAATGTATAAATAGCATTTGAATTTGAATTCATTTTGAAATTCAAATTTTTAAACATATATGAATAACCATATTTAAATTTTGTAAGTGAGCTTTCTTGTTTTATAAATTGTTTTATTTCATTAAAAAGAAATATATATACATTTATTAATGAAACTACTATATATGTATTTAATAAAGAAAAGAGGATTTTTATTTATCTTTAAATTAAAAATAATAAGTAACATAAGTATAAAACAAATGTTAACATTTTAATCAATTAATGAGACAAGTGTAAACAATTAAACTACTTAATTTGACAAGTGTTGAAGATTTTAACAAGTGTCTTTTATTTTTATTTTTCTTTTATATTTTTAATAAATCATTTATACACTTATAAACATGTTTTTTTTCTTCACCCTTATTTTTTTTCTAATGTTCATTTTCTTCTAAGAAAAGAAAGATCTCAGCTGAAACAATTTGTTTCAGAAAACTCTCAAACCTGAAATCAAAACTGTAATCAAATCAATATCTTTTATTTCTTTTTCAAAATCAAAGCCTGCACTGAAATTCATTCAAAAGCAAATTGAATCTGGGTTTTTGTCTCCTGCAACCTGCAATTCCATATAAAAGAAAATGAAAGGGGCTCTGCATTTCAATATTTCTGGTAAAAAATAATAAAGCATATGTCTGCATGCATGTGCTAACAACTAGTTCAGAGTTCAAATGGCCTTCAAGCCTGCATACAAGTTTTTAACAGCAAGCTACTCAAGTTTTATCAAAAGAAATGAAGACATGGTATTTCAAATTAAAGATTTCAAGATCTCTCAAAACAGGGTTCAAAATTTATGCTCTGTCTTTCAAATGACAAGTGAGTAACTCTTTTTGAAATTTAAATATAAATTGTTGCTTAAATAGGTATGTTTGTGTATGCTATTTAGATTGCATGTTGATTTGTTTGCCTGTGCATATGATTTTAAATGTATTACTGAATATATGCATACAAAAATTTGATTGTATGTGACTGTGCTCTTATGATTCTAGTTCTAGATTCTTATACATATAAATAAAAACAAAATCCTCTTGTTCTTGTTTAAATTTTGTTAGGGATTAAATCCTGAAGCAAATGTGTTAATTATAACATAGTTTAGTTTAGAAATTTATTTAAGTAAAATAAAGTTGGGTGATGTCTCTGTAAATGGTATAACTTCAGAGTATGTTAAACAAAGATGAAACTCAAACATTATAAATTTTAAATACAGTGTTATAATCTGGAAACTTACACAAAAAGGTGAATTTTAAAACTAAAATCAAATTGTTTAGTTAGGGATTGAGACTGCAGTACCCATTTGAACTGAAATTGGGTTTTGGTCAATCTATGATGACCAAGTTAATTTGAATGTTTGGGGTTCATAGAGGTGGTAGAGCAGTGATCAGGGGATGTGGCAAAAATGTCAGGAAGTTGAACAGAGCCAGGTGGAGGCAATGGAAGGTGGATGGAGTTTGTTAACCTAGTTTTTAGGTACTGCAGTGATTTCTTTTGTATGGTGATTTCAGGCGACCGAGTGCGGTGATTTTTGTGGAGGTGGTGGCTTTGGTGTCGAAGAGGGGTAAGACGGAGTTTATTGGCCGCCGGTGACCGGTGGAGCGAGGACGTGATGTTTTTCAGGTTTGGGATATAATGGTGCCTGATGCTGCCAAGTTTGATTTGGGGCATTCGAATTTGATTCTTGATGTTTAGGTGGTTTCTGTTAGTCGTGATGTGCTGCAGTGATGATCGTCGACATGATAGTTGACTGGGTGGTTGTCGGAGGTGGCCAAGACCACCGTGCATATGCACGGTGAAGTATGGTGTGTCAGGTGTTTTGTGTGGGGTGCAGGGTAGTTTGTCTCGGGTTATACTCGAGTGAATACGAATTTTGCTCGAAGTTACCTAGTTTGCGACTCGAAGTTAAGAAAGAGAGGCTCGGGTACTTTTATGGGTTACAGGTTTCTCTGAGAAAAACCTGTTTAATTCCAAATTCAAGTTAGTTTAAATCTGAAGCCAGATTTGAAGCAGAATTTAAAACTTAAAATTTAGAAATGGATTTCAAACTGAGTTTGAATCCAAGTTTTTAGAATCTAATTTAAAAATTTTAAATTAAAATGTTTAAACAATCTTAAAGGGTTTAAATAGTTTAAATTAAAAGTAAAGCTTAAAATAAAAGTAAAGATTTAACTTAAATTTAAACTAGATTCAAATTCAAGATTGAATCATAATTTTGAAATAAAGCAAGATTTTAAATTTTAAATTGTTTAAAAACAACTTTGAATGTTAAAGTTAATTTAAATTATGGTTTGTATTTTAAAATGAATTTGGTTTTTTTAACTTCATTATAAAATAAGAAAATCTTTAGCATAAGTTTTTAAAAGGGTTTTTGAAATGTTTTTAAAATTTTATTTAAGTTAAGTTTGATTTCTTTAAAAAAATTAAATTTAAAATGTAATTTGAAACAATTTTGAGTTAAATTGTTTTAAGTTACTTTATTAATGATAAAGTAATCATGAATAAGAAATGTTTTATTTTTAAAGTAAATTTAAGATTTAATGATCTTTGTTTCATTAAAATTAATAATTTAAATAATTTAATTAATTAATTTGTTTAATTAATTAAAGATTTGAAATTAATTAAGGTTAATTAAATTAGTAATTAATTTAAGTTAATAACTAAAGAAAGGTAATTAAGAATTTATTAATAAGTTAATGAAGATCATTAACTTGTGATTATTTATTAATTAATTAATTAATGTAATTAATTTTGATAATTAATTGGATTAATTAATTTAGATAATCAATTATGAAACTTAATTAAGTATGATTACTTTATGGGAATAATTAAAGTTATTAATTACTCATTGTAATTAATTAATTTATTAATTGGGTTAGTTTAAATTAATTAATTAACTTTAATTAATTTAGGATAATCCTTGAATGGGTTGATAAGTAATCATTGAGAAATAATTACTTAGAGAAGTAATTAAGATAATAAATTACTGGAAGTAATTAATTGAAGTATGGTATTTTGGGATTAATTACTTTGTGTACATAATAATGAGGATAATTACTTTGTGAAAGTGACTAATAATTAATTACTTAGTGTAATTAATTTAAGTATTGATTGATTAAGTCATTTAAAAATAATTAAGCAATGTAATTAATTAAGAGTAATTAATTACTAATGAGATTAATCTAGGATGATTAATAAATATAATTAATTATTAAATGTAATTAATTAGGAGTAATTAAGGTTAGTTAATTACTGAATATGATTAATCAAAAGTGTTTAATAATTGTGGTTTAATTAAGGTTAATTACTTAATGTAATTAATTTAAATAAGTAATTAATTTAAATTTAATTAAGGATCATTAATTAATATAATTAATGATGTAATTAAGGATTAATTAATTAAGATTAATTAATCAATGATAAGTGATTAAGGAAGTAATTAATTAATGTAATTAATTAATTAATGAAGTAATTAAAGGTTAATTACTGATTTTGGTTAATTTGTAAAATTAATTAAAGATAATTACTTGAATGTAATTAAGGGATAATTAATCAAGGATGATTAATTAAGGTGATTAATTTGAGGATAATGATTTAATTGATTGATAATCAATTAAGGGTTAAGTAAGCAAGTTTTAAATGGTGAAGTAATTAATTTAATTCATTTTAAATTAATTAAAGATAGGTAATTAATTTAATTCACTTTAAATTAATTAGAGATAGAAGTAATTAATTTAATTCATTTTAAATTAATTATAGATGGTGTGATTATAGATCTTTGCTTATGAATGGATGATATAGTTTGCCCTGAATGGTTTGAATCTCAAACATGAGATAAATAGTGTTGTGTGGTATGGATGCATTGGTTGCATTATGATGATTATATGAGTTATCTATGGATGATGATAATATAGATTATCAATTTGTGATGATTACTGTTTATGATAATATTGATTATCTATTATGATGATGTGAATTATCTATCTGTGTGTATATAGATAGTTTAAACTGAACTGTTTTAAACTTAAAACAACTTAGACCTAAAAGACACGCTTTGGATTTCGATGAGACCGGGATCGGATTTCCATATTTGGAATCCGAAAACCACATCGATTCCAATTAACGTTAGGTCGTGAATCTAAGTGGAGCAAGTGAAGACTCAAGGTGTAAGGGCTATACGTCAGTATAACTCTGTGGGTGATTCCGTAATGAGTTTGACGGAATAGTGCTTATAGATTCGGGATAGTGAATCAGAGTGCAAGGGCTATGGTCGTTGACTCTGAGGGTGATTCCAATAATGAGTGCAACGAGCTAGTTCCTTCGGTTTCGTTCGAACCCGGAACGAACTTGTATGGATTGAATGCTTTCAGAACATCGTCAGGTGGACGATGAGCATTCTAAGATAGATGTGTCCTATAAAGGTAATCGTAACCTCAAGCCTCATCAACCGGGAATGGCTAAAACAGGAGAGGTGCAGCAAGGCTTCGTGGGTAGCCCCCACTTGAGAGCAAGATTTACTCCTGTCTAGAGGTCCCATTTTATTTCGGCTGTGTGGGCGGTTGGTCGCGACAACTGCCGGGGTTGTCTTGTTCGGAATTGTTCAGTAAGGAATGGGTCCGGCCTTGTGTTGCAGGGGAGTGGAAGTACTCCTCGGTACATTGATCTAGGCCACGTACTGTGACGGGCGGTACCCCAGTAGCCCTGCCATTGTATGGAATCCAAAATCCAATAAGTGCCAACGGTTTTGATTGTATTACCCACTTTTGTGGCTAGTAGCTGGAATTTAATAATGTAACAATTTCGGCTATTTCATATTTACTTGAAAACCCTAGACACTATTATAATATCATCGGATTTCCTATCAAATGTTTTGGTTAGCGTAAGGTAAAAACTTTTCCATGTTTATGTGTGGGAAGTCTTACGTGATACCTTTCGTTTCAAAGGTTTTTGAAAGTTAAGCAACTTTAACCTGTTACTCACACCAGACCCATGTATGACCCGGAGTTTATTTTTATTTTTCATAAACTCTTGGGTACTCAATTTTTTACGAGTAGCCAAGGGATTCAGGTTAGGATTCGGGTTAGCTTTGACGAATTATGGAGGAGCAATGGAGCAGAAGGCTTCTGCGTTAGATATATAGTATTCCGTTGTGTGTACAGTGTTGTCTCTGAGTTATTTGTGATGTTGTATTGAGTTGTATAACTAGACAAGTGTTTATAACTGTCTAGTATATGTTGTATTATTTGTGTAACTCTGATAGTGGTTGTAAACTATGTAAATATTTCATGTTATTAATATAATTTATTCGTTCCGCTGTTTAGATTCTGATGTGTCGTTTTCTTCTTCTTCTCTTTCTTTCTATTCTCTATCCCTTTCTTTCTTATTAGCGATGCGACTTCCTGGAGTCTGGAAGTTGGGTCGTGACATATAAATTACTCCCGAAGATATTTATTCAATCTAAATCTAAAACGAAACTCCGGTGGCTAAAGAAAAATTCAGAACAGCTCATAATAACAACAACACTGATAGTATAATCACATCAGAAATATCAGATATATAGCGGAAGACAAGTCTGGAATACATGCTACAACGATTGATAGTTCACATGAACAGAATGTATTTATACAAAGACAACATATATGAGACGATAGTCTATACACCAAAAATAAACGTCGAAGGCTATACAAAAGATGATATGTGATCCCAAAAGCTGAAGCTGCAACAGAATCAGAGATAGCAACTATCCTAAAATAACTCGGTCTGGCCCGAGTATTATTTAAAAGAAAATAATAAACGGATCAGTCTAATTTAAACTTTAGAATAAGTGTATGATAAACATCACTTAAGCAAATAATTATAATCTCGAATGAGATTATACAACATAAATGATCAACATAGTTCAATAAAGAAATCTCAATTTAAACACCATCAAAATCAGCTTTTAAATTCACAATTGAATTCAAAACAGCAATACGCAAATTTATAATCTCGGATGAGGCTATACACAAAATTATAATCTCGGATGAGGCTATACACAAAATTATAATCTTGGAAGAGACTATGCACAAGATTATAACCTCGGAAGAGACTATACACAAAATTATAATCTCAGAAGAGACTATACAACATAGTAATCAATAGAGTTTAAAGGAAGAAATCCCATTAAACATCATCAAAATAAATTTCCAAATTCACAATTGAATTCGAAACAGCAATATACAAAAATCTAGAAATCGGTCAAGATAACTAGAAAACCAGCATTCACGAAATCTAGAAATCAGAATAAGATAACTAGAAAATCAACGTAAAAGATGGATCGATCCCAGCAGATGGTGAGTTTTAGCTACGCCGCACGTGCATCTCATATGGCCGATGACTACCAAGTACTATAATTTTTGGCGTCCAACAAATGACCCGAAGGTCTAGTACTGGTATTGATCCCAAGGTCCATCATATGACCCGAAGGTCCAGCAGAGTGGATCGAAAGCCAAATGAAATCATCAAAATCATCAAATAGCAAAATATTTCAATCAACGAGTCCAGAATTAACCGAAATAGTAAAAGTGTGGTTCCATACTCTGCACTTTTGCTAAATCGTTTAAATCTCTTTATCGTTTCCTTGAAAGTGAAAAATTGTTTATTTTATATAAATAACATTTTACGTTCTCAAACGGACAAGTCCGGAATTAATCGAATCAGTAAAAGTAAGGGTTCATAGCCCTTAATTTTGCTGAAACGTTTAAATCGCTTCCTCATTCTTTTGAAAGCATACATTGTATAAAAAATTGGAAACAATATTATTTTAAAACGATTTTTAAAACACGTATTAAAACAGTAACAACTATAGCAATTTCGACGAGGAAATTATGCTTCACAAAACACCGTAAAAACGGATATCAAATCAGCGTTGCCGGATAATCGCTTAAAAATTCACTTTAAATTGACGGTTACTGAAGTAAAACAACAGTAATTTTTATTCGTCAAAAATCTCATAAAAACAACGCGCTTCAAAAATAAAATACCGGCGTAAAAATTCTGTTATAAAAATAACGGCAATAAATTTCGTTTTAAAACGAAACACCGGTTCAACGTAAACTAGTCAGTAGATTGCACCACTACGTATACAACAAAATTGGCACTACCTGGACTTGAGTGTAATGTATGCGAAATAGGTTACCACCAAATGCATGCACGAAATATATAAAAAAAACTAGACAATACTACCACATGCTAACACGTCTGCATTATTTTCAAGCAGCAAGTTTTTACGCATGCAAATGATGAAATTCACATTTTATATTTGTGTTCTCTACACCAATATTTGTTATTTTGGTTCGCACTGTTGGAAATAATTTTTGAGTACGGCAATAAGACAACAACATATAATGTTATGCCCAAGTACTATGTAATTATACTGTGACTATATAGCATTTGATTGGTCTAAGAACGGCCCAAAATACAGCTGTTTAACTATGCTTATCAAAAACAGCACTAACTTTTGTTATCATAATTAAGTTGATAAATTATTGGAAAGTGCACATAGAAAATGGTAAACAAATATCTTTTATGCCTCTTATGGTTTTTCATACAGGTTAGCTTTATTCATTGATTTAAGATCTTATATTCTTAAAAACAGGTCCCAATGGCAGTTGTATGATCTGCTAATTGTCAATATAATATGAAGTCTTTCAAAAAATAATTGTTTGTTTTCTTTCGAACAATATGCTCTGGATTTGTTAAACTTCTCAAAAGAAATCCTAGATATTCTAGCAATTTGAATGTTTTTACATCTTATTCTATCAATTTGAATGTTCTTATGTCTTATTTGGTCACACACATTGTAAAAGAAATATATACAACTACTTACATGCATACACGTCTGAGCCTGATATTTTTTACACAAATGATGAAATTTGCACTAGTGGAACTTGGATCTGGACATCTACACGTGTACACAATCATACTAGAAAATAGGAAGCAAAACACTAACTGTACTCCATTATTATACATGCACGAAGAAATCAGGACCGAGACAATGCAAACTGGCATACGAAAGTGGACAGACAGAGCATGCATATGCAACAACTTGATGAATATACATACATGCGTGAATATTTAAGTGGAGTGGAACCAATAGGAGTACAACAGTGCAGATCACACAGTCAAAACCCAAGATGGATCAACTACAACATAGCAATGTGAATGAACAAGACTCAAGTGGTAACAAATAGACCAGTGAAAAGCAAAAGGTCAAGTGAACAAATTTCCAGTGCTCCAAAATGAAAGACAGACAATTGAATCAGAAAAAAGAACAAATAAAGCGGAGACCAGTATCAGGGCACAACTAAAGATTAGAAACGTGAGTTTTACTCACCTAAAGTTTTCTTCACAACTCGATTGCTACTGGAACCACTTGGAGTTATTTATAGATCTGCCATTAATACACTCCCGAGCTCATGAAGCTAAAATGATGGAATGAAAAATGATGCAGCTCTTTCTACTTCTTACAAAGATTGTGCACAAGTCAAAAGGAGATGTGTGTTGACCAATAACTTGTACCAATGCATTAAATGAAACGTGTACAAAATGAGAAAAGGACTCACAACAAATAAAACAATGATGACAGCAAATGCATAATTGTTCACTACTTTGCTTTTGAAGTGGACATCACATGAAGTGATCACCATTTGAATTGGACCTAATTGTTTACACGGGAATGAATTATGCAATTCATTTCAACTGCTAACACTTGCAAGAATTCAAATGACTTTGTAAATTATATATAGTATTTTTTTTCAAAATCCAATTTAAAATTCCTATTTTAAATTTTTATTTCGGCGGTAATAAAATCGCAGTTGTTACAAGAATTCTTAAAGCACTTAGTGGGCAATAAATACAAAATCCTCTTCTATATGATAAAAATATCTCATAAAAACTTTATGAATATTATTTTCTCATTTTAAGAACAAAATCCAGTTATACTTGTAAATATCTTATGAAAAAGATTGGCAAAATTTTCAAATTGTTGTTTTCATCCAAAATCAATGAATACAAGGGTGGTCGCATCGAAATATTTGTAGAATACTCGATTCATAAGATGGATGAAATAAACTGGACAACTCGAATGACATAACAAGTCATTCATAAGAATCATAATGAGTTCGGAATGCGGTAAGTGAAACACTATCCTCCGTAACTCGTAACTGATGAAAACCGGTGGCAAGGTCGAGCAACAGACCTTAGCACCACTCACTAGATCGATTAGGTGGTAATCCTAAGACAAGCTCAAAAATATCGGAAAATTCACAAACTACATGAATGAGGGAAATAACATTTTCCTCATCATGTGGGTTCAAAGAATAAAATTATGCCGCCGAATTGGAAATCAAAATCATTAAAAACAATAGAAATCTACTTAACAAATTGACAATGTCGAAGATGGATAGTCCTCTCAGGACATAGGATATGGGCTTCATAATGATTAAGCCAATCCTTTCTCAAAAATCAATTTCGAAGCCTAAGTAGTGCATAACATACAAATCGGCTTGAAAAATCACAGAAATCGCATAAAATAATCTTGACATCTTCACATAGTAAACTGAGTGTTGCGGATCCACCAATCGGATTAGCAATTCTCAACGAAGTCATCAACCCAAAATGTTTAAAGAGAAAAAATATCAACATATTCTTTAGATATAAACATGATGAGATGAACCCATATCAATAAGAACTCGAATAGGATAATCACAAAACAAATGTCATCAAGGACTGAATGAGAAATACCTTGACCATGAGAGGTGTTACTAGGAGCTTGCACAAAATTCAGCTCTCCCTCTCTCTTGCTTTGAAGTTTTAGACATGAAGACATATAATGATCCGACCCTTTGCAATAGCGGCAAGAAATAGGCCTTGGACCCCAATTTTTATAGTGGTCCTTAAAGCCACAATTGTAGCATTCTCCACGATTAGGGATCGGAGTCTTTGCTATCAAAGTAACTTGCTTCACTCTCTTGTTAGGATTAGGACTTTCAAACTTAATAAAGGGATGCCTTTTCTTATTGACTCCCACAATCTCAACATCGTTTTCTTTGTTGGTCTCTTCAAGTCGAAGAGCGAAATCTACAAGCTGATTGAAAGAAACTTATAGTTTCAGAAGCAAAGGATTTTTAAGGTTCTTATTCAACCTATAGACAAACCTTTGATTTTTCTTTAATGGGTCATTAATATACTGGACCTCATATTTAGAGAGAGATTCGAAAGATGCGACGTAATCATAGAAGATTTACCTTGAACAAGGTCAATAAGGCGCCGGGCCAAAGTTACCTTTTCAGCCTCCGACACAAATTTCAATTCGAATCTTTCCCGGAATTGCTCCCAAGTAAGATCTGCTTCAACAATTTCAAAAACCAAAAGCTCATACCAATCTAACTCTCTTTCTTGGAGCATGCTAAAAGCCACTTAGACTTGATGTATATCAGCGAGATTCATGTGAGAAAAGATGTGGTCGGATGATCTAAGCCAAGCTTGGATTTTTATAACACTTTCGGATCCCCTGAATGGCTTTCCACCCAAATTGGTATAGTCTCTGCATAAGCATGCAAACCCAGATCCAGGATGAGTAGGCTCTATAATAGGTCCGATAGCTTGAGAATTCTTTACATGATCTAAAAGCTGTTGGACAGACATGAATACTCCATTCTGAGGAGTAGCACAAGTTTAACCGGAGCTGGGACGGCCTGGTCTAACCATTTCTCTTCTTTCAGAAAGAAAGAAAAAAGAGGAAAAGGTTAATCTCAGAATGAATGTCAAACAATCATGATTGATAAAACAAGGCATCATAAAAGATAATAGGATAGAATGGGTCCTAAGACTCGGATAAATTCTAAGGCACGACTCCTAAGAAGGACTTAGGACAATGATCCTTGCTAGATTATTCTACATTGTTCCAAAGTTTGGCTCTGATAGCATGCTGTGACGGTCTACCTCTATTCTCACGCTAGCCAAGGACACTACGAGGTAATGCCATCGACTAGCACAAAGAATAAGGCTGTTGAGGAGCGACCCTCCATGTAATTGCTTTGTGTGAGTACCGATATGTCAGATAGTGTAACATGCATTTCATTTCAAGAGGAAACCCGACATATCAAGCACAAACTCAATGCTACTGCACAGTGGCTAAGTGTCTTCAGAAACAAATATAAAATAAGCATAACACAAATCAGTCACAGATATTCATATCACTAAAGCGGAAACAGATATGAATATATCACATAAAAGTGTACATCAAAGTAGGGGTAATGCAAGATCCACTACAGCAAAATAGAATAAATACAAGTGCTAGGCAAAATAATATGTATACATCAAGGAGTCTCTATCTCTAATGTATAATAACAAAAACTACTAAACTTGAGTAGTTAGAGTAGTTAGCCAAAAATCCAAAGCTAGTCTTAGCTAAGGAGTCAAGCAGAAGCACCTGTAACATCTCGGTCTGACCCGAGTATTATTTAATAAGAAAATAATAAATGGATCGGTCTAGCTATAAATATCAGATAAAATGAGATACGATAAGAGATATGACTAAAACGTGTGCTATCAATGATGCCATACTGTGACATGTATACATTTAACAACAACAAAATCATACAATATCTCAAAAATCTCAAACACGAAAAATAATGTCATATTCTTTAAATTATTTTCCAAAACACAAATATTGACGAACATATCAATGTAAATCTCAAAAATTTGGCGAAACACAAATTCTAGAAATCATCAATTAGAAATCCGGAAAACATAAACGAGCCGAAGCTCCTCCAAATGAGCCGAAGCTCCTCCAAACAGGGTATGCTCCCCCATTGCGGACTATGAGCCGAAGCTCCTCCAAATTACCGAAGCTCCTCAAAATGAGCCGAAGCTCCTCCAAATCGAGGTTAGTCCCCCCAGGTGGGCGAAGAGAGACAAAGCTCAACATAACGGGGTATTGTCCACCCACGTGGATGAAGAGACATCGCACATCGCTAGTCTAAATCACAAAATGATCATCTTCAATCAACAAGAAGTGTGGATTACATTAAGCTAGTAAATAAATGAGTTTAGCTTCATGTCCCATAACCACTTTCTTAACTTAAATATTTACGAACAAGTTGTAAATTTCCACTCGAAAATTGTTACAAGATTTTCAATCGAACAAGTCCAAAAATTAACCGACGAAGTAAATGCAAGCATTTCATACCACTTGTTTTGCTAAGTGTTTAATAAGATTTCTCAAACGAATACGGTAAAGGTTTGTGTATACTAATAGGTTGGAAAATGGTTTTATAAACGAGCTTTGTATTAAAAATAGAGTTGAAATCATCCTTATGAAATAGTTTGATTATTTACTACTAATATAGAAACCTTTGTATTTCAAAGTGACAAGTCACAGAAATGATTGTAGAAATAATCCATCACCAAAAATTCACATTCGAATACGTGAATTAAATCCAAAGAAGTCGATACAAAATCCATCAAAATGGATATTCTCGAAATCCCCAAAAAAGAAGTTATCAAAGTCATCAAAGAGGATAACAACAAATCAGATCCACTAGAATCAATTAAAAATTGGAAACCCATACAAAAAGAAACATTGGCTGAGACAGCAGATTCAGTCGACTGGACCATAATGGTCAGTTTACTGAACTATGCCTGGAAAACTTTTGGTTTACAGGTTCAGTCGACTGGACCATAAGGGTCAGTTGACTGATACCGGATTAGGAAAATTCATGGGCTCTGTTCAGTCGACTGACTTCCTAGTTCATTCGACTGAGCTGGAATTTCCATTATTTTCAGCCTAGCCCCAATGAAGGGGGAAAACCAATCGGAGGCGATCGAACGAGCAATGACGACTACGGATTTATGCCACGCAACAACCCAGCCTTATACGCTCTTCGACACAGCACAAAAACATGTCCAAACATCCATAGTAGGATTTTCATAAATTGGACTACAAGAATAAAAAATTGGAAAATTCACCAAATCCATTCAAATCAAAAGCAAATGAACATGATTAGATGTTAGGAATTCATACCTAAACACAAAGAAGGTTGGACATAGATGTGAGTTCAAAAACTCACCTTTTTCTCAGAAATACAAGTGAGAAGCTATAAGGCAAGGGAAGAACGATCACTCTTCAATTTTAAACCAAGAAGCTTCAATCTAAGCTCATAAGAAAGACATTTCCTAAGTTAGGGTTTAGGAAATTTCTGAAATTGAAGAGGAATTGAGATGTAGAAGATGAAGAGAATGCTTACCTAAGCTTTCTCCTTGATTTCTAGCTTGAAATTGATAATTCCTAAGAAAATTAGGGCTTATGAATTCCTAATTTCTTTTCTCTTCACCTATTTTTACTAAAGCTTGAGTGTTAGGAAATATTATGAAGGAATGAAGAGGAGTGGAGTGGAATTGGGTTAATATGTGGGGTTAATGGGCTGAAATCCAAACCCAAAGCCCTAAATGCAAACATCAAAATTTTAACCAACCGCAAACATATCGATGCTTATACCTAAAAAGGCCGCAAATGCCATTTTGAACTCAATGGAAGTGATCTCGAGTCCTAATTCGACTGTTTGCAAAAAGTAGTATTTCGGACTTTAATCCGGCTAACGATGCTATGTTTAAATAAAATATTTAAATGTATAATCTTAAAATACACGGGTTGTTACACCCTATTATAGCTATATTTCATAACAAGTATTTATCTAATTCATACTAAAATATAATTATGACTATTTTTCGATCGACATCGAAAATAGCTGCAATTTCATAAATAATGCACATTATATTTTATGAAAATATTTTTTGTAATTTGAAGCAACCACTAAGTGCTATATGGCATGCTCCCACTATTACACCATAAACCATAATAGCATACCGAATTTAAAGGTCCATCATTCACTTAATATAGATTATTTATTTTATATTCTGCAATCAGTTTATAATGAGGAGTTCTTTGATCAAATATCTTGAACTTAAAGAAATAATTTCATTAGCAAAACAATTTTTTGTATGAAAACAAATTTCGAAAAAGAAATCATAATTCTCATTCCAGTGTTAAGTATCAATTATTATTACAAATCTCATTTTCTATGTTTCTTTATAAAGTAGAAGTGACTATTCACTCTCTTCATCCTAACTATACGTTAAATCATATCTACTCTTGTATACTCATTTTTCTTTCTACATGGTTAAACCATTAACAAGGAAACCATTTCTACAATATCTAATGAGCTCTTTGGAAAAGCGCATTTGATTATCCTTTGACATTTAAGGACATTAAATATGTTTCACTTTACATAAACTGATCAATAGTTGATATTTCAGCAACCGAGTTCTTAGACCTATCTTGTAGTTTTGGCCTAATGTTACATTTAACGCAATATGATCTTTATTATATTCAATCAAATTGAATACTTAATCTCATAGTACATTTTATTTGTTTGCTTCAAATGAACTAATTTTGTTAAAGTATTGTATATTACGAAATGTGACCGTTCACCATATAACACTTATTTACGATAGTATACGGATCAAATATCCATATTCTTGTATTGCTTTGAGTTCGAAACTCGTAATATGCAATACGCAGCCTCGAGCAAATAAACATGTAAGTGACCAAATAATGAACATATTAAGTAGTTATAAAATTAGGTACATGCATGGATGTAGAAAATATTAACATGCAATAAGTATTTATTGGTAAGTGTACATATGAGTGTGTATTATATTTTTATTTGTTCATCTTCAATTCATTTCAATTATATTTTAATCGACGAACATCTGATCAATCATATTAGATGCATAAATTTATCAATGTAGATTATTCTAACATTATATAGTATATATTCTTAAAATATTTAAAAACTTAAATGATATCATTTCATTATTCTAATAAGGCCCCCACTAGTCTTTTATGTTTCTCCAAAACCCTAAAAAAAGCATAGAAGTCTTTCGACTTCGCTATTGGGTGTTAGGACTCGTCTATCTTGGGATTTTGACCTTGAGTTTGCTCAATAAGTCATAGCCCCACAAACGATGGATAACTCCATATCGGTTGTATCATATACAGCTCCTAACTCATGGTTCCTTGTCCAAATCTCATTTCAACCTTGAGTTTGCTCAACAAATTAAAAAATATTATTTCCTTGCACCTACCATTTCGTGATGGCCTAATTATAGTATATACTATAACACGTTGAGTTTGCTCAAGAAATACATATAGTTATCTTACCTCATCTAGTTAACTACACATAATTCTAGCTTGAATTTTCTCGATAACCAAAGAGTATGCAAGTAATTTATTAATATATAAATGATAAAAGACAACGTCACATTAAAAATTTATAATCTTTAACAAGATACTTGAGTGATATCGGCTGATGTGTTAATGTACTCCTTATAAATACCCTCATGTTTCAAGCATCGGACACATCTGAAATCGCGATATACGTACGATGTGTATGTATTTATTCCCTAAGTTTGTTTGAGTTTCTTAATGTTCCAGTTTTGATTTGTACATTCATATTATATTGGTTTAATTATTATATAACTTTTACATTTCATTAACTTATATAATAATTTTATGTATAACATTATATTAATTAAATCATATTTAATTAATTAACTTTTAATTAATTTTATATTTTTCCAATATTGTATAACACATGCATCTTATATATTTGTGTATTTTTATTTAATTAATTAACCTTTAATTAATATATTTAACTAAAAAATTAGTTAAATTATATTTATTTCAAAAATTTATTTTGCATACATATATGTGTACTTATCTTATCTTAAAGACTTTTACACAACATAACATATGTCAATATATAAAATACATGCATATAAGTATTAATTAATTAACTTATTTTATTAGTTTATTTTATTAATCGTATTGATAAATTTCAAAATTTGAAATTAATATTTACCTATTTTCGAACATTTAAAATTTTTCACTATCTTTTCAAACATTCTGAAAATTTATGTTATATTATAACCTTTATAACAAACATGATTCATTTTAAATTTAACCCTTAAATTTAAAATCTTTACTTCAATTTCAAAAAAATCATTTTGAAAATTAGCCCGAGGCCTAATTTAAATTGGGCTTTTTCTATTAGGGACAACTTTTGGGCTCACTTCACCTATCATCCTTGGTCGGTAATCAGGTAAGACATGGTATCTGATCACCCAATTCCAATCCTAAATACTGTATTAAGTAGGCATGCCAAATTATTCCGCCCTAACATGACTAACGTAGACCATATGAATTATCGGGCTCTTATACCATTGAAGGAATTGTGCTAGCCTACAGTGGAGTTAAAGGGTAAATTCAAAAAAATTCTTTATTGGATCTTTATTGGGTCTATGTAGTAAATTTATTTATACGTTTCTAAATTTTCCTTTTAAGATCATTTTAATTTTATTATAATTATTTTAAAATTAGTTCAAGTTAATTTTAATAATTATTTATTATGACAAACAAATCAAATGCACCTATATGTATTATGTAACTACAGCATACGAAAAGTATACATAGTTAAAGTGTAACGACCCGTATTTTTAATAATTAAAATTATTAAATTAAATAAGATTTTTGAAATTTAATATTGTGGGAAATTAAAATTTATGATTTATTTATGAGAACATAATTAGCATATGATTTAATAATGTTGTTTGAATGCTATTGACAACTATTTTAATGTAATTTCAATCAATTAAAGTAATTGTAAAGTTAATTTGGTTATAATTTATAAATAAAGAAATAAATTAAATATTGTATCTAATTGTAAGATTTTATGTAATTAATTGAAACTGGTTAATATAGAATGGAATTAATATTTGTTAAGTAATTTACAACCTTTGGTTGTAAACAATAGGCTAACAGAGGTGAATATTAATGTATAACAATTGATTTTTTATCATCTTGATATTTAATCCATTTGAAATTAATTGTAAATCAACTGAAATTAATGAAATTAAATATTATAGTTAAATATGAGTTTAAGTGATAAGTGTAGAATATGAACGTAATAAAATGTAAACTAATGTTAATTATATTCATAAGGTTTTGGTTGATTTAATAATAAAAATGTAAATTGAAATAAAAGTATTGGAAATTAAAATATAATTAACTGGGATTTTACTCTAGTTGTAATTGAACACTGTAATTAGTGCAATATTTAAATATTGAGGTTGACATGGAAAATTTGTTTTAAAAGATTTTAAATTTATATGCAATCAAGAATGATGAAAATGGTTAAATTTTAAATTTGAATTTAAAGGTGATTAAATCAATTTAATAATAATTTATTCAATTAGTGTGAAAATATCCATTTTGGCCATTATTCTTGATTTCGACGAAACCAGTTTATCGAATCCATAATAGTGAATTATTATAAGATTTCAAGTTTCACAGCTATCAGAGTTATCGTTTGATCGTTAAAGCTTAAAACGCATAGAAATCGATTAATGGAATTTAAATGAATATAATCTGATTTTAAAATCTAACTTCTGTATACAATGGAATTAGGGTTTGAAACTAGTTCCATTAAATGTAAAAATATTGAAAACCTATATTTTGATATATTGGACGACGTATTTTTGTTTCGGGAACAGAATGGGCTTTACAGGTTCGCGTAATCGTTACAACCAATTCGATCTATACAATCCATTCTGATCCATCATTGACTATATCCAGGCTGTTATAAACCCTAGTAGCCTTACTATTTTATATTGTCTATACGTACATTTCTTTCTCATCTCCTCTTTCCAATGGCAGACAACCCAAACCCTAGTTTCAATTTTAAATCAATCTCCAAAAATTAAACTCCTCAAACTATGTCATGTTATATATCGTTGGAAATCTCTCAACGAATGCAATCTATTACTGCAATTCTTTTTTTATTATTTGATGCATCATTTGGCTAGAAATAGTTAGAGAAGTCTCGGTCCTCCATAGGATATGGTCTCGTTTAATGGTGGATCTTCGTCGATGGGTCGATCGGAGGGCACCATATTATAGAGGGCGTTGAGGCAAGTTGATCTATATGGTTTACAAGGTCTTATGGTCTCTTGATCGCCTGAATTTGGTGAGTATAGTGTGGCGGCGGCGGAGCCTGGACTTATGGCCGGACGTGGTTGTACTGACTTGGGTTGGGCGGCGTTATGTGGGCATTCGCATGGTGGTGGCTGATTGAAGTGCAGGAGGTCATGGTGGCAATGGTTTATGCTGGCGGCTGTGTGATGTTCGAATAGGGTGTTGTAGGGTTTGCTTGTGTGGAACGTAAGCGGAAGGTAAGCGTAAATTACTACTATGCCTTTGTTTTAATTCAATTTAAAATTTAAAATTTTTAAAAAGTTCTAACCCCAATAATATTTTCATACGAGCTCGGATTGACGCGCAGTTTTCTCTATTGTGATTGTATCAAAATTCTGGATAATATAGACTAGTTTGGCTGAATTCTGAGACCGTTCAATTTTATACCTTAATTGGATTTTTAAATCGACGATAGATTAAAGGTGAGTGATTTAACCCACTCGTAAGTATTAAACCTTCTTACGTTACTTGAATTAAATTTATAATCTAATAAAAAATTTATTTATTGCTGTTTGCTAGTTTAATTTGACTTTTTAATTGAAATTGAATTTATATTGATTTAATTTTCCATTAATTTAAATTGTTAGTTAAATACTAATGATGATAACTAGTTAATTATTGTGATTTATTGGTTGATTTGAATGATCATTGTGATGGATGCCTAATTGTTGACATTTTGGATGATTTGAAGTTATGTTTATTTTATGTGTTGTTATTACATTGCAAGTTCCCTTTGTTATTGTTATAAAATTCGCTGTGGGTTGAAATGATACATACCTGAATGACCTTATAGGTTAGAGAAAAATCATGGATTGAAATGATAAACCCGAGCGATTTTATGGATTTGGAGGATTGTGATTCGGGATGTGGGTTGATATGATACATATCCGGAAATTTAAATTTATTGCGGGTTGAAATGATATCTGTATCACTTGACCATAGGGTAGAAAATTATGTATGGACACCGTTGGTGTAACAACCCTGGTTTTAATAATTACCTATTAATATTAAATTATAACGATAGTAATAATTTAATATCGAGAATTAAATACAATTGGAGTTTGAAATTGTTTATTTGAAATAAACAATGGATTTTGGGATTTAATTGTGAAAATAAAGTTAGAACTTTATTTTGTTTAGTCTGGGTTATTAATAAATGGGAAATGATTTTATTTAGGTGAAAATTCAATAATTATAGTAATTATTTCCCATTTACTTCTCTTAATAATTTTTAAAAGAAGTAATTGATTTTATAAATGGTTTATTTAAATAAAAAGATGTAAATTGTTTTTAAAATATGTTTTGGCTATAAATAAAGTTTAGAAATGATTTGAAATATTTTTCTATGTGAGAAAACTATTTTATAGAAGTTTAATATATGGACTTTTGCATTTTTATATGAGTAATTAGCGTATTTTTGGAAACTAAGGTTTTTAAAAATAAAAATACTTTAAAAATATAAATTAATCTTTTTATATTTTGGAAATATTTTATTAGTTACGTTCGTAAGTTTACAAATTTTATTTGTATGAAAATTGGAAGAAAATGGCTTTTGTTCTTTTATATAATGTAAATAGGAAGCCTTTTGATTTAAATGTTGAATAAATAACCTTAGCCATTTTATTTCTTTTGATTAGTGGGCCTTAAGCCCATTTGGTCACTTAGGCTATAGAAAGAAATGAGAAATATCTCATCTTCCTTCTACGTACAACTATTTTCTCTTTACTGTAAGAAACTCTAGAATGAAGGAAACTAAACCTCTTAGCAAACCCTAACCAAAATTTTCAAATTAGAACTCAAATCTTGTGTTTTTAAAATCAAATTGAAGCTAAATCTACAGATAATTGAATCTAAACCTAATATTTCATCAAAAATCCAAATTTTGTGATGATGGTCTGTAAATGCTTTGCTCTTTCTTGCATGTCCTAGTTTCTTAGTTTTACAGGCTTCTGAGACCTAAATTCGAGCAAAGCTCCAACCTTTCAGCCAATAATCCAGTTTTTTCATTGATATAGAGATGTGAGTTGAATAACTCACATCTCTAGCAAAAAAAATAGTTAAGTGCTTGATTCTGTGCAAAAATAGTTACTGTAATCGTTCTTTTGTTCATAGTTTTCTTCTTGTGAAAATTAGTTCTTGGTTGCATCTTTGAGCAATTGTAATTTTCAATTCCGGCATTGAAATGCTGCCAGATTTTCTTTTGTTTATAATTTATGTATTATGCTACTTGCCTGCAAAATTTGGTTGGAAAATAATCCAATTTTCTATGTAAAAGGTTGGCTTGAAAATCGGTTTGTAGCAGGAAAATCAACTGGAACAAATAATCGCGTGAGAAGCTTGCCTAGGTCGACCACCAGTTCAACTAGGCCTACTCTTAGGTCGAGTGTTTGGTCGACCAAGGGACAAGGGAGGTCGACCCGGCGGTCGACCTAAGGGGAAATTGTCCCCATGTTCAATTTTTGTTGCTTCCTTTTTTTTCCGCTTTCGTTTCCAGCTTGTTTCTGGACTTCTACTTCTTATTTTCGAGATATAATAGTGTTATTGTCACAATCCGATTTTTCGACGCCCGTGTATTAAATGCCGGACAATTGAATGTTGGAAAAACAGACCATAAGGGAAAGAAAAAGGAGGTGGAAGAAGAAATAGAAACAACATAAGAATCTCACAAATGCAGCGGAATAATAGATATTAACTGATCTTCATACAAAAAGCACTATATCTATGTTATACATTACAACATCAGAGTACCACACCATGAACAGCAAGATACTGGACAGTTATATTAACTTGTCCCCACGAAAGCTGACCACACAGCATACCAAACACAAGAGAAATAAGATAGATACGTGTGATACGTCTTGCCATCCAGCACATCCCCTGAGCTCCATAGCAGTCCATCCAGAATATATACTCTATAATACTCGGTTTGACCTGAGAATTATAGTAAAATAATACTCGAGTCAGTTTGGAATACCAGCGTGATAAAACACACTCAATCAGATTATTGAAGTTCCAAATCCTTTGAAATCAAAGGTATGCGTAAGACCACGCCACAAATAAACATGATGGGTTTTTACTTTACAATAACCAAAACATTTTTATCAAATCCGTCTGATATTATAATAGTGTCTATAGAAAGTAAAATAGAATCTAGCTGAAATGCTTACATCTCACGTTTCAGCATAGTTGGGCACAATCAAAACTGTATAGGCGCTTATTGGAGATTGGATTCCATACAATGGCAGGGCTACTGGGGTACCGCCCATTACAATACCTGGTCTAGATCAAAGTACCAAGGATCCCCCATGATCCCCTACAACATAAGACTGGAGCTACCCCCTACTGGATAGTTCGAGTAAGATCATCCCACGGTGGGATCAGCAACCGCCCGCACAGTCGAATAAAAAGGGACATCTAGACAGAGATGACCTTACCCTAATTGGTTGCTAGCCAATTAGCCTTGCTGCACCTTCCTTGTTTTAGCCATTCCCGATTGATGAGGCTTGAGGTTATGCGTTACCTTTTTAGCAAAAATACACTTAGAATGCTCAGCGTCCCCTGACAATTTTCTGATAGCACTTGTCCATAAAAGTCCGTTCTCGGTCCGAACAAACCGAAGGCACTACTCATACTACATCCATTTTGGAATCACCCTTAGGATTAGTAGTGGTTAGCCCTTGCACTTCACTGCTCCACCTTCGACTCCAAGCTCTTTTCTTCCTCGGGAAAACGTTCAAACCAGATCGAAGTGGTTTTCAGGAAATTAATCCCGTTCTCGGTCTCTTCGAAACTATTAGCGCATTCACCAATATTGATAGTCGGTTATTTAACTATCATGTAACATCCACAAATAACCATCAGGCCTTAATAATTTCCCTAATTATTTATTTTAAAATACCTCCGTAAGATATTTTTCTACACTTCAACCCTTTGAAAATAGTTTTCAACCACTTTTCTCTCGCGGAATAAATTTCCAGCCAATTGTTTTATTTCTAGTGAAAATCACCAAGTCTTAATACTTTAGATTTTTAAATAGTTTAAATCACTTTATCCAAAAATATATACTTTAAAACACTTAAAATAAAAATACTTAAAACACCTTATTTAAAATACTAGTAATGAAATTTTATAATAACTTCTCATGTAAAACTTAAGCCAAAACTAATTTTTTAAAATAAAAGTTAATCTATGCGGTATAAATATTAAATAATTATCTTTTAAATCATAATACTACTTAAACCTTTAAAATAATTTACTTATATAATTACCTTAATAAATATTTACTTTTAATTCAAAATATACCATTTAAGACTTTTTTCCTTTCATGGCGCCTCTTCGTTGTCCTATCCCTCGTTTCCCGTTTCCTGACACAAGTACCATTCCTTCTTCGTCCTCACTTCCATCAGTCACAACCATCCCTTCGTACATATCATCTTCTCCACCAACATACTCTACCATCCCTCCTCTGCCTGAACCGCCGCCTATTCCCAATGCTGTCTCTCCCTCACTCCTCGGCCCCCGACCATTTCCACGTTCATCTTTTCTTCCTCCTCCTCCTTCTCAGCCTCTTTGGAATTATTTATTTAAAGCCAAACCGCGCAATGCTGGTCACTTCGAACCTGTCTCTTTCCCGTTAGTTTATGATGAAGGTGCTCTTGTTCCTCCCGTTGAAGTCATTAATGCCGGTAATGTTGTTTGGGGTCACTGTCTTGTTGGATTCTTTCTTGACATCCCACTCCCATACATGGTCGTCTTGCGCCACCTTAAGCAGGTTTGGCGACTTAAAGGTTCGATTGAAGTAAAGTCAGATGGTTGCTTGTTCCTCTTCAATCTGTCTTCTGATGAAGATAGAAGGAAGATAATCCATTCTGACCCAATCGTGATTAGGAACAAGTTGTTCATTGTTAAGGAATGGGATCCAACAATTGGAAATAGTGTTAGCACCATCAAGTCTGTTCCTGTTTGGTTGAAGCTTTCCAACATTCCCCTGTACTGCTGGTCACATATTGGAATAAATTGGTTAGCTTCTCGACTGGGTAAATTCCTTTGTATGGATGATAATACAGAAAAGTTGGAAAGGATTGGCTTTGCTAAATGCTTAGTTGAAGTTACTGCGTGCACTGAGTTGCCAGATTCGTTCATGGTTAAACTACTGGATGGCTCTGAGCAGCAAGTCAGAGTTTAATATTTGTGGAAGCCACTCATTTGTGGTGAATGTAAAAATTTTGGGCATCAGTCTTCATGTTGCCATATGTTGAAGACCACAATGCCTATTCTGTCGTGGACACTCTAGCTGCTAACGGTGAAATGAAATTTTCACAAGAGGGTAAAGAAAATAATTCCAATGGTAATGGTGACCTCAGAAATGTTGGTACTAAAGGAGGATGGAAGAAAGTTCCATTAAAGAAAGTCAAAGATCACAAGTTTAAGAAAATGAATAACAACACTGTAACAAAACAAACTGATAATGAAATAGATCATTTCAAAGTCAAGTCTTCGAAAATGCTTCTGATCCCTGAAGCAAATTCTGAAGGAAGGACAGATGTGCATATTCTTGTGCATATCAATACTGTTGATGGTTTAAATGCTGTAGGAGGTAATCCCGAAGTACACATGCAAGAACATCCTCATTTACCTGAAGTAAACATGCAAGAAGTTCGATTGTTTCCCGAAGCAGAATTGAATGCTAACCCATTTACTGTTCTTATGCAAGATACAACTGAGCTTACTGATAATGATTTAATCACAAACACTTTCAAGGATGGTGAGGTTTGTTTTCTTAGGATCCAAGAAGCATGTTCCAACTGCTGCTTCTATCACTTCACCATCAATTCCTTTGTAATTAGTGGAAACACCATCTTCTTTTGAAGTTGAATTGGAAATTCAGAAAACAAGGTTGTCAACTATTGCAAAAAATTTATGCACACCTTCTTCTGGCCAATCAAATCCAAGATCTATCAATTCCCATGCAAAGGTGGTATTTACCAATCTGGATTCACCATCACTTGAACAAGCTTTCATAAATCAAATTGAGAACTTCATTTTTGACTTATTCAAACCATCTCCTCTTTCTAATACTCCCTCTACCTCCTCTCCTCAGTCTAATTCTCCCATACTAATCCCTTCATCTTATACATTTCACGGTTCTATTCCTGGGTGGGTCTCTCCTCCTACTCATCTGAATAAGCAAAATCCCAGTGCAATGAGGTCATCCTCATTAGCAGCTAAACTTAAGTCTATAAGATCTGATCCTTCTACAACTAGGAGTAAGGCAAGTGTGCTTCACCTTTCAACATAGTTTTTAATGAATAATATTGCATCATGGAATATCAGAGGAGCTCATAATCCAATAAAACTTGACCAAGTTAAGTCTCCGATCAATGTCCACAATATTAAGATTTTTACAATCCTGGAAACCAAACTATCTCTTCTTTTGTCACTAAAAGCAGCTAACTATATCAACCCATCTTGGCATGTCCATCGTAATCTGGATAATGCTGCCTATGGAAGGATCCTTACTGTCCATGATCCCCACTTCTACACTCTCTTCCCTATTCTATCTACATCCCAGCTTATCCACTTTCAAGTCTTATTCCTTCCTCTCCAAATCTCTTTCTACTTGACTTTTGTATATGCTCGAATGCTAAAGCCTCTAGGCAATCTCTTCTAAATCTCCTCCCATCATTAAGACAGAACACTCACCCTTGGCTTGTCCTAGGTGATTTCAACTGTTGTTACAACCTATATGATAAAGTTGGTGGGCAACCATTAATGCCAAGGGATATTGCCCCCCTAAATAACTCCATTTCAGACTCTGATCTAATTCCCAAAGTTCGAACTGGTGTGCCTTTCTCGTGGAACAACAGAAGCCAGTATGGACATCGAACTTATACCAACATTGATTTGTCTTTTTGTAATGATACAGCTTTAACCATGTGGCCAACCATCTCAGCCCATCTGCCTCATCCTATCTTATCTGACCACTCTTCGATAATCCTCTCTCCCTCCCTTATGCCATGCAGAGGAAAAAAGGCTTTCAAATTCTTCAATGCGTGGGTCAAAGACCACGAATACTTATCAGTTATAACTACAACTTGGTCAAACTCTTATCATGGAAATCCTATGTTTATCTTGTGTAGGAAATTGAAGGCTATTAAGAACGCATTACGTCATTGGGCATCTCACAAATTTGGAAATGGATCCCTTGCTTCCAACTCTCTTAAGGAATTACTTAAGAAGGCACAAACTTTCCTTGACAGGGATCCAACCAATCCTATCCTTGCCCTGAATGAGTCCAACCTCTTTCATCAGCTTAATGAAGCCTTAAAAATTGAAGCTAGCATGATGAAGCAAAAGATGCATCAAAAGTGGGTTAAAGATGGAGATAGAAATACTGCATTCTTCCATGCTTCTATAAAGAACAAACAATCTAAAGACCACATCCATTCTCAGTGGGATGATGAGGGTATTCATCTTACATCTGTTGAAGAGATTGATCAACATTTGGTACAACACTTCTCCAAGCTTTTAGGTAACTATGGTAATTTTGTTCCCAATCTCGATATTCTTAACAACCTACCACTTCCCATGATAAGACCAACTATGAATAATATGCTTATGACTGCGGTTACTGACCAGGAAATTAAAGAATCACTTTTTGCTATGAATGCCTCATCGTGTGGTGGGCCTGATGGATTTAATGTTGTCTTCTTCAAAGCTTGTTGGGATATTATAAGTGCCGACTTTATAGCTGTAGTTCATAATTTTTTTAATAACTTCAAACTTCTTGGTGAGATTAATGCAACCAATCTCGTCCTAATTCCTAAAGTCAGGCCCATTGCAAATGCTACCTCATTTCGACCAATATCATGTTGTAATGTAGTTTATAAGTGCATATTCAAGATTTTAGCCACTAGGCTTGTTTTAGTGCTCCCAGCTATTATCTCGCCCAATCAGTCTGCCTTTCTTCCTAAAAGGAACATACTTGACAATATTATGATGGCCCATGAACTAATTAATGGTTATGGTAGATGCCAGATATCACCAAGAACTACGCTAAAGCTTGACATATCTAAAGCTTATGATTGTCTACAATGGTCCTATATTTTTCGAGTTATGTCACTTATGGGATTTCCTAAAGTCTTTGTTGCTTGGCTTTATGTCTGTATATCAACACCGTCCTTCACTCTTTGCTATAATGGGAAAATGTAAGGATATTTTAAAGGGAAGCAAGGTGTTCGCCAAGGGGATCCGATCTCCTCGTACATTTTTATAATTGTTATGGAAGCGCTGAACCGTATGCTAGCAATGAAATTTGAAGATAAGACAATCTCTTACCATCCAAAGTGTAATCATCTTCAAATCTCCTCCCTACATTTTGCGGATGACATAATGATCTTTACTAAGCCTAATGAACAATCCATAGCTGGCATCCTTCCGTGTCTTCATTCCTTTTATCTTGCTACTGGGCTTAAGATCAATCATTCTAAATCCCAAATTTCTAATCTCTGGCATTAACATGACTGAAAAAGCTAGGCTCATGACACAATCTGGTCTTCAGCCTATGGAAAATATGATGTCATATCTAGGCCTTCCCTTATGTACTTCCAGAGAACCAAGGCTAATTGCATTTCTCTTTACAATAAAATCACTTCCAAGTTTAACTCATGGACTACCAGGTTGCTGTCCATGGCTGGTAGATTAGTCCCTGTCAAGTCTGTCTGTTTTTCAATGACTGTGTATTGGGCAAGAACTTTCATTCTGCTCACTCAATTGCTACTCTATTATTAGAGCTTCTATGTTAAGAATCCTTTGGACTGGATCAATTCACAACAGGAAGTTTATACCTCTATCATACAGGAGTTTAGAAAAGCCTCTAATTAATGGTGGCCTTGGTATCATCAATATCTCCATATGGAATATAGCAACAGTCAGTACCCATGTGGATGCTCTGTTGAATAAGAAGATAAGCCTTTGGGTGCAATGGGTATGGAACTATCGAATAAAGAATGGGGACTTCTGGTCTATGAAAGTAACTCAAACTACGAGTTGGATATGGCGAAAAATTTTGAGCATCTGAAGAATTCTCCTTCCTTATGCCAAGTACACAATTTCCCCTGGTTGCTCTGTTAAATTTTGGAAGGATCCTTGGATGCAAGATGGCTTGGTGTTAGAAACTAAACTGAGTGATCACGAACGATTGCAGTGACTTATTGGAAATAGTGCTTGTGCTGTTGGATACATTGTTAATGGGAAGCCGAGTACACCTTCAACCAGTAATCAGGTTGTCAATGCGTTATGGGGGAGATTGCGCGAGAATGTGGTCCCTATCAATCTTGATTCTACTTTATTATGGAGGGGAAGACCTCATAGCATTGGTTGGGTTTATGATCTTTTCCTTCAAACTGAAGCTTTTCATATCTCCCATTGGGCTAAGGTGTGTTGGACCTCTTTTTCTACGGCTAATGACAATTTGATGTTTTGGCGAATCATAAACAAAGCTGTACAATCTAGAGACAAACTGTCGCCTGTTGGTATGGTTATTGATCAGCTACGCCTCTTGTGTAATCCGTTTCCCGAATCTGTTGATCACCTCTATTTTGAGTGTGGCTTCTTATCCAATATGATAAGCACACTGTTTAACAAAATTGGTATTGCTAGATATGATGGCAATTCTACGACTAAATGGAATGAACTGAAGATTGCGGCGACGAATAGGCATGGCAACGGGGATATTATTTTCTTTGTTCTTAAATTCTACATCAGAACTGTTTGGATTGAAAGAAATTCTCGGTGCTTTAAACTTGTAGCTGCTGCTGCTCCTCATCTCTGGGACACAATTATGTCAAAAATTGAATCTGGGATTAGATTCTCATGCTATGGTTTCTCTCCACACAGTCGTGGGTTTGGGAATTGACTTGCCTTTGCATTTGGATTAACTTCGATCATGCTTTTGCATGTGCATTCTTTTGTGCATGTTGCTGATTCATTTCTCGCTTGTTTGATGCTGCATTGGTAGCTTATTAACACTTCTATTTGGTTCATTTAGGTTGTTTTCCCGTGCTTGTTTTTTTTCATCTTTTTGTTTGTTTTGTGACAAAAGCTTGTTTTTGTCACGATGTTCTTTTTTCATTTTTCAATAAACACTGGTAAGGGCCCAGACAACCCCGCTTGCCTTTCTATTTTTTTTTAAAACCACTAAATAATAATTTGTTTCTAAAACATTCTTTTAAAACCACTTTAAAACCTCTAACTTATACTTGGAAATCTTTCTTTGAAAATATACTTGGCTTTTCAAGGAAATACACTTTCCACTTAAATATAGCCATCTAATCATTTATAAAACCTACTCGATTATCACAAATCAATTTACGTGCCCATCCCGTAAATTTCTATTCCATACTTTTAAAAAAATAAAACCACCTTTTATTTTTTTTAAAAAAATACCATCTCCTTATAAATTCCCACCGTGAATTTATACTTTCAAATTTACCCACCGATAAATATTTCACTTAATTTATAACCCAGTTTATAATTTCCCTACCCTCATTTCCCTTTAAAGTACAGTTTTTAAACACTTAATCGATTTCCCAATCGATTCTATGAATCACTTCCATTTTTAAAAAATTCATCTCGACTTATTCAAATATTATTCCAAAACCAATTAATTCCATATTCACTCCTTATTATGATTTAAAACCTTATTTAAATTGAAAATATCAATTTCACTCTTTATTTAAAATTCCCTTTTTTTCAACTGATTCTAAACTTGAATTTTTAAGATAAATTCTTTTATCTTTAAATAATATCACTTAAGTCGTCAATTTCTTTTATTTCAATTTATAAAAAATCTCCATTTTCCCATGTTTGGAAATTATTTAATAGGGTTTCAAAATCAAACTTTTTATTCTTCTCCAAATTCATTTCTTTCAATTTGTCAGAATTCATTATAATTATTTTACTTAAAAATTTCCCTATTTATTTCCTTTTAAAAAAATCCAAACTTTATATATATTTCATTTTCTAAAAATACCAATATATGTTCAACCAAGCCATAGCATTCAATAATTTCAATTCTCAATATAATCAACAAAATCCATCACAGATTATCACATAAATCACATTACTGAATATAAAATAAATTCAACATTTTTAGGAATCCAGTAGAATCCCTCCAACATGTTTCCCTACATTCACAGATGTTACCACAATATAAAATACCAATCCTACTTTGAGGTGGAATATCGCGGTATATAGGGTCATTCGCTATTATGTGGGACGCATAGGATCTCATCCGATATACAATGCGATAGCCAGTCACTCCAATACATATATATACTATTATATATAATATCACATCCAGTCAATTCAATCATTCAACCAATAAATTAAATTTAACCATTTAAATTTAAATGGTAATCCAAATGAGTGAGATAAACTCACCTTTGTTTTGTTTGCAACCCATTTCCATCTCAACTTGTTTCCTTCACGATTTTGACCATGTATGAACAATTCACGATTTATTACTATTTCAATTAATCTACAAATAAATTTTCTATTTATTTAATTAACCAACATTTTAAACTAATAGTTTTCCTTAAAAAAATCTTTTAGTAACTATAATAATTAAATAAGTTAATTGAACAAATAAATTACCGAAATACATTATTTTTAAAATAACTAATAAGTTAAAAAATGTATATTTTTTTTCCATTTTGAAATTACATACATATTTATAAAAATTTACATAGCTTCCAATATCTTCTTTCATGCAACTTCCAATCATTTTAAAATTATTATTATTATTATTTCTCGTGTAACATGATTACAAAGAGGGTATATAACTTCCTATAAATTTCAGTTCACCTCTTAAATAGCTGCTATACATACATACATACATACATACATACATACATACATACATACATACATACATACATACATACATACATACATACATGTATATATAATTTTCAAATCCTACAGTGTGTGTATATATATATATCTTTGGCTAGAAAAACAGTTTTTCCGATTTGAAATATATATATATATTTTCTCTTCAATCAGCATATATATATATATATATGTATTAAATTTAATTAACTAAAATTGATCGATACCTTGCTGCAAACCCTAGCTTCCCTCACTAACAGCGGAAAATCACCACCATTCAGTCGCGACCAGCAATCCCACCTTGCGAATAAAACCACGTCGAGCCTCGCTGACGATCCCTAAACGCACAGCTAGCGTTGACCTCTACCACTCGCGTGCATCGTCCCCATAATACTGTCAAACTCCTCGACTTCCGCGCACCCTAGTCGCGATTTGAATGGAACACTATTGTCTACTTAACGCCGAGCCTGGATGGACGATTGATGAAGAGGAGGCATTGTTCGAATCGATTTTGAATTTCCTAGAAATCGATTTAAACTTCGGTTTTGAAGAGGGGGACTGAAAAGGGGGAAATCTATTTCATTTTGAATTTGTAATCGTGAAAAGGCTGTTGCCATTATTATATTTTTCTTTTACTATGCTCAGATCCATTGAAATGAAGAGGAGAGATGCGATTTTTAACAAGACAAATTTTATTTATTTTTAGAGAAGACACGTGTTATCAAGGAGGACACGTGCTATACATTGCCTTGCGTGACTGCATAGGCTTGCTACAGTGTTTCTGAGTGATAAAAAGGCAGCTGAAAGTTATCCAGGTATAATATATATATATATATATATATATATATCAAAATTTTCAAATAAAATTTAAATCGTCTCGAATTCGTAGCTCAAAATCTTGACATCTTATCGAGGCGTGCCACCAGGCGTTTATAATGTTATACCTCTATTCCGAATGCAATGGAAAAGGTCTCGAGTCCTAATTTGATCGTATGGAGAAGATAGTTTTTTTGACCCAGTTATTATATTTAATTTTCGGTATAAATTTTAGCGCGTTTACCTATCATACGGCCTCTCGATAACTCCAAATGCTACAAAAATTGAAATCCGATAATAATGCACTATTAAGGATCCAATGGAACTGGTTTCGTCAAATTCCAAGACCGTGCCTCGGAAGGCTATTTTTAAATATCAATTTAAACGATATGTTTCCAAAACTGAACAAATCACCTTTAAATGAAATTTTAACACTTCTATTATCTTCAGTATTATAATTATAAATTTTATAAGCCTTTTAAAATATTTTTAACAAGCTCGAAACTACAGATTTCATATTTTTCCCAAATACCAATTGTTAAATTCAATAATTTAAATTATCCAATAGTATCGATATTTGAAATTCAAGTTAAAAATTAACTCTTAAATATTTAAAATCAATTTAATATTCCAATTTCAAATATCCAAAGTTCCGGGTCGTCACATTCCTCCCCCCTTAAAGGAATTTTGTCCCCGAAATTACTAGTTAGGAAGAATGGTCCAATACCCGTTTACTATCTTCCCAAAACCAAACAGTTTTTCAACAACTTTCCAAATCAATCTCTTTTTCCTTATTAAAGACACACTATCACTCTTACCAACTTTCCAAACTCATCCTTAGATTCCAAACCACATTATTTACTTAACCATTCCAATTACGATTCAAAAATCAAAATTTAAATTATCAAAATTTCCACAAAATTTTTCTAACTCCCTGAATTTTCGAAAAATTTCGCCAGTGTCTCCGGCTTGCTCGGAACAACTACAAAATGCCTCTATGGGCCCCCAAATTCCAAAAGAAAACAAAATGCAAAGTGACTAGATCCGAAAACCATCAAATTTCATATGACAACTTAAAAACATACCTCTTTGTCAGCAAATTCAAATTTATCCTCTATAATGAAAACACCAATTTTCTTTTTTGCTTTTAAATACCTGTATACCCTTCTTAGCAATAATATCCAATCACAGAATTCAAAATAATTTTATTCACTTCTTTTACAAAGTTTTCAATATCTATTTCATTCAAGAACGTACGATGTACACATATCATTCGTACTCAATATCCAATCCGACCGCTCACTCGATCACACAATTTCACTTTCAAACTAGTATCGTTCACACGACTCTCTAGTACGGACTCAACTCTGGTTTCTTAATCAGAAACCATCATTCTCCTTGTATAGCCATATACTACGATAGAGAATTCTAGAACTAATCAAAAGTCCATATCCAGGGTTCGCCGTCGTAAATCGAGTGAAAAATCCTAACTCGGATCGATATAACTATCTCAAAATTCTATGCTTGAATTCGGATCAAATTGTTATGCGAATAAATAATATACGTACATCCTACTTATTTATATCAATTGGTTATTAGCCATATCAATTCTCTTTTTATTTACATTTATTTTAATTTCTATTCACTTATCCACACTTATCATTTCGCATACCCTTATTAAATCTCCATTCACATATTTACTTAGTATATTTTTTCCCTTCAAATTTTACTTAAGAATTTTACCATCCATTTCTTAAGTTAAATATAATATTATTGTAACAACCCGATTTTCGACGCCTGAAAGTCGACATTTATACGTCCAGTGTATCAAATGTCGCACAGTCGAATGCCGGAAAACCGAACCGTTAGGGTTAAAGAAGACGAAGATAGAAGAACAGAAACAACAACAGAATCTCACATTTCGCAGCGGAACAAATATAATAGATAAATGAATAATCTTTAAAACAAAGAATCATCTCAGTTAATACAATACAACATCAGAGTTTACAACGACATCATACATCACTGACAGTTATTATAACTTGACTATATGAAAACTGATTTGCACTAACCACACACAACAGACACTACATAGTAAGATATACACCTTGCCATCCAGCTTCAAATCCCGATCTCCACAGCAACTCTTTTCTGACTTTGCTCCCGAATAACTGATAACCTGACTCTAGGCTGCCCGTGTGAAAAATTATGGGCACGCAGAGTTTAGAAAGGGAGCAATAAACTCCAGGTCAGTCATGGGACTGGTGTGAGATCTTAAAAATAGTTATTTTTAACTAAGAAAACAAATTTTTTTAAAAGGAATCCACAATGCTTTTTAGGGAATGAAACTACCATAAGGCCTCCCGCCACACACACAATGCAAACGCAGAATTGGAGGAGATTTCTCCTTATGATAGTCAAATACGCTTGATACGCAAAATCATTTGATATTATTATTATTATTAGTGCATAGTGTGGAAAACATTTCGAAAGTATAATATTAATCTTAACCAGCATAGACATTCCGAACTATGCCTACTATAGCTACCATCTAAACAGTAGGGCACCACCATAAGTAGATGGCATGTTATATAACTAAAACCGTACTGGGTTCGTATTGGGAATTTGGTTTCCAACAAATGGTCAGGCCAAGGAACTTCCCATTGCCACATAGGTACGCCTCTGGATGGACGCCCCGAGAACCTAACCGGATCTCTGCTAATACAAGGCCGGGTTACCTCTGCAAAAATAGGTAACTACTGACACGAGTATGCCATCCCCCGGTTGTAAACAACCTTTATCTGAGGATCCTCAACAACAACAATCACAAAGTAATATATATTTGCGATATTCACATAAGTTAAGTATCTGGGCTCCATACCATGATACTACTTCTATCCAAAAGGAAATGTACATACCCTAAGGGGCGCTACCCCCTATAACCTTGCCGCATCCTTCCTGTTTTGACCATTCCGGGGTGTGAGGTTCGACGAAGTCTCGTCCACAAAGCTACGCTTTTCATAAAAGCCGTGCTTCGATCAACAAATGATCAGTAGCACTTCGTATGCCACATTACTGATTTGGGAATGTATCACTAATAACCATCAACTACATAACCTCTGAGCTAGTACGTCTCAGAGAAGGGTGTTAAGCTAAGAGAATAAATTCTCCGCCACCAACAGAAATGTATTTGATAGAAACCAGCTTTATATCTTAATGTGTAACGTCAGACACACATCCATACAAGTCCATTCCGAGATCGAACGAAACCGAAGGCACTTCCAAAGAAGCCCTTGCAAATCCGGATATTCACTAATTACTTCCGGAATCCCCATCACAAAGGGTGATAAAATCTCTATACCGGAGCAACCCAGTGCAGAGACATTCGACAGGTATCCTTTCGCTTTCGAAAATACCCGGTCTTCAACACCATCTTCAATTGCAATCCCATTTCGTTGTATCGTTATTCGGAATGAGTTTTATGAGACAAGGTCCTCTCCCGGCTAATCCGAATAACGAGCGCTTATTTTAAAATTAAGTGTTACATTCAGATTCAAACAAATCGCAACAAATTCCACTTCGATCTTTTAAATAAAGATCCATCACAATCTCAAAGGTTTGATGTGGGTTTCGAATATCCAGTTGGAATTCGACTCCCGGTCGCATCGAAATTCAAATGCCGATTAAGGCCAATATTGATAGTCGGTTATTTAACTATCAATCATCATTCACAACAGTCACTGGATTTCAAATAATTTTTCCCCAATTATTATTATTTTCAATATATCTTCGCAAGATAAAATTTCACCTTTCAACACTTTGAAAGCAAATTCAAATCAATTTTTCACACTTCAATCCTTTGAAAATAAATTCCAAATCAATTTTCATCCTTACGTGGAAAACATTTTCAATATTTATTCATTCCCACTGAAAATTCTGCCGAGTTTAAATATTTAAAATAATATAAAATACTTATTCAAAATATACTTGGAAACATTTAAAATAAACTATTTTAGAATATTTGCTTAAATATTAGTTATGAAAAATGTTATACTAATATCTCATATAAAAATTCGAGTGTAAAACTAATTTTTAAAATAAAATTAGTAGATAGAGTATAAATATTTAAATATCCAATTTTCCAAATCAAATATCAATTTAAATCTTTAAAACAATCCCTTCTATACTTAATTAAGTAAATCTTTATTTTTAAACATACAAAACAAATTTTCAAAAATGATCTCTCCAACAATATCCTTTTAAAACCAAATCTAGAACTTTTAATTTTATTTCCAAAAGCTATTTTAAAAATATACTCGGCTTTCCAAGGAAGAATTCTTTTCCCATTACAAAATGGTCCATTCCAATAAATTAATAAATCTTCTTGATTTATTTTAAATTTACATTCCGATTTGTAAATTTCTTTCCACACTTTAAAAATAAACCAATATTTATTTTTAAACAATTTCTCTTTCTTTTATAAATTCCCATTGTGAATTTACATTCCAAATATCAACTGATATATGAATTTAAATCGATTTCCCAATAACACCTTTAAACCAAATCAAATCCCAATTTGATTTCCAATTTGTTTCAAACGCAAAATCAAATTCCAACCCGAATCGATTTCTAAAATTAATTTTAACTCTAAATTAAATTCCAAATTTAATTTATAAATTTATTTCCTTTTGAAATAAATTCATTTATATATTTCAAATATTTAAAATCCCCATCTTAAATAAATTCTTCAACTATTTAACAGCATTACTCGAAATTCCTTTATAAAAATATTTCCCATATTTTTGGAATTTATTCAATAAGTTTGCAAAGATAAAACTTTATCTATTTAAATTTCCTTCTTTTAAAATTCACCCGATTCCTTTGAGTGAATTTATTATAAATTTTCTACTCAAATTTTAAAATCAAATTTTTTATTTATTTCTGG
The DNA here is from genome assembly GCA_030765085.1 of Allium cepa. Taxonomy (NCBI): domain Eukaryota; kingdom Viridiplantae; phylum Streptophyta; class Magnoliopsida; order Asparagales; family Amaryllidaceae; genus Allium; species Allium cepa. The sequence continues at coordinate 633,220,127 of CM060941.1, forward strand.
TATCTTACGATACCAAAAATATATACGGCTAAATTATAGCCTTCAACGGTTTCAGTCACAAATAATCATACACAGATTAAAATTAATCATAACACAACATACGGAACAAATTAAATATTTGAGGAATCTAGTTGGATCCCTCCAACCTGTTTTCCTGCATCAATAGACGTTAGCACAACAATTAAATACCCATTCCACTTCAAGGTGGAATATCGCGGTATATAGGTTTTATAAGATAATATCCGCTATTATGCGGCGCAATAGGGTCTCATCCGCTATATAATGTAGGAAATCAACAACTCCAAATACATATATAATACCAATTCCACTTCAAGGTAGAACATCGCGGTATATGGGTTTTATATAATAACCTCCGCTATTATGCGGCGCATAGGGTCTAATCTAATATAACTAATAATAAATTTATTATTCAAGCACACAATCAATAAATTTTAAATTTAACTATAAAAATTTAAATCAACGATTGAGTGAGAAGATCTCGCCTTTGCTTTATTTGCAATCTATTTTCCATTCCCGTTTGTTTCTCGATTTTAAGACCTTGCATAACAATTATATGATTCATTAATATTCGAAATAAATCGAAAAATCGACTTTCATTTGGTAATTTTAATTATTCAATGATTTTATTTTAAACTAACACTCTTAATTTTAAACCAATTTTTTTTAATGAATTACTCTTAGTAGTTAAAATAACTGTGATAACAATTGGTATGTGAAAATATATCATATATTTTATTCAAACCCGAAATTATATATATTTTTATCAAAATAAAATTTACTTTACATCTTACTGAGCATTTTAAAACTCTTATTATTATTATTATCCTTTTGTAATATGTATGTAAATAAATTTAATGAAACAGTTTAAAATAAAATACCTTTACTGTCTCTATTTTTCTCTGCAAATGATAAATTAGATGAATTTAAATCGAAGAATACTGCACTTACCTTGTTGACGACCAGATCGTCGATGACACCCAGGTCGCGACACATGTCCCTCCCAATCAAATGCATGTAGTAAGCGATTCACCGCAGCCCTACAGTATTGTCGGTTCGCTTTTCCAGGAGCGAACGAGCTCGAGATCCACCTCGTCGATGAGTCGTCACAGAAGTTGATGAGGTTCAAGCTCACCACTATCCAGGCATCGTGCCATTGACCACCAAAACTTAACAGCCCATCACGACCCAGTCACGTCTCGACCAGTCCATATGCTCGCGACCTCCCGATCGAAGTTCCAAACCCCCAAAACGTCAGCACGATAGATTCCATTCTACTGCTTGCTTGCGGCGATGCTCGAGTTCCTCATCGCGAAATGGTCGCGATGCCTTGCTTCGCTCCAATTCGAAATCGAACCACGAAAAGGCCTGCTGATCGAGTACCCCATTGAACGAAAGCGATTTGGGTTGATTTGGGAATGATTTGTGATATAGCACAGTCGCCATTTTCTTTCCGTTTTAATTTTTCAATAGAAGGTTGAGATCCACTTCTTTTTTTAATCACTTATCGAACGACTTTGATTTAATCAAAAAGGAGGAAAGAAGACCGATGCATGAAAGACACGTATTAACCAGAATAACACATGTTTTGAATTTTCTCTACGTGTCTTTGCTTACAAAGGTGTTGTAATATAATTATATTATTTATATTTTGAATTTAAATTCAAGTTTAATTCGTCTTGAATTCGCAACTCAAAATCTCAATTTCCTATCGGGGCATGCTGCTAAGCGTTTATAATGTTATACCCCTATTACGAACACAATGAAAAAGGTTCCGAGTCCTAATTCGAACGTATGGAGAAGATAGCCTTTCGAACTAGTTAAACATTGAGCTTTTAATTTAAATTTCAACGCGTTTGCTTATCGTATGGTCAAACGGTCATTCCAAATACTACAAAAATTGAAATTCGATAATAATAAAAAATTATGGATCTAATGGAACTGGTTTTGTCGAATTTCGAGACTGTGCATCAGATGGCTATTTTTAAATTCGATTTAAGCGATAAAATTCAATACTGAACAAAACAGTTTCAAATTCAATTCTGAAGCTTCTATCATCTTCAGTATTATCAATATAAATTTTCTAAGTCATCAAATTATTTTTAACGGGCTCAAATTTGAAGATTTACGATTTTACCCAAATTTCTTTAAATTAAATTTAACAACTAAATTGCTAAACTCATAATTAAAATTGAACTCAAGCTTAAATTAATAATTCAGATATTTGAAATCAATTGTATATTTCAATTTCAAATGTTAAAATTTCCGGGTCGTCCCAATTTTATATATTTCTTATACTTATTTTTACTTCACCTCTGAAGTTTATCTATTTTTATTCAAATTGGATCTCCCATTTCAATTTACCTTTCATTTATATATTGAATTCTATTGCCTCATCTGAAACATATTTAATTAACCATTTCTTCAATTAGTTTCACTTATTAATTTATTTTAAATCTCAAACAATTTTTATTTCCAAACTTTTGTTACTTTTAGTCCACCTCGAACTAATTCTTCAACTTTACTTTACTAAAACCAATTTAAATGGAATTCCAGTATTCAGTTCAAGTTCCATTTATTTACAATTTAAATTAAATATCATTCCAATTATTCATTTTCAATTCATTTTCTTACCCATTTAAATCAATTAGTTTCTTACTAATTTTATTTTCATTCCTTTGTTTTATTTAGTCCAACTTGACTAACTTCCATTTCACACAATTCAAATTAAATCCTAATAACCAGTTGCAATTTATTTATTTGTAAATGTAAATTCATTTGTTAATTCACAAATTTATTTCCTACTTAATAAATTTTTATTTCAATGTGCATTAAATTTTTATTTCTATGTCCATTCCATTTAGCTTACTTAGATTTACTTCATTTAATTGGCTCACTTTCTAACTTACCTCATTCACACTTATTTTAATTTAACTCTTCTTCAAGTTAGATTTTATTCTAACAATTTCCAAATTCTTATAAGATTTTCAGACTTACTTATATTCCATAAGCATTTAAAATAAGATTCCAAAGTCTTTTAAAAAATTATTTAACATTTCAAAATCATTTTTGAAATCAATTATATACATAATTCATTTGCATATCAAATTTTCTTTTGAATTTTGAAACCAAATCCAGTTTTGCAAACAACTCCAATTTAAAACATTTTGGTCGCAATTCCTCTGTTGGAAACTCGAAAATGAACGTTGATGATGCTGCAATCGTCACCGAAGTTATTTTCTAACGACCGAGAAGAGTTCAATGCTTTTACTCTTTTTACATCCTTTTCAAATATTTTAAATTCCAAATCCCACCAGATTTCATATCCAATTCAAAAATATTTCCAAAATAATATCACTATTATTTCTCCAAAAACTTTGAAAATCATTTTCAAACCCAAAGGAATTTAAACTTTTCCCAAAATTTCAAATTTCAAATCCTTCCAATCAATATTCAAACATTACTCTGGAATTTTATCTCATTTCAATTATAAATCTTGTTTATGAGTTACATTCATGAATTCCATATGTACATGAATTTATTTCTTAGCTTTTAGTTATGATTACTTTTTCTTATTCAATTTCCACACAACAATGACAATAATTTAATATTATCATTTTCTAGCAACTAAAAAATTATATATGATAATTTCTGAAAATTATTTCTTTCATATATGAAAATAACTTTGGGCAAAATTATTTCATTTACCCAATATAAAAACATTTTGTCAAATTGTTTTATTCAAGTGTTCGGAGATCCCTATCAATAACGTTAATTACTCGTATTGACCAGAACCTATAAGCCACTCGACAAACCAATCAACACAATATAAAACAATTTTATACTCACTAACAAATATGCGCTCATGTCTGCTAATACACTCAAACTCATTCTAGAGTACTATGGACTCTATTTCTAATGAATAATCCCTACCAAAGCCAAGGTTTCGCTTAACCTCGCTCTTATATCAAGTGTCATGACCCGATTTTTCGATGCCCGAAAAATCGTCACCAATACGTCCACTGTATTAAATGTCGAACAATCGAATGTGTGATAACCCGTGTGACGCCCCACCTCTATACCCACGCTAGCCAAGAACACTCCGGAGTAGTGCTGTCAACTAGCACGGAGAATAAGGCTGTTGAGGAGCGACCATCTATGTAATTGCTTATCACACGGTGGCTATAAATAATCTTCGGAAACAAACATAGAAATAATCATATCACAAATCAGTCACAGATATTCATGTCACAAAGGCGGAAGAAGATATGAATATATAACTAACACATGAAAGTGTACATCAGAGTAGTGGTCAGTAAGATCCACGATAATACAAAAGAATAGCAACACGTGCTATACAAAAGAATACAACTATGAGTCTATATCTCAAGTGTATACAACAAAAAACTGCTAATCTAATCAGTTAGCCAAAAGTCAGAGTGATGAATCCCTGGGAAGAAGTCAAGCAGAAGCACCTGTAACATCTCGGTCTGACCCGAGTATTATTTAAGAAAATAATAAACGGATCAGTCTAGCTATAAATATCAGATGACATGATATAACATAAAAGATATGGCATAAACATAAACATCCATAACGACATACCACTATAAGTATGTAAATAATGATCAACAGAAGATCAATCAATAAGAGATAATCAATATCACAAGAATCTTCTCAAAGATTCGAAGAGGGCATCATACCCTAAACTTGTACTCATAACAAGTCAATGACATAAATTCCAGAAATCAACACGAGAAATCCAGAAATCATAAAAAGGGAAAGAGGCCTATCACATGACGGTCCGAAGACCAAGGGGAGCTACCCCGCATGTGTGAATGGAATCACACAGATTGAGGTCAAGACTAACCAAAAAGCAGAAAGGTATGTGTGAATGGAATCACACAAGTGGTGTCTAGTCTAACCTTGCAATGAAAGAGACATCGCGCAATTGCTAGTCTAATTCATAAAGCGATCATCAAGATCAACGAGAAGTGTCAATTACACTAAGCTAGTAAATATAGAAGTTTAGCTTCATGTCCCATAACCACTTGCTTAACTTAAATATTTACGAACAAACTGTAAATCTTCACTAATAAAATTGTCACAAGAGGTTCAATCGAACAAGTCCAAGAATTAACCGACGAAGTGAACGCAAGCGTTTCATACCACTTGTTTTACTAAGTCGTTTAATTAGATTTCTCATCCGAGTGAGGTAAAGGCTTGTATATACTAATAGATTGGAAAACGGTTTAAGAAAAGAGCTTTGTTATTAAAAATAGAGTTGAAATTGTTTGTTAAAAGAGTTTTGATATTTACTACTAGTATTGAAACCTTTATATTATAAAGTGACAAAACACATAAGCAAGTGTAGAAACAATCAGTCACAAAGATCGCATACGGAGATGCGAATAAAATCCAAGGAAATCAGCTCAATGTTTTTCAGATAAGATCCCCTATGGAGGGGGGGTCCAGGGGGGTGGCAACCCCCCAACGTGGGGGTGCGGGGGCAACGCCACGGCTTACGGGGTTCGACCTGCCCGGTCAGGTCGCGGGGGTCCAGGGGGCAGCGCCCCCGGCGAGGTGCGGGGCAGCGCCCCGTCCAAAACGGTACGACCTAAGTGAAGACAAGCGGCCTACGACCTAAAGCAAAATGAGGTCTAACGACCTAAGGGTACATGCGACCTAACGCAATGGCCGAGCGACCTAAAGGAGACGCGACCTAAAAGAGGCGCGACCTAAAGGAGACGCGACCTAAAAGAGGCGCGGCCTAAAGGAGACGCGACCTAAATTAGGCGCGACCTAAAGGAGACGCGACCTAAAAGAGGCGCGACCTAAAGGAGACGCGACCTAACTGGAAACAAGGTCCAAACGACCAAACGACTTAAAGTGAAACGTGGCTGAGCGATATAAGGTCGGAGACGACCTACGACTTAACTCCGTGTGAGCGACCTACGACCTATGGTTGCTACGACCTAACGAGTTCCAATAGTGAAGGCTTAAGGTCTAACGACCTAAGGGGTACGACCTAAGGTCTTACGACCTAAGGTGTTGAGGTTGAACGACCTAACCAAATTGCATAGGCCATACGAGCTAAGGCCTAACGACCTAACTCCGAACGAGCTATACGCGAGTGACCTAGGGCGCTAACTCGCAAACGACCTAACGTTAACTCGCGAACGACCTAACTCCAGACGCGCCTTTTCAACGCGTGCGAGCTGAAGACCTGCCGACCTACGACCTAACTCCAAGCGACCTAAGGCCTAACGACCTATGGTGGGCGAATGGGCTAAGGCCAGAAACGACCCAAATGAAGGTGACGACTTTTCCACGCAAACGACCTATAGATGCTGGGCGACCTAAGGGGGACAGAGCGACCTAAGCCAGAAATTCACCCCAAAACACTAAAAAGTGGAGTTTTTCGCCAATCCAATCCAAACCAAATGCAAATGTGCATGCAAACATGATAGGGATGCATTCCCAATAGCCCAAGATAGATATAGACTAGAATTGTGAGATAAAAATCTCACCTTTGCACTAAAGTTTATGAAGATGAAGCTTGAAAGCAAGGAGAAGCAATCCAAAGCTTGAATCCAATATCTTCTACTTGAATTTGGAGTTGAATGTTGGATTTGCAATTGAATTTGTGCTTGGAGTTTTAATTTCCCATTCCCTCCACCATTAATGCCAAAGCTTGATTAGTTAGGAAATTTATGAAGAGTGAGGAGAAGAGGGTTGGAACTTGGGCTTAATAGGCTCAACTAACCCAAAGTCCAAAGCGGGAAAAGTTAGTGAAATTTCACTAACTCCAAACCTATCGATGTTTATACTTAAAAAGTTGTAAACGACATTTCGAGCTCAATGGAAGTGGTCTCGAGTCCTAATTTGACCGTTTGCAAAAAGTAGCTTTTCGGACCAAAATCCGATTAACGAGTTAATATTTAAATAAAATATTTAAATACAAACTCGATAAATATGCGGGTTGTTACAGACTCCCCTCCTTAAAGAAATTGCGTCCTCGCAATATATATAAGATGGAAATAAAAAGTAACAACCATAAAAGCATATTAACACAAGAGGAATTTTGAAATAAGAAGTTCACCTCTAGGAGAAGGAGTAAGCAAGTCCGGATGTGTACGCTCGATGAATTCTTTGGATTCCCAAGAACAATCCTTAGGATTTGAGGACCATTGAACCTTCACAAGCGGAACATCTTTATTTCGAAGTCGTTTAACCTCAGAAGCTATAACTCGAATAGGATGCTGCTCATAAGTTAAATTCGGCGAAACTTCAATTTCTTCCACAACAGCAGGCTCAAGAATAGAATCGGAATCCCGAAGGCATTTCCGTAATTGAGAAACGTGAAATACATCATGCATAGCAGAAAACTGAGCCGGCAATGCAAGGCGATAAGCCATGGAACCAATACGTTCAGTGATAGGAAATGGCCCAATATATCGAGGCGCTAACTTCCCCGATCGACTGAAACGTACAACACCCTTCATAGGTGAAACACGAATAAAAACAGGATCCCCAACAGAAAATTCTAATTTCCTTCTTCGATTATCGGCATAGGATTTTTGTCTACTCTGGGCTTCTTTCATCCTATGTCGAATAAGTTCAATCTTTTCCGTGGAATCACGAATAAAGTCTGGACCTAAAACCAGCTTCTCACCGGCCTCAAGCCAACAAGAAGGAGATCGGCATGGCCTTCCGTAGAGTGCCTCGAAACGTGCCATACCAATACTAGATTGGAAGCTATTATTATAGGAAAATTCAACAAGTGAAATATGATCTTCCCAACTTCCACCAAAATCAAGCACACAAGCACGAAGAAGATCTTCAAGAGTTTGATTCACACGCTCGGTTTGTCCATCGGACTGGGGGTGATAAGCGGTGCTAAAATTAAGCTTCGTTCCTAAAGCTTTTTGAAGACTCTTCCAAAATCCACTAGTAAACAATGGATCACGATCGCTAACAATAGAAGTAGGAACTCCATGCAATTTTACAATTTCCTTGACAAATAGTTTGGCCAAAAGAGGAACGGTTCGGTTAGACCGAACCGGAATAAAATGGACGGATTTAGTAAGTCTATCAACAATCACCCATAAGCTATCATGACCCGAACGAGAACGGGGAAGGCCATCTATAAAGTCCATGGAAATTTGATCCCACTTCCAAATTGGAATTTCTAAAGGTTGCAATAACCCACCAGGCCTTTGATGTTCGGCCTTGACAAGTTGGCAAGTCATGCAACACTTAACAAAGTTAGCAATATCAGATTTCATTCCCTCCCAATAATAAAGTCGCTTCATATCAGCGTACATTTTACTACTACCAGGATGAATGGTGAATTTAGAACGATGGGAATCTTCTAAAATATCTTTACGAAGATCTCCAATATTTGGTACGATAAGTCTACCAAATTTTCGAATGCTGCCACGAGAATCAATATCAAAGTCTTTCAAACCTTCAGTATCAATTTTATCCTTAACATTTTTGTCAAGAAGAGCCAATTCAGAATCTAGCCGTTGAGCTTCAAGAATGCGGTCTAAAAGAGAAGGATGAGCCTGAAGGCTACATAAAACAAGCGATGAGCATAAATCGGATACGCGCTCTCGAATCTCACAAGTGGATAAGATCTCGAGATCGTTCCATTCGGATATCATCATAGAAACAACTGCTTGTTGCTTACGGCTAAGAGCATCGGCGACACGATTACCCTTACCGGGGGTATAAAGAATATCAAGATCATAAGGTGCAAGGAACTCGAGCCAACGCTGTTGACGTAAATTAAGTTCTTTTTGAGAAAATAAATATTTCAAAGACTTATGATCCGTGTAAAGAATAAATTTCTCTCGCAATAGATAATGACGCCACATTCGAAGGGCGAAAACAATAGCCGCGAGCTCTAGATCATGTGTGGCATATCTAGTCTCGGCCGGCTTCAATTGCCTAGAAGCATAAGCAACAACACTGTGACGCCCCACCTCTATACCCACGCTAGCCAAGAACACTCCGGAGTAGTGCTGTCAACTAGCACGGAGAATAAGGCTGTTGAGGAGCGACCATCCATGTAATTGCTTATCACACGGTGGCTATAAATAATCTTCGGAAACAAACATAGAAATAATCATATCACAAATCAGTCACAGATATCCATATCACAAAGGCGGAAGAAGATATGAATATATAGCTAACACATGAAAGTGTACATCAGAGTAGTGGTCAGTAAGATCCACGATAATACAAAAGAATAACAACACGTGCTATACAAAAGAATACAACTATGAGTCTATATCTCAAGTGTATACAACAAAAACTGCTAATCTAAACAATTAGCCAAAAGTCAGAGTGATGAATCCCTGGGAAGAAGTCAAGCAGAAGCACCTGTAACATCTCGGTCTGACCCGAGTATTATTTAAGGAAATAATAAACGGATCAGTCTAGCTATAAATATCAGATGACATGATATAACATAAAAGATATGGCATAAACATAAACATCCATAACGACATACCACTATAAGTATGTAAATAATGATCAACAGAAGATCAATCAATAAGAGATAATCAATATCACAAGAATCTTCTCAAAGATTCAAAGAGGGCATCATACCCTAAACTTGTACTCATAACAAGTCAATGACATAAATTCCAGAAATCAACACGAGAAATCCAGAAATCATAAAAAGGGAAAGAGGCCTATCACATGACGGTCCGAAGACCAAGGGGAGCTACCCCGCATGTGTGAATGGAATCACACAGATTGAGGTCAAGACTAACCAAAAAGCAGAAAGGTATGTGTGAATGGAATCACACAAGTGGTGTCTAGTCTAACCTTGCAATGAAAGAGACATCGCGCAATTGCTAGTCTAATTCATAAAGCGATCATCAAGATCAACGAGAAGTGTCAATTACACTAAGCTAGTAAATATAAAAGTTTAGCTTCATGTCCCATAACCACTTGCTTAACTTAAATATTTGCGAACAAACTGTAAATCTTCACTAATAAAATTGTCACAAGAGGTTCAATCGAACAAGTCCAAGAATTAACCGACGAAGTGAACGCAAGCGTTTCATACCACTTGTTTTACTAAGTCGTTTAATTAGATTTCTCATCCGAGTGAGGTAAAGGCTTGTATATACTAATAGATTGGAAAACGGTTTAAGAAAAGAGCTTTGTTATTAAAAATAGAGTTGAAATTGTTTGTTAAAAGAGTTTTCATATTTACTACTAGTATTGAAACCTTTATATTATAAAGTGACAAAACACAGAAGCAATTGTAGAAACAATCAGTCACAAAAATCGCATACGGAGATGTGAATAAAATCCAGGGAAATCAGCTCAATGTTTTTCAGATAAGAACCCCTACGGAGGGGGGGTCCAGGGGGGGTGGCAACCCCCCAAGGTGGGGGTGTGGGGGCAACGCCACCGCTTACGGGGTTCGACCTGCCCGGTCAGGTCGCGGGGGTCCAGGGGGCAGCGCCCCCGGCGGGGTGCGGGATGCGGGGCAGCGCCCCGTCCAAAACGGTACGACCTAAGTGAAGACAAGCGGCCTACGACCTAAAGCAAAATGAGGTCTAACGACCTAAGGGTTCACGCGGCCTAACACAATGGCCGAGCGACCTAACTGGAGTTAAGGGAGGCAAGCGACTTAAGGTCCAACGACCTACGACTCAAGCAAGCCGAGCGACCTAGTGTGGAGGGGTCGAGCGACTTAAGGAAGGCGAACGACCTAAGGTCTAACGACCTACGACTTAACAGAGTCGAGCGACCTAAGGTCTAACGACCTACGACTTAACAGAGTCGAGCGACCTAAGGTAAATGGTCCAACGACCTAACTCGAACGACTTATCTGGAGCTTAGGTCGGAGACGACCTACGAGATAAAGCAGGCCGACTTAGTGGGTGAGCGACCTAAGGTAAATGGCCTAACGACCTAACTCGAACGACTTATCAGGAGCTTAGGTCGGAGACGACCTACGAGATAAACCAGGCCGACTTAGTGGACGAGCGACCTAAGGTTTGCCTAGAGATTATAGGTCGGAAACGACCTAAGACTTAAAGCTTAACTCGCGAGCGACCTACGGCTTAAGGCCTAACTCGTGAGCGACCTACGACTTAAGGCTTAACTCGTGATCGACCTAATTCCGAAGTGCCAATTCTTCCAGAACGACCTAAAGTTAACTCGTGAACGACTCACGACCCATGGACGAACGACTTAACTCCGAACGACCTAAAGTTAACTCGTGAACGACTCACGACCCATGGATGAACGACTTAACTCCGAACGACCTAAAAATGGCCAGAACGACCTAAGTGCAGAAAATTCACCAAAACGCTAAAAATTGGAGTTTTTCGCCAATCCAATCCAAACCAAATGCTAACATGCATGCAAAAATGATAGGGAATCATTCCCAACAGTCCAATATAGTTATAGGCTAGAATTGTGAGATAAAAATCTCACCTTTGCACTAAAGTTTATGAAGATGAAGCTTGAAAGTAAGGAGAAGCAATCCAAAGCTTGAATCCAATATCTTCTACTTGAATTTGGAGTTGAATGTTGGATTTGCAATTGAATTTGTGCTTGGAGCTTTAATTTCCCATTCCCTCCACCATTAATGCCAAAGCTTGATTAGTTAGGAAATTTATGAAGAGTGAGGAGAAGAGGGTTGGAACTTGGGCTTAATAGGCTAAACTAACCCAAAGTCCAAAGCGGGAAAAGTAAGTGAAATTTCACTAACTCCAAACCTATCGATGTTTATACTTAAAAAGTTGTAAACGACATTTCGAACTCAATGGAAGTGATCTCGAGTCCTAATTTGACCGTTTGCAAAAAGTAGCTTTTCGGACCAAAATCCGATTAACGAGTTAATATTTAAATAAAATATTTAAATACAAACTCGATAAATATGCGGGTTGTTACAGACTCCCCTCCTTGAAGAAATTGCGTCCACGCAATATATATAAGATGGAAATAAAAAGTAACAACCCTAAAAGCATATTAACACAAGAGGAATTTTGAAATAAGAAGTTCACCTCTAGGAGAAGGAGTAAGCAAGTCCGGATGTGTACGCTCGATGAATTCTCTGGATTCCCAAGAACAATCCTTAGGATTTGAGGACCATTGAACCTTCACAAGCGGAACGTCTTTATTTCGAAGTCGTTTAACCTCAGAAGCTATAACTCGAATAGGATGCTGCTCATAAGTTAAATTCGGCGAAACTTCAATTTCTTCCACAACAGCAGGCTCAAGAATAGAATCGGAATCCCGAAGGCATTTCCGTAATTGAGAAACGTGAAATACATCATGCATAGCAGAAAACTGAGCCGGCAATGCAAGGCGATAAGCCATGGAACCAATACGTTCAGTGATAGGAAATGGCCCAATATATCGAGGCGCTAACTTTCCCGATCGACTGAAACGTACAACACCCTTCATAGGTGAAACACGAATAAAAACATGATCCCCAACAGAAAATTCTAATTTCCTTCTTCGATTATCGGCATAGGATTTTTGTCTACTCTGGGCTTCTTTCATCCTATGTCGAATAAGTTCAATCTTTTCTGTGGAATCACGAATAAAGTCTGGACCTAAAACCAGCTTCTCACCGGCCTCAAGCCAACAAGAAGGAGATCGGCATGGCCTTCCGTAGAGTGCCTCGAAAGGTGCCATACCAATACTAGATTGGAAGCTATTATTATAGGAAAATTCAACAAGTGAAATATGATCTTCCCAACTTCCACCAAAATCAAGCACACAAGCACGAAGAAGATCTTCAAGAGTTTGATTCACACGCTCGGTTTGTCCATCGGACTGGGGGTGATAAGCGGTGCTAAAATTAAGCTTCGTTCCTAAAGCTTTTTGAAGACTCTTCCAAAATCCACTATTAAACAATGGATCACGATCGCTAACAATAGAAGTAGGAACTCCATGCAATTTTACAATTTCCTTGACAAATAGTTTGGCCAAAAGAGGAACGGTTCGGTTAGACCGAACCGGAATAAAATGGGCGGATTTAGTAAGTCTATCAACAATCACCCATAAGCTATCATGACCCGAACGAGAACGGGGAAGGCCATCTATAAAGTCCATGGAAATTTGATCCCACTTCCAAATTGGAATTTCTAAAGGTTGCAATAACCCACCAGGCCTTTGATGTTCGGCCTTGACAAGTTGGCAAGTCATGCAACACTTAACAAAGTTAGCAATATCAGATTTCATTCCCTCCCAATAATAAAGTCGCTTCATATCAGCGTACATTTTACTACTACCAGGATGAATGGTGAATCTAGAACGATGGGAATCTTCTAAAATATTTTTACGAAGATCTCCAATATTTGGTACGATAAGTCTACCAAATTTTCGAATGCCGCCACGAGAATCAATATCAAAGTCTTTCAAACCTTCAATATCAATTTTGTCCTTAACATTTTTGCCAAGAAGAGCCAATTCAGAATCTAGCCCTTGAGCTTCAAGAATGCGGTCTAAAAGAGAAGGATGTGCCTCAAGGCTACATAAAACAAGCGATGAGCATAAATCGGATACGCGCTCTCGAATCTCACAAGTGGATAAGATCTCGAGATCGTTCCATTCGGATATCATCATAGAAACAACTGCTTGTTGCTTACGGCTAAGAGCATCGGCGACACGATTACCCTTACCGGGGATATAAAGAATATCAAGATCATAAGGTGCGAGGAACTCGAGCCAGCTCTGTTGACGTAAATTAAGTTCTTTTTGAGAAAATAAATATTTCAAAGACTTATGATCCGTGTAAAGAATAAATTTCTCTCCCAATAGATAATGACGCCACATTCGAAGGGCGAAAACAATAGCCGCGAGCTCTAGATCATGTGTGGCATATCTAGTCTCGCCCGGCTTCAATTGCCTAGAAGCATAAGCAACAACACGTTCTTTTTGCATAAGAACGGCACCCAAACCAACGTGACTAGCATCGGTATAAACAACAAAATCTTGATTCCCCTTGGGAATCACAAGAATAGGAGCATCGGAAAGGAGTTCTTTCAATTTCTGAAAAGAGGATTCACATTTGTCCGACCAAATGTATTTAACTCCCTTCTTAGTCAAGCCAGTAAGAGGCACGGCAATCTTAGAAAAGTCTTTAATAAAACGGCGGTAATAGCCCGCCAATCCGAGAAAACTACGAATCTCTGTCACACTCTCCGGTCTCTTCCAATCTTGAATCGCTTCGATCTTTGAAGGATCCACGGATATCCCGGATTCGGAAATAATATGACCGAGAAACTTCACACGAGATTGCCAAAAGTGGCATTTAGAAAATTTCGCCTTTAATTGATTACTCCTAAGTGTTTCCAATACAATCCTAAGATGTTTCTCATGTTCCTCCTCGGTTTTTGAATACACTAGAATATCATCAATGAATATGAGAACAAACCGATCGAGGAAATCTTTGAAAACTCGATTCATGAGGTCAACGAAATAAGCTGGAGCATTCGTTAACCCAAATGGCATAACAAGCCATTCATAAGATCCATATCGAGTACGGAATGATGTCAAAGGAATGCTATCCTCAGCGATACGAAGCTGATGGAAACCGGTAGCCAAGTCCAATTGTGAAAAGACCTTAGCACCACTAAGCTGATCGAATAGATCATCAATCCGAGGTAAAGGATATTTATTTTTAATAGTAAGATCGTTAAGCTTGCGATAATCAACGCAGAGTCTCAGAGTACCATCGGATTTCTTTACGAAAATAGCCGAAACTCCCCAAGGCAAGGAACTAGAGCGAATAAATTGCCTCGTCTCCAACTCAGATAATTGTTTACGCATCTCCTCATTTTCCTTATTGGACATGCGATAAGGAGGACGAGAAATAGGTTGAGCTCCAGAAACAAGATTAATTCTGAACTCAATTGCTCGTTTAGGTGGCAAACCTAAAACGGGCTCGAATATGTCGGAAAATTCACGAACAACATGAATACGAGAAATAATATCATCTTCATCATCATCATCGTTATCACGAGGATTTAAAGAATATAAAGATGCCACCAAACAAGATTCTGAATCTTTAAGATTAACAGAAATCTGATTAACAGATAGTGGATGACGGAGATGAATAGCCCGTTCAGGACATAGGATATGGGCTTGATAACGGTTAAGCCAATCCATTCCCAAAATTATTCCAAAGCCTAAGTAACGCATGACATGCAAATCGGTTAGGAAAGAAAGATCGCAAAAAATAATCTCCACATCTTTACAAAGCAAACTAAGAGTTGCGGATCCACCAACAGGATTCGCAATTTTTAAAGAAGTCATCAATGCAGTAACACTTAAAGAAAAAGTGTCTACCAGTTCCTTTGATATAAAAGAATGGGATGCACCCGTATCAAAGAGAACTCTAATAGGTTGATCATGAAATAAAATAATACCATCAAGAATGGAATGAGAAATACCTTGGCCACGAGATGTGTTGCCAGGGGCTTGAGCCACATTTAACTTTCCCTCATTCCTGCTTTTACGTTTGAGGCATTGATGTATAAAGTGATCTGGGTTCTTACAATAGCGACAAGATTTGGGCTTAGAGCACTTATTCGCATAATGATCCCCAGACCCACAGTTGAAGCAACTCACACCACTAGGAGAAGGAGACTTTGCCGCAGGGGTTGCCTGCTTACCCTTTTTGTTGGGATAAGGACCCTTGAATTTGTTTGGCCTCTTCTTGTTGTTGAAGTTTGGTTTAGCGCCTTCCACTTCAACATCACTCTCTCTATCAGCCTCTTCAAGACGAAGAGCGATATCGACGAGTTGATCAAATGCGACTTCTAGTTTCAGGAGCAGTGGCTTCTTAAGATTCTTATTTAAGCCATAAACGAACCTCTGGTTCTTCTTCAATGGGGTGTTGATGTATTCAACCCCATATTTGGAAAGCGACTCGAAGGCTGCGACGTAATCAGTCACAGAGGATTGACCTTGAACAAGGTCTATAAAACGTCGATCCAAGGTTACTTTCCCAGCTTCTGGTACAAACTTTAACTCGAAGCGTCCCTGAAATTGCTCCCAGGTGAGATCCGCTTCATTAATTTCTGAAATAAGGAGTTCGTACCAGTCCAATGCTCTCTCCTGGAGCATGCTGGAAGCCACCTGAACGCGGTGGAGATCGATAAGGTTCATGCGAGAGAAGATTCGATCACATGATTTTAACCAAGCCTGGACCTCGATGATATTTTCCGAACCTTTGAAGGGCTTCCCACCCAAGTTGGTGTAATCGCTGCACAAGCGTGCAAATCCCGACTTTGGGTGAGTGGGTTCTGGGTTAGCTCCAGCTGCTTGAGCATTAGTTACTAAATCAAGAAGCTGTTGAGCAGTCATAAAAACTCCATCCGGAGGAGCAGCACCAGATGATCCAGTTCTGGGACGGCCTGGTCTAGACATTCTCTTCCTTAAAGAAAGAAAGAAGAGAAGGAAGAAGGTTATTCACCAATGAACACCAAGCAATCTTGATAGATAAAACAAGGAATCATAAAGGAAATAGGATGAATCGGTACGAAGACTCGAATTAATCCTATGGTATGACTCCTAAGATAGACTTAGGACGATGATCCTTGATAAGTTATTCTACATTGTTCCGAAGTTTGGCTCTGATACCAAGCTGTGACGCCCCACCTCTATACCCACGCTAGCCAAGAACACTCCGGAGTAGTGCTGTCAACTAGCACGGAGAATAAGGCTGTTGAGGAGCGACCATCCATGTAATTGCTTATCACACGGTGGCTATAAATAATCTTCGGAAACAAACATAGAAATAATCATATCACAAATCAGTCACAGATATCCATATCACAAAGGCGGAAGAAGATATGAATATATAGCTAACACATGAAAGTGTACATCAGAGTAGTGGTCAGTAAGATCCACGATAATACAAAAGAATAGCAACACGTGCTATACAAAAGAATACAACTATGAGTCTATATCTCAAGTGTATACAACAAAAACTGCTAATCTAAACAATTAGCCAAAAGTCAGAGTGATGAATCCCTAGGAAGAAGTCAAGCAGAAGCACCTGTAACATCTCGGTCTGACCCGAGTATTATTTAAGGAAATAATAAACGGATCAGTCTAGCTATAAATATCAGATGACATGATATAACATAAAAGATATGGCATAAACATAAACATCCATAACGACATACCACTATAAGTATGTAAATAATGATCAACAGAAGATCAATCAATAAGAGATAATCAATATCACAAGAATCTTCTCAAAGATTCAAAGAGGGCATCATACCCTAAACTTGTACTCATAACAAGTCAATGACATAAATTCCAGAAATCAACACGAGAAATCCAGAAATCATAAAAAGGGAAAGAGGCCTATCACATGACGGTCCGAAGACCAAGGGGAGCTACCCCGCATGTGTGAATGGAATCACACAGATTGAGGTCAAGACTAACCAAAAAGCAGAAAGGTATGTGTGAATGGAATCACACAAGTGGTGTCTAGTCTAACCTTGCAATGAAAGAAACATCGCGCAATTGCTAGTCTAATTCATAAAGCGATCATCAAGATCAACGAGAAGTGTCAATTACACTAAGCTAGTAAATATAGAAGTTTAGCTTCATGTCCCATAACCACTTGCTTAACTTAAATATTTACGAACAAACTGTAAATCTTCACTAATAAAATTGTCACAAGAGGTTCAATCGAACAAGTCCAAGAATTAACCGACGAAGTGAACGCAAGCGTTTCATACCACTTGTTTTACTAAGTCGTTTTTATTAGATTTCTCATCCGAGTGAGGTAAAGGCTTGTATATACTAATAGATTGGAAAACGGTTTAAGAAAAGAGCTTTGTTATTAAAAATAGAGTTGAAATTGTTTGTTAAAAGAGTTTTCATATTTACTACTAGTATTGAAACCTTTATATTATAAAGTGACAAAACACAGAAGCAATTGTAGAAACAATCAGTCCCAAAAATCGCATACGGAGATGTGAATAAAATCCAGGGAAATCAGCTCAATGTTTTTCAGATAAGATCCCCTACGGAGGGGGGGTCCAGGGGGGGTGGCAACCCCCCAAGGTGGGGGTGCGGGGGCAACGCCACCGCTTACGGGGTTCGACCTGCCCGGTCAGGTCGCGGGGGTCCAGGGGGCAGCGCCCCCGGCGGGGTGCGGGGTGCGGGGCAGCGCCCCGTCCAAAACGGTACGACCTAAGTGAAGACAAGCGGCCTACGACCTAAAGCAAAATGAGGTCTAACGACCTAAGGGTTCACGCGGCCTAACACAATGGCCGAGCGACCTAACTGGAGTTAAGGGAGGCAAGCGACTTAAGGTCCAACGACCTACGACTCAAGCAAGCCGAGCGACCTAGTGTGGAGGGGTCGAGCGACTTAAGGAAGGCGAACGACCTAAGGTCTAACGACCTACGACTTAACAGAGTCGAGCGATCTAAGGTCTAACGACCTACGACTTAACAGAGTCGAGCGACCTAAGGTCTAACGACCTACGACTTAACAGAGTCGAGCGACCTAAGGTAAATGGTCCAACGACCTAACTCGAACGACTTATCTGGAGCTTAGGTCGGAGACGACCTACGAGATAAAGCAGGCCGACTTAGTGGGCGAGCGACCTAAGGTAAATGGCCCAACGACCTAACTCGAACGACTTATCAGGAGCTTAGGTCGGAGACGACCTACGAGATAAACCAGGCCGACTTAGTGGACGAGCGACCTAAGGTTTGCCTAGAGATTATAGGTCGGAAACGACCTAAGACTTAAAGCTTAACTCGCGAGCGACCTACGGCTTAAGTCCTAACTCGTGAGCGACCTACGACTTAAGGCTTAACTCGTGATCGACCTAATTCCGAAGTGCCAATTCTTCCAGAACGACCTAAAGTTAACTCGTGAACGACTCACGACCCATGGACGAACGACTTAACTCCGAACGACCTAAAGTTAACTCGTGAACGACTCACGACCCATGGACGAATGACTTAACTCCGAACGACCTAAAAATGGCCAGAACGACCTAAGTGCAGAAAATTCACCAAAACGCTAAAAATTGGAGTTTTTCGCCAATCCAATCCAAACCAAATGCTAATATGCATGCAAAAAAGATAGGGAATCATTCCCAACAGTCCAATATAGTTATAGGCTAGAATTGTGAGATAAAAATCTCACCTTTGCACTAAAGTTTATGAAGATGAAGCTTGAAAGCAAGGAGAAGCAATCCAAAGCTTGAATCCAATATCTTCTACTTGAATTTGGAGTTGAATGTTGGATTTGCAATTGAATTTGTGCTTGGAGTTTTAATTTCCCATTCCCTCCACCATTAATGCCAAAGCTTGATTAGTTAGGAAATTTATGAAGAGTGAGGAGAAGAGGGTTGGAACTTGGGCTTAATAGGCTAAACTAACCCAAAGTCCAAAGCGGGAAAAGTTAGTGAAATTTCACTAACTCCAAACCTATCGATGTTTATACTTAAAAAGTTGTAAACGACATTTCGAACTCAATGGAAGTGATCTCGAGTCCTAATTTGACCGTTTGCAAAAAGTAGCTTTTCGGACCAAAATCCGATTAACGAGTTAATATTTAAATAAAATATTTAAATACAAACTCGATAAATATGCGGGTTGTTACAAACACGTTCTTTTTGCATAAGAACGGCACCCAAACCAACGTGACTAGCATCGGTATAAACAACAAAATCTTGATTCCCCTCGGGAATCACAAGAATAGGAGTATCGGAAAGGAGTTCTTTCAATTTCTGAAAAGAGGCTTCACATTTGTCCGACCAAATGTATTTAACTCCCTTCTTAGTCAAGCCAGTAAGAGGCACAGCAATCTTAGAAAAGTCTTTAATAAAACGGCGGTAATAGCCCGCCAATCCGAGAAAACTACGAATCTTTGTCACACTCTCCGGTCTCTTCCAATCTTGAATCGCTTCGATCTTTGAAGGATCCACGGATATCCCGGATTCGGAAATAATATGACCGAGAAACTTCACACGAGATTGCCAAAAGTGGCATTTAGAAAATTTCGCCTTTAATTGATTACTCCTAAGTGTTTCCAATACAATCCTAAGATGTTTCTCATGTTCCTCCTCGGTTTTTGAATACACTAGAATATCATCAATGAATATGAGAACAAACCGATCGAGGAAATCTTTGAAAACTCGATTCATGAGGTCAACGAAATAAGCTGGAGCATTCGTTAACCCAAATGGCATAACAAGCCATTCATAAGATCCATATCGAGTACGGAATGATGTCAAAGGAATGCTATCCTCAGCGATACGAAGCTGATGGAAACCGGTAGCCAAGTCCAATTATGAAAAGACCTTAGCACCACTAAGCTGATCGAATAGATCATCAATCCGAGGTAAAGGATATTTATTTTTAATAGTAAGATCGTTAAGCTTGCGATAATCAACGCAGAGCCTCAGAGTACCATCGGATTTCTTTACGAAAATAGCCGAAACTCCCCAAGGCGAGGAACTAGAGCGAATAAATTGCCTCGTCTCCAACTCAGATAATTGTTTACGCATCTCCTCATTTTCCTTATTGGACATGCGATAAGGGGGACGAGTAATAGGTTGAGCTCCAGAAACAAGATTAATTCTGAACTCAATTGCTCGTTTAGGTGGCAAACCTAAAACGGGCTCGAATATGTCAGAAAATTCACGAACAACATGAATACGAGAAATAATATCATCTTCATCATCATCATCGTTATCACGAGGATTTAAAGAATATAAAGATGCCACCAAACAGGATTCTGAATCTTTTTAGATTAACAGAAATCTGATTAACAGATAGTGGATGACGGAGATGAATAGCCCGTTCAGGACATAGGATATGGGCTTGATAACGGTTAAGCCAATCCATTCCCAAAATTATTCCAAAGCCTAAGTAACGCATGACATGCAAATCGGCTAGGAAAGAAAGATCGCAAAAAATAATCTCCACATCTTTACAAAGCAAACTAAGAGTTGCGGATCCACCAACAGGATTCGCAATTTTTAAAGAAGTCATCAATGCAGTAACACTTAAGGAAAAAGTGTCTACCAGTTCCTTTGATATAAAAGAATGGGATGCACCCGTATCAAAGAGAACTCTAATAGGTTGATCATGAAATAAAATAATACCATCAAGAATGGAATGAGAAATACCTTGGCCACGAGATGTGTTGCCAGGGGCTTGAGCCACATTTAACTTTCCCTCATTCCTGCTTTTACGTTTGAGGCATTGATGTATAAAGTGATCTGGGCTCTTACAATAGCGACAAGATTTGGGCTTAGAGCACTTATTCGCATAATGATCCCCAGACCCACAGTTGAAGCAACTCGCACCACTAGGAGAAGGAGACTTTGCCGCAGGGGTTGCCTGCTTACCCTTTTTGTTGGGATAAGGACCCTTGAATTTGTTTGGCCTCTTCTTGTTGTTGAAGTTTGGTTTAGCGCCTTCCACTTCAACATCACTCTCTCTATCAGCCTCTTCAAGACGAAGAGCGATATCGACGAGTTGATCAAATGCGACTTCTAGTTTCAGGAGCAGTGGCTTCTTAAGATTCTTATTTAAGCCATAAACGAACCTCTGGTTCTTCTTCAATGGGGTGTTGATGTATTCAACCCCATATTTGGAAAGCGACTCGAAGGCTGCGACGTAATCAGTCACAGAGGATTGACCTTGAACAAAGTCTATAAAACGTCGAGCCAAGGTTACTTTCCCAGCTTCTGGTACAAACTTTAACTCGAAGCGTCCCTGAAATTGCTCCCAGGTGAGATCCGCTTCATTAATTTCTGAAATAAGGAGTTCGTACCAGTCCAATGCTCTCTCCTGGAGCATGCTGGAAGCCACCTGAACGCGGTGGAGATTGATAAGGTTCATGCGAGAGAAGATTCGATCACATGATTTTAACCAAGCCTGGACCTCGATGATATTTTCCGAACCTTTGAAGGGCTTCCCACCCAAGTTGGTGTAATCGCTGCACAAGCGTGCAAATCCCGACTTTGGGTGAGTGGGTTCTGGGTTAGCTCCAGCTGCTTGAGCATTAGTTACTAAATCAAGAAGTTGTTGAGCAGTCATAAAAACTCCATCCGGAGGAGCAGCACCAGATGATCCAGTTCTGGGACGGCCTGGTCTAGACATTCTCTTCCTTAAAGAAAGAAAGAAGAGAAGGAAGAAGGTTATTCACCAATGAACACCAAGCAATCTTGATAGATAAAACAAGGAATCATAAAGGAAATAGGATGAATCGGTACGAAGACTCGAATTAATCCTATGGTATGGCTCCTAAGATAGACTTAGGACGATGATCCTTGTTAAGTTATTCTACATTGTTCCGAAGTTTGGCTCTGATACCAAGCTGTGACGCCCCACCTCTATACCCACGCTAGCCAAGAACACTCCGGAGTAGTGCTGTCAACTAGCACGGAGAATAAGGCTGTTGAGGAGCGACCATCCATGTAATTGCTTATCACACGGTGGCTATAAATAATCTTCGGAAACAAACATAGAAATAATCATATCACAAATCAGTCACAGATATTCATGTCACAAAGGCGGAAG
The DNA here is from genome assembly GCA_030765085.1 of Allium cepa. NCBI lineage: Eukaryota > Viridiplantae > Streptophyta > Magnoliopsida > Asparagales > Amaryllidaceae > Allium > Allium cepa. The sequence goes on from CM060941.1 coordinate 633,242,704, forward strand.
AAGATATGAATATATAACTAACACATGAAAGTGTACATCAGAGTAGTGGTCAGTAAGATCCACGATAATACAAAAGAAAAGCAACACGTGCTATACAAAAGAATACAACTATGAGTCTATATCTCAAGTGTATACAACAAAAAACTGCTAATCTAATCAGTTAGCCAAAAGTCAGATTGATGAATCCCTGGGAAGAAGTCAAGCAGAAGCACCTGTAACATCTCGGTCTGACCCGAGTATTATTTAAGAAAATAATAAACGGATCAGTCTAGCTATAAATATCAGATGACATGATATAACATAAAAGATATGGCATAAACATAAACATCCATAACGACATACCACTATAAGTATGTAAATAATGATCAACAGAAGATCAATCAATAAGAGATAATCAATATCACAAGAATCTTCTCAAAGATTCGAAGAGGGCATCATACCCTAAACTTGTACTCATAACAAGTCAATGACATAAATTCCAGAAATCAACACGAGAAATCCAGAAATCATAAAAAGGGAAAGAGGCCTATGACATGACGGTCCGAAGACCAAGGGGAGCTACCCCGCATGTGTGAATGGAATCACACAGATTGAGGTCAAGACTAACCAAAAAGCAGAAAGGTATGTGTGAATGGAATCACACAAGTGGTGTCTAGTCTAACCTTGCAATGAAAGAGACATCGCGCAATTGCTAGTCTAATTCATAAAGAGATCATCAAGATCAACGAGAAGTGTCAATTACACTAAGCTAGTAAATATAGAAGTTTAGCTTCATGTCCCATAAACACTTGCTTAACTTAAATATTTACGAACAAACTGTAAATCTTCACTAATAAAATTGTCACAAGAGGTTCAATCGAACAAGTCCAAGAATTAACCGACGAAGTGAACGCAAGCGTTTCATACCACTTGTTTTACTAAGTCGTTTAATTAGATTTCTCATCCGAGTGAGGTAAAGGCTTGTATATACTAATAGATTGGAAAACGGTTTAAGAAAAGAGCTTTGTTATTAAAAATAGAGTTGAAATTGTTTGTTAAAAGAGTTTTGATATTTACTACTAGTATTGAAACCTTTATATTATAAAGTGACAAAACACATAAGCAAGTGTAGAAACAATCAGTCACAAAGATCGCATACGGAGATGCGAATAAAATCCAAGGAAATCAGCTCAATGTTTTTCAAATAAGATCCCCTACGGAGGGGGGGGTCCAGGGGGGTGGCAACCCCCCAACGTGGGGGTGCGGGGGCAACGCCACCGCTTACGGGGTTCGACCTGCCCGGTCAGGTCGCGGGGGTCTAGGGGGCAGCGCCCCGTCCAAAACGGTACGACCTAAGTGAAGACAAGCGGCCTACGACCTAAAGCAAAATGAGGTCTAACGACCTAAGGGTACATGCGACCTAACACAATGGCCGAGCGACCTAAAGGAGACGCGACCTAAAAGAGGCGCGACCTAAAGGAGACGCGACCTAAAAGAGGCGCGGCCTAAAGGAGACGCGACCTAAATTAGGCGCGACCTAAAGGAGACGCGACCTAAAAGAGGCGCGACCTAAAGGAGACGCGACCTAACTGGAAACAAGGTCCAAACGACCAAACGACTTAAAGTGAAACGTGGCTGAGCGATATAAGGTCGGAGACGACCTACGACTTAACTCCGTGTGAGCGACCTACGACCTATGGTTGCTATGACCTAACGAGTTCCAATAGTGAAGGCTTAAGGTCTAACGACCTAAGGGGTACGACCTAAGGTCTTACGACCTAAGGTGTTGAGCTTGAACGACCTAACCAAATTGCATAGGCCATACGAGCTAAGGCCTAACGACCTAACTCCGAACGAGCTATACGCGAGTGACCTAGGGCGCTAACTCGCAAACGACCTAACGTTAACTCGCGAACGACCTAACTCCAGACGCGCCTTTTCAACGCGTGCGAGCTGAAGACCTGCCGACCTACGACCTAACTCCAAGCGACCTAAGGCCTAACGACCTATGGTGGGCGAATGGGCTAAGGACAGAAACGACCCAAATGAAGGTGACGACTTTTCCACGCAAACGACCTATAGATGCTGGGCGACCTAAGGGGGACAGAGCGACCTAAGCCAGAAATTCACCCCAAAACACTAAAAAGTGGAGTTTTTCGCCAATCCAAACCAAATGCAAATGTGCATGCAAACATGATAGGGATGCATTCCCAATAGCCCAAGATAGATATAGACTAGAATTGTGAGATAAAAATCTCACCTTCGCACTAAAGTTTATGAAGATGAAGCTTGAAAGCAAGGAGAAGCAATCCAAAGCTTGAATCCAATATCTTCTACTTGAATTTGGAGTTGAATGTTGGATTTGCAATTGAATTTGTGCTTGGAGTTTTAATTTCCCATTCCCTCCACCATTAATGCCAAAGCTTGATTAGTTAGGAAATTTATGAAGAGTGAGGAGAAGAGGGTTGGAACTTGGGCTTAATAGGCTCAACTAACCCAAAGTCCAAAGCGGGAAAAGTTAGTGAAATTTCACTAACTCCAAACCTATCGATGTTTATACTTAAAAAGTTGTAAACGACATTTCGAGCTCAATGGAAGTGGTCTCGAGTCCTAATTTGACCGTTTGCAAAAAGTAGCTTTTCGGACCAAAATCCGATTAACGAGTTAATATTTAAATAAAATATTTAAATACAAACTCGATAAATATGCGGGTTGTTACAACCCGGATTTTTGGCATCTGATAGCTGGATAAATTCTGGTAATAAAAAGATATGTGAATGTAATTGAAACTATGATAAATGTTGAAATATAAATATCTGGAAATGATATATCTTATAGTAAATTAATATATATGGTGATGTGCAAGCTTAATAATGTTGAAAATTTTAAATGTGTTCATATACAAGTGTATAAGTGTATATATATGTTTGGCACATAAAAAGGCATTTATTTACTTATTTTTCAATGGATTTATTTACTTATTTTCCAATTAATGACAATAATTTAATATTATCATTTTCTAGCAACTAAAAAATTATATGTGATAATTTCTGAAAGTTATTTCTTTCATATATGAAAATAACTTTAGGCAAAATTATTTCATTTACCCAATATAAAAACATTTTGTCAAATTTTTTTATTCAAGTGTTCGGAGATCCCTATCAGTAACGTTAATTACTCGTATTGACCAGATCCTATAAGCCACTCGACAAACCAATCAACACAATATAAAACAATTTTATACTCACTAACAAATACGCGCTCATATCTGTTAATACACTCAAACTCATTCTAGAGTACTATGGACTCTATTTCTAATGAGTAATCCCCACCAAAGCCAAGGTTTTGCTTAACCTCGCTCTGATATCAAGTGTCATGACCCGATTTTTCGATGCCCGAAAAATCGACACCAATACGTCCACTGTATTAAATGTCGAATAATCGAATGTGTGATAACCCAGATTTTTGGCATCTGATAGCTAGATAAATTCTGGTAATAAAAAGATATGTGAATGTAATTGAAACTATGATAAATGTTGAAATATAAATATCTGGAAATGATATATCTTATAGTAAATTAATATATATGGTGATGTGCAAGCTTAATAATGTTGAAAATTTTAAATGTGGTCATATACAAGTGTATAAGTGTATATATATGTTTGGCACATAAAAAGGCATTTATTTACTTATTTTTCAATGGATTTCAAAGAATATTTAAAGTTCTATATCTTCAAAACACTAAAGATAAATCTTTATAAGTTTTATTTGAAATAATAATAACTTAAGTAAAATGTCAAACAAGAGTAGTGAAAAAAAGGGAGGGCTTGATACATACATACATACATACATACATACATACATATATATATATATATATACATATATACATATATATATATACATATATATGTATACATATATATATATATGTATATATATATACGTATATATATATATATACATATATATATATATCTCTTTTGGAGATTTATGAGATAAATACAATAGATATAAATATAGAAATACAAAACATACATAGATATTAAACTAAATGAACGATATAACATAAAATTTTATAAAAGGGAAACATATGTCCATGTAAATTAACACGAGTAAGCTAGGATGCCATGCAAATTCACATGTGTCAAGAATTGTGTTAAAATGGATTTTCTTCATTTTAATAAAGAGAAAAGAATGATTTTTTTTTAAGAAACTAGGTGCTGTATATTTTTGTGTATATCAAACTTCTTTCTTCTTTCCTTTAAAAAAAGAAAAATTAAATTAAATTAAATCTAAAGCCAAGAGGAACCAAATATCTGAACTACTTCAAGTTTCAACCGAAGCAAGGATATAATTCCGATTCAACTCAACTTAGTCTAGTAGATCAAGATTGAGGGGGTTTCAAAATCAACAAGTAGCTTCCAATTTTCTAATCCTTCTTTATCCTCTGTTCAAAATTCGGGTGAGCAATCTCTTAAAATATGGTATACATTGAATTGGCATGTGCTGATTTTTGAAATGCGATTGAATTATGTTGAGCATATTAAAGAAAATGACGATTTTTTTTATTTGTATGTTAGTACCTGTGAACTTGACTGGAACAGGTGGACAAGCCTTTGTTCAATATTTTCAGACTTAAACCCTGATTAAAGATTCAAATTTTCTGCATGCAATTGTTTTTAGGCATTTATTTCTAAATCAAAAGAGTTGCTAGCAGTGAAATATCAGGATTAAAAATGGTTTTTAGAATTTTAATTTAGTAATTAACTCAAGATTTAGAAATAACAGAAAAAATTCGTATAAGTCAAAAATATGGGAACATTATTTCGTGTTTAGATTTCGTGAATAGATTCATGTTGGGAAAACATGATTTTTGATATAGGTATCATGAATTTTAAGATTTGGGTTTGAGAGAATTGTCGAGATAAAAGGAAATGGGAATTTCGACGATTTTTGGAGATCGCGGAAAATTTGGGCAGTGGGGTTTTGGTCGGAAGAGGCCATGGGGTTGTCGAACTTGGAAAAAATGGTGGTTGGACCCATAGGTTGCCATGGCGTTGACAGTTTGATGAACTAGGGTTTGTCTCAGTTTTTGATCAAGGAAGAATATCGTGCTGTTGCGCCATCGTCGGTGCATCGGAGAAGGCCAGTCATGGGAAAAAGGGGGCGTTGGACTTCGCTAAACTTTGGGTGAAGTCTCCTGACCTCCGATGGTCAGAGGAGACTAGATGAGGTGGTTTTTGGTCAGGGTGTGTTGTTCCTGTAGGTTCGACTATGTTGATTCTCGTTTTCTTGCTATTTTTGGAGGATTGACGGTCGAGATAGGTAGGGTAGGTCGACGTCATCCTGTCGACGGTGGATGAGTAGACCGGAGCACCGCCGTGGGTTGGTGCAGGTGCACAGCATATCCGCTGTGTCGGTTTGGGTTTGAGAGTTTTTCTCGAGTTTAAGCCCGGGAAAAGGAGTGAGTTACCTCGGGTTCAACTTGGAGTACGCGTGAGTGTTTGAGAGTTTATCAGTTAAAATTTAAACAAGTAAAAAAGAGAAGATGAAGAGGGAAGGTTGAGCTCGGGATTGAAGCTGGGTAAACCTACGTTTGACTCAGTTTTGTTGTGAGGTAATTTTCTAATTTAAAATTTAAATGAAAATTTAAGCTTAGACTAATCTTCCTGGAACAATTTCTTCTAAACAATAATAGTCTATTTAAATGATGGGTCAAGAAAAATTTTGTAATTCATTTTAACTTAGATTTAGTTAAATCTTAAGATTATTTATAATCAATTAATAAATAATTAAGAGGGATGAAGTGTTTCATCATTAAACATAAGGACTTGTGTTAGTTTACAAATTAATGAAAATCAATATCAAGTTTATTAGTTTCAGATAAGATTAAGAAAGTGGTTAAGGTAGATGAATTATCTTATAAATTAATTAAGGTTTGAATGATTAGGATGTATTAATTAATTACTTAGCAATTAAAGATTAATAATTAAGGGTTATAAATTAATGAGAGATTAATTAATTGGAAATTAGGGATTAAGTAATATAAGTAATTAAGGATTAATTACTTAAAGTAATAAATTAAAGGATCAATGTAGGTGATTAAGTGTACTTAATTACTGGATGAGATAAATTAAGGTTAATTAACAAACGTGGTTAATTTAAAAATTACTAGTTAAATGTAATTAATTAAAAGAACAATTAAGTAAGAGAAGTGATTAGAGGATCATTAATTAATGTAATTAATTAATTGGGGTTAATTAATTGATTATAAAAGTAACTAAGGATTAATTACTTTGTATTGAAGGAGATTAATTAATAATTAAGGTTTATTAATTAATAATTAAAGAGGGTAATTAATCCGTGATGAGAGATTAATTAATTGATTGATAAGATAATAAAGGATTAATTAATTATAGGTTTGTAATTAATTAACGATTGTTTGAACAGGATTAGGTAGTCAATTCTTAAGTAATTAATTTAATTTAAGTTTATTAAATTAATTATATCATGGATTAATAATTCCTGTTTATGAATGTTTGTTTGTGTAGAATGTCTATTGGATGCTATCTATTGGATGATGTCTATTGGATGATATGCTGTGATGTTCTGTGATATGATATCGGATATATCAGTGATAATTGTGTGGTATTTATCTATGTTAAATGCTGTGTAAATTCAATATATTAATTGAATTGAATTGTATTTTTTAAACCATTAAAACAACTTGATATTGCTGTGTAACATGTGATATCTTGTATCTAAAGTTGAATTAAATTTCACTTGAATAATTTAGGTTAAGATTCGAAGAGACCCGGGTCGGGTATCAGTAATACCCAAAACCACTTCGATTTATAATCCTCTATAAATTCCATATCGATTTAATATGTGAAATCAATCGGCTGGAAATGGAATGATTTAAGTAATTGGAACCTTTAAACTATGTAGAGGTACATCGATATTGATGTGTGGAAGTGACGACTATAATAAATTGAGAACTCGTGGTGAAGTACGAGTTACTTCGGGTTTTAAAATAACTTTTATGTTGTTGAATTGTTTGTTAGATGGGTTTACTCACGCTGGTTTCCAGCCTGACCAGGGTGTTACTTTGATGTAATGCTCGGGTCAGACCGGCTATTACAGATTTTCAGGTAAGGACGTTCTAGAGCTCAGGAGGCGAGTTGGATAGCAGGAACGTATGAAGTGTACTCCGCTGCGCTATATTGTAGTTGATCTGGGACAAGTGATTTTAGTTGTCCAATGTTTTGTGTAAATATAGTTACTCTGATGTATTAATGTAAATTAACTTATTCAGTTTCCTTTGTATAACTGATATTTTATTTGATATTATATTTTAGTCCGCTGCGAATGTGAGATTCTATAATTCATCTCTGTTTCTTCTTCTATCTCTTTTTTCTTTTCCTAACTATCTGGAATTTTCGGGATCGAAAATTTCGGGTCGTTTCAGAATGCCGGAAAAACAGACCGTAAGGGAATGAAGAAGAAGGTAGAAGAAATAGAAACAGCATCAGAATCTCACAAACGCGGTGGAACAATATATAATAGATAATAACTGATCTTTATACAAGAAGAAATATATCTGTTTTGTACATTACATCATCAGAGTACAACACCATCAATAGCAAAATACTGGATAGTTATATTTTTCAAATCCTACTGTGTGTGTATATATATATCTCTGGCTAGAAAAAGAGTTTTTCTGATTCGAACTCTATATATATATATTTTCTCTTTAATCTACATATATATGTATTAAATTTAATTAAATAAAATTGATCGATACCTTGCTGCAAACCCTAGCTTCCCTCACTGACAACGGCAAATCACCACCATTCAGTCAGGACCAGCAATCCCACCTTGCGAATGAAACCATGTCGAGCCTCGCCAACGATCCCTAAACCCATAGCTAGCGTCAACCTCTGCCACTCGCGTGCGCATCGTCCCCATAATACCATCGAACTCCTCGACTTCGGCACACCCTAGTCGCAATTTGAATGGAATGCCACCGTCTGCCTAATGCCGAGCCTGGATGTTGATTGATGAAGAGGAAGCATTTTTCGAATCGATTTTTAATTTTTTTTTGAATTTCCTGGAAATCGATTTAAACTTCGGTTTTGAAGAGGGGGACTAAAAAGGGGAAATCGATTTCATTTTAATTTGTAATTGTGAAGAGGTTGTCGCCATTATTATATTTTCCTTTTAGTATGCTCGGCTCCATTGAAATGAAGAGGAGAGATGCGATTTTTAACAAGACAAATTTTATTTATTTTTAGAGAAGACGCGTGTTATTAGGGAGGACATGTGCTATACATTGCCTTACGTGATTGCATAGGCTTGCTGTAGTATTTCTGAGGTGATAAAAAGGCAGCTGAAAGTTATCAAGAATATGTATATATATATGTCAAATTTAAATATAAATTTAAATCGTCTCGAATTCGTAGTTCAAAATCTTGGCATCCTATCGGGGCGTGCTGCCAGACATTTATAATGTTATACCCCTATTTCGAATGCAAAGGAAAATGTTTCGAGTCCTAATTCGATCGTATGGAGAAGATAGCATTTTGGACCCAGTTGTTATATTTAGTTTTTGATATAAATTTCAGTGCGTTTACCTATCGCACGGCTTCTCGATAATCCAAATGCTACGAAAATTGAAATCTGATAATAATACACTATTATGGATCCAGTGGAACTAGTTTCGTCAAATTCCAAGACTGTGCCTCGGAAGGATATTTTTAAATATCAATTTAAACTAAATATTCCCAAAACTGAACAAATCACCTTTAGATTAAATTTTAACACTTCTATTATCTTCAGTATCATCATTATAAATTTTATAAGCCTTTTAAACTATATTTAACAAGCTTGAAACTCTAGATTTCATATTTTCCCTAATTACCAATTATTAAATTCAATAATTTAAATTATCCAATAAACAGCGATATTTGAAATTCTAGTTCAAAATTAACTCTTAAATATTTAAAATCAATTAAATATTCCACTTTCAAATATCCAAAGTTTTGGGTAGTCACAGTTGTTTTGAGAGCTGTGATGTCTATCAATAGGCTAACTAAATTATGAGAATTTGAAATTCAAATTCAAATTGAATTTGGATTGATTTTGAGTTGAATTTGAATTGAATTCAAATTGAATTCAAGTTATCGGTTTTGAGCTATCTTCCTTGTTTTTCTTGTTTTCGAGCACGGATTTCTCCAATCTTTTTTAAATAATTTTGAAATAATTGAGCATTTAAATTATTATTATATAGTATTTAAAATTTATTTATTTCCTTAAATAAAGGAATTTCAAATGTAGGTTTCAATAATCATGTTCGAAAAATAGTTTTAAAAACTATTTTTCTCTAATAATTTTTTTAAAAATATTAAATACACATTTTTGCACTATTCAAACGTATGAGAAAGAGAATTAAACGATCTAGAAAAACACGTGGTATGAGACGCGTACATTTACATTCGGTTAATTCCGGACTTGTACGATCGAAGCTATTCGAGTTGTTTTGCCATTTTATGGCATATTATAAGTTTTATAATTTTTATTTATAGGAATAATCTGCGATGGCCAATACTTGGTTAGTTATTATGGTTTGAGATCTCCTATTTTAGGAGATATGGCCGATGAGAACCATTATGATGTTTTTATACTTGCTGAGGATATGAGGCAAGTTTTGAGTTTGCGATTTCCTATTTTGAGATTTATGGTTCATGAGGAACCAACACGAGGTTTATTTATACTTGTCAATGAGATGAGACAAGTCATGATTTTTCTAATGTGTCATTAGCTAGCGGTTAGTAAACCGTTTAGTGAGAACTTGTGGTATGAGATTCACGTTACCACTTTTCGAGTTCCTGATGGAGAGTTTGTGACACATTCTGGGTTATGCCAATACTAGAGCTATTGGGTCCAATCTTTATCGAGCTGTTGGGCTCATCATGAGTTTATGTGACTTCGGTCATCTTGGATTTACGACTACAGTCGCCTGGGATAGGTACCTATAATTTATGTAGTACTGGACAAGAATTTTACACGTGCATATTATGAGATTTGAGCTCTTGGGTTCTTATTGGGCTGTTGGCCATCCTTTTCATTAGGCTGTTGGGTCCATTCTTTCATCGGGCTATTGGGTCCATACTTGAGATTTGAGTTTGCCATCATCAACGTTTTTTTATGAGTTTTATAATCTCCGTCTTGGATAAATACACACACACACACAAATATATATATATATATATATATATATATATATATATATATATATATATATATATTGGCGAGTCTTCCGTTTGGCGTATTTTGAATTTTGAGATCACTCTATTTTGAGTTTATATTTGTGTTTTCCATTTATGGCGTTTCTTGGGTTTTGAACTTGAGACTTCTCCTTTTTTAGGGAATATGGTTCATTGAAACCATTATAGATATTTTGGGATGTCATTGATGACATGAGGCATTTATTTCTATATTTAAGTGTTATTATTGAGTTACCTCTTTTGAGGTATTTCTATACTTAAGGGACATTGGTCCACTTAAGTCATAGGCGTGTGTTCTTTCTATTGCTCCTTCTCATTCGAGAAGAATTATCATCTTGTATTATATGCTTCATACTATCGTCTGTTCTTACTAATTGATTGTTTTTGTTAGATTGATCCGTTTATTTTATACTCGGGTCACACCGAGATGGTTTAGGAAAGCTTTCAGTTATGTGACTTAGCTTTGATGCATCGGCTTGGATATCAGCCTAGCACATTTGTGTAGTTTATATTTCTTTCTGTTTGACTCTGATATGTATTTTGATTATATGTATATAGTGTGGTCTCTGAACCACTTTTGTGTATAATTTTGTATTATACTGGGATGTATTAGTGTATATGTATTTATATATATGATGTTTACTATTCTGTGATGTGATATGCATTCTGTTATTGTATTTTGTTATGATAGATCCATTAGCCACCTATATTTTTGTATTAAGCATTTATTGTATATGTTGATCCATGAGAGATAGAAAAAAATATATAAAGCATTTCTCGACGTCTTCAGTAGATGTTTAAGACAAGATTATAGATGGTCGCTCCTAACCACCCCTATTCTTCACATTAGCAGACAAAATTAACCTTTAATTCTCTTTGTTAATGTGGGCCTCGGGGTGGGACGTTACAGCTTGGTATCAGAGCTGAGTTCAGAAAAAAATAGGATAAACATAGAACATAACATATATTACGATACATCAAAGTATAATATGAGTGAAATCATCGTTCTTAATCAAATTTGTTTCGAATCGTTTCTCAACCTTTTCGAGTCCTTAGGGGCATATGGGTGGGAATACATCTAGGAATGTGATTTTATAATTCCGTAGTGTTCCTTAATTGATGAACCTTGTTAATAATATCTATCCCTATGGATAGTTCATTCTATCTTAACTTTCAGCTCTTGGCTGGAAGAGAAAGAAATCGCACCTTGGATGCTGAGCAGCCTTGTGGCTCACGTCCCAAGGGTGTGTACATGTCAACCGGTCAGATCTTAGAGCTTGTTTGGGGTATCTAGTGTGACGGTCTGGAATTTTTGAGCATTTGAAATTGGAATATTTAATTAGTTTTAAATATTTGAAAGGTTAATATTAACTTGAATTCCAAATATCAGTAATAAATTGTTAATTAAATTAATGAATTTAATAATTTGAAATTGGATAAATTATCGAATCTTCAGTTTTAAACCTGTTAAAAATAATTTGAAGGCTTGTAAAATTTATATTGACAATACTGAAAATAATAGAAGTGTTAAAATTGAGTTTAACAGTGATTTGTTCAGTTTTAAAAATATATCGTTTAAATTGAATTTAAAATAGCATTCCGAGGCACAGTCTCGAAATTCGACGAAACCAATTCCATTGGGTCCGTAATATTGAAATATTGTCGGATTTCAAATTTCGTATTGATCGCGGTTGTTGTGTGATCGTACGATAGATAAACGCGCTTGAATTTATATCGAAAAATTTAAATATAATATATATATTTGTACAGGGTCAAAATGTTTCAACATCAGCCGCTTTCCTTTCCTCATCATAACTTTTCACTGGCATTGTAGCAGCCAGTAGACAGCACGCCGACTCCCTTTCCATCGTGTTCCCTCTTTTATAAACATCACGAAATTTCCAGAAACACAATCATCGTTTCCCTTCTCCTTTATAAAATCAACTGCAGATTCGAAAGCTTGAAAGAAAATGAATGTACTTTGCTTTATCTTTGCGAGCAGAACCAAAGCAACGAAAATATAAACTCTCGTTCCTCCTCTCCTTATTCAATTCAAATCCTCAAATCTGTTCGAGATTAAAAAAAAAAATTAAAGGGAAAAGAACTGCCGATGCTTGAGAAGAATCAAATTCTCCTCCTCTTCAGATCTATAACCAAGAAGGACAAAGCCGCGTTTGAATCTTGGGCGCGAACGAACTGGGTATCGGGACAAGGCACTGGCGACGTCGCGCGTGAAGGAGGGGACTCGCGTTTTAGTCATCTGGGCAGTCGACTGGGGTGGTTCACGATAAGTGTTAGTGCGACGTAGTGAACTCGATGATTTCGTTGATCCAGTTTTTGCTTGGGTTCGTGATTTGGATCATTCGGTCGCCGATTGGGAAGCCGAGTTCGAGTTTTGGATGGGACTCGCATTCGATCATCTGGAGATCGGCGATGTTTGCGTTTGACGAGGTCGCTGCCGACGTTTTGCAATGAGGTTTGAATCTATTCCTTCCTATTAGGTTTGTATTGATAATAAATATATATGTAGGATTTTGGTAGAAGATAGAAGCTTTTAAATTATTGTTTTTGAAAACAGACAATTTATTCTTATATAAATAAAATTTAAAAATAAAAAGGGTTTAAAATGTTGAATCAACTATGCATATATATATATATATATGTATGTATGTATATGTATACATATTTTATAGACAACAAGGTAATTTCATAATATATGTATGAGAACAGTTAACTTTATTGTTATTAATATATAATTATTTGAGTAATTAAGATATATATATATATATATATATATATATATATATATATGTAGTTTCGAAAGGAAATAAGTATACATATTTTAACCTTACCAAGTTATATTTAAAATAATGGATTATGTGATTAACCAGTTAACTAACTTGTTCAATTTATTTTTGGTTACTAAACATAATCTATTAAAGGGAAATTAGTTCAAACTGAAATTTATTAGTTTAAAATAGAATCATTGGTTAATACAATTTATAAAATAGAAATAAATTGTTCAATTTATTTCAAACTACTAATAAATTGTATAATGTTTATATAAGGTTTAAAACAATGGAAACAAGCCCGCTGGGAATGGATGACAAACCGTAAAATAAAAGGTAAGTTAATCTCACTCAGCTGAATTAAAATTAAATTTAAATGATTAAATTTAAATAATTGTTTGAATGGTTGAAATTGATTGATGTGCTATAGTATGGTATATTCTGGAATTGGCATATTATTGTGCTAACGTCTATGGATGCAGGGAAAACAGGTTGGAGGGATCCAACTAGACCCCTCAACATTTATTATTTAATATTCTCTCTTGTAATTACTTGATATTCTATGATGAATATATTGGAATATTGAATGTTATGATTTGATTGGATATATTTGTGTATAATGAATTACCGAAAATATATAAATTGGATTTTGGAAAGAAATTAAAGTAAGTAAATTTGTAAACGAAATAATCTTAGAAAATATAATAAATTAAGAATGAATTGAAAAGAAATAGAAGTAATATGAAAACAATAATAAATAACTTCGAGTATGAAGGGAATTTTGAATAAACCGAAATTAATGAATTGTAAACTTAAGTTATATCAATTAAAGGAATAAAGAATTATTTTAAAATTCAAAGTTTAAATTTATTTAAAAGAATTAAGAAGTAATTTGAGAAATCAAAATTGGTATTCTCAGTTATTTAAATCATAATTAAGAAATAAAATCTGAAATTAATAGATTTTGAAGTAAAAGGGAGTAAATTGGAAATCAATTTGGAAATTGATTCAAGTGTTGGAGTTGGAAATTTCAAGAAGAATGTAAAGAGAAGTATATTTCTCTGGATAGCCAAGTACGTTTTCAAAGTAAGTTTTTAAAATAAAATAAAGGTTTTAATGTTGTTAAAAAAAGTATGTTTAGGAATTTATTATTTCTAAATATCAAAATTTTAAAGTAAATATTTATTTAAATTTATTACCATAGTAATTATTTATAAAAAGTGACTTAGTAATTCTGTTTTAAAAACGAAAACCTTGTTTTATATTTTATAAAGTAACCCTATTTTCAAATATTCATATAGTATATATTTTAGCCAATTATTAAAGTAGTCTTAACTTAAATGTTCTAAAGTAAATTCCAAAGTAAGTATTTTATTTTAATCCATTATCGTAATAATTATTTAAAAAATGATTTGGTATTTTAAAGAAGAAAATATAATGTATAGTTATAAGGTAACCTTATTTTAGTTATTTCTAGAGGATTATTTTAAATTAAGTATTGAAGTAATTTTTCTAAATTAGATGTTAAATGTTTTTACAATAAAGTGATTTTAAATTATTTTAAAAATCTAAAGTTTTATGCTTGGTGATTCCAGTGGAAATAGAAATACTTGGAATTTATTCTGAGAAAGGAAGATAGTTTTGACAACTGTTTTCAAAAGGGTTTGAAAGGTGAAAATATATCTTGTGAAGATATTTTTGAGGTTAATAAATAATTTGGAAAATTTATTTATTGGTTGATGGTTGTTTGTGAATATTAACTAATAGTTAAATCACCGACTATTAATATTGGATAAATGCGTTGATCATTTCGAAGAGATCGGGATCGAGATTAATTTCTCGAAAACCACTTCGATCCGGTTTGTACGTTTCGTGGAAACGAGTTTGGATTCGAAGATGGAGCAGTGAGGTGCAAGGGCTAGTCGCTACTAATCCTGAGGATATTTCCAAAATGGATGTAGTAGGAGTAGTGCCTTTGGTTCCGTTCAAACCCGGGATGGACTTGTATGGATGAATGCTTGTGAAACATCGTCAGGTGGACGATGGGTATTCTAAGGGATATGTTCTAAAAAGGTAACGCTTACCCTCAAGCCTCATCAAATGGGAAAGACTGAAAATCAGGGGTTATGCAGCAAGGCTAGGTAGGTAGCACCCAAGCAGGGTGAGGTCATCTCTGCCTAGATGTCCCTTTTTATTTCGGCTAAGTTGGCGGTTGCTGATCCCAACCGCGGGGTGATCTCACTCGGGATTATCCAGTATGGGGTAGTCCCGGCCTTGTGTTGCAGGGGAGCGGGCGTACTCCTCGGTACTGTGATCTAGGCCACGTACTGTGACAGGTGGTACCCCAGTGCCTAGTCATTGGTTGGAAATCCATTCTCCCTACAAGCCTTGTACGAGTTTTGTTTGTATTACCTACTCTATGGCTAGTAGCAGGAATTTAATAATGTAACAATTTCGGCTATTTCATAAGTATTTGTATATAGACCCTATTGTAATATCAGAGGATTTCTATAAAAATTGTTTTAGCTATCGTAAGGTAAAAACCCGACATGTTTATTTGTGGCGTGGTCTTACGAGATGCTTTTGTTTTCAAAGGACTTTTGAAACCCTAATAATCAATTGAGTGTGATTTTCTCACGCTGGTTTTCCAGACTGACTCGGGTGTTATTTAACTGTAACGCTCGGGTCAGACCGAGTATTATAGAATACAGGAGATGCTGTGGAGCTCAGGAGACGAGCTGGATGACGATACGTACTCTCGTACTTGCTTTTATATATATTCCGCTGTGTTGAGTTGTTGTGTATCCATTTGTATGATATTGATGTCGAGCTGTGATTGATGTATTCTGATGATGTAATGTATAAACATATATATTTGATTTTTGAGTAAAGATCATTATTATCTATTATATTTTATTCCGCTGCGATGGTTAGATTCTGATGTTGATTTCTATTGTCTTCTTCTACCTCTTCTTCTTTAACCCAAATGGTTCGTGTTTCCGTGCAACTTGAGTTAATTTATGTAAAATAGTGTTGACTCAAGTGGTCCGGATTTGCGGGTCGTTACACTTGGTATCAGAGCCTAGGCTAGCGATAACCTTGGCTCTGGTGGGAATTACTCATTGAAATAGAGTCAATAGTACTCTAGACTGTGTTTGAGCGTATTAATAGATATGAGCGCGCATTTGTTAGTGAATATAAAATGATTTTCTATTGTGTTGGTTGGTTTGTTGAGTAGTTTATGGATTCTGGTCAATACGGGTAATTAACGTTATTGATAAGGATCTCTAAACACTTGAATAGAATAATTCGACACAGTATTATTGTTTTAAAGTAGGGCAAATGAAATAATTTTACCTAAATTATTTTTGTATATAAAAGATATAATTTTTGTAAAGTATTATAGTATTTGGATGCTTGATTGTTAAGGAATGATAATATTAAATTATGAAATAGAATTGAATAAGAAATTGAAAACTTATAACCAAAATTGAAGGATAAATTTATATAACAAAATGGAGTTTGAAATATAGATTATAAATGTAATTTATAAATTGAAATAAACTTTATACAAATGTGATTAATTGGGAGTAGGATTCCAGAGAAATATTTGAAAATAAATCGGAATGGATTTCAAATTTGTAATTTTGGGAAAGGTTTAAATCCCTTGGAATTTGAAAGTGGTTTTCAAAGACTTTGGAGAAATAATAGTGGTATTATTTCGGGAATATTTTTGAATTGGAATTGAATATGGAGAGATTTGAAAATTTAAAATATTTGAAATGTTTTTAAGAGATAAAAGCACTAAACTCTTTCGGTTGCTGGAAAATAATTCCGATGATGATCGTGACATCATCGGTGTTCATTTTCGAGTTTCCAAGAGAGGGTTTGCTACCTGGATGATTTTGGATCGGTGTTTGTTTGCAAGAAGTTGAATTTGGTTTGGAAATTCAAAGGATTTTTGGATATAGTTGATTACAAAGTTGATTTTGAAAATTTGGGAAATTGTTTAAACTCTGGAATCTTATTTGAAATGTTTATGGAATAATAAAGATATATTGGCTAAATAAAATGTATAATTCCGAAGTAAAGTGAAAAAGGTAAATGAGATTGATTGTAAATAGATGAAATATGAATAAATAAGTTTGCGACTTATAAAATTTAGAAGTGAAATAAATAAGCCAAAATAAAATTGATTTGAATATTGGGAAGTGAATGAAAAATTAAAAACTTAAATTATAAAATAAATTGACCTCCAGTAAAATAGTTAAAGTGGTTTGAGATAAAAATAAATTATGAATTGAATATTTGATGTAACCAATATGAAATGTTCAAAGATTAATAAATGGATTTAAATAAATGAATGAGAATATAGAATGCAAAATAAATTGAACGGAATCAGTTAAAATGAAATCAAATTAAGTATAGATTGAATTGGTATTAATTTAAAATAGTTATAAACTGGAATGAATATTCTTTTAAGTAAACATTTTTGAACTTGCACAAAAATAATAATTATCATTTGATGTAAACAAGATTATATAAATTCTATGGATTAACAGAAGCCAATAAAATTGTTTTTTGAATCAACTGAAATAAATATGGGCTTGATTGGATGAAAAAAAAATTGAATATAAGCAATGAAGTGTATATGAATTCAGCCTGGATTGTCGGTGAATTGTATATAATTGGAAATGAACTCGAGAATAAATGAATTCAGCTTGGATTATAACAATGATGGATTGAATTGGTGGATAAAAATCCAAGTAGACATAAATTTAAAACTTTCCATGTTCTTGATAGAAATAAATTCATAATGAATTAACTATGGAAGTTTGAAGTTTAAAGAGATGACCGAATAAACTAATTTAATTAAATTAGTAAATGAGATTGGTTTGGAAATTTGAAAATCAAATTAAGGGTTTAAATTGGGAAGTGCTTGTAAAAACAAAGTATAACTTGAGTTTTAAAGTTGAAATATCTTGAGGGAAGTAAATAACTGAAGTAATATTTGAATAAAAGTTTGACTTAAGCGAAATTGTGAAATGATTGTGTCGAGTTTAATAAAATGATATTAAATAAAACTTATTTAGTTAATGAAATGAAATGCAAGTTGAATACCAATTTGATGTGGCAGATGTTTGGCTTGTAAATATATATGTAATGAGTTCGTTTGAATTAAATGAATTGAATGTAAGAAATGGAGTGTAAGCCATTTAAATGGAACGAATAAGAATGAATTAAGTGAAATGGTAGGTGAATGGATTGAAAGCATTTAAATTCGTGACAAAACCTTATAAATTTACTTATGGACAGCGTTTAGTGTATATTGCTGGTGTTATACATGTATTTAGCTGTTGAAATTAATTGAAATGTTAATAAACTTTGTATGTTCGTCACTTACATGTTTAATTGAGTAAGTACAGGTACAAGAGAGCCGTATGGCTGGCTTTGATCACGAAAAATGCTAAAATAAATAAGCCATTTGCCTAAAATGCTAAATAAGGTACGCCTATGCAATACAAATAGGAAATATGAACTGTTTTTCTGTTTTCCGACTGTGTGGGTCGATGTATATATATTTATATCTCTTGCAAATTGCAAAAGCTCCTCCGTACAAAGGAGACTCTGCCAAAAAATTTTGAATTTTTTTTGGGAGTTCAAACTTTTTTGAATCTTTTGAAAATTTTCACTAATGACAAATAATGTAAATTTGTTAAGCAAATAAAATTATAACTGAATGTTGAAATCTAATTTAAATTGTATAAGTACAGTAAGATGAATTGAAGAATTGTTCAAAGAAACTAAAAGAAGGAAAAAGTTTGCAAATAAACTTTTATTTGAGATTTTAAATAAATTAGTAAGTAAAACTAATAAAGGAAATGGTTAATTAAATATGGATTGAGATATGGTGAATCAAAATTCAATATTCAAAGTTTGGAAATGAATTGAATTCAAGTAAAATTGGAAGAAGTATTTATATTTGAAATTAATTAATAAAGTGAAGCAAATTGAAATTTTTATGGAATTGTAAAGGCAAATTGAATAAAATGGATATAAACTCCAATAGTGAAGTGAAAACAAATTCAAGAGGAATATAAAATATTTATATTGAGTTTAAGAAATGAAGGTGAGATTCTTAAGTAAGTTGGCATTGGAAATATACTAAGTGAATAATTGAATGAATATTAAAACTGGAAGTTGTGACAAGGGAAAGTGAGAATAAGTGAATAACAATCAAAATAAATGTGAATAAAAAGGAAATTGATATAGATGATAATCAATTGGGGCAAATACGTAGGGTGTACGTATATTATTTTATTCGCATAGCTATTTGATCCGGATTCGGGCACAAAATTTCGAGATAGTTATATCGATTCGAGTTAGGATTTTTCACTTGATTTTCAGCGGCGAGCCTGGATATGGAATTTTGATTGATTCTGGAAATTCTCTATCATAGTTATGACTATGCAAGGAGAACGATGGTTTTTAATCAAGAAACCAGATCTGAGTCCGCACTAGGAAGTCGGGTGGACGATACTAGTTCGGAAGTGAAATAGTGTGATCGAGTGAGCGATCAGATTTGATATTGCGTATGGATGATATATGTGCATCGTACGGGCTTAAGTAAAACAAATATTGAAAATATGAAAAATAAGTCAATAAAATGTTTTTGAATGTTGTGATTGGATATTATTGCTAAACAGGATATGCAGGTAAGAAAAGGGAAATGGAAAATTGGTTTTGATTTCAGATAATAAATTAGAATTGCTCGACAAAAAGGTATGTGTTTAAATTTCTGTATGAAATTTGATTAGGTTTTTGGATCTTGCCACTTGGCTTTTGTTTTTTTTGAGATTTGGGGCCGTAGAGCCATTTTGTAGTTGTGCCAAGCTAGCCGCGCAAAGGAGACGCTGGCAAAAATTTTGGAAATTTATAGAGTTAGAAAATTTTTGAGGAATTTTGAAAATTTTAAACTTGGTTTTGAATTTTAATTTGAATAGTTGAATAAGTAAAGTTATTTGGGAACTATAGAAAAGCTTGGAAAGTTAATAAAAATAATAATGGGTCTTTTATAAAAAGATGGTAAGATGTTGAATTGTTAGAAACTGATTGGTTTTGGGAAAAGTAAACGAGTATTGGACCATTCTTCCTAACTAGTAATTTCGGGGACGAAATTCTTTTAAGGGGGGAGGAATGTGACGACCTGGAATTTTTGAGCATTTGAAATTGGAATATTTAATTAATTTTAAATATTTGAAAGGTTAATATTAACTTGAATTCCAAATATCACTAATAAATTGTTAATTAAATTATGGAATTTAATAATTTGAAATTAGATAAATTATCAAATCTTCAGTTTTAAACCTGTTAAAAATAATTTGAAGGCTTGTAAATTTATATTGACAATACTGAAAATAATAGAAGTGTTAAAATTGAGTTTAACAGTGATTTGTTCAGTTTTAAAAATATATCGTTTAAATTGAATTTAAAATAGCATTCCGAGGCACAGTCTCGGAATTCGACGAAACCAATTCCATTGGGTCTGTAATATTGAAATATTGTCGGATTTCAAATTTCTAATTGATCAGGGTTGTTGTGTGATCGTACGATAGATAAATGCGCTTGAATTTATATCGAAAAATTTAAATATAATATATATATATATATATATATATATATATATTTGTACAGGGTCAAAATGTTTCAACATCAGCCGCTTTCCTTTCCTCATCATAACTTTTCACTGGCATTGTAGCAGCCGGTAGACAGCACGCCGACTCCCTTTCCATCGTGTTACCTCTTTTATAAACATCACAAAATTGTCAGAAACACAATCATCGTTTCCCTTCTCCTTTATTAAATCAATTGCAGATTCGAAAGCTTGAAAGAAAAAGAATGTGCTTTGCTTTATCTTTGCGAGCAGAACCAAAGCGACGAAAATATAAACTCTCGTTCCTCCTCCCCTTATTCAATTCAAATCCTCAAATCTGTTTGAGATTTAAAAAAAAAATTAAAGGGAAAAGAACTGCCGATGCTTGAGAAGAATCAAATTCTCCTCCTTTTCAGATCTATAGCCAAGGGAAGACGAAGCCGCGTTTGAATTTTGGGGGCGAACGAACTGGGTATCGAGGCGAGGCACTGGCGACGTCGTGCGTGAAGGAGGGGACTCGCGTTTTAGGCATCTGGGCAGTGGGACTGGGGTGGTTCGCGACAAGCGTGAGTGCGACGTAGCGAACTCGATGATTTCGTCGATCCAGTTTTTGCTTGGGTTCGTGATTTGGATCATTCTGTCACCGATTGGGAAGCCAAGTTCGAGTTTTGGATGGGACTCGCATTCGATCATCTGGAGATCGGCGATGTTTGCATTTGACGAGGTCGCTGCCGATGTTTTGCAGTGAGGTTTGAATCTATTCATTCCTATTAGGTTTGTATTGATAATAAATATATATGTAGGATTTTGGTAGAAGATAGAAGCTTTTAAATTATTATTTTTGAAAATAGACAATTTATTCTTATATAAATAAAATTTAGAAATAAAAGGGGTTTAAAATATTGAATCAGCTATGCATATATATATATATATATATATATATATATATATATATATATATATATATAGACAACAAGGTAATTTCATAATATATGTATGAGAACAGTTAACTTTATTGTTATTAATACATAATTATTTGAGTAATTAAGATGTGTGTGTATATATATAGTTTCGAAAGGAAATAAGTATACATATTCTAAACCTACCAAGTTATATTTAAAATAATGGATTATGTGATTAACCAGTTAACTAACTTGTTCAATTTATTTTTGGTTACTAAACATAATCTATTAAAGGGAAATTAGTTCAAACTGAAATTTACTAGTTTAAAATAGAATCATTGGTTAATGCAATTTATAAAATAGAAATAAATTGTTCAATTTATTTCAAATTACTAATGAATTGTATAATGTTTATATAAGGTTTAAAACCATGGAAACAAGCCCGCTGGGAATGGATGACAAACAGTAAAATAAAAGGTGAGTCAATCTCACTCAGTTGAATTAAAATTAAATTTAAATGATTAAATTTAAATAATTGTTTGAATGGTTGAAATTGATTGATGTGCTATAGTATGGTATATTCTGGAATTGGCATATTATTGTGCTAACGTCTGTGGATGCAGGGAAAACAGGTTGGAGGGATCCAACTGGACCCCTCAATATTTATTATTTAATATTCTCTGTTGTGATTACTTGATATTCTATGATGAATATATTGGGATATTGAATGTTATGATTTAATTGGATATATTTGGGTATATTGAATTACCGAAAATATATAAACTGGATTTTGGAAAAAAAAAATAAAGGAAGTAAATTTGTAAACGAAATAATCTTAGAAAATCTAGTAAATTAAGAATGAATTGAAAAGAAATAGAAGTAATATGAAAATAATAATAAATAACTTCGAGTACGAAGGGAATTTTGAATAAACCAAAATTAATGAATTGTAAACTTAAGTTATATCAATTAAAGGAATAAAGAATTATTTAAAATTCAAAGTTTAAATTTATTTAAAAGGATTAAGAAGTAATTTGAGAAATCAAAATTGGTATTCTCAGTTAAAAATATTTTAAATCATAATTAAGAAATAAAATCTGGAATTAATAGATTTTGAAGTAAAAGGGAGTAAATTGGAAATCAATTTGGAAATTGATTCAAGTGTTGGAGTTGGAAATTTCAAGAAGAATGTGAAGAGAAGTATATTTCTCAGGGCAGCCAAGTACGTTTTCAAAGTAAATTTTTAAAATAAAATAAAGGTTTTAATGTTGTTAAAAAAAGTATGTTTTAGGAATTTATTATTTCTAAATATCAAAATTTTAAAGAAAATATTTATTTAAATCTATTACCATAGTAATTATTTATAAAAAGTGACTTAGTAATTCTGTTTTAAAAACGAAAACCTAGTTTTATATTTTATAAAGTAACCCTACTTTCAAATATTCATATAGTATATATTTTAGCCAATTATTAAAGTAGCCTTAACTTAAATGTTTTAAAGTAAATTCCAAAGTAAGTATTTTATTTTAGTCCATTATCATAATAATTATTGAAAAAATGATTTGGTATTTTAAAAAAGAAAATCTAATGTATAGTTATAAGGTAACCTTATTTTAGTTATTTCTAGAGTATTATTTTAAATTAATTATTAAAGTAATTTTTCTAAATTAAATGTTAAATATATTTTACAATAAAGTGATTTTAAATTATTTTAAAAATCTAAAGTTTTATGCTTGGCGATTCCAGTGGAAATAGAAATACTAGGAATTTATTCTGAGAAAGGAAGATAGTTTTGACAACTGTTTTCAAAAGGGTTTGAAAGGTGAAAATATATCATGTGAAGATATTTTTGAGGTTAATAAATAATTTGAAAATTTTATTTATTGGTTGATGGTTGTTTGTGAATATTAATTGATAGTTAAATCACCGACTATCGATATTGGACAATAAGGGGTAGTCCCAGCCTTGTGTTGCAGAGGAGCGGGCGTACTCCTCGGTACTGTGATCTAGGCCACGTACTTTGACAGGTGGTACCCCAGTGCCTAGTCATTAGTTGGAAATCCATTCTCCCTACGAGCCTTGTACGAGTTTTGTTTGTATTACCTACTCTATGGCTAGTAGCAGGAATTTAATAATGTAACAATTTCGGCTATTTCATAAGTATTTGTATATAGACCCTATTGTAATATCAGAGGATTTCTATAAAAATTGTTTTAGCTATCGTAAGGTAAAAACCCGACATGTTTATTTGTGGCGTGGTCTTACGAGATGCTTTTGTTTTCAAAGGACTTTTGAAACCCTAATAATCAATTGAGTGTGATTTTCTCACGCTGGTTTTCCAAACTAACTCGGGTGTTATTTAACTGTAATGCTCGGGTCAGACCGAGTATTATAGAATACAGGAGATGCTGTGGAGCTCAGGAGACAAGCTGGATGAAGATACGTACTCTCGTACTTGCTTTTATATATATTCCGCTGTGTTGAGTTGTTGTGTATCCATTTGTATGATATTGATGTCGAGTTGTGATTGATGTATTCTGATGATGTAATGTATAAACAGGTATATTTGATTTTTGAGTAAAGATCATTATTGTCTATTATATTTTATTCCGCTGCGATGGTTAGATTCTGATGTTGATTTCTATTTTCTTCTTCTACCTCTTCTTCTGTAACCCAAATGGTTCGTATTTCCGTGCAACTTGAGTTGATTTATGTAGAATAGTGTTGGCTCAAGGGGTACGGATTTGCGGGTCGTTACATCTAGCCTCTTGCTCCATCCAATTCTTATCCTTCGCACAAATCCGCATTTGTGCATATGTGCAGTGGCTATTCTCATTTGGGAGGCAAGACTTTCAAAGGTTCCGAGATTGTTCTTGAGGTCCAGGCTTGGCTTAAGACATGCGAGCGCATCTTCTCTCGCATGGATTTATCTGATCATCATCGAGTTCTTGTAGCATCGAATATGATGCAAGAACGTGCTCTCAATTGGTATGAGCTTCTTATTACCGAGATTGATGAGTCCACCCTCACTTGGCAATAGTTTAGAGGGAGGTTCGAGCTTAAGTTTGTGACTGAGTCTGAGAAAGCTTCCCTTGCCCGTCGCTTCCTTGAATTGAAGCAAGGGAAATCATCAGTTTTAGAGTATGTTTCTTCTTTCGAGTCTTTATCCAAGTATGGATTGAAGAAATACTTGAAGAAATCTCTTACGCTCCAGCTTAAATTATCCTTTGAAGAGCTTGTTGATTCGGCGCTTCACCTTGAAGCCGTCGAGAAGAAAAGGGATAGTAGTGATGATGTTGAGGTTCGCAAGAACCCAAACAAGAGAAACCTTCCATTCCAAGTATCCCAATCATTTTCTTAGAAGAAGAAGCATCTTGCCTCTAGCATCCCAATCGTTTTCTTAGAAGAAGAAGCATCTTGCCTCTGGCTTTCATTCTGGTGCAAGTCATCATTCTCACAATACTTGTTTTAACTGTGGTTCTCATGATCACTTTATTCGAGAATGTTCTAAGCCTATTATTTGCCGCACTTGCAAACAAGAGGGAGATCGGTCTTCCCAGTGCCACATTTCATCTAAGGTCCTTATTAGGGAAATTTTATTGTGATGGTTGCTTTTGGTGGTTCCTTTCAACATAAAGCACTCCTTCATATTTTCTTTATACATCTATGTTATTTTATGATCATTTTATTTGTGTTCTCTTCGATTCGAGTGCTTCATGATCACTCATATTGAAGAAGCTAGATGGTGTTTTGCTTTTATTGTTTCATGTTTTGTCACTTCTTAAGGATTGCGAATCCTATCAAGAGACTCGCAATCTTAGTATTTGAGTATGGGGTATTGAGCTTATTTTGAGTATTTTCCTTTTCGTGTGAATTTTCATATTATTCACCATCTTGAGAATTGTATATTTTGGGAATGGATTGGCATGATTGTTTTCAGGACCAATCCTATGCTTTAGAGGATCCCATATATATTAGGTATCCTGATTTGGTTGATGTGTTGCTTCTTGTCCTTCGGAATGTTGATGATGATTTCGAAGTACCTTTATCTATTCTTGAATTTCGAGATGATGATGATGTGTCTCGAATTCTAATTATTGTGACTCTGTAATTTCTGATTGTCCGTTTTGGGATTGTTACCCAATTGGGCAATCGAGTATTGGGTTGATCTCATTTCAGGCTCTTATCCTTTCATTAATCCTTCCACGAGGATATCCACTAAAGATTGAGGCAATTGATTGAGTTCAATTGATATTATCATCCTTGTTTTTCTTGAGATATCCTTTTGGATACTCATCTGGTGTTATATTTTTTTGGCATTACTTTACTCGAAGTAATGCTATGTTGATAGTGTGCACCTTCTCAATTGAGTAGAATATCTTACCCTTATCTATATTTCATTGATCTTTTATTTGGTCTATTGTGCGATGCTCGGGTCTTTCCTTAGCTTGACCTTGCACCAATTTCTTTCAACTACGAGTCACGGGAGATAGCATTCCTTTCACCGCATGCCGCACTCGTATGATTCTTGTGAGTGGATTGTTATATCATTTGGATTGATGAACACTCCATTTTACTCTGTCAATCTTATGACTCGAGTATTCTGGGAATATCTCGATGAGTTTCTTAAGTGTTTTATGGTTTTGAGTTTATGCAATTATGGGATATGTGTTTTAAGAGAAATTGGAATTAGTTATTATGAAATCAAAGAATAATTTGCGTATTATATGGGAGAGATATTTCTTTTTACAGAAGTGATTTCTATGTTGGGTTGTCCATTGAGTGCTTTAAGAATTCTAGTCGATGCGCCTGATCAACACTATTGATTGAAATTTCCTAAACGTTGTGATGAGGCAATCAGACACGATAATTGAGTTTTTATGAGGTTTGGTTCGAAAATAAATTATTTAGTAACTGAGTATTAAATTTCTATATTTTATTTTAAGTGGTATGTGCAACCATTGAACCAGATGGTTAATTAAGTGGCAAGGCAGTTTTGATTATTTGGTCAACTTTGCAGCCAATGGATAAAGTCGTTCACTATAAACCGATGGTTAGGTAAAGCCATTGTATTGTTTTGAATCTATATAATTAAATATAAATATGCTTATTATTAAAATGTTGTTTACAAGATAAGATATGTTTTGGGTTTTGAAATTTTAAAATGTCTATTGGATATTTTAATATAATATAAAAGTTATATGTAATAAATTTGAAGCTTGATTTCAAAACTTTTGATGGTTTGGAAAATAATGAGTGATGATATTTTAAATTTTCTTTGAGAATATATTGGTAGGAATTTATAAAATTCTTTTGGAAATTTAATTTGTAACAAGAGGAATATGAATTCAAATTTTAGTCTTTGTAGTACTTATTAAGTATTATAATAAAGAAGTTTTGAAAAATTTTCAAGTATTGAAAATTAAGGTTATAAAATACTAAAAATATTGAATTTTGGAGTTCTAAGAATTTTTAGTTAAGAGATAATACATATATTTTAGTTCTTGTATTTATCTTACTCTTTTGCCATTTTCTAACAGCGTGCATTTATGCGGCCGTTTGAGTATGGTGGCTTTTAAGGAAACCATCTTTTGATTGATCTATCTTGCCTCTATTGTGTCTATCTAGCATCGGTGTGGTCCCTTCCGTAGTGTCATATGAAAAGATCATATCAATAATCATCTTGCTGATTAGAGTTTTGGTTGGAGTTGTGTTAAATCCCAACTCTACTCAAGAACTTTTGAGAAATCAATTTCATTCGAGTAATATTTTGTGTGTAGCATCTTGTTGAGTTTCTATTTCGAAGGTCAGACGCCTTCGAAATTTTATGTGTTGCTCGGAAAATTCAATGGTTTGCTAGTTTCGATATTAGCGCATTGGAAAACATAGAATTAATAGAGAGAGTCTTGTCTTGGTTTTCTACCATCCTATCTTGGGAGTGTGAGAAATTTTTAAAACTCGAGCTTCTTTGTCTATCCTTTACTTGATGAATAAGTGTACGTTTATAGCTCTTTTCTAGAAAATTGCGAGGACACAATTTTTTTAAGGGGGAGTCTGTTATAACCCTAGTTTTAGTGATTACCTGTTAATATTAAATTATAACGGTAGTTATAATTTAATATTGAGAATTAAATACAATTGAAGTTTTAAATTGTTTATTTGAAATAAACAATGGGTTTTTGGATTTAATTGTGAAATTAAAGTTAGAACTTTATTTTGCTTCGTTTGGGTTGTTAATAAATGGGAAATGCTTTTATTTAGGTGAAAATGCAATAATTATATTAATTATTGCCCATTTACTTCTTTTAATAATTTTTAAAAGAAGTAATTGATTTTATACATGTTTTATATAAATAAAAAGGTGTAAATTGGTTTTAAAATATGTTTTGGCAATAAATAAAGTTTGGAAATGGTTTGAAATATTTTTCTATATAAGAAAAATATTTTTATTGAATTTTAGAAGTCTAAGATATGGACTTTGCGTTTTTATTTGAGTAATTAGCGTATTTTTGGAAACTAAGGGTTCTAATTATAAAAATAATTTAAAAATAGAAATTAATCTTTATATTTGTTGGAAAATGTTTTATTATTTATGTTCATAAGTTTACAAATTTTATTTGTGTGAAAATTGGAAGAAAATGGCTTTTGTTCTTTATATAATGTAAATAGGAAGCCGTATGATTTAAATGTTAAATAAACAACCTTAGCGTTTTTATTTCTTTTGATTAGTGGGTCTTAATCCCATTTGGTCATTTAGTCTATAGAAAGAAATGACAAATATCTCTTCTTCCTTCTACGTACAGCTATTTTCTCTTTACGGTAAGAAACTCTAGAAGGAAGGAAACCAAACCTCTTTACAACGAAAATCTTCAAATTAAAACTCAAATCTTGTGTTTCTAAAATCAAATTGAAGCTCAATCTACAGATAATTGAATCTAAAACCTAATATGTCATCAAAAATCCAAATTTTATGATGATGGTCTGTTAATTTCTTTGCTCTTTCTTACATGTCCTTGTTTCTTTGTTTTACAAGTTTTTGAGGCCTAAATTCGAGCAAAGCTCCAACCTTTCAGCCAATAATCCGGGTTTTTCTTTGATATAGCGAGGTGAGTTGAATAACTCATATCTCTAGCAAAACAAAGTAGTTAAATGCTTGATTCTGTGCGAAAAAGTTACTGTAATCGTTCTTTTGTTCATAGTTTTCTTCTTGTGAAAATCAGTTCTGGGTTGCATCTTTGAGCAATTGTAATTTTCAATTCTGGCAATGAAATGCTGCCAAATTTTCTTTTATTTGTATTTTATGTATTATACTACATGTCTGCAAAATTTGGTTGAAAAAGAATCCCATTTGCTAGGTAAAGCTTGGCTTGAAAATCAGTTCGTAGTAGGTAAATCTACTGGAACAAATAAACGCATGAGAAGCTTGCCTAGGTCAATCGCCAGGTCGACCAGGCTTACCCTTAGGTCGTCCAAGCCTACCCTTAGGCCTACCCTTAAAATTCATTTTCAATAAAATTCATTTTCAAATATAAAATTTATTTATTTCTCAAGATAAAGGAATTTCAAATGTTGGTTTCAATAATCGTTTTCAAAAATAGTTTTAAAAGCTAGTTTTCTCTAATAAATTATTTTAAATATTAAATACACATTTTTGCACCATTCTAATGTATGAGAAAGAGAAACTAATGATCTAGCAAAGCACGTGGTATGGGACACATGCATTTACTATTTCGGTTAATTTCGGACTTGTACGATCAAAGCTATTCGAGTTATCGATTCTGAGTTGTTTTTCCATTTTATGGCGTGTTATGAGTTTTACAATTCCTATTTACATGAAATATCTTGAATGGCCAATATTTGGCGAGCTGTTATGGTTTGAAATCTCCTATTTAGGAGATATGGTCGATGAGAATCATTATGATGTTTTTATAATTGCCGAGGATATGAGGCAAGTTTTGAGTTTGTGATTTCCTATTTTGAGATTTATGGTCCATGAGGAACCATCACGAGGTTTATTTATACTTGCCAATGAGATAAGACAAGTCATGAGTTTTCTAATGTGTCGCTGGCTGGCAGTTAGTAAACCGTTTAGTGAGAACGTGTGGTACGGGATGCACGTTACCACTTTTCGGGTTCCTAGCGGAGTGTTAGTGACACATTCTAGGTTATGCCAATGCTAGAGCTGTTGGTTGCATATTGGGCTATTGGTTCCACTCTTTATTGAGCTATTGGGCTCGTCATGAGTTTATGTGACTTCCGTCATCTAGGATTTACGAATTCGGCCGTCTAGGATAGGTACCTATAATTTATGTAGTACTGGACAAGAATTTTTCACATGCATATTATGGGATTTGAGCTGTTGGGTTCTTATTGGTCTGTTGGGTCCATCCTTTTCATTGGGTTGTTGGGTCGATTCTTTCATCGGGCTATTGGGTACATACTTGGGATTTGAGTTTGCCGTCTTCGGTGTTTTTATATGAGTTTTATAATCTCCTTCTTGGAGATATATATGTATATTGATGAGTTTTCCATTTGGCGTATTTTTAGTTTTGAGATCACTCTATTTTGAATTTATATTTGTGTTTGCCATTTATGGCATTTCTTGAGTTTTGAACTTGAGACTTCTCCTTTTTAGGGAATATGGTTCATTGAAACCATTAAAATGGTTTTGGGATGTCGTCGATGATATGAGGCATTTATTTCTATATTTGAGTATTATTATTTGAGTTACCTCTTTTGAGGTCATTTTATACTGAAGGGACATTGGTCCACTTAAGTCATAGGTGTGTGTTCTTTCTATTGCTCCTTATTCGAGAAGAATTATCACCTTGTATTATATGCTCCATACTATCATCTATTCTTATTAACTGATTGTTTTAGCTAGACTGACCTGTGCATTTTATACTTGGGTCAGACCGAGTTGTTTCAGGTTAGCTTTTAGTTATGGGACTTAGCTTTGATGCATCTGCTTGGATATCAGCCTAACACTTTTGTGTAGTTTATATTTCTTTTCGGTTGACTCTGATATGTATTTTGATTAGATGTATATATTGTGGTCTAGGTTACTTTTGTGTATCATTTTGTATTGTACCGGGATGTATCAGTGTATATGTATTTATATATATGATGTTTACTGTTCTATGATGTGATATGCATTATGTTATTGTATTTTGTTCTGATAGATCCATTAGCCACCTATAGTTTTGTGTTAAGCATTTATTGGATATTTCAATCCACGACAGATACAAAAAGAATATAGAGCATTTATCGGCATGTTCAGTAGATGTTTAAGATAAGATTATAGATGGTCGCTCCTAACCAGCCATATTCTCCGCATTAGCAGACAGATTTACCCTGCAATTCTCTTTATTAATGTGGACCTCTGAGTGGGGCGTTACAGCTGGTCGGTATTAATTTATTTTCTCAAATTATGAAGTATGTTTGATTTAAGAAATTTGATTTTTTAATTTAATTTAATGATTTTATTTAAAACTTATATTTGGAAAATGAACTATTTTACATATTTGAAGTTTAAAATTATAAGCTAATTATGATTTTAAATGTAATCTTAAGATTTTAACTTATACTTTTGTTTAATTTTTAAATATATAATTTAAATAGTCTAAAATTTAATTTAATAAATATTTAATATAGTTTTTAAAGATTTATTTCAAATTTAATTTTTTATAATTTTAATATATATATTTCTAAATTTAATTTAATATAACAAATATAGTTTTGATTTAATATAATAAATATAAATTATATAATAACTTTAATAAATAAAAATGTGAGGTTTCTAATGAATTTATAAAAAGTTTTGTAAGAGATTTATAATGGATTTTTTGTAAGATATTTTTATAAAGAATTTTATATGGTTTTATAGAGGTTTTGCAGGATTTTAAAATGGGTTTTGTAAAAGAACTTGTATGATTTGGGAGAGTATAAAGGAATTTGTATAAAAGTTTATGATAACGGGAGGAATTGTAAATTTTTTTGGGGATTTATAAATAGCTTTATAAATGGTTTTAAAGCATATAAGTAGTTTATAAACGGTTTAGAAGAGATTTATAAATTATTTTCTTAATTGATTAAAAGAAATCTTCCTCGATATTTACGAATATATTTATACTTCTGGAATAAGTGTATGGATATCTGGATATGGAATTATAAACTATTTTTTGGATTTATTATTATTAATGTTTTATAAAATGGCCACGGTGTGAAAAATATAGCATTTGGTTGTTAAAGAGACGGGGTCGGATATTGTCACACTCTTTGCCAATTCCGAAACCACTTTAACAACTGTGCATGAGGTGGAGAATCTAGAATGAAGTAGGATGGTTTGGCGAACGCTACTGTATGAGGTATGAACATAGCCTTGACCCTCTAGGTCAGCTTGAAATGGCTAAATCAGGAGCAATCGACAGGCCAAGTGGGCTCGCTCCTCCGATTGGACACACTTCTTCGATACCATATCTATTGCTTTGTGATTGATTTGGTGGCCACCTTCAATTTGATTATGGGAGCATTGTTCCAAGGTGGGCGGTAGCTTCGAATATGTGTTACCACTAGCCCGGACGTGCAAACAGTAGAATCCTACCCTGGAATTGCCTCGTTGTGCCTTATCTTCTACCTTATCAAGCCCACTACAATTTTGGTTTGCGTTCTACCTATGGAGTTCTCCCTGATAGCCCACTTGTATATGATGGAGTTTAGAGTACTGTATAGACTGCATCGTTATATAAAATGTGTTAAGGAGGATATGAGTAATGCTTGAATGCTATTTTAATACTCCACTTTTTGTAGACATAATATAATGGCATATTATATTATATATGTAGATAGTTTAATGGACCTTTCGGAGATGAAATCCCAAACATCTTTTAAGTTATTGCATGCATGTTAGACATTGGATAAGAGTTGTAAAATTCCGTAAACATCTTTGAAGCCGTTACACTCATATATACATATTTTGATTTAACTTACATAAGATCTTTTAGTTCTGACTTAAATGTTTTGTCTTTTCTTTACGCTCGGGTCAGCCTAAGTTTTTCAGTGTTGAAGATATTATTCTAGAGGATGAAGACGGAGTTTTGTATTATATTATTATTTTGGAATGGGGTAAATGAAATATTTTTACCTAAAGATAAATTTTGATATAAAAGAAATAATTTTCTGAAAATTATTATATACAGTTGGAGTATTTGGATGATAAAATTATAATCAAATAATATTATAAAATTGGAAATGGTTTATATAGCCAAATGAAAATTTGTAAAAGTATAAATTATACAAATGGATTATAATTAAAATTGGATTCAAACTAGAATTCGAAAATTTAAATCTTGAGAAGTTTGAAAATATGTTTTTCAAAGTGGTGTGTAAAAATAATAATAATAAGAGTGTAATTTTTGGGAATAATTTTGAAAAAAAATTGTTTTAAAATGGATTTTGGAAGTGATATAGCATTGAACTCACTTCAGTCGTTGGAAAATAATTCTGGTGATGACTGCAACATCAAAAGTTTTCATTTTCGAGTTTCTGGATGACGGATTGCTACCGTAGTAATTTGATATGGAGATTTTTTTAAAAAACGAATGCTGTTTAGAGATTTCGAAGGAATTGTTTTGAGAAAAATCAAGTTGATTTTTGAAAGCTAAAGGAAATGGTTTGCAATAAGTACCAGGTGTTTGAACTCTGAAAATTTAATTAAACGAGAGGTAAAATAAGAAGAAAATAAATTAAATGAAGTGGTTATAATAAATAAGATGAAATGAATAGAATGTAATGAATTAACTAAGTATAAAGTGCATATGAATGTGTAAGTAAATTGAATAAATAAAAATAAGTAAGGAAGTGTGGAAAAAATTGAAATATGATTTAAATTCTTACGCGATTAAACTGAATGAATTAACAAATGCAAAGAGTAAGTGACTAAATAACTATAATTTAGAGGAATGTGGGAAAATATGTTGTGTAACTTATAAAAAATTGGAAAGTGGAATAAAAAACCAAAAATATAAATGGTTTGATATTTTAGCGGAGGAAAAAATCCAAACCTGGATTATAAAATAAAATTGAACTTAAGTGGATTAAATAGAATGATTTTTGAAATAAAAATTAGGTAATAAATTATAAATTGCAAGTGAACTAATTAGATAAATTATTTAGTTAATCAAATATGAGAATGGGATTTAACTTGATTAAATAAAATCGATTGTGGGTTGAAACTGAAGTTGAATATAGAACTTGAGTAATAAATAAAATTCGACTTATTTATAAGCTGATTAAACATATGTCGAATGTGATCAAATAAAATTAGATTGAAATAAAAATGGCTTGAGTTATAAATAAATTGAATGTGAGTGTAAATAAAGTGAATATGACCTTGAATATTATTTTAAACGAATTCGAGAATGAATTTGACTATGAAATAGAAATTTGAAGTGGGTTAAATGAAGAAATGATTAGGTTAATTAGTAAGTGGAATAGAGTTTGACTGAATAAAAAAGTCAATCAAAAATTTGAATTGGAATTTGATGGAAAGGGTAAAACTCAAGTTATAGAGTTGAAATAATTTGAAATAAATGAATTAACTTAAGTTTATATTGCTGGATGAAAGCTTGGCTCAGATAAATTATGATATGGCTATTTAATAGATTAGCACAGAGTTATTTCAAGCTAAATAAGATGGATTTGAATATAATATGAATGGAAGGCAAATAAATTGATTAAGAATCAATCCGAAATGGAATAGAATTGAGTAAAAATTGATTTGGAATCAATTTAAATGGCAATAAACTGAAATATTTATTCTATTAAATGAACACTGCCAAATTTGCATAGAATTTTTTTTATCATTTGACGTAAACGAAAGTAATAAAATTCTATGGATAAATGGGAAGTGAATAAATTATTTTTAATCATTTTGGAATGGATATGGGTTTGTTCGATATAAATATGAATTGCGTGTAGTAAATTTTGGTTAAAAACCATTTTGAATTTAAGGAAATGATATATGGATAGATCGAGAGTAATTGAATTAGTATCGGAACCTTAAATTGCTTATAAATCTTTGTTTGGCATGTTGTTTGTGAAATTCATGTGTTTAATTAGTTAAATGAATGAAATGTTAGTGAAATTCATATTTTGGTACTTGCGTGGTTAAGTTGAGTAAGTACAGGTACCCGAAGGCTATTGGGCTAGAGTTAGGTTGCATACTTGCGTATAAAGTAAGCCGCTTGCTTAAAAACACTAAAATAAAGTACGTTTTCGGTTTGAATACGGCAAATATATAAATATTGATATATATTTTGTTTTCCGACCGTGTGGGTCAACTTATACATTTTTTTCTCTCTTGTCATTTGGCAAAAGGCTCTCTATACAAGGGAGACTCTGCCAAAAAATTTCAAGAATTTAGGGAGTTAGAAATTTTTTGAGAATTTTGATTTTCTTTTTGTTAACTATAAAGCTGATTTTTTTTGAATTGAAATTAAAATAGAGGGTTTTAAATTAGTAATGGAAACTAATTGTTATAGTGGAAGCTAAAAGATTAGAAGATTGAAATAGCAAGTTAACTAAGTGGGTTTTGCAAAAGTAATGGGTTTAGGGCAATTTTCCCGCCTTAGCAATTTCGAGGACGAAATTCTTTTAAAGAGGAAGGAATGTAACGACTCCAATTTTTCTATTTTTTAATTTTGGATATTTAAATAGTTTAAACATTGGATTTTGAATTATAATTCAGTTAGTAAGTTTCTAAAACTGAAATTTTTGGGTGATTTCAAATTTTTTGAAATTTTCGATTTAATCGACGCGTTAGAATAGCGACCTAGGGCACAGTCTATGAATTTGAAGAAACTAGTTCTATTAGGTCCGTAATAGTGTATTGTTATTGGATTCCAAATTTCGTAATGTTTGGAGTTAACGTTTAATCGTACGGAATATAAACGCAGTGAATTTAATATCGATTCAATATAATAATTGGGTCCAAAAAGCTATGTTCTCCATACAATTAAATTAGGTCTCGAAACCTTTTCCATTGCATTCGGAATAGAGGTATAACATTATAAATTCCTAGCGGCACGCCTCGATAGGAGTTCGAGATAAAAAGTTACGTAAACGAGACGATTTGAATACACACACATAAATACATACATGCATATAATTGACTTGACGTTTTTAATTCACATCGGCTAGATTTCTTCCTTTTCAAATCACTATACATCTATCCTTACGCGCTACCTTTCCCTTCTATCTTTTTCGTCCTTCTCTTCTAAAATGCCAACCAAAATCTAATCCTCAGAGAGAGAGAGAAAAAAACAAACGAAATCAAGCAAAATCGTTCAACAAAAAAATGGCAAACAAAATCGAAATCTAATCGATTCATTTATATATATGAAAAAAGATCGATCTCTAGCGAAGCAAATTGGGGGGAGGAAGTCGATATCGAGAGGGAAGAGCTCAAACTCGAGCTTGGCAACGCCGCAATAAGTGGTTCTCACGATTGGAGGAGGAAGTGGTAAGTGAGTGGTCGCGATGTACGACCGAAGTAGGGCGAGCGTTGTGGCTCATGGACCTAGCTGAGATTGATTCGCGTGATGGTGGCGCGTGGAGCTGGCGTTGGTGGCATCGGCGCCCAAGGTGGAGGCACGATGCTAGGCAGAGCGATGAAGGGGAGTCATGACCTACTTGTATGCGGTTGAAGCTGGGAAAATCGACTTAGGCTCATGCATTGTTGGAGATAGATAGGGATTAGAAGGTCACGATTTGATGTCTGGTCGATGGTAGAGGCACAAGATAAGCAACAGTTGCAGTGGTGGCATGCAGATTGAAGTGGTTGCTGTTGTTGATGCTAGTGACGAGTTTATGTTGGAGGCACGACGTGACAATGAGGAGAGGTCGCGTGTATGTTCAATCTGGGTCAATCGCGTATAAAAAATGCATGATTAGAGTATGTCAGGGAAGAAAGATTTGGAAAAGTAAATTTTTTTTAATTTAACTTTAATTAAGGTGATAAGCTTCTGATAATGATTATAATTAGTTTGAATAATTTATTTATCAAATTTGAATGCGTATAAAATTTTATGTCTATTTATACGAGGTCTAAAATTCATGAAAACCAGTCGAGGTGGGAATGGTTTGCAAATAAAAGTCAAGGTGAGAATTTATGACTCATTTGGATTGCCACAGTTTAATTTAAAATGTTGAAAATTTAAATTATTGGTTCATTGAATGATTTGATAATTTTAATTATTTGTTGGATGATTATATATTGTAGTGTGTGTGTGTGTGTATATATATATATATAAGTAGTTGGAGTGATATTCCTGCACATTATAGCAGCTGAAACCCTATGCATCCCACATAATAGCGGATAACCTATATACCACGATATCCCCCTCGAAGTAGGATTTGTATTTCATATTGTCTAAAATCCGTGGATGCAGGGAAACTGGTTGGAGGGATCCAACTGGATTCCTTAAATATATTTAGTGTTTTTCGTATTTATAAAAATATATGATGTGACCGAATAATCTACTGGATTATTATGTGTTGCAATTTTTAAATGATATAACGGCATGGGAATTAAGTTTGGTATATTAAATACCATACACATTAAGGAATTAAAATTGGATTTTTAATATAAAAATATATATCGGAATTTGGATTATTTAAAAGAGATTGATTGAATAAGCAATAGTTGGTTTTTGATCGTACCAAATAATGCGGGAAAAATATTTTTTAATAGAGATTTTAAAATAAATTATATAAAGGAAACTTTGAGACTGGATTTTTAAAAATGATACTCGGGAAATATTGGAAGAAATTGGAAACGATATTAAAAATAGATTGGCAAAAATGAATAGGATTTATAAGGAATAGAATTTATAAAATGGAATTTTATAAATGAGATTATTTAGTAAAATTTATAAACGATGTTTATAAATAAAAGAAATTGATATCAGATTATAAATTGGAAATATAACAGTGAGAATTTATATTTGAATCTGGAAATAGGGCGAGAGAAAAATAGTGAATACTACTTTTGAAGTGAAAATGGTTAAGGAGACTGAAATGGAAGTGATGTGATGGTAATCGAGAAGGATTTATAAAATTGAAATTTGATTATTGAGATTTAAAAATATAATTTTATTAATAAGTTAATTTTTATTTTAAAAAGAAATTTTTATTTGTTAAACTCTGTAAATTTAAAGTTAGTTTGTATTGAAATACTTTCAAGAGTGAATTTTTGAAATACCTGATATTTATTTTAATAAATCCTAAATTTTTATACCTGCTTTGAAAAGTGATGTTAAAAAAGTGTTTCAAAGTTTTAGATAATAACTTGAATATGACTTAAAATAAATTATTATTATTCTTTTAAATACTTATTATATATATTGAGTTTTGTAATGTTTTATAGTTTATTTATAAATCTTCTCGAGGGTTGGAAAAGGGTTATTCAGTAGATGGAATCCTAAGGGAATTATCAAAATAGAATTTGGGAAAAAGTAAGAAAATTTTTGAAGTAATTAAATAAAGGTGAACTTCGAAAAATGAAATAGGATTCATAAAAGAAAGGAGATAAGGAACTTATGGATGAATTATAAGGGATTTGAGAAAAAGGAAATAAATGAGATATTTTCCAAGCATTGGAAAAATAAATGATTTTGGGAAGTTATACTTAAGAATATTTTCTAAGTGTTGGATGGGACGGATTTGGAATATTTTAACTGTCAGGTTATCATTATAGAAATTATTTTAAAGTATTGAATTATAAGTGGAATTGGAAGAAAAATATTTCGAAGTATTGAGGTGGTTTGAAATTATCTTGTTAAGGACATAATTATTTGAAATTGTTGTTTTCAAATATTGAAGTATTTAAAGAGATGAACATATATCTTTGTTAAGATATTTTGAAATGAGTAAGTTGTAATGGTCCAGTAATTGCTTATGGATGTTATATTGATAGTTAAATAATCACTATCAATTTTGGCCAATTTCGTTAATCGTGTCGAAGAGCCTAGGATCGGATTTAATTATCTGAAAACCACTTCGTTCCGGTTTGAACGGTACGAATAAATACCATGAAGATGATGAAGGCGGTGATTCGATTTTGTCCGGACCCAGGACAACTTGTACGGATGAATGTTATAAGAACATCATCATTGGAGGACGATGAGCATTCTAAGTGAAATTATTCTTGAAAGGTAATCATAGCCTCTAGCCTCATCCACCGGAATGGTTGAGAATCAAGGGGTATGCAGCAAGGCTAAGTGGGCCATACCCAATTAGGGTATGTTATCACCTTTCTAGATACCCTTGGATATATTATATGGATACGATTCATGCGAAAGAGCTCTCGATAAGGGTGGGAACACCCGGGGTGATAATATATTCTGTTTTGTCTCGGTTTGGGATAGGGCAAGTCTTGTGTTGTAGGGGATCTCGGCGAGGTCTCGCTATATTTTTTCTAGACATGTACCGTGATTGGTGGTACCCCAGTGCCTAGTCATTGCATGGAATTCAATCCCCAATAAACAACGTACGGTTTTGATTGTGCCCACTATGATGAAACATGAGATGCAAGCATTTCAGCTATTTTATATTTACCGAATTTAGACACTATTATAATATCAGATGGAGTTGGTAAAATTATTTTGGTTATCGTAAGCTAAAACCCCGTTGTGTTTATGTGGGGTGATCTTACGAGGTACCTTCGTTTTCAAAGGATTTTGAAAACGTTAATAATTCAAGTTGAGTGTGTTTTTCTCACGCTGGTTTTCCAGACTGACTCAAATGTTACTTATTATAATGCTCAAGTCAGATCGAGTATTACAGATTCAGATTAGAATGCTATGGAGCTCACGAGACGAGTTGGAGGAGTTCAGATGTATTTCCATACTTGATGTATATTTTCGCTGTATGAGGACAAGTTATTATAACTTTTCAGATTGATGTAGTGATTGTTGTACTCTGATGACTGTAAGTATTAAACAGTTACATATTCTTTTATATAAAAATATGTTAATATATATATATATATAATATTTTGTTTCACGGCGATTGTGAGATTCTATGTTGTTGTGTTCTTTTTTCCTTCTAACTTTTTTCTTCTTCGCCCCTAATGAACTGTATTTCCGGCACAGGATTGCTCGACATTTTATAGAG
This sequence comes from Allium cepa, assembly GCA_030765085.1. Lineage (NCBI taxonomy): Eukaryota > Viridiplantae > Streptophyta > Magnoliopsida > Asparagales > Amaryllidaceae > Allium > Allium cepa. The sequence continues at coordinate 633,282,491 of CM060941.1, forward strand.
TGGACATATTAGTGTCGATTTTCGAGGGTTGAAAATCACATTCGTTACATAAATGAAATAAATTTCCTAGCATTATATTTTGTATATAAAAGAATAATGTCATAAATTTATATAATTGTGTGTAATATGCTTGTTTATTACGAAGTGGAATGTAACGACCCATAAATTTTCGACTATTTAAATAGTTAAATTAATGATTTTTGGTAATTTAATATGAATGAAATAAAAACTTTGTAATTTAATAATGAAATGAAGGCTAAAAATGAAATGTAACAATGGTAAATTAAAACTAATTATTTACAATTTGAATGTAATTCCAATAAATGGAATAATGTAAATGTTATACGTGGTTATAAAATTGAATATAGGAAACAAATGTAAATATTTAATTATTGAATAACATAAGTAGTTAATGGTTATTGAATAAAATCAGTATTATATAAGATTTGTAATATTTTTTTGTGAATAATGAATTCATAAGTGCAACTAAAAGTTATGGTAACGATTGTTATAAGTAACCGTTTATTTGGTCTATTAAATCAACATGGGGAATCATTTAGAATTAAATGAACTTTAATGTTACATTAAAATTAAGACAATAACTGAGACCGTGAATGTAACAAAATGAATAACAAATGCTAATTTTATTCATAAAATAATAATCGATGTAATAAAAGAATGAAACTAAGATAAAATAATTAATTGGATTTAAAATCTTAATTAATGTGTGAAATTGATGAAATTACAAAATAATTGAAATATAGTCATTAATACAAATAAAAGATGGGAGTTGGAATATATTAATGTAATGAAATATAAAATAATGTAAAATCATGTCTATAGAATAATAACTGATTTGAGTATAAAGATTGAAACCAAATAAAAACAATTTATTGGAATTAAATTATCTCTACTACTAATAAAGAAAATTGGTTGAACTAATTTACTCGGTGTTTTTTTGAAATTCCAAAAATTCCCTTGCTTTCCGTTTACATGTTTGCACTCAAACAAAATATCAACCTATACAATAATACTAACAACCCGCGTGCAAAGCATGGGCTCATATTAGTAATTAATAGGATCAATGGCAGTTGTAAATCAAGTACTGTAAATTTTGAAATAGTCGATAATGAATTGATATATAGGTTTGTTTTAGATGATTATAAATTACTAAGCGACATAAGGTGATAGGAATTGTGAATTATAGAATTTGAATTGAAAATTTGATTTAATTAATTTAATATTAATTTATTTAATTAACTGAAAATAGCCATTTTGGCAACTGATTTGGATTTCGATGAAACAAGCCTCATCGGATCCGTAACAGTGAATTATTATAGGATTTTAACTTTCCTATCGATCAGACTTGTTGTCAGAGCGTACGGGTTCGAAAAGCGTAGAAATTAATTTAATTGAAATCAATTGAAATCAATTTGAAATAAGCTAATTTTATCATAACTTCTTTATACGATGGAATTAGGACTTAAAACCGGTTCCATTAAGTTTAAAATATTTGAAAACATCTATTTTGATATATGGGTTGACCCATTTTCGTTCCGAAGATAGAACGGGCTTTTCGGGTCGTTTATCATTCCAATCCAAATCAATCTTGTCCATTCTTTCTATTTTCTGATTTGCCTATAAATATCCTATTATAAACCCTAGGTTGTTTCTATTCTCAATTGTCTGTACGTACATTTCTTCTCCACTCCTCATTCCAATGGCAGACAAAAACTAATTTCCAAATCCAAATCAAAAAATCAAATTGAAAATCAAACTCCTCCATCCCAAAAAAATTACATATCGATTTGAAGCTCTTGAAGAGCGCAAGTCAATTATGTGATTCATTTCTCGATTTGGGTTGCTGTCTGGCCGGAATTGGCTAGATTATCCTCGGCCAATCACTAGATTGTTTCGATTTTAACGACGAATCGTCGACTTTATGACGATCGGGTGGTTGTAGCGTATAGAGGGAGTCAAGCAGGATGCATCGGTAGTTGTCATTTGTCATAAGGTGGTGGGGCTTCACCGAGATCGACCATTCAAGGTGGAATGGTCACGGCCATTTCTGGTGGAAGTGGATCGTCGCGCGTGGTCAGATGAGGCGGCCTGGGACGAGGATGGCGACGGCGTCGTTAGATCGGGGGCGCGAGGCGCGTGGGCGTCGTGGTTAGGTGGTGGCTGGCTTCGTTCGTGAACGAGATCGCGTTTCTATTGCTTTTCGTGTTTGCCGCTTGATCTAGGGCTAGGTGACGTGGCTACCGATGTTTGGGTATCTTTTTTTTTAATTTGAATCTCAAATGTTCTGAATCACATAACTTTTGCATACGAGGTATGTTTCTTGTGCGGTTTCTTGTTTAGGGATCGCATTGAAATTCCAGACATTTCGACGCTGGTTTGGTTGGATTCTGAGTCTATTCGAATTTTGGGTGCAAATTTGATTTAAATTCAAAGGTAAGTGGTTTAGCCCACTCACAACTTCTCAAATTTCTTATGTTCGTTAAACTTTATTTTGTGATGCGATTAGGAATTTATTTATGACTGTTTGGTATATTTTAAATCTTCATCTCAGTTAATTTGACTTAATTTGAATTAAATCGTTTTTTAATTATTATTGAATATAAATTGCCAGTTAAATACCGGTTACTGATTATCAGTTCTATATTGATATTTATTGATTGATTTGGATGATGTTTGTAATGGATGTTGATTGTTGATATTGGATGAATGGATGTTGTATTTTATATCATTATAAACCGCAAGTTCACTGGGTTGAAATGCTACATACCGGAATGATCTATAGATTAAGGAAAAATCGTTATGGGTTAAAATGATAGACTCAAGCGACTTTATGGATTTTTATTATTCATTCGGGATTGTGGTTTGAAATGATACACACACACACAAACATATATATAACCGTAAAATTTAAATTGTGGATTGAAATGATAAATATCCATATCACTTGACCCTAGGGTAGAAATTTATATAAGGACACTGGCTTGGTCAAATTAAATGATTTTAAAATCCTCAATTTTTGGAATTTAGTAAAATGATATTTTGAAATGAAAATTTTGGTTCATACAAATTTAAGTATTATTGGAAGATCAAGTTTTGCGTTGAATTGTGAATTGGTTTAAAAAGGAATATCTTTAAGAATTAAATGGGAAGTTAAAAAAATTAAACTTTTTCGTAAATGAAATTCTATCAAAATTGAGTTATAAAATTTGTTTGAAAATAACTTTGAAATATTTTGAGATCGGAGTAATCCATATTGATATTTTGAACATGGATATAACGACATGAAATTCAATTGTTTATTGAAATTTGGTTTGTTGATATGGAAATTTGAAATGGTCCAAATGTGTTGAAATGAATTGAATAGTTTAATTTGATAAAAATTCTAAATTCATGTTTTAATATAAACTGCTTTGAAAATATATTATTTTAAAATTTTAAATTATTAATATTTACAAATTTAGTAAACCATTTAACCAATATTAACTATATATGTTATTTTGTTCTATTTTAAAACCAATTTAACTTATTATAAAAACTAATTACCATTTTAATTCATTTTATATCTAATTAATCTATTTTAAGCTATTTAATCTATTTTAATTATATTTAATCTAAATTAAGTCTATTTAACTATCTTAAATCAATTTAAAAGTACTTTACCTATAATTAAACTATTTTGGAGTATTTTAACTATTTATAATTATTTAATATATTTCTAAATTTCCAGACTAGGTAAAGTGAAAGTGTTTAAATTCAATTCATTTTTTAAAAATAAAATAAGGTCAAGTGATATTATAACCTAGGTTGGAATTTTAATGTATAATGAATTGAATGATGATTTTTGAAGCAAGGACTTAACCTGTTTTGAAAATATGATTTTTGGAAGAAATTATGATTTTGGAAGCGATATGGTTTTTAGATTACGATATTTTGTATAAATCGTGATTGACTTTTTGAAAGGAAATATAATTATAGAAATTATGATTTCAAAAGTGAATATGATTTTGAAAGTAAGTAATCATTTCAAAAGTGATATGGTTGAATATGATATTTTTACATCAATTATGGAATGATTTTGGATATGTAAAAGAACCATCGGGTGTGTAATAAGCGATTGGTTGTCAAAGAGACTGGAATTGGATGTTGTCATACTCTCTGCCAATACCGAAAACCACTTTGACAACTGTGTACGCGGAGGTGATTCCAGAATGAAGTAGAATGGTGGCGAAGATCCTATATACGGTATATACATGGATACGACTCCTGTGAGTTGGCATAAGGTGGCTAAAACAGGAGCAATTGACGGGCCAAGTGAGGTCATTCCTCCTATTGGGCACACACCATCGATCTATGTTCTGACTTTGTGATTTATACGCTGGCCATCTTCGATTTTTACTTGGGAGTGTGTTCCAAGGTGGGCGGTAGTAGCTGCTATGCGTTACCACCAGTCCAGAAGTGTAATCGGTATATCTACCTTGGCATTGCCTAGTTGTGTTGTGCCATCTACCCTAGCGCGCCTTCTACGAGTTTGTTTTGTACCATATCTATGGAGTGCCCCCTGACGATGTCCAGTACGGGCGGGATTACGGTACTATATAGACTATGAGAATATATAAAATGTGTTAAGGGGGAAAATGTAACGCATTAAGGCTATTTTGATACTTTTATTTTACTTTAGACATATTATAATAGCGTATTGTATTACATAGTAGATAGCTTAGCGGATCCTTAGGAGATGTGAATCCCGAGCATCTCTTAAGTAACTACACTCAAGTTAGACACTGGATAGGAGACGTCAAATCCCGTAAACATCTTTAACGCCGTTTCACTCATATTTATTTCTGTTGATTTAACTTATATAAGATCTTTAGTTCTAACTCGAGTGGTTTGTCTTTTCAATTCGCTTGGGTCAGCCTGAGAATTTCAGGATTTGAAGACCTTATTTCTGGAGGACGAAGACGAAGATTATATTATTATTATTATTTACTCTATTATTCCACTGCATCACACTGTTCCGCTGCATTGTTATTACTTATCTCTGATATGTGTAACTCTGATTCTATGTTGTATAAGTGTAATCAAATGTTTTGTAAGCAGCTCCGAGAACTATTATTTGATTATTATAATTTGTCATTTCCGCTGCAAGATTTTGTTTTTTTCTCTCTCTGCTTTTTCTTATTTGAGTTGGCACGTGTGTCTGCTTAAACTGTCTAAAAAGGCGGGATGTTATATGAAATTTATATTTGGTTGCAAAAATATGATTTACAAATAAAATGAATTTAATTGGAAATTGAGAATTTAAGCTCTGGAGTTTTGAAATTGGTTTTTGAAAGATTTTTGAAATATAATATTAGTATTATTTAAATGTATTTTCAGATATAAATATTTTCGACGTGATTTGAATGAAATGTTTTAAAAGAATTTTAAGAGAAAATAAGTTCTGTACTTCCCTCTTTTGCAGCTGGGAAATATTTTAGTGATGACAGTCGCATCATCGACATTCATTTTCGAGTCTCAAAGTGTAGGGGGCGCTTAGTAGCATTTCTACGCATCTGGTTCGATAAATAGATTTTGATTTAAAATTTCTTAAATATGATTTGACATATATATATATAAGATATGAATATATAAATTATTTCAAAACGATTTATGTTCATATCTGGAATTTAGTTCTTAAGTTTTCCATAATTAGGGATTTCAGTTATTGTAATGAAATGAAATCTTTTCTATTTCAATAAGATGGGATAATTTAAATTGAAATTTAAATTAAAATGCAACGAACAGGGATTTTCGATCCTCGAAAATCGACATTAATACGTCCACTGTATAAAATGCCTAGCAGCCAAGTGCTAAAAATACCAGTTCATTAGGAGTCAAGAAGAAAAAGGTAGAAGAAAAGAAACAACAACACAGAATATCACAATCGCTGCAGTGCAAAATGTAGTATATAATAATTGATTTTAAATACAAGAACTGTACTGTTAATATACCTAACATTATCAGAGTGCAACAATCAATACATCAATCTGGATAGTTTAATAACTTGTCTTGGTATACATAACTCACCCAGAGGAAATAACCAATATGTGATATATGTCTAAACTCCTCTAGCTCGTCTCCTGAGCTCCATAGCATTTACTCTGAATCTGTAATACTCGGTCTGACCCGAGCATTATAATAAAATAACACCCGATTTAGTCTGGAAAACAAGCATGAGAAAAACACACTCAATTTGAATTATTAACGTTTTCAAAATCCTTTGAAAACAAAGGTATCTCGTAAGACCACATCACACATAAAAATGATGGGTTTTTACCTTATGATAACCAAAATAATTTTTATCAAAATCATCTGATATTATAATAGTATCTATAGAAATTAAATAGAAAATATCTCAAATGCTTACATCTCACGTTCTAGCATAGTTGGGCACAGTCAAAACTGTACGACGTTTATTGGAAAATGGATTCCATACGAATGAATAGGCCACTGGGGTACATCCCATCACAGCACACCTCTAGAACAATGTACCGAGGACCATCGTCGGGATCCTCTTCTATACAAGACCGGTCTACCCCTAACCAGGATAGACCAAACCCGGGTGTTCCCACCCTTACCATTGAGCGCTCCTTCTTTCATGCACAACCATATTCATAGTATATAGGTTTTCCGAGGACATATAGAAAAGTGATAACATACCCTAATTGGGTGTGACCCACTTAACTTTCCTACATCTCCCCTGTTTTAGTCATTCCCGGTTGATGAGGCTCGAGGCTAAGCTTTACCTTTCAAGAACAAATTTCTACTTAAAATGCTCATCATCCTTCAATGATGATGTTCTGATATCATTCGTCAATACAAGTTGTCCTGGGTTTGGATAAATCAAATCACCGTCTTCTCATCTTCACGGTATTCATTCATTAATTTCAAACCGGATCGAAGTGGTTTTCAGATAATTAAATCTGATCCCGGTCTTTTCAAAACGGTTAACAAAACTGGCCAATATTGACAATCAGTCATTTAACTATCAATAAAACATCCATAAGTAGGCATCAGGCCTTATTATACATTTTCCCAAATATATTCCTTTCGAAATACCTTTACAAGTATATATTCCAATTCCTTACCATATTCAAATATTTGAAAACAATTTTCAATATTTAAATCCATAGCAGGATGTCCCTAAACATTTCAACACTTAGGTGAATATTCTAAGTCCATTTTCCAAAATCATATCAAGTATCAAACTTAAGAATTTTCTTAGTTTGTATCCTACATTTCCGAAACTAGTAATAAATTTCTTCTTACCATTTCTAAACCGATTATATTTATTTATATTCCCATCTAACCATTTATACTACCTTATTGAATTCAAATTCTTTTTGAAGTTATCGAATTTAAACCTTGGGAAATTTTCTTAAGTCTCTAGAATTCCATTTATGGGATTTCTCGTATAAAATCTCATCATTTACGGAACCCCGTTTATCTATCTCGAGAAAATTTATAAATAAATTTTCAATCATTTCAAATATATATATATATATATATATATATATATGTGTGTGTGTGTGTGTGTGTGTGTGTATATATAACGAGTATTTTTAAAGAATAGTAATCTTTTAAAATATATTCAAGTTATTATTTAAATTATTGAAAACACTTTTATAAACATCAATAACTCATTTTTAGATAAACAAATAAATTTCCAAAGCAAAAATTTTAAAGTTAGAATTTATTAATTAAATACTTAATATTTGAAAATCTACTTACCGAAGCTTTTCAATATCAACTATTTTAAACTTTCATAGTTCAAATAATAAAAATTTCCTTTCAAAACAAACTTACTTCCTTAATTAAAATATATTTTCAAAATCTTAATAACCAATTCAACTTATAAATTCCTCTCGATTTCCATCACATCACTTCCAGTACAATTTTCCTTAAGCATTTTCACTTTTCAAAAATTGTATTCATTATTTTCCTCACCCTATTTCCATATTCTAATATAAATTCACCTATGAATTTTATATTCCCAATTTATCACCTCGATATAGATTCCCTTTATTTATAAACATCGTTTATAAAAAAAATTTATAACTCTTTTGAATTTTATTTATTTATAAAAACAATCTTATTTATAAAATTCCATTTTCATAAGTCCATTCCTTTATACATCCCATTAATAACTTCCAATCTATTTTTAATACCGTTTTCGACTTCTTTTTATATTTTTAGAATATCATTTCTATATTATTTTGTATAGTTCATTTTTTTAAATCTCCATTTAAAAATCTACAATAGTTAAGTATAACCAAAATCAAATGTATAATTTTTTCTAACTCACTCTTTTTTCTAATACTTCCAATCCCAATATAATATTTTTATATCAAAATTCCCTTTAATTCCTTAAATTTTAAATATATATTTATGGTATTGAAATATCAAAATTCAGGCCAGTGCTACAGTAGCATCCAATAATTTAAAATAACTATAATAATCTATAATAGATTATTCACACACATTATATAACACTATATATGAAAATAAAATCAACATTTTGAGGAATTCAGTTGGATCCCTCCAACCTGTTTCCCTACATTCACAGATGTTAATACAACATAAAACCAATCCCACTTTAAGGGGGATGTCACGATATATAGGGTCATTAGCTATTATGCGAGGAGCATAGGGTCTTACCCACTATAGTTTGCAGGAATATCACTCCAACTACTAATATAGATAAATAATATAATGTCATTCAGCAGATATTAATTAATAAATTCAACCAAGCATCCAATGATTAATTTTAACTATTTAAAATTAAATCGGAAATTCCAAATGAGTGAGAGTTTTCTCACCATGATTTTAATTTGCAGACTATTCCATATTTTCTTCCATATCCTACGAATTAAATGCCACAACCTCGTATGAAAATTTATGACTTATATTAACAAATAAGTATACGGGATTCATGAATTAATTTTCTCAATAACATTCGTTTAACTTAATTACCCTCTAATTTTCGATAGGTCTTCCTCCCTAAAATCCATCGAACAATGCTTATTTCCATTCACTGACAATCTGCTCAACTTTGGCAACGTCAATCGACCATCCCTTGTTAACATGACCACCTACTCTCCACGCTCGCCTTCTCCTCGGCCATCGCGACCGCCATCTCGTACCCACTTGCTTACCGAGCCGCCAAATATCCAGCCCAGATCGTCGAAATTGACCTCCCCTCGATTCTATCACCGACGAACCCAAAATAACCACTAAAAGCCGAAACCGATCTCCCCTCCCCATTCGACGAGCTGGGAGCGCCAGAAGCCTTTACCATCGCTTCGACCCACGTGCGTGCACTCCCATATCCTATCAAAGACGTGATCTCTCCCCTCCTACCGAATTGAAATCGCTGTGCTCAAGTACTATTCCCCATTTGTATATTTTTTTTTCCGAATTTTGACTTTCGATTGCCCGAGGAGAACAGAAGATAGCTGTGATTTTTTTCTTTGATTTTGTTTTAAAATAGAAGAAGAACAAACAACGAATGCGTTTTTAAATTAATTTTTTTTCCCTTGTGCCTATTATCGTTCGAAGGAAGGAGAACACAAATTTAAAAAGAAGAGGTGTGGCATGTAGAATAGGTGATGGTCACGATCTTAGGCTGAGCGACAAGGTAGAGTTTGACTCCAATTTACGGCCGAAGTGACATTTTGAAATATAACAATTACATATAAAATTCTCAAATATCTAGATATTTATTTTGAACTCTTTCGAGGTGTGCCGCCTGGTATTTATAGCGTTATACCCTATTCCAAAAGCAATGGAAAAGGTTTCGAGTCCTAATTCGATCGCATGGAGAAGATAGCTTTTTGGATCCAATTATTATATTGATTTTTGATATTAATTTCAACGTGTGTATATACCGCATGACCAAACGATAACTCCAAAAGTCATGATATTTGAAACACGATAATAATACATTATTACGGATCCAATGATTCTGGTTTCATCAAATTCTGAGACTGTGTCTCGGAACACTATTTTAACACGTCAATTAAATCGATGATTTCAAAAATTCACGAAATTGCTTAAAATTCAAGTTTTAAATCTTACTAACTAAATTATAGATCCCAAATTCAATATTTAAAACCATTTAAATATTCAAAGTCAAATGTCGAAAAATACGGACCGTTACATTCCTTCCCCCTTAAAAGAATTTCGTCCTCGAAATTGTTAAGGTAGGAAAAATGCTCCAAATCCATTACTTTTTTAAAAACTCATTTAGTTAAAACTTGACATTCACTTTTCTAAATCCTTTAGTCCTATCCAAAACATTTAGTTCCCACTTCTAAACGAAAATCTTGATTTCAATTTCAAATTTGAACTTCAACTTTTTAGTTAACAAAAAGTTTCAAAATTCTTCTAACACCCTACTTTTTTGAAATATTTTGGCAGAGTCTTCTTTGTACAGGCGGCCTTTTGCAATATGACAAGAGAGATAAATATATACGTACATCGACCCACATGTTTGAAAAACAAAAAATATATATCAATATTTATAATTTGTGGTATTTAATCCGAAAACGTACCATTATTTAGCGTCTTAAGCATTATTAAGCAAGCAAGTTACATCATATGCGAATACACAATCAAAATCTAGTCCGACAGCCTCCGGTTACATGTACTTACTTAATTTAAACCACATAAGTACCACAATATGAAAGTTCAATAACATTTCATTAAATTAACTAATTAAACACATAATTTTCAAAGCATGAATTTATATCCAAAAGGTTCCAACATTCGAGTATTCATTTTCAATCGATTTATATATCATTTTATTCAATTCAAATGATTCACAACCCAATCTATTGCATTTAATTCATATTTATGCCAAACAACTTCATATCCTTTTCAAATTGATTAAAAATCAATTTACTCCCCTTTTACTAATTTACAACATCTTATTTACTTCCTTCTATGTTAAACGACAATCTTTTCTATGCAAATTCGGTGATATTCACTTAATAAAATAACCATTCCATTTTATAGCTATTTTAAATTGATTACAGATCAATTTGTACATAATTCTACTCACTTTAAATTTATTCACATTCAAAATTTTCACAATACCTTGTTTGCTAAATTTTTATATCAACGGCATCCAATCCATAAATTTATTCAAGCCTAGCTTCCATACAAAATATTGACTTAAGGTGTTCGTTTATTTCCAATCAATTCAATTATGTAACCTAAATTTATTTCTATTGCAATAAAACTTCGTTTTAATTAAATTGACTCTTCTTTAATTTATTCACCTTCAATTAATTTGCATTTTTAATTAAGAACTCAATTCCATACTCGAATTTATTTAAATAACATCCCACGCCATATTCGGTTTATTTACACTCACATAATTTATTTATAACTCAAGTCATTTTTATTTTAATCCAATTCCATTTTATTTGATCACAATCGACATGTATTTAATACGCTTATATATAAGTCAAATTTTATTTATTACTCAAGTTCTATATTCAACTTCAGTTTCAGCCCACAATCCATTTTATTTAATCAAGTTTAATTCCATTCCATATTCAATGAACTAATTAATTTATCTAATTAGTTCACTTCCATTTTACAATTTCAATATCTGAGTTTTATTTCAAAAATCACTCCACTTTAATATACTTAAGTTCAAATTTACTTCATAATCCAGGTTTGGATTTTTATTTCTTCATTAAAATATTAAACAATTTTTATTTTTGGGTTTTCTATTCCACTTTCCAACTTTTATAAGTTACACAGTTTATTTCCATCAATTCTATAACCAAGTATATCCATATTTTATTTTTAACTCAGGACTATACATCACTTTATAGCCGAAGTGTACTTTTATTCCACAAATTCAAATTTTGTAAACTATTTAATTTATTTATTCACAGTTCCGTAAATTTCGACCTAAATTATTTATTCCAATCAAAATTTTATAACTTATAATTATATAATTATTCCACCACCCACAATTTATATTTACTTCAATTTGAAATTGTTTCTAATCCAATCAAGCTTTATTTTACTTGGCCTATATTTAATTTTTATCTATACAATTTCTTCTAATTCAATCAAGTAAGAATTTAACTCAAATTTCAAATTATTCAATAGTCCCTTGCTTATATTTATTTATTCCATTTACTTACACATTCATATGCACTTTATAATTAGTTAATTCATTATATTCTATTCATTTCATTTTATTTATTATAACCACTTCATTTAATTTAATTTCATTAACTTTCGCTTATGTTGAATTCCAATTCCTACAAATTTTCTTTTACACATCCAATTTATTTAACTTACACAAGTTGAATTTTAATTTCATCTTGATGTTCACATTTTACAAGTTTTATTTTAAAAAACTTATTCTCTTCTTGTTTCATCTCTCTTTTACTTAAATTTTCAGAGTTCAAACACCCGGTACTTATTTCAAATCATTTGAAATAATACATACATACATACATACATATAACTCCGTTTTAACAAACCATTTCCTATAACTTTCAAAAATCAACTAGATTTATGTCCAAAATAATTCCCTCGGAATCTCTAACAGCATTTTTTTTTTTACAAAAATCTCCATATCAAATTACTACGGCAGTAATCCGTCACCTAGAAACTCGAAAACGAATACTGGTAATGCTACAATCATCAACAGAATTATTTTCCAGCGAGTGAGGTGAGTTCAGCGCTATATCTCTTCCAAAATCCATTTTAAAACAATTTTCTTTCAAAAATATTTCAAAAAATAATACTCTTATTACTATTTTTTTGATACCACCTTGAAAAAAAATTGTTTTTTCCAAAGTTCCCGAGATTTAAATTTTCTGATTCTGGTTTGAATCCAATTTTAATTATATTCCAGTTGTATAATTTATACTTGTACAAATTTTCATTTGGTTATATAAACCATTTCTATCACAACCCACAATTTAAGCAAGAATATTTGCTTAAATGATAGATAGTTATATAGGGTAAAATAGAATCAATCACATAACACAGGTATAGAAAAAAAAAAACAACCCAGAGTCTCGCAGCGGAAAATAAATAAGTACATAAATAAGTCATGAAAACTCCAAATAAGTTACATTATTATCAATTTATTATTGAAAGGAAATAACTGGAATAAAATGAGTCTAACCGACATAACGAACAAAACTGATGAAATAACTGAAATAGAACAGAATCTCCAGAAATGCCTTCTTCTTCATAACAAGCTCTCTAATTGGAAATACTCAGGCTGACCCGAGCAAAATGGAAACACAATACACAAGTCAGAACTAATATCCTCATGTAATTCAACAAATCAATGCAAACTAACTTAGGAGATGTTACGGGTTTTTCCATCTCCTAAGGATCCATCAAACTATCTACATATAATAGTGTACGCTATTATATATAATGTCTATCAGTAAAATAAATATCAAAATAGCGTTAAGGCTTTACATTGATCCACCTCAACACATTATACAGTTTAAACCAAAATCGCAAAGGGCTCGTATAGGGGTAAATATGACAAGGCATGTGAGGCAATGACCAAGGTAGGATTCTGCAAGTTTACCCTTTCTGGCTGGTCATAACCCATCCGTGGCCGACCACGACTATTAATCCAAACAGAAGGGTGCACCCGTAGAGTTCTAATCACGACAGTAAAATATGAAAGATCAATGTCGTTAGAGGTAGCTAACCTCATTGGCCAGACATAGGCTTCTTTTTTAGTCATTTTAATTATAGCACGAATGTCAAATCCATCCATCATCGTTCTCTTACTTCATTCCCATAAACGTCGCCAATTCAACCACTACATTCTGGGTAACATCCATCGCGTGCACGGTTATCAAAGTGGTTTCGGGTTTGACAAAGAGGATGCCAATATCCGACCCCAGTCTCTTTGATAACCCACGTACATTTTACACACCATTTGGTCAATTATAGTTAAAAGAGATTCATAAAAACAGGATTTTATTATACTTTTCAAATTTCTCAAATCTAATTCCCGTTTCCAAATTCCATTATAAAATATTCCGATTTTAAAATCAATTCCCTTTCTAACCCATAATTTGATTCACTTTGATCAAAATTTATTTAAGTTGAAATCCCAAATTTAATTACAATTTAACCAACTACAATTTCCAATAAACCCCATAATTTATCAAACAATTTAAAACTCAATTATAATTTTATCAAACAATTTCTAATAAATTCCCAAAAATTTTAAACGCATTTAAATTCCATATGGATTTAATTTACTCCAATTTCAATATATGAAACAAATTCCTGATTTAAGCTTAATTCTATTTCAAAGTTTAACATAAACTTTAACTTTAATACCTTCAAATTTTCAATTTAAATTAAATCAAATTTTATAAAATTAAATCAAAAATCCGATTTATTTGAATAAAACATTTTCCTGAATTATCCTTTCCTATCAAAATCACTTTTCTCACCCAAATTTTATTTAAATAATAAATCTCAATTTTAAACAAAAATTAAAGAATTTCAAATCATTTTGATATAAATTTCCAAACGATCGCCATTTTTTGACCAACGGTGTTTAGTTTAATTTTCTATCTAGGCCAAGTGGGATAAATAAATTTAAATTATGGGTATATATCATTGCAACCTTTTTCAACATTAAAATTTCAATATACATCATATCCAAATATCGATGGGGAAAATTCAACAACAACATACTAAAAACGTCAATATCAATAACATGGTGAATGTGATATTTCCAATTTAACCTTTCTACTCTTGTGCGCATATCATGTCAAACATACATGCATCTTGTTCTATAATTCATCCAACGGCAATATATCAATCAAATTCAACCACAATATACAATTATAGATTTATTAACTTGCGTCATAATATTAGTTAAGCATGAATGTAAAATCCTCACCTCAAACTACGCTAATCTGATACGATCACGAATGCAACTCGACCGTACTTCAACAACGATGACTCAAGATATGATCCACTATACGGCTTACATTGTGGCATGGTCAGAATCAACAGTTCACACTCATACAGTTGATATTAAAAAAAAATCCAGACAACACTTCCCTCTTTATATTTTCTTGCACTGTATATGCATGCGACTGGAAGAAGTGATGTCAGTCGAGCTCGGCCTGGATAAACTTAGCCGGCTGCCTGTAGTAGACGTCACAATCGGTAGAAGGATGTGGTGGAGAAGTCGGCGGACAGGGGAGGCTATAGTACACTGTTTGTTTTTTTATAAAAGATGGCAGTGGCTGTTGGAAGAGGGTGGGTCGGAGGGGTGAAGCGCGGATGGATGGCGATGCAGGCAGTGGAGGAGAGGAATTCGGTAGAGAGGAAGGACTCGATGACTCCCTCTTCTTCTTTATTTTTTTTGCAATGGCTGTCAAGCTCGGAGGATTGAGGCTTCAGGGGTCAATGCGATGATGGGTAGAGAAGAGGCACGACGGCAGTTGCAAGGGGAGATGGAAGACTCGACGTAGTCGGTGTCTTGGGTCGGAGGTGGGCTTGGTTTGATGGAGGAAAGAATCGGCTTCGGTTCGATTATGAGAAGAAAAAAAAGAAACAGAAAAAAGGCATATATGTAGAAGAAGGAGCCACATGCAAATAGAAGGTAGACCAAGATATACTGCTTGATTACTAATTCCAATATGTGATTTATCCGTATACAAATTCTCATGTACCAAGTCAAACTTTTTTTCATTCTATAGCTACAGTGATTCGGCCTATACGTAAGCAAGCAATTTGTATGAGTACATGCTGGGAGAAAAGAAGGGAAGATATGCAGCCATGTCACAAAGATTATTTTTTCTTTTATTTGCTTTCGCCTTGAGCAGTTTGCTCGGTTCTAGTACTAGTTCAAACTGACTGTTTCAATTATACGCAATCACTACTTATTTGAGTATCGGCTTAAATTTTATTTTCTTTCCCCTTATTTTCAACCGTATAAGATATTATATATGTGTTATCCAATGTTATTATTTTTAAACAGTTGCTTAATTCTAAACATAGATTAAAATTCCATAGCGAACGAACCCTGAATATATAGCAAGTACCGCTAGCTTGAGCCAAAACAAAGCACCAAACAAACAGAAAATACTGGCACACGAACGAAACACCGTTGCGCTTGGCGTGTTGATACGAACACAGTTAGCACATAGAAATTTGGTTACTTGTCGCACAAGTAAAATTTTTGAAAATTTTGCAATATCAGTTGGCGCTACCGTAAATCAATCATATAAATCGATTTGAATGGAACTAGCGAAATTGAAATTCGACGAAACGAACATCGTCGTTTTTATTATAAACTTTTCTACAATATTTCCATGTAAAATATTTATAAATTTTTCAAACCAACATTTCACTGATTTATTAACGACTGTTTTTTTACATAAATTTTCAAACTGTTTAAAATTTTTGTTTTATAATTTAATTCTCTTTTTATTCACTTTATCCAATCATGCGTGATGTAAATTTTAATTTCAAACTTCTAAATTTATCAACTTAAATCAAATTAAGTTAAATCGATTAATTGTTCAAAATAATGGTAAATTTCAGAATCGTACATTCGCCCCCACTCAAAAAAAATTCGTCCTCGGAAAGGTGGAACGGAATGGTATAACAACAATCAAAATATAGATCAAGATTAGAAAGCATACCCTAATTAAATAATTCAGGACTAGAAGCACAGATATTATCCTTAGTTTCCCAAGTACAATCTTGATCATCATCACTCCACTAAACTTTGATGAGATTTACTGATTTACTCCTCATCTTCCTCATATTCCTATCTAGAATACGAATGGGCTTCCGTTCAATAGTAAGATTAGGTTGAATCTCCAATTCCTCAAGCTGTGTGGAATGAACTATCGCTAACGGGTTATGAATATACTTACGAAGGTTGGAGACGTGGAATACATCATGAACACCCGATAGTTTTTTAGGCATCTCGACTCTATAAGCTAGAGTTCCAATCCTTTTGGATATATGGAAAGGACCTATAAACTTTGGGGCCAACTTTCCTTTCTTCCCAAACCGAATGACGTTTCTCTGACGAAATCTTGAGACACACAAGATCTCCAACTGTGAATTCCAACTTCTTTAGCCTTCTATCAGCATATTTCTTTTGCCTATCCTGTGTAGATTTCATCTTTTGCTTAATCCTCTTAACCTTCTTAGAAGCTTCCAAAATAATCTCAAGCCCAAGAACAAGTCTGTCGCCAGTTTCAATCCAACAAGATGGAGATTTATATGGACGTCCATAAAGAGCTTCGAACGGCGCCATGTCGATACTAGCCCGAATTAAAGATTCGAATTACGGAAAGGTTTATTTACATATATATTTAATTCAAATTTATTTAACTAAGTTCTACCAGATAGCTATTTTTATAGGTGAATTCGACAAGATGAAGATGGTCTTCCCAGGAACCACCGAAATACATAATATAACGAAGAAGGTCTTCTAAAATTTGATTGATCCATTCAGTTTGGTTATCTGTCTCTGGGTAGTAGGCCGCACTCAAATTCAACTATGTACCCAAAGAATCCTGAAGTGCTCTCCAAAAGTTTCTCGTGAAAATAGGGTCATGATCACAAACAATACTAGAAGGAATTCCATGGAGTCTGACAATCTCCTTTAAATAGATCTCAGCTAAACTCGAGGCAGTTCTAGTTGACTTTAAAGGAATAAAATGAGCAGTCTTCGTCAAAAGGTCAACAATCTCCCAAACGCTCTTATTACCCTTTTCCGTTCTTGGTAAATCGTCTATAAAATCCATATAAATTTGATCCCACTTCCATTTTGGAATCGCAAGTGGCTGTAACAAACCTGCCAATTTCTAATGATCGGCTTTTATCTACTGACAAGTACTACATCTACTTACATACATCGAAATGTCCCTCTTCATTCCTTCCCACCAATAAAGCCTCTTCATATTCTGAAACATCTTTGTCACTCCGGGATGAATAGAAAATTTGGATTTGTGATTCTCCCTAAGCACTTCCTCCCTTAGTCCATCTACATTCGGAACACAAACCTTACCATTTATCTTAAGATTACCATCTTCATCTATTACTGCATCATTCCATCTCCTCGAGTTTTTCTCTCTTTAAGGCTTCCTCCCGAACGGCCCTTAAACTAGGGTATTCACTTTGCTTAGCAATTATGTGATCCATAAGTGTAGATCAAATAACAAGCTGACAAAGCATAGCCTTTTTCCTACTCAAGACATCGGCCATTACATTTGCTTTACCTGGGGTATAATTAATGTCAATGTTATATGCAGCCAAGAATTCTAGCCATCTCGCTTGCCTTAGATTAAAATCCTTCTGAGTGAAAATATATTTTAGGGATTTGTGATAGGTAAAAAGCTCGAATTTGGTACCTAAGAGATGATGCCACCATAACTTTAAAGCAAAAACCACAGCCAAGAACTCCAAATCATGTGTTGAGTGCTTAACTTCATGAGGTCGTAATTGTTTACTAGCATACGCAATATCTTTGCCATGTTGCATTAATACAACACCGACTTCTACAAGGCTCTGTATAAACTGTAAGGGCTTTGTTACCATTTGGAACAGTAAGAACAAGGGCGGAGGTCAACTTCTATTTCAGTTCATCAAATGCTTTCTGTCACTTTTCATCCCAACTGAACTTGGCGTTCTTTCAGGTCAAATCTGTAAGGGGAGAAGCAATGTGGGAGAAATGCTTAATAAACCTCCTATAATAACGAGCAAGGCCTAAGAAACTCCTAACATCTGTGGATGTCTTAGGAGTTTCCCAATCTTGGAATTAGATATAAGGAACGAATTAAAATTTAAGAATTCCAATAATCAAATTGAAAGTAAGGATTAGGAACTTACATTTACTACGGCGATCTTAGCGGGATCCATCGAAACTCCAATTTTCGAAACCATGTGCCAAGAAATCTAACTTCCTTCTGCCAAAAATGACACTTGAAATTTTTTGCCTTCAACTGATAGCTTCACAAAGTTTCAAGCACGAACTTCGAATGTTGCTCATGCTCTTCTACGGTTTTAGAAAAAATAGAATATCATTGATAAAAAAAAATACGAATTTATTAAGAACATCCTTGAATACTCTGTTCATAAGATACAAAGTAAGCCGGAGCGTTCGTTAACCCGATAGGCATAATGAGCTGTTCATATAACTATCTTCAGTACGGAAAGTAGTCTTGTGAATGCTATCCTCATAAATCCTCAACTGATGGGAACCAAAAGCAAGGTCGAGCTGGGAAACACTTGTGCTCAATAAAGCTGATCAAACATATCATTAGTACGACGCATAGGATATGGGTTCTTATGAGTGAGATTATTCAACTCTCTGTAGTCAACACACATTCTCAAGGCACCGTCAGACGTAGTGACTAAAACTACGGCTGCACCCTATTCAGAAAAACTTCTAATCAAGCCTCTAGCCAATAGATCATGAACTTGAGTTTTCAGCTCTACTCTTTGAAAGAAGCTATGCGGTAGGATCGTATAGTATGGAATAGTGGAATGGTATATGTAGATAGAAATAAGCAGTAAGTAAAGTAGACACCAAGACTTTATACTGGTTCGGACCTCTTGTCCTACGTCCAGTCCCTAAGATCCTCTTAGGAATTCAACTAACCAACAACCCTCACTTAACCCGGAGGAATAGGTTTACAACTTACCCGAACAACCGAACGGGATTTCTTGCCTCAACTACCAAAGAGGAATTCAACTAGATACAAAGAGTATTTCTGACTTGTTGTGTTCTTGATAACACTAATGAGTCTAATTGAGTACAACTTTCCTATAATCTTAAACTCAAGAATATGAAATGTGTTTATGAATATTTAGGAAATATAAATTGCTATGAATCAAAAGAGTATTTAAGATAAATCAAAGATTCAAACAATTGAAGTGGTTTGTGATTGCTTTTGAAAACTTAAGAACTCTGAAAATATGATCAAGGTAATAGAGAGATTAAAGCAATTAAAATTCGTAATTTGCAAATGATAGAATCATGTATTTATAGGTGTAGAAGAGATGTATCTATTTGTAAAAGATCCAGGCAAGAGATGCATCCATTACCATTGGAGAATGGTTGCAACTTCTGGAAAGAAGAAGGTGTCTTTTCATAAAAAATTCGCAGGTTTGAATTCCGTCGACTGAACAGGGAATTTCAGTCGATTGAAACTGTACATGTTGTAATTCTGTAACAGGTTCAGTCGATTGAAATTTCCTGTTCAGACGACTGAACTAACATATTAAGTTATGAAATGTGTTCTTGTATTTGTGCAAGCTTCTTGAGGATAGATTTTAACAATAAAACTAAGACTAAGGCCTATATATAATAAGTACTCATGATATCCTTGGTCTTCATAGTCCTTCCTTTAGCTTTGTACATATCTCTTCCTTTTTGTTGAAGCACATTGTCATTGATCAAAATATAGCGTATCAACATTCTTTCCCTTTTTGATTGATGACAATACCTATGTTTGTAGAGATGTAATTATCTTTTCTCTCCTTGAATATATGCATTATCTTTCATACAAAACAAAGTTAGTGACATAGACTTTTCTCCCCCTTTGTCATCGACAAAAAGGAAGTAATAATTTGTAGAAGTACATAATTGTCAAACAAAGCAACCACATGCATGCATAACCATAGTGTGAATCATACAAACCATAGAGTATCACGAATAAAAGAAGGCTATTTATACAAGCCTTATTAAAAGTGTTCGAAAATTAATAAAGAGTTCCAAAAATCAAACCATCAAAATGATCAAGGGTCCCTGTCCCAATTATAAGAGCCTTCACGTTTTCCTTCTGGTTCACGAATAACAGGGCCACCGGTTGGTTGTCTAAAAGCTCACCCTCCTTGACCACCACTGTTACCACTAGTGCTGCTGCTAGGATTTTCCTCGGAAGATGTCCACATGAACGTTGGAGCTGGGCGCTTGCCGCGTGAGGTAGAAGCGAAGTGGTGCTGGTGCATGAAATGGCATCCCATAATTTGTTGAAGAACACTTTTACCCTATCAAGTTTGTGATCAAATTTTTTGAGACGAGTATCAAGGATTTATTGATTCCTTGATAGAATTCCCAACAATTGATTTGTAGTAAATCTGGTTGAACAAGATGGATTTTATCATCTTGATCAAGAGGTTCTTATTGTGGAGCTTGAGGTTGAGGTTGGTGAGGTTCTTATTGACATGCTTCCCATTTGGCTAGAGACATGATACGAGGAGGCCTTACTGGTAGTTGCATGACGCTTATAGTCCGATGGTTGATTTGATGAACCATCGTATTTTCTGAGTTCGGTAGTGGCGTATCAACATCTAGGAGAAGTCGCATTATGTACTCGCCAAAATATATTATTCTCATTTTCCCATTGTTGAAGGAAAGAAATTCATCAAGTATCAATTGCACCCAATTTACATTAATATTTGCCCATATAGCATATAGTGCCCAGTAGTATTTCGGGCACACTATTTCATAGGAGCCGGTGTGTGGGGTAATGGTCCTCATAAGGGCTTTGTGTAAAAGCCTAGCTCTTGGTCTTAAGGAGGTGGATTTGATATCTTGGTTATTAATCTCATCCTCTAAAAATTGATGATTTATATTGTCACGAATATGAGGATTGAAATCTATTTCCTCAAGCTTTCTACCAAAGTTTGAGGATGCTAGAATATGAGCAATGCGATGAAGTGAAAACATACCTTTTTCCCGCATACCATACTCCAAACACTGTCATTTGAATTTCGTGGAGTTTGGTGTCCGAGGTTGAGGTTGGCATAGAATAATTTGACCATAATATGGTTGATGGCATGGTCGTTACGATTAATGTCTAAAAGCAATGTCAAACTTGCATGGTCTGTTAAAACTTGAATATTGTAGGTTTGAAGACCTTGGAAATCCAAAAATGAGTGCTCGAAGATCCTTGACTTTCTCATCTTGTTCCACCGAATGACCACAATTCCATTGTAAAGCCATTTTGCGATTTGGGCATCAATTGGCTCAGAGGAGGTTGAAGTTGAAGCTCTAGAACGTTTAGGAGGCATAATTATGGAAATTTGAGGAAGAAATTGAGAAAAAGTAGAAATTGGGGGCTAGGGTTTTCTTAGAAATGGGGAAGATGAAGTTTGGAAACGGTAAAAAAATAAAAGTAAAAACGAAAAAGATGTCTAAGTAGGGTAAAAAAAACTTGGTAAACTGCGTTCAGTCGACTGAAATTTTCTGTTCAGTCGACGGAACTGGAAGCCGAAAGTTTTCTGGCTAAAATTCAGTCGACTGAACAGAGATTTTCAGTCGACTGAATTGTTGGCTGAAAGTTTCTGTCATATATTTAGTCGACTGTGCAGAATTATTCAGTCGATTGAATTTTGCATTTTTGGTTTTTCTTGACTTTTTGAATGCAAATGTTTATTTAATGAAATAATTACAATTATATAGTAATATAATGATACAAGAACATTATTTTTACCACAAAACCATCATTTCTTGGGGGATGGAGTCTTCTTCTTTGGTGTTTTATATCCCTCATTCGCCATATAGTTCTTGTCCCATGAACTTGGGATATATTGAGGTATTTGTGGCGATACCCAAGGGTTCATTGGATCGATTGATGTACGATATGAAGAGGATGGATCAAACGAATTAACTGGTCGAGGTAAGGGCTCACTCACATCCTTTTTCTTCGAGCTGCAAAATTTTAAACCAATTTGCTCAAGAAAGCTTAAGCCTTTAGCCATTACTTTCTGTTCAAAATAAAATTCACGTTAAAGGTCTATTTGCTGCTGTTGATAATGATGGATTTCATCGATCTTTTTCTTCGTATCTGGAGAGATAAATAGCGCACGTTTGGCCTTCTTGGAATCCGCTGTATACCCAGTTCGATAATTTTCCCATTATAAACAGGCTCGTGTTTTGGTGTTGGCGTAGGAAGATGCGGTGATGCAGCTGAGCTATCAGTTGAGAAGGTTATATTGATGGATGAGTTTGATTTGTTGGAGGACATTTTTCTACTGAGTTTGAAATTTTTGTTTTTTTTTTGTTTTAAATAAAAATCATATCTGTGTGTATATATATATATATATATGATGAAAGTTTTTTTTTAAAGTGTGGTGTAGAATCAATAAGAATTTAGAGCCAGAAGTTGAATTATTGGTTAGTAATTTACTTTGAAATGAATGGTCTTAGAAGGATGTTTTAGTTTATGAAATATTATGTTGCTAATTCAAATGTATAGATTAAATGATTAAGTTTTTAAACCCGTAGTTAAGTGAACTAAATTCATGTCTAACTTTTGTTTAGATGAAGTATATTCTAGCTAATTAAAGTATGAGATATATTACTCATGTATTATATTCCTTACCATTATAATTCTTGTTATTAAATATCTTTGAAAGATATTATTTCATAATTTTATAAATGAGTTTTCTATAACGGTTTAGTAAATATATCGGCAATTTGATTTTCGGTAGAAATATATTCTAAATTGATAATTCCTTTTTCGATATCGTCACGTAGAAAATGGTGATGAATATCAATATGTTTTGTACGAGAGTGATTTACCGAATTTTTAGATAAATTTATTGTACTTATATTATCACAATATATTGTAGAATTTGTTAAATTTATATTAAAATCTTTACGTGTTTGTTACATATATATGACTTGAGTACTAGTTAAAGCAATAGATATTATTCTGCTTCACAGGTTGAAAGCGAAACACAATTTTGTTTCTTACTAAACCAAGATACAAGTGATTTTCCAATGAAATGGCACGTACCACTTGTACTTTTTCTATCTGTTCGAGATCCACCAAAATCAGCATCGCTAAATGAAACTAACTCGAATGGACAATCTTTTGGATAGAAAAGACCAAAGTTTTTAGTATTATTAAGATATCGCATAATTCGTTTTACGGCTCTTAAATGTGATTCTTTAGGATTAGCTTGAAAACGTGCACACAAACATACACTCATTGTTATGTCTGGTCTACTAGCGGTTAAGTAAAGTAAAGAGCCTATCATACTTCTAAATAACTTTTGGTCTACACTCCTGCCATTGTCATCTCGATCGAGATGAGTTGTGGTACTCATAGGAGTAGGTTTACCAGAAGTGTTTTCCATTCCAAAACGTTTAATTAGATTAGCACAATATTTTTCTTAGTTTAAGAAAATTCCATTCGTTAATTGTTTAATTTGAAGTCCGAGAAAATAAGATAATTCTCCCATATGTGACATTTCGAACTCCTTAGTCATTATATTTGAAAATTCTTTACACAATTTTTCATTAGTTAATCCAAATATAATGTCACCTACATATATTTGAATTATTAAAATGTCTTTAGTAGTGTTTTTAATGAATAGAGTTTGATCTACTTTTCCGATTTGAAATCCCGAATCTAGTAGATAGCTCTTAAATCTCTCATACCAAGCATGAGGTGCTTGTTTAAGACCATATAATGCTTTCTTTAATTTATATGCATGATCCGGATATTTTCATGAATGAATAAAGGGGGTTGTTCTACATATACATTTTCTTTTATAAAACCATTTAAAAAGGCACTTTTAACATCCATTTGATAAAGTTTAAAATTGTGAAAACAAGCGAAGGCTAATAAAATACGTATTGCTTCAAGTCTTGCAACTGGAGCAAACATTTCTTCGTAATCGATTCCTTCTTCTTGATTATAGCCTTGTGCTACTAATCTTGCTTTATTTCTAGTAATATTTCTGATTCGTCTGCTTTATTTTTATAGACCCATTTAGTTCCAATAACTGATTGGTCATCAGGACGAGGAAGTAGCTCCCAAACATTATTTTCGTTCAAAATGATTTAACTCTTCTTGCATGGCAATAATCCAATATTCATCTGTTGAGCTTCTTTTGAATTTTTAGGCTCAATAGTTGAAAGAAGAGCAACATGACCCATTTGGTTTAGTTGACTTCTTGTTTGAACTTGCGAATCAATCTCTCCAATTATATTTTGTGTAGGATGATCTCGTAGGATTCTAGGAGGAGATCTACTTTGATTGTTATTGATTTCATTAATATTTTCATTATTTCAAAACTTATATTTTCTATGTTGGATATAATTTCTTTATCATCTTTGATGATTGTATTTTTATTAAAGTTTTCATCAAAGATACATGTAAAGTTTCTTCTATTACATTTGTTCGTTTATTGAAAACACGATATGCCTTACTTCGTTCTGAGTAACCTACCAAAATACCATGGTCAACTTTTGGATCAAATTTTCCAAGTTGGTCTTTTGTGTTAAGAATAAAACATTTTGACCCAAAGATTTTTAAGTACGAAATATTAGGTTGTCTTCCATTAAAAAGTTCATATGAAGTGTTTTTAGTTAAAGGTCGTATGGAAATACGATTTAATACATAGCACGCAGTTGCTACAGCTTATGCCCAAAAGTGCTTTGGTAATGTACTTCCATTTAATAACGTTCTTGCGCATTCTTGAAGAGTTCTATCTTTCCTTTCTACAACTCCATTTTGTTGTGGAGTTCTAGGAAATGAAAAGTTATGATTTATTCCTTTCTTTTTACAAAACAATTCAAATGATTCATTTTCAAATTCTCCTCCATGATTACTCCTTATATTTTTGACTTTTAAATTCTTGATATTTTGAATTATTTTAACAAATTTTTTGAAATAATCAAACGTATCACTTTTGTTTTTTATAAATATCATCCATGTATATCTTGAGAAATTATCAACTATTACAAAAACATATCGATTATGGTTAATAGATTGAACCTGTGTTGGTCCGAATAAATTCATATGTAATAATTCTAATGGTTGTAAAGTTGAAATAACTTTCTTAGATTTAAAAAATGATTTAGTTAATTTTCCTAATTGACAGTCATCGCAAATATTATTTATTTTTAAAATTTATTTTTGGTAAGCCTTTGACTAATTCATTTTTTGAAAGTTTTTGAAAAGATTTAAAATTAATATGACAAAATCTTTTATGCCATAACCAAGGATCATTATCTTTGACCATTAAACACATATCTTTATTATTATTAATTTTCATGTTTAAAACATAAATATTTCTATCTCTCTTTCCTTCAAAAATAAGATTTTGATTTTGATCAAAAATACAACATTTGTTTTTAGAAAAAGTTATTTAAAAACCTTTGTCACATAGTTGACTTATGCTTAATAAATTATGTTTTAAGTTTTTAACTAAAGAAACATTTGTTATAAGGGGTAAATTTGATATACCGTAGTTGCACACATCTCCTTTGCAAATGATGAAACCTTTTGAGTTATCTCCGAAGGTAACAAATGCCAATGATGTAAGCATTTCTTTGTTTTCGGCCATGTTTTTTGAGCAACCACTATCCAAAATCCATTTTCTTTTCTTGAGTGGGACCTGCAAAAATTATTAATAAATATATTGGTACCCACCTTTTAATAGGGTCCTAAGAGTTAGATCTTAGGATACCAAACCTAAGTGGGTTTAGTATCCCTTTTGTAAAGATAATTACTATTTTTATGAACTGTTTCTATAAAGGAATTTATATATTTGTTTCGAATTAAATTATTGTTTTTTTTTGAACCCATATTTTGATTTCCATTTTCTTTTTAGTGTGTCTTGGTATGTTATTTTTCAATACTATACTATGTTTTGAATTATCTTCCTTCTTAAAATTAGCATTTTTCTTTGGAAGAATTTTTGATTCCTTTTTAAAACCTAATCCATTTTTATTTGAAGAGGATTGAGAATTTTCGAGAATTTTAGATAAATTTTCTCTTCCCTTATTAAAACTAGAAACATTTTTAGTAATGTTATCTAATTTAATTTGAAGACTAGTATTTTCTAATTCAACTTGTTTTAGTTTATTTTTTAAATTGTGATTTTCAGAAATAATTTCATCATTCTTTGTCTTTTGAGTTTTAATTTATTGGCTCAAAAGTAAAAGTTGACTATCTAAGTTTGAGAGAGATTCTTGAACATTTTCAAGTTCTTCTTCCAATATTTTTTTTCTCATCTTTTAACATATCTCTTTCAAATTCAGATTTGTTCTGATTTTCACGTGTCTCTTTAAGTTTCTTTTTGAGAATTTTTATAGTATTTAAAAATTCAGTGTTTACTTCTATTAAATCATCATAAGATAAATCACTAACCTCAGATTCTTGAGCCATGAAGCACACATTTGCTTGTTCATTGTTTCTATCACTATTACTATTTGATGAATCAGAATCTGAATCGTCCCACGTGACAGAAAAAGCCTTCTTTTTAAATTTGTCTTTCTTATTCTTGTTGTTGAAGTTTTTCCGATTCTCCTTCTTTAGCTCCAGACAGTCTTTTATCATATGACCTTTCTTGTGAAAATTAAAACATTCCATATTTGAGGATGAAGGTTTGTTCAAGAAATTCTTATTGACACCGTTTTTATTTTCTTTTCTATATTTTAAGAATTTCTTGAAATTTTTGGCAATAAATGCTAGATCCTCATCTTCAGACTCTGATTCTTCCTTTTCTATGTGAAAAGCCACATTTTTTCTTTCCTGTGCTTGATCTTTCTTAGCTTGCATGTTAATTTCATAAGACATAAGGTTTCCAATTAATTCTTCTGGTTTCATTGTAGATAGATCGTTTGCTTCCTCGATTGCTAAGACTTTTCTCTCCCATTCATCAGTGAGTGAATTTAGTACCTTAGATACAATATCAAAATCCGTATATTTTTCTCCTAATCCTATTAAGGCATGATGAATGTCTTGAAATCTCGAGTACATGTCATTGGTGGATTCATTCTATCGCATTCTAAAGTTTTGGAACTGGTTCTTTAGCATGGAGATCTTTGTTTGTTTGACCTTGTTTGTGCCTTCATGTATGGTTCTAAGTGTATCCCATATCTGATGTGTAGTAGTACAAATGCTAACACGATTGAACTCATTTCTATCCAAAGCGCAAAATAGCATATTCATAGCTTTGGCATTTGCACTAGCTTCATTCTTCTGAGTTTGTGTCCATGTAGGGTAATCAGTTGTGGGTACAACGAACTCTGCTTGAGTTGCACTCCAGGCTTCAAAGCTTGTTGCTTGCATATAAATCCTCATCCTTGTAGCCCAATAATTATAGTTTAGTCAATTGAATAGAAGGGGTCTTTGGGTAGATTGTCCTTCTACAAATGTAGAGCTATAGGCAGTTGTTGTGCTTGTGTTATTTTCCATATTATCAATATGGTAAATAACGGCGTTATGGTTATAGGATAACCTTGCTTTGATACCAATTGAAAGAAGCTATGCGGTAGGATCGATACTATGGAATAGTGGAATGGTCTAGGTAGATAGCAAAGCAGTAAGTAAAGTAGACACCAAGACTTTATACTGGTTCAGACCTCTTGTCCTACGTCCAGTCCCTAAGATTCTCTTAGGAATTCAACTAACCAACAACCCTCACTTAACCCAGAGGAATAGGTTTACAACTTATCCGAACAACCGAATGGGATTTCGTGCCACAACTACCGAAGAGGACTTCAACTAGATACAAAGAGTATTTCTGACTTGTTGTGTTCTTGATAACACTAATGAGTCTAATTGAGTACAACTTTCCTATAATCTTATCCTCAAGAATATGAAACATGTTTATGAAGATTTAGGAAATATAAATTGCTATGAATCAAAAGAGTATTCAAGATAAATCAGAGATTCAAGCAATTGAAGTGGTTTGTGATTGCTTTTGAAAACTTAAGAAATCTGAAAATATGATCAAGATAATAGAGAGATTAAAGCAATTAGAATTCGTAATTTGCAAATGATAGTACCATGTATTTATAGGTGTAGAAGAGATGTATCTATTTGCAAAAGATCCAGGCAAGAGATGCATCCATTACCATTGGAGAATGGTTGCAACTCCTGGGAAGAAGAAGGTGTCTTTTCATAAAAAATTTGCAGGTTTGAATTCAGTCGACTGAACAGGGAAATTCAGTGGACTAAAACTGTGCATGTTGTAATTCTGTAACAGGTTCAGTCGACTGAAATTTTCTGTTCAGTCGACTGAACTGGTAGTTTCTGCACAGTGAACACTTAACTAAAATATTAAGTTATGAAATGTGTTCTTGTGTTTGTGCAAGCTTCTTGAGGATAGATTTTAGGAATAAAACTAAGACTAAGACCTATATATAATAAGTACTCATGATATCCTTGGTCTTCATAGTCCTTCCTTTAGCTTTGCACATATCTCTTCCTTTTTGTTGAAGCACATTGTCATTGATCAAAATATAGCGTATCAACACTCTTTCCTTAGGCGACATCCTTTGGGTGGAAGTACGACAGGTCCAGCTTCGGGAATAAGATCAATCCGAAATTCGATTTCTCGATGAGTTGGTAAACAAGTAATCTCACCAAAGACATCAGGAAAAATTCGAACAACTGGAATGTGTCTAAATAACTAGAATGTGAATCAAGGGACAAAACAAAACTCTTGACCAGATCACAAGGCATTTTACATTGGATAACCACCTGAGAACCTTTATCGTCTACCAAGTAAATGGTCCGATCACTACTAAAAATAACAGCTTCGAACTTGAATTGCCAATCCATGCCTAACAATTAATCAAATCCACTAAAACCTAAAACATAAAAGTGTCCGGTGAAATGGTGTTCATCTTTGAAAAGACAAACGCGCTTACAAATCATCCCTAAGTTTGCAGGGCCACCAATGGGATTAGAGACACACAAAAATTTAAAAGCAGGTTTGGATTTCAAATCGTGCTCAAATTTCTCACATAAATTATCAAATATGAAACTATGAGATGCTCCAGTATCGAAAAAAACACGTACATGTGTAACATGGAAATAAAATGTACCTTGAAGTACGAGATCGATCTCCTCAACTGGAGGGGTGGAAGCGGTGACAGCAAAGATACCGGATGGTTTGCCTTTCTTCAAAGTAGGACAATCCTTCTTGAAATGGCCCAGTTGTAAGCAGATGTGGCACAAATCATGCCTAGTCATCTAGGCTAGAGGAACAGATGCTAAGGATGCTGGTGGACAATCTCTGGCATAATATCCCTTTTTATCGCATTTGAAGCAAGTGATCTGCGACAAGTCCTTTGTTTTCTTCTGAAGCAATCCAACTCCTTGACGACTTTTCCACTTCTTCTTATGGCTACTAAAATTTGACTTTCTCTTGCCAAGGCGACTGGAACTAGACGAGGCTGGGGTGTAAGAAACTTCTAAAATCTTATTCAGCTTCAAATTCTTAAAACGGATTTCCAAATCAATGATATCAGAAAATGGCCTATGGATATGACCAGTCAGTAGCTCTCTATACTCCCTATGCATACCTGCAATGATCTTCTCATTCTGCTTAAGGGGAATCTCGATCAGATGATGGCCAAACTTCGATAGCTCATTGAACTTCCTTTCATTACTCTGCTACAGTCATCTTATTTACTTAAGCTCCATAAACCGATTATACAAATCCGTCCTCCCAGCTTCTGGCATCCACTGGGTAATACAAGCTTCCATGTGCATTGAGAAATACAAGGCTAAGCTAAACTTATATGGGATAATCTTAAGAACATAAAATTCTCATTTGGACAGATCTCACCTAAACTGGGCCTAAGAAATATCTACCTCAAGGGTATGGGCCATAAAAGCATCCCACCAATCAAGAGAGGCTTCCTGAAACTACCAAGCTATTAATTGACACCTCTGAGCGTCAGTGATGCCAAGTCTAACAAAAATCCTTTCAGCATTCTTAAGCCATTGTTGTGCTCCAACAATTCCCTCAGCACCTGCGAACTTCTTTCCTCCAAGTTGAGTATACTCTTTACAAAGAGTGGTAAATCTCTCTTCTAGGACAAGGGTGCAACGACTTCATTGGGAATATTTCCCCTACCACTGCCTCTAGAGCTACGATTACACATCCTCAAAAGAAGGGATGACAAGAAAATTTATTAGAAGCCGAGTCAAGAGAAATGGACCTAGTTAAAAGAATTTCACTAAGAAAGGACACCTTAATATTTTAACTTACTTAAGTTTTTAAACTGTTTCTTTCTTAAATTTTTAAAACAGCTCTCTTAAGAAAGATTCTACTCATTCTAGGGTAATCAATTACCCTATCTACAATGAGTTTACCCCATAGGCTTAGGTGTTCACTCAACCATAAGCTTTGATGCCAACTGTGACAACCCACCATTTAAGCAAGAATATATGCTTAAATGATAGATAGTTATTTAGGGTAAAATAGAATCAATCACAGAACATGGGTTTTTCCATCTCTTAAGGATCTATCAAACTATCTACATACAATAGTGTACGTTATAATATATAATGTCTATCAGTAAAATAAATCTCAAAATAGCGTTAAGGCTTTACATTGATCCACCTCAACACATTATACAGTTTAAAACAAAAACGTAATGGGCTTGTATAGGGGTAAATATGGCAAGGCACGTGAGGCAATGCCCACAGTAGGATTCTATAGGTTTACCCTTTCTGGTTGGTCGTAACCCATCCATGGCCAATCGCCACTATCAATCCAAACAGAAGGGTGCACTCATCAAGCTCAAATCATGATAGTAAAATACGAAATATCAACGTCATTAGAGGTAGCTAACCTCATTGGCCAGACATAGGCTCCTGTTTTAGCCATTTTAATTATGACACGAATGTCAAAGCTATCCATCATCGTTCTCTTACTTCATTCAAGTAAACGTCGCCAATTCAACCACTACTGTAAAAACCTACCGTTTTGTACATTTTAAATCGACGATAAACCACACACGTCAGACTCAAACCATACAAAAAGGGCGAATTGACATTGGGGTGAATAAGAAAAGGGAAAAAAATAAAACAAAATGGAATCTCACAGCGGAATGACAAAATATAATAATCAAATAACAGTTCACGAAGCTGTTTACAGAACATTTGATTATACTTATTCAACACATATCCGAGTTACACATGCTAGAGAATAATAAATAATGCAGCGGAACA
Source organism: Allium cepa (assembly GCA_030765085.1). Lineage (NCBI taxonomy): Eukaryota > Viridiplantae > Streptophyta > Magnoliopsida > Asparagales > Amaryllidaceae > Allium > Allium cepa. The sequence continues at coordinate 633,314,542 of CM060941.1, forward strand.
GTATTAATGTAGTGGAATAATATAATAAATATTAGTAATGCAATCTTCGTCTTCGTCCTTCAGAAATAAAGTCTTCGAATCCTAAAATGCTCAGACTGATCCGAGCGAATTGAAAAGACAAAACACTCGAGTCAGAACTAAAAGATCTTATGTAAGTTAACATCAATGGTAGATAATATGAGTCGAACGGCGTCAGAGATGTCTATAGGATTTGGCAACTCCTATCTAATGTCAAACATGAATGCAGTAACTTAAGAGATGCTCGGGATTCACATCTCCTAAGGATCCGTTAAACTATTTACTATGTAGTAATATTTCGCTATTATAATAGTGTCTAATAGTAAAACAAACCTACTATTAAATAGTGTTAAGGGGTTACTCATATAGCCCTTAACACGTAATAGTGCCAATAATCTATACAGTACCGTAATACCTCCTGATATGGAGGCTAGCAAAGGATACTCCATAGGCACGACACAAATCAAACTCGTACAAGGGGGATAGGGTAGGTGACACGGCACACAAGGCAATGCCAGGGTAGATATACCAATTACGCACACGGGCTGGTGGTAACGTGTAGCAGCTACTACCGCCCACCTCGAGCCACACCCCCAAATCAAAAATCAAAAGTGGCCACCAAATAAACCTTAAAGTCAGAATATAATATCGAAGGAGTGTGTCCGATAAGAGGGGCTACCTTCTTGGCCCGAGATCGCTCCTGTTTTAACCATGTTATGCCAACTCACGGAAGTCGGGTCCACGTATATACTTAATAGAATGTCGCCACCATCCTACTTCATTCTAGAATCTCCACCATGTACACAGTTGTTAAAGTGGTTTTCGGAGTTGGCAGAGATTGTGACAACTTTCGATCCCGGTCTCTTTAACAACCAATGGTTATTATAACACCACGGTCATTTCAAAATAATTATACTTCAAAACCAGAATATAATATCCATTTCAAAAACATATAAATACGATATCATTTCTGTTTCAAAACCCAAATCAATATGATGCCATTTTTACAAAAACCCAAACCAATATAATATCATTTTTATTTCAAATATATCCTTTTTCAAAAATCATAGCACTTCCAAAGTTAAAACGCTTCGAAATCAAAACATTTGAAATATAACACTTTCAAATCATAATACTTTGAAACTCTTAACTTTGAAACATAACTTCCACCACTTAAATGGTTTAAAATTTTAAAATACTTTATATTGTACAATAGCTTCTTCAATTTCACAAATTAATTCCAAAACAACTCGAATTTCTACTTTTTATATTTAACCAAATCCCAAATAATAAATTTCAATTCGATTCAGTTTCCAAATAAACTATTCCAAATTTTATCGATTTCAAAATAGTTTTGATCCACAAAATAAGCCATTTCAATTTCAACATATTTCAAACCTTAAGTATTCAACAATTTCAAAACTAAGTTTGGTAATTACTATTCAACAATTAAATTTTCTATTATTTAGTTTCGAAATATTTTACTTAATAAATCCATTATCATTTAAATAAAACTCAAATTTCAAATAACTAAATATTTTCTTCATTTATACTTGAAATATTCATTTAATTTACCTTAAACCAAAATCAAGTTATAAAATCATACCTTCTAAAATTTCAAATTTAATAAATTTCACATCAAACTTATTTGCATTTAATTGTTAAATAAATTCAATTTCAAATAAATTCTCAATTTATATTCCAACCTTAATTTTATTTAAATCATTATAACTCTATATTAAAATATAACTTAAATACTTAACCATATTATCTTCAATAAAAGTAAAACTTATTATTAAGCTTATTCTATATTAAAACAAATTATATATAGCTTAAAATCAAGGATAAAATAACATCTACATAATATTTAAAATAATATTTATCTAAAACCATATATTTCTGTACAAAACCATAGAAATCATTTCAAAATATTTATATATATATAGACCACGGTGTCTGTATAAAATTTTCTATCCTATGGTCAAGTGATATGGATGTTTATCATTTCAATCCGTAATTTAATATATAAATACGGTTATAAATCATTTCAAACCGTAACCCTCAATGAAATAAAAATCCATAACAAATTGCAGTTTATAACAATATAAATACAACATCCATTCATCCAATATCAATCATCAAACATCCATCACAATCATCATCCAAAACAGTCCATAAATATCAATATAGAAACTGATAATAAATAACAGGTATTTAACTGGCAGTTTACATGCAATAATAAATTAAATAACAATTTAATTCAAATAAATTCAATTTAACTGAGTTGATGATTAAAAATATGCCAAACAGTCATAAATAAATTTCTAATCACATCATAAATCAATTTAACAAACGCAATAAATTTTAGAAGTTGTTAGTGGGTTAAAACACTCGCCTTTTGAATTTAAATTGAATTCAGATCCAATTTAAACCCAAAATTTAAACAGTCTCAGAATCCATCCAAACCAGCGCCCAAATTTTTGGAATTTCAATAGGATCCCAACACAAAAAACCGCATGTGAAACGGACCTCGTATGCAAAGGTTATGCAAATTTAAACAAGTTGAAATTGAATGGAAAAAAAACAAGATTATACCCAAACTGAGCCACGTCATCAACTCCAAAACATGGAACTCTTATAGGACGAACTCGCAAATACAACTCCTCTGAACCATGTTGACCACATATCACATCTCCATCTGCCACCGACTAGAGGTCCGACCTCACCGCCTCGAAGCTCACCCCTAGCCGCTCGTTCCCAGGCCACGCGACCGCCCTCCGTCGCGTCGATCGATGTGAAAAAGCCCTAGCCGCCGCCTCTAACCCATGACATAATCAAATTATTGCGCTCCATCTGACCATCGATTCGCCATACGAACCACTCAGATTGACTTCCCTCAGACCCCTCTACAATACCCACAATTCAATTTGACGATCAGATAAGGATTTTCGTCGCGCGATGAACGGCCGCGATTTGTTCGTAAAATTCTGGACAAATAGAGATCTGATTGGAAAACGAATTATAGATATGAGATATGCTCATTGAGAGCTTCAAATCGATATATAATTCGATATAGTTTGTGGAGTTTGATTTCTGAAGTTGTATTTTGAATTGAAATTGGATTGGGAAGATGAGGGTTTTCAGCCATTGAGGAAGAGGAGCAACAGAAGTTTCTGTACATACAGAAATGAGAAATAGAAACATTGCTAGGGTTTTTAACTGGATATATATAGGTAGAGCTGAAAATAGTGGAACAGATATGATTGGTTCACACGTTGAACGATAAATAGCCCGAAAAGCCCGTCCAGACTCCGAAACGAAATTGGATCAACCCATATATCAAAATGGATGTTTCTGAATATTTTAAAATCAATGGAACAGGTTTCAAGTCCAAATTACATCGTAAGTAGGAGTTATGCTGAAATCAAGTTATTTCAAATTGATTTCAATTTCATTGATTTCTAGGCGTTTCGAGCCCGTACGATCAAACGACAAGTCCGATCGCTGTGAAACTTTAAATCCTACAATAGTTCACTGTTACGGGTCCGATGAAACTAATTTTATTGAAATCTGAGTCTGTGGCCAAAATGGCTATTTTCTATTTAATTAAATAATTTAACATTAAATTAATTAATCACTTCTTCAATTTGAATTTAATTATCTACCATTTCTATCATTTTTGATTACAAATAAACTTATAATTCATTAAAAAAAATTTCATGTCAATTAAATATGGATTTATTGCAAAATTTATAGTGTTTACCTTCAATTTAAGTAAATTCAAATAAATTATATTTTTAATTACAAATAAATTAAATTTGTTTTCAATCCCTTTATTCAATCAATCATCATCTTACGGATAAATTTAACATTAGTATATACCCAATTACCGTAATATTTTTACAGTCATCAACTAAATTCATATTAACATATTTTTTAATTACATTTAATTGCAACATATTTAAGTCTAATTCAATAAATTAAATAAATGGCTAAACAAGTAATGATTATCACCATTTGCCTAATTTAATCCCATTCATTCTTTATTATCAACAACAAAAATTATAATCACTTATCTAACAGTGACTTTATGTAAATACAGTTTATTGCGTATTATTTCATCAATTAATATAACTTTGAATTTATTTCCCAATTTAATATTTACAATCAATTATAGCCTTACATTTGTTTCAATAAATTGAGATTGCACTAAATTAGTTATTTATTAACTTACATTAACATTCTTACATTTCACTCCCGTTATTAATTCGTTAGCAAATTACTAAATTTTATTTATTCCTAACTTAATTACCAAAATATTATTAAATTAACAAATTTTAAACATAAAAAATTATGGGTCGTTACACTCTCCCCTTCTCAAAACTTTTTGTCCCCAAAAGGAAAAGAAGGGAAAAAAGAGTTTAGTAATCAAAATATCTTATTCAAAATATTAACTTTATAAACAAATAAACTTACAAAATTAATTAATTTAAATAAAATATCCCAACTTATAACCATTAAATCCTTTTATATTCAAGTAACAAAATTTGATCATAAAAAATCTAAGTCCAAAATTCAAGAAAAATTTCGGCAGGGTCTCCTTAGTACGGAGAGGCTTGAGAAAAAATATAATTCAAATATACCAATATATATCATAGTAGCTCAAAATAACATATCCCAACAACGGGGAAAATAATATAATAACGCTATAACACCGTAATCCGAAAACGTACCCATTTGTCGGGCAATTAACGCTTATTTTTTGAAACCAAAAGCAGTAGCAATTGCTTCCATAACCTGTATTTCACTTATATAATCCAAAAGAAGTTAATAATTATAAAAATAAAATATTTATAGTTGTTTAAACCACTAACAAACAAATCAATATAAACAACAATCACTTGCAACAAAGCATACAACCATCACAAAAAATCAACCATTCAAGCAATACAGAAAATTTGTTTGTTCGGGTTATGTTAATCGATGGAATTTCTATCGGATTAGAAAACCGTCGAAAAATTCAGAAATAAAAATAACCGCAAGCGCACGGCGTACACTTGAAGTACGTGGCGAACACGGGTCGTTCCGCCGGGAGTCGTTAGAGTTTTAAAAATCTATTCAATCAAATTAGACCAAATGGAGGAGAAATTGCTGACTAGAACTAAAATGAAGCTAAAATAGAATTAAAATGTGATTAGTAAACTATTGAACTAGAGAACAATTTAGAGGCAAATCCACTCTCATATTTTTGTAAATCAACAACAAACAATTTATGATCTCTAACTTTGATTTAAGTGAGATATTGTTGTATTTATCATAAGCATGGTTTGTTTATGTTATTAATTAACATAACTCAAACCATCAAACTATAATGCAACAAATACCCACTTATAATTCTCATGAAAATGAAGCAAAAGCAAAACCTATTTTAAGCATGATCTATTTACTATTGCATCTAGTAATATAGATCATCAAATTTCATTTTTACTTTAATTTCACAATCAAAAATGGATTAGCAAATGATGATGCAACTTGTGTTTATGTGGAATAAGAATTGCTCATTTGCATAAGCAATATAAGCTATCAAACTCACTTGTATAAACTTGCATCAAAATTCACTTCATGAAGCATAAACCAAATGAGATCATAAATCATAAAATGTTGAAATTACATAAAGTTAGAGAGCTTCATCACCCCTAAATTGAAAGGGTTTAGCTACTCATTTGTGGCATTGAAGCAACACAAGTAAGTTTCAACATTAAAAAGAAAAGAAAATAGAAAATAAGCAAAGAAAGAAAAAGAGATTTGCTACTAACTACTTGCATAAATGTAAATCTAAGCTATGAACATAAGGAGAAAGAGAGCATAGAAATAAACATTAACAATAAAACAAAGAAGAGCATCTAGAAAAGAGAGAAGAAAGAGGCTTGGATGCCATTATTATTTCATAGAACATTGAGCTTACACTTTGATTTCTCAATTTCCTAAGTAAAATGAAAGAGTAGATGATAGTTTCATATACATAAGAGGGCTATATATACATGCATAAAACCCTAATTCTATTTTTAGGGGGCTACCTAAAATGCCCTTTAGGAAGTGTGGCCACCAAGTAACCATTAACCTCTAATTAATCCATCATTTGTTGTGCATGAAGCTTTATCCTCCACTTAGTTGTCTTTTAGCTCATAATTGTACATTTAGGTAAGTGGGTAGGGTCCTCCATGATCTTGAACTTGAATTATTTCCTCTTCATTCCTTTGTATATCATTTGTGCGTGCATGTATCTTCATATAATCCTCTTCCATATGCATCCAAATTCCTACAAAAATTATCAAAAAATGTCCAAGTAAAAATTCTTAAATTGACTCATGCACAAAAATGACCATTTTACCCCTGAATGAAGATGAAAATATGACGGTTTGGAAATAATCGAATTTTGGTTTTAAACATGTTAAAATACCCAAATATGATGTTTATTTAAATAGAAGGAGATAAAATATGAATGTAAATATATGCACATTACGTGCACATCAAATACCCCCACACTTATCTTTTTATTCATCCTCGAATAAAGGAAAACTAAGATAAATTCGTTTTCGTAGGGAGCACGATTACATTGAGCGTATGCAACAAGCCGTTAAACCTCTGGGTGTCCCCAGTAGGATGAGTGTTGTCTCGTGAGGGTTTTCAGCGGATACTACCCATAAAATCCAATGCAAAGTGAAAATATTTACAAAATGCAAGATTTATTTACAAAGACATGAATGCGAGTTTTTGGAAATATTTACAAATGAATGGTTTACTTTTAAATATAGACAAATAAGTTAAATACAAGTTTTGGTCATTGTCTTGAAAATTTAAGTCATTTACTCGTCAAAATTTCAAATAAAATCAAGTTCTCATAACAGATAGACCATAGTTTGGCAAGTTGTTTCGGTTGATAACACAATGTAATTATGAAATGAATCCTAAGTTGATTATCAAAGTTTATTAAAGTGGTATTTTCATTTTTTTTCAATAACAATTTAAATCAAACAAGTTAAAATAATGCTAGGATTTCAATTGCTTGCTCTCTCGTTATTTGCAAGAAAAATTACACACCTAGCTCAGGTAAACTGAGGCCAGATATACCACCTTGCATTGCCTTTCAGGCTTATGTAAGGGGAGTACAGAGCATGGCGAGTGCACAAACTTTCGTGCATACACCTATCGACCTTAGGCGGTTGTTATTAAGTTTGTTCGTTTTTTTGGCTTGTGTTCCATACATGCATAACCGTGAGGACTTTTAAATGAGTATGAAAGCACATAATCAAAGATTCCAAGTAATTCACCCATGCACAACCGTGAGAACTTTTAAATGAGAGTGAATACTTGGATTATTATATATATATTTTATATATATATTTTTTAAGAGAGAGAGAGTTTTGCAAAAGCATCTTAGCGCCATTTTACTTAGAAGACAAAAATGTTTTATCCTTTGCTTTAAATTCACCACTTTTTAAACAAAGATTTTCAATTAGAATATACTTCATAATTAACATAGATGAATCTTCCTATATACTAGTTAAACCATTGTTATTTGTAATCAAACTTTATTTTAATTTTTGTTAAGACAAATAAATTTTCAAAAATTTCAATTTATTAACCTAAACTTATACTTATCGCATAGTGTTTTTTCAAAAATAAATCAAAATGGTAAAAAGAAAATGTTTTTGAGATTTTTTTTAAGTAAGAAAATAAAATTTAAAAAATGCCATGAAAAACTAAAAATGAAAATGAGACTCTCCCTCCACACTTAATTTTGACTGTGTCCCCACAGTCAATGCATGATATAATGAGTGTAACGGGGAAAAATATGTACATTTTACAAAAGTGGGTTAACATTCTTACTGGACGTAGCTTGGCTCATGAAGGATCCTCCTCTTGATTATTTGGCAATTCAAAGAAAGGTTTCAAACGATGACCGTTGAAATTGGAAATTGGTCCATCCCTGGGGTTTTTTATTTCTATGGCACCATGTGGAAATACAGTTCATACCACAAATGGTCCGGTCCATCTTGATTTAAGTTTCCTCGGAAATAAATGAAGTCTTGAGTCATATAAAACAACTTTCTGGTTAGGCGAAAAAGTTTTCCTTAGGATTGACTTATCATGAAAAACATTGGTTCTTTCTTTGTAAATTTTCTCATTTTCATACGCATCGTTCCTAAGTTCTTCTAATTCGTTGAGTTGTAGTTTTCGGTTTTCGGCAGCTTTATCAAGATCAAAATTTAAGTTCTTTATTGCCCACAACGCTTTGTGTTCAATTTCAACAGGTAAATGGCAAGCTTTACCGTAAACTAAACGAAATGGGGACATCCCAAGGTTAGTTTTAAAAGCAGTATGGTAATCCCAAAGCGGGTCATTCAATTTTTGAGACCAATCTTTTCGATTTTTATTGACAGTTTTCTCCAAGATTTGTTTTATTTTTCGATTTGAAACTTCAACTTGGCCACAAGTCTGAGGATGATACGGAGTGGATAAATTGTGGGTTGCGAGTATTTTTTCATTAAAGTTTTAAAAGAATGGTTGCAAAAATGGGTTCCGTTATCACTGATTATTGTGCGAGGTGTGCCGAACCTCGAAAAGATGTTTTCTTTGAGAAATTTCACAACAATTATGTGGTCATTGGTTTTGCACGGAACGGCTTCGACCCATTTTGAAACGTAATCGACAGCGAGAAGGATATACAAGTTTCCAAAAGAATTAGGAAAAGGTCCCATAAAGTCGATATCCCATACATCAAAGATTTCGATCGTAAGAATGGGGTTTAAAGGCATCATATCTCATCGAGAAATTCATCCAAGCATTTGACATCGATCACAAGTTTTACAAAATTCAAACGAGTCTTTGAAAAGAGAAGGCCAATAGAAACCACACTGAAGCACTTTTTCCGCAGTTTTTCGAGGACCGAAATGTCCACCGCACGCTTCATCGTGGCAAAATGAAAGAACACTCCTTATTTCATTATCCGGAATGCAATGTCGGATGATTTGGTCAGGACAATATTTGAACAAGTATGGATCGTCCCAATAGAAGTATTTCACTTGGGACATAAATTTGCATTTGTCCTGTTTGGATCGAGATGAGAGAGTTTCTTTAGTGACAAAGTAGTTCACTATATCAGCGTACCATGGATCGATCGAAATTGAAAGAAGTTGTTAATCGGGGAAGTTTTCATTAATTGGCAAAGAAGATGGTGCGTTCAGAAGATGAGACAAGTGATCAGCTATGACGTTAGTGGATCCTTTTTTGTCTTTGATTTTAAGGTCAAATTCTTGAAGTAAAAGGATCCAACGAATCAAACGGGATTTAGCATCCTTTTTAGCGAAGAGATATCCAAGCGTAGAATGGTCAGTGTAGACCGTAATGTGTGAACCTATCAATTAAGGTCGAAACTTTTCAAGCGCAAAAACGACAGCTAGAAGCTCTTTTTCGATTGTTGTGTAGTTGAGTTGAGCGTCGTTCAAGGTCATACTCGCGTAGTAAATGACATGAAGGATCTTATTGATGCGTTGTCCCAAGATAGCAGCAACGGCAAAGTTCGAAGCATCACACATTATTCCAAAAGGAAGATCTCAATTGGGTGTGCAAATGATTGGGGGCAGAAATGAGTTCGCTCTTAAGTCGTTCAAAAGAAGAGATAAATCAGAGTTAAAATCGAAAGGAACATCTTTTCTAAGAAGGGTCGACAAAGGACGGGCGATTTAGCTAAAGTCATTCACAAAACGACGGTAAAAGCCAGCGTGTCCTAGAAATGATCTAATGTCCTTAACAGATTTGGGAATGGGTAGATTTGCAATGACATCGATTTTTGCTTTGTCTACCTCAATGCCTTTATTTGAGATGATATGTCCAAGGACTATGCCTTGTTTGACCATAAAGTGGCATTTTTCCCAATTCAAAGTCAAATGTTTTTCTTTACATCGATCCGGAACCAACTCGAGGTGATGTAAACATTGGGAAAAAGAATCACCAAAGATAGGGAAATTATCCATAAAAACTTCTAGAAAGCATTCAATCATGTCGGAAAAGATGCCAACAACGCATCGTTGGAAAGTCGCAGGGGCGTTAAATAGTCCGAATGGCATACGGCGATAAGCAAAGGTACCGAATGGACATATGAAAGTCGTTTTCTCTTGATCTTCGGGAGCGATTGGAATTTGGTTATAGCTAGAATAACCATCAAGGAAGCAGTAAAATTCATGGTCGGGTAATGTTCAAGCATTTGGTCGATGAAAGGAAGGGGGAAGTGATCCTTATGTGTTGCGGCATATAGTTTTCGATAGTCAATGAAAACACGCCAACCTGTTTGAGTACGAGTTGGAATAAGCTCGTTTGAATCGTTCTTGACAACGGTTAGCCCCGACTTTTTCGGTACAACGTGAATTGGGATAACCCATGAACTATCGGAGATTGGGTAAATGATTCCGTTATCGAGAAGTTTAAGAATTTCATCACGCACCGCATCTTTCATTTTTGGATTAAGCCTTCGCTGCGCGTCACAGGTAGGCTTGGCATCGTCAATTAAATGGATGCGACGTTGAACCAGATCGGGACTAATTCCTTTTATATCGGAAATCGACCATCCCATTGCTTCCTTATTTTTCGAAAGGATAGAGAGAAGAGAAGCTTCTTGGTCAAGAGAAAGATCGTTAGAAATGATGACAGGACAAGTTTCATTTTCACCTAAGTATGCGTACTTAAGGTGGTCGAGGAAGCGGTTTGAGGTCCAATTTTGAAATTTTTTCGATCGAAGAATTGGGTTGAGATTCGGACTCAACTGGAAGCGATTCAAAAGGAAGAGTGTATTCAATATCGTTGGGAATTTTGTGAAACAATTTTTCATACTTGGCCTCACGTTCATCGTTAAGATCAAGTGTTTCGTTTTCAACATTTTCGAGAATGGCACTAACTACCAATGTTTGGTCACAAGGTTCATTTGATTGGCTTTCAAGATTGAAAATATTAAGATCCAAAGTCATGTTTCCAAAAGATATTTTCATTGATCCGTTACGTCAATTGATTAAGGCATTTGAGGTGGGTAAGAATGGTCGGCCTAAAATCAATGGAATTTGTATCGAGGGATTCGTCACAGGTTGTGTTTCGAGAACGATAAAGTCAATGGGGAATATAAATTGCCCTACTCGAATGGGCACGTCTTCGATTTCTCCCACGGGCTTCTTAATGGAACGATCGGCAAATTGAAGCGTAACTTGCGTGGGTTTGAGCTCACCTAAGCCTAATTGTTCGTACACGGAGTATGGAATCAAGTTGACACTCGCGCCTAAGTCTATCAAACATTTGTTAATCGTCTTGTCTCCAATTGTACACGAAATCGTAAGGCAGCCAGGATCTTTGTATTTAACGGGCATGGATTGTGACAAGACTTCACTCAAACTAGCGGCTAAGAAGACTTTTTTGGGCACTTGAGTGTGTCGCTTTTGGGTGCACAAGTCCTTAAGAAATTTCGCATAAGTGGAGACTTGCTGAACGATGTCAAGAAGCGGGATGTTCACTTTTACTTGTTTAAAAATTTTCAACATCTTTTCCATTTGGTCCGAGTGTTTCTTTGGTCGAAGACGATGTGGAAATGGAACACGATACTCGGTAGGCGGGTCTACTTGAGTAGAAGAAGAAGAATTTTGTTTGTCATTCGATTCGACGTTTTGCTCCACGTTCTGTTCTGGGTTGTTCGTTGTTTAGAAGTGTCGAGAAATGTTCCCGGTAAATCATCTGGATTAACGACTTGATTATCGATTTGTTTACCAGAACGGAGAGTTATGATAGCATTCAACTGGGTGACGTTGCTATCTTGAACAACATGGGCTTGATTTGAATTTGTGTTTTGATTTCTGGGATTTGGAAGGGGTTGGCTTGGGAATGTTCCTCATTCACGTTCACTTACAGACGTGGCTAATTGACTCATTTGCATTTTGAGTTTTGCAATTGATTGGTTTGTATTTTGCATATATGAAGTCAATAAATTTTGCAAATTGCTGTTTGATTGAAGGCTTTAAGTAGTTGCCTTAGCCAACGTTTCAAGAGTTTTCTCAAGCGAAGTTAAACGTTTATCGTCTTGTGGAGGATGAGCAGAATTTGGTGGAAAATTTGGTTGTTGCGGTTGATTATGAGACGGGCCCGCAAAGTTTGGTTGAAAATTATTGGCCTGTAAGGGAGGATTCGAAGCATTATTCGGAAATACTTGAAAATTGGGACGAATCATATTCGTATTGGGATTGTTTTGGTTCCATGCAAAATTCGGATGATTTCTCCATCCAGGGTTGTACGTTGGAGAAAACGGGTCGTTTTTGGTTTTATTGAAAGCATTGATTTGTTCGACGGAATTGGGACACTGATCGGCTATATGATTAGGATCGTTGCATTTATAACACATTGGTTGGGAAGCTTGGTTCGTTTGATTCGATGAGAAAACGTTATCGAATTTTTTAATCATTGCGTCGATCTTAGCTTCCAAAGAAACATAAGATCCTATCGAATGTGCACTCGATCGTGAGTAGATTGATTTTTCGTTCGAGCGTTCCTATTCGGACGACTTTTCAGCGAGGTTTTCAAGAAATTGCCAAGAATCATCATGATGTTGGGCAAGAAAATTGCCTTGGCACATTGATTCGAGCATCGTTCGTAAGCTGTTTTCGAGTCCATCGTATAAGATTTGGCAAATCGTCCATTTTTCCAAGTTATGGTGTGGACATTTTATCAGAAGCTCTTTGAATCTTTCAAAATATTTTCCAAATGGTTCACCCTTGAATTGTTGAAAATTTACAATTTCGTTTCGAATTCTACTTGTTTTTTCCAAGGGGTAGAACTTTTTTAAGAAAGCTTTTACAAATTCTTCCCACGTTTTAATTGAGTTTGAAGGTAAGCTGTACAACCATTTTTCAGCGTAATCCGTAAGAGCAAATGAGATTAATCGAAGTTTGATTCCGTCATCAGAAAGTTGTTGGAGTTTAATGGTTGTACAAACTTGTTCGAATTTAGTCAAAAAGATGTATGGATCATCGTGCTCGAAATTGACAGATTTTGAAAGTGTGGCAATATGGTTCGAATGGATTTCGAAATGGTTACCCGTAGGGGCGGGTAACGTGATGCAAGATGGAATAGAAACTCTATCGGGAAAGATTCTATCCATAAGAGTTCGAGGGGCGTTTTCGTTCGCCATTTCAGGAGGATCGTCTGTTCGAGTTAAACGGTTTGTAGAAGGGTCGGGAGTCCAACGATTCGTTATTGTGTCACGAGTCCAAGTACTCATGCACAAGTGAAAGTCGAGAAGAGAAAGGAGTTAGAATTGAGTTTAAGGAATGAAAGATGACTTGAAAACGTGTTTTTGTTTTTGTTTTGTTTTTTTTGAAATTTTTTTTACAAGCGAGAAAACTATTTAACAAGTGACATTTTTTTTCAAAAGAAATGTTTGATTTCTTTTGTTTTGTTTTTGGTTTTTTCAATTTTTTTTTATGTTTTTGGTTTTGTATTTTTTTTTGTTTTTTTAAATATTACCAAAGGATTTTTTTGTTTTTAGAAAATGGAAATTGATTTTTGTTTTTGAATTTTCAATTTTTTTTCTTTTTTAAAAGACTTTATATATTTTTTTTGGATTTTTGTTTTTGATTGAAAATTTTCAAAGGAAAGGAAAGAAATTTTTTTGATTAAAAATTAAGTTAAGTAAAATTTACAATTTTTTTTTGTATTTTGGATTTTTTGTTGTTTTTTTAAATATGCATGAACTAATGCAGCTAAATGAATGCAAAGGACTTAACTACAATTTGCTGTCCTTAGTAGCTCCTAACCCAAAATTGTATAATCACACTTTGTCTTAAATCATCAAAAATATTTCTCAGCCAGGTAACTTACAGGAGTTATCGGTACACCACGAATCAACATAGCGATGCAGCCGAAGGTTCAAGTACCTTCAGAGGAACAACCGGTATAATATTTACGTATCACCATAATTTTTATGACTGGTTATTACTCTGCCATAGCCTAGACACTAAGTAATAAAATCGTTCAAATAAAACAATTGTGAAGATACAATTAAGCCCTAAGTGAGCTCGTGACATGCTTAGGTCCAATGTCTAACCTTTATTATTAGTCAAATTCTAGGATGAAATGCGTTTGTGGGCTAAGGAAAGGGTGATGAAATATGTGAATTGGGGTATTGCCCTTGGAACAGAAAACCAAGATGAGATGAATGCAGAGCAGAAATTAAACGTGAAATTACAATGCAACTAAATGAAGTTTGTTTTTGTTTTTGCATTTTGAATTTTTTTCATATATACACAAATGCAAATGCAAGCAACCAACAATGCAATTCAAAAAACAAGGAAAAAGGTGCACGATACCAGAGCGTGCAGATTATTAGCAATTTACTTTTAAGCGGCAATTTTTTTTAAGTAAGCAGGCAAGCAATTATTTGAGCAAACACCTCTTTTCCTTCTGCTTTCTGCTTTGGCAACCTGAAAATAAAAACAAGATATATACCGTTATACATACATACATACATACATACATACATACATACATATATATATATATATATATATATATATATATATATATAAGTAAAACTAGATGAATTAAAAACAAATTAAACTTGTTGATTGTCTTTTTTTCATATTTTGAAAACAAATTGTTTTTTTTAAGATTAAAAACTTATTTTAGTTCCAAACTCAAATCAAAATAAAAATAACACGGGCCAAATTTTTTTATTCACTCCACTAGGGCCCGGCCCACAATCTCAATTCAAAATAAATACACTGAAAAGATTCACCACGGTCAATTAACAGTGTCAAACGAAAATCAACACAGTAAGAAAATTCCAACTCAAGATTTTAAATCAAATATTCCAAAATAGACTTCCAAATCAAATTCCAAAAACCATGATTAGCTGTGCCCAAGTTCACAATTTGATGGTGATTGATGATTCAATTTCAGATCGTGTTCTCGGTTTGGGGTTTCGGGTGGATGGATTTGGAGAGGGTAGGTCGTTCGAATATTGGAGTGTGGTCTATCGAGCGCTATTGAAGTCGCGATGTTAATTTGGAGTTGATGGTTGTTCGAAGGCGATGGTCGATGTTGGGTAATCTCGAAGTTGCAGCAGATGGAGGACAAAGGGGTAGTGTTCGATTGGAGAAGGCGAACAGGTTGTTTGATTGCTGTTCGTGTTCGAGTTTGACTGGTCAATTATGGTGAGGTCGCGAGTTCACTGATTTGGTCGTGATTTCAAGGGTGTTGGGCGAGTTGAGTTGAAGGCGATTTGGGGTGGAAGTTCGTGGTGAAGTTTATGTAACTGATGGCGGTAACGAATGGTTTGGAGGTGTAGGAATTTTGTTTGTGAAGTGTGCAGATTGGTGATTACTGTGGTTGTGCACAGTGGGGAGGTAGTCAATTCGATTCGATGTCGATTGAAAGGCGAGTGGTTTCTGGTAGTCGAGGGTGGTTCTGTGTTTGGTGATGAGGTAATTGGTGACGTGTTTGCAGTTGTGAAGCTTGCTGTCAGTAGTTTGTATGTGAGATGGTGTCACAGTTGAGGTGGATGGCACAATGGTGGACAAGCAGCAGTAGTAATGAAATGAAGTAGATGTGGTTGATTGTGTTTGAACTAAGGTAAGTGGCAGCTAGCTGGAGATGGTGGGTGGGCGATGTAGTGAAGTTGATAAGAGGTGATTGTTGAATTACAGGCAGATGGTCAGGGATACATGTGAGTTGTTGGAACAGTAAGTAGGTTGAACTGGTGATGAAGTAAGTTATGGTAGATATGGGAAGTGTAGTGGTTGGGCACTGTTGCAGTGTGGGGAGGTGTTGTAGGATGTGGTAGTTTAAATGGGTTTGAGTATGGTTAATGTAGATGCACTGTGATGGTGGCGATGAAGTGGGGGATTATGCTGGTTGTCTGGTGATGTTGTTTTTGATGGAAATTGCAGTTTGATCAGAGGGAAGGCCAGTTTGAATGGTTGTGGTGGAATGAAGATGCAGAAGTTATGGAAAGGCAAGGAGGTATCAAGAGGTCAGTTGTAGAAGTGGAGTGGTCTATTTATTGAAGGCAATTCAGGTTAGTGGAAGTTTTGATGTGCTTGTGCACAGTGGCAGTTGAATAAAGAATTGGAGTTTGTCTGATGTTTTTGAAGAACTGCATGATGGAGTTAAACCGAAGTGGCATGCGTGAGTTGCTGCTGCAGAGGTTTTGACAGTCGGTGAGGTTGTGTGTTGAAGCTTGGATGAAGCAATGGGGTTAGAAGGTCATGTGAATGTGAACAGATGAGAATGTTGACAGCAGTTTTGTAAAACAAAGAGGGATTGTAGACAGAAAAGCTACAGTGTTTGACAATGTAAATGTAGATTATAAAAAGAAAATGAAATTGTAAGAAGAACTTGTAAAATGAAAGTTGCAAATGCAAAATGAAGTGGATTTTTTTTTTCTAGAAATGAAGTTGTGTCAATTTTTTTTAAAATATGCATATGCAAATGAAAATGCAAAACAAACAAGAACACAAACAAATGCACACAACACTCAAACAAGCACACAAACTTTTTTGTTTTTTTAGGAAAACAACACACAAAACAAACACACACTAAAATCAAACACAAATAATTCGAAGAATGGAAAAATAAAATCAAAACAACTCCCCGGCAACGGCGCCAAAAACTTGTTAATTGACGGAATTTCTATCGGATTAGAAAATCATTGAAAAATTTAGAAATAAAAATAACCGCAAGCGCACGGCGTACACTTGAAGTACGTGGCGAATATGGGTCGATCCGTAGGGAGTCGTTAGAGTTTTAAAAATCTATTCAATCAAATTAGACCAAATAGAGGAGAAATTGTTGACTAGAACTAAAATGAAGCTAAACTAGAATTAAAATGTGATTAGTAAACTATTGAACTAGAGAACAATTTAGAGGCAAATCCACTCTCATATTTTTGTAAATCAACAACAAACAATTTACGATCTCTAACTTTGATTTAAGTGAAATATTGTTGTATTTATCATAAGCATGGTTTGTTTATGTTATTAATTAACATAACTCAAACCATCAAACCATAATGCAACAAATACCCACTTATAATTCTCATGAAAATGAAGCAAAAGCAAAACCTATTTTAAGCATGATCTATTTACTATTGCATCTAGTAATATAGATCATCAAATTTCATTTTTACTTTAATTTCACAATCAAAAATGGATTAGCAAATGATGATGCAACTTGTGTTTATGTTAAATAAGAATAGCTCATTTGCATAAGCAATATAAGCTATCAAACTCACTTGTATAAACTTGCATCAAAATTCACTTCATGAAGCATAAACCAAATGAGATCATAAATCATAAAATGTTGAAATTACATAAAGTTAGAGAGCTTCATCACCCCTAAATTGAAGGGGTTTAACTACTCATTTGTGGTACTGAAGCAACACAAGTAAGTTTCAACATTAAAAAGAAAAGAAAATAGAAAATAAGAAAAGAAAGCAAAAGAGATTAGCTACTAACTACTTGCATAAATGTAAATCTAAGCTATGAACATAAGGAGAAAGAGAGCATAGAAATAAACATTAACAATAAAACAAAGAAGAGCATGTAGAAAAGAGAGAAGAAAGAGGCTTGGAAGCCATTAATATTTCATAGAACACTGAGCTTACACTTTGATTTCTTAATTTCCTAAGTAAAATGAAAGAGTAGATGATAGTTTCATATACATAAGAGGGCTATATATACATGCATAAAACCCTAATTCTATTTTTAGAGGGCTACCTAAAATGCCCTTTAGGAAGTGTGGCCACCAAGTAACCATTAACCACTAATTAATCCATCATTTGTTGTGCATGAAGCTTTATCTCCACTTAGTTGTCTTTTAGCTCATAATTGTACATTTAGGTAAGTGGGTGGGGTCCTCCATGATCTTGAAGTTGAATTATTTCCTCTTCATTCCTTTGTATTTCATTTGTGCATGCATGTATCATCATATAAGCCTCTTCCATGTGCATCCAAATTCCTACAAAAATTATCAAAAAATGTCCAAGTAAAAATTCTTAAATTGACTCATGCACAAAAATGACCATTTTGCCCCTGTATGAAGATGAAAATATGATGGTTTGAAAATAATCGAATTTTGGTTTTAAACATGTTAAAATGCCCAAATATGATGTTTATTTAAATAGAAGGAGATAAAATATGGATGTAAATATATGCACATTTACGTGCACATCAGGTTATGACACTTTAAATCACATAGAATGACAAATAACTATGAAGTATTCCATTTACTCAACAGTCTTAAATAAACTCAATAGTTTATTCATACATATAAGCAATTAAAAGTATCTTTTACCCAAACAACTCATAAACTAAAACAAACAAAAATTCCAAACAATAGATGAAGTTCATTCTTATTAATTTCATTTCATAACATTTGTTGATTGATTTCCTTTTCATTCATATAATGATTTATCTTTTTTATTTACATTTATTTCTTGCAAATTTTCATTTCCATTCATTGATTCAGTGTTTATTTCACTTATTTGCACTTATACTTACATAAATTCATTTTTATTTATTCGTATCATATAAAATTTCTTTTTATTGCATTACATTCATTCATTTCTCAATTTCATTTATTTTTATTCATTTATCCATAGTATTCACGTTCAATTCAGTTACTTGGCGTATCCATTTTATTTGGCATATATGTAAGCAAGCAATTTATACGAGTATATGCTGAGAGAAAAGAAGGGAAGATATGCAGCCACGTCACGAAGATTATTTTTTTCTTTTATTTACTTTCGCCTTAAGCAGTTCGCTTGGCTCTAATACTAGTTCAAAGATGACTATTTCAATTATACACAATCACTACTTATTCGAGTATCGGTTTAAATTTTATTTTCTTTCCCCTTATTTTCAGCCATATAAGATATTATATACGTGTTATCCAATGTTATTATTTTTAAATAGTTGCTTAATTCTAAACTTAGATTAAAATCCCATAGCGAGCAAACCCTTAATATATAGCAACTACCGCTAGCTCAAGCAAAAACAAAGCCCCGAACAAATAGGAAATACCAACACGCGAACGAAACGCCGTTGTGCATGGAGTGTTGATACGAACACATTTAGCACATAGAAAATTGGTTACTTGTCGCACAGGTAAAATTTTGCAATATCGGTTGGCGCTGCCGTAAATTGATCATATAAATTGATTTAAATGGCACTAGCGAAATTGAAATTCGACGAAACGAACGTCGTCGTTTTTTATTACAAACTTTTCTACAATATTCTCACGTAAAATATTTATAAATTTTGAAACCAAGATTTCACAGATTTATTAACGAATGATTTTTACGTAAATTTTCAAATTTTTTAACATTTTCATTTTATAATTTAATTCCCTTTTTATTCATTTTATCCAATCATGCACGATGTATATTTTAAATTCAAACTTCTAAATTTCTTAACTTAAACCAAATTAAGTTAAATCGATTAATTGTTCAAAATAATGGTAAATTTCATAATTGTTACAATTTCCAATTTTATAATCTTATTTGATTATAATAGTATCATCCAAACAATCCAACTATATATAATAATTTTCAACAAAAATTATTTCTTTCATATCAAGATATGGTTTTGGTAAAATTACTTCATCTACCCACTTTTTAAAACAATACTGTGTCGGTTTGCCTAGTTTAAGAGTTTAGAAATCTCTACCGATACAGTTTTCTAGACTGTACCGAACAAAATTTATAAACACTCAACTGATAAGTTAACACAATATAAAATAATTTATATTCACTAACAAATATGCTCTCATATCTATTAATACACTCAAATTCATTCAGGGGTACTACTGACACTATCTTTAATGAGTAATCCCCGCCAGGGCCACAGTTCTCGCTTAAATTTCAGCTCTAATACCAAATGTAATGAACGGGGAATTTCGACCCTCAAAAATTGACATTAATACGTCCACCTTATAAAATGTCGAGCAGCCGAGTGTCGGAAATACCAGTTCATTAGGGTTGAAGAAGAAAAAGGTAGAAGAAATGAAACAATAACACAGAATCTCACAATCGCAACGGAGACAAATATAGTATATAATAATAGATTTTAAATAAAAGAACTGTACTGTTAATATACATAACATTGTCAGAATGCAACAATCAGCGTATCAATTTGGACAGTTTAATAACTTGTCTTGATATATATAACTCACACAGCGAAAATAACCAAGTATGTGATATACGTCTAAACTCCTCCAGCTCGTCTCCTGAGCTCCACAACATTTAACCTAAACCTTTAATACTCGGTTTGACCCGAGCATTTTAATAAAATAACACCCGAGTTGGTTTGGAAAACCAGCATGAGAAAAACACACTCAATGTGAATTATTAACTTTTCCAAAATCCTTTGAAAACAAAGGTACCTCGTAAGATCACGTCACAAATAAACACGACTAGTTTTTACCTTACGATAGCCAAAATAATTTTTATCAAAATTATCCAATATTATAATAGTGGCGATAGAAAGTAAATAGAAAATAGCTGAAATGCTTGCATCTCACGCTCCAGCATAGTTGGGCACAATCGAAATCGTACGACGCTTATTGGAGAATGGATTCCATATGAATGACTGGACCATTGGGTACCACCCATCACAGTTACCTCAAGAACAATGTACCGAGGACCATCGTCGGGATCCCCTGCTACACAAGACCGGCCTAACCCTAATCTGGATAAACTGAATGTGCTATCACCCCGAGTGTTCCCACCCTTACTGTCGAGCGCTTCTTCTTTCATGCAGAACCATATTCATAATATATTGGTTTTCCGAGATCATTTGGAAAAGTGATAACATACCTTAATTGGGAGCGACCCACTTAGCCTTGTTGCATCTCCCATGTTTTTATCATTCTCGGTTGATGAGGCTCGAGGCTAAGCGTTACCTTTCAAGAATAAAATTCTACTTAAAATGCTCATTGTCCTCCAATGACGATATTCTGATAGCGTTCGTCCATACAAGTTGTCTTGGGTTTGGACAAACCGAATCACCATCTTCATCATTTTCATGGTGTTCGTTGGTTACAGTCAAACCGGATCGAAGTGGTTTTCGGATAATTAAATCCGATCTCGTTTTCTTCGAAACAATTTACAAAATTGGCCAATGTTGACAGTCGATTGTTTATCTATCAATAAAACATCCATAAGGAGGTATCAGGCCTTATTATACATTTTCCCAAAAATATTCTTTTCCAAATCCTTTACAAGGTATATATTCCAATTCGTTTCCATATTTAAATATTTGAAAATAATTTTCAATATTTAAACCCATAGCCGGATATCCCAAAACATTTCAACACTTACAAGAATATTCTAAGTCCATTTTCCAAAATCTTCTCAAGTATCAAACTTAAGAATTTTCATAGCTTATCTCCTGCATTTCCGAAACTATTAATAAATTTCTTCTTACAATTTTCAAACCGATTATTTTTTTAGAGAAAAATATGTGATCCTCTATCAACAGAGGAGAGCACACATGAATCAATATATATATAACGCATATTAAGATGCTGCCAACATGCCTGGCAGGTAACAAATCAAAGTACAAGTATCAAAGGAAAACCAAAACACAGATATCCCTATAATGAGCTCCGGCAAGGACACCGTCCATTACACCCCAATACCGAGCTCAGGCATGGCCACCGCCCGATATTAATGTGTTGGATGTACCTGTAAAATGAATAGAAACAAAAACCAATTAAACTGAAAGCCTTCTCCATCTAGGATGGAAAAAACCTAAGCTACTGCCTCAGGATGAATAAGATCTGTAGCAATTCTGGAGAAGAATGACTGATCCAGAACACAATAATCCACTCTGAAGACACTGAATAACTGGAAATAACGCCTGGCATAGAAGTGAATTGTAACTAACTCGCATATTTTGCAATTGTGTATTTAAATATTTTATTTAAATATAGCATCGTTAGTTGGATTTAAGTCCGAAAGGTTACTTTTTGTAAACAGTCGAATTAGGAATCGATACCACTTCCATTGAGTTCAAACGGCGTTTGTGACCTTTTTGAGTATAAACATTGATATGTTTGGAGTAAGCTTGAAATTTGACCTTTGCACTTTGGACTTTGGGTTTGGTTTGCCTAAACTATTAACTTTAGCTCCACCCCCACTTCTCTTCATTCACTTTTATTTCCTAATACTGTCAAGCTTTAGATAAAAATAGGGGAAAAGAAAAAGAATTAGAATTCCTAAGCCCTAGTTCCATTACAAATTCAAGCTCTAACTCCAAATTCAAAGAGAAGCTATTGGTAAGCATCCACTTCTTCTTCTCCAACTCATTCTACCTTCAATTTTAGAAATTACTAAGCCTTAACATAGGAAATGTTTTTCTTTTAAGCTTAGATTCAAGCTTCTTGGGTTCGAATTGAAGAGTGATTGTTCTTGCCTTGCTCTATAGCTTCTTCTTCCTTGTTTTTGTACAAAATGTGAGATTTTTATCTCACATCTATGTCTATATCTATCATTGTTGTTAGGTATGAATTCCTAACTTCTATTCCGTGTTCATTGGCTTTGGATTGAATTGGTTTTATGAATATTCCAATTTTTAGTGTTTTGAAGTTAAATCTTTAAAAATCCTAACTTTGATGCTTGAACATGTTTTTGGGGTCAGTCGAAGAGCCTATAGGGTGGGTGTTCACGCGGCATAAATCCCTAGTCGCAAGTGCTCGATCGATAGGCTCCATTTGGAATTTTCCCCCTTGGGGGCTGGGATGAATACACTGGACTTACCCTCTGGTTCAGTCGACTGAACCAGAGGGTAAGTCGACTGAACCAAACCCAGGAAATTTCCTGGGCCAATGTCAGTAGACTGACCACTCTGGGCCAGTCGACTGAGCCTGGAAACGGAGAGTTTCCAAGCATGATTCAGTCGACTGACCACTCTGGTTCACTCGACTGAACCTGGAACAGAAAGTTTCCAGGATCTGAGTTAGTCGACTGACCACCCTAGTCCAGTCGACTGAATTTGCTTTTTTTGCCCAATTTGCCTTTTGGGTTTGAGTTCCACTTTTTAATCGATTCTTGTTTCTCCGACGAGTTGTTATCACCTTTGTTGGCTTTGATAACATCTTCTTTGGAATTTTTGGGAATATCCATTTTGATGGATTTGGTATCGATTTCTTTGCATTTAATTCACGTCTTCGATTGTGGAGTTTTGGTGATTGATTGTTTCTACAATCATTTCTTTGGCTTGTCACTTTGAAATACAAAGGTTTCTATACTAATAATAAATATTCAAACTCTTTCACAAAGTTGATTTCAACTCTATTTTCAATAATAAACTCATTTATAAAACCGTTTTCCAATCTATTAGTATAAACAAACCTTTACCTCACTCGTATGAGAAATCTAAATAAACGGCTTAGTAAAACAAGTGGTATGAAACACTTGCGTTTACTTCGTCGGTTAATTCTTGGACTTGTTCGATTGAAACTCTTGTGACAAATTTCGAGTGGAGATCTACAATTTGTTCGTAAATATTTAAGTTAAGCCAGTGGTTATGGGACATGAAGCTAAACTCATCTATGTATTAGCTTAGTGTAATTGACACTTCTTGATGATCGATGATGATCATTTTGTGATTTAGACTAGCATTGTGCGATGTCTCTTTGTCTGCGAGGGAGACTAAACCCCGTTTCTGTGGAGTTTCAGCTCAAAATTGGTGGGGTAGCGACCCATGGTCTTCGGGCCGTTTTGTGGAGCTTCGGTTCAAAAATTAATGGTTAGAAACCATCGAATAGCGTTCCTTTTTGTGATACACGTGTTGGTGGACTTTCATGCTACCGTTTTGTGATAGGCCTCCCCCCTTTTGTGATTTCTAGATTTCTATTAATGATTTCTAGAATTTGTGCTTCACCAATTTTCGTAATTTTATTGATAAGTGTTGTCAATATTTGTGCATTGGTGAATTTGTGTTTCACTAACTTTTACGATTGACATTGATATATTTGTCAATATTTGTGGTTTGGTGAAAATGTTAAAGAATATGACATTCTTTTTGGTGCTTTGAGATTTCTTAAGATATTTTTTGATTTTAGTTGTTGTTAGATGTATGCTTGTCACAGTATGGCATTATTGTTATCATACGTTTTTGTCATTTCTCTTATTCTCTCATTTTATCTGATATTTATAGCTAGACTGATCCGTTTATTATTTTCTTATTAAATAATACTCGAGTCAAGCTAAGATGTTACAGGTGTTCCATCTTGACTCCTTATCAGGGATCATCATTTGACTTTTGTCAAACTACACTAGATTGGTAGTTTTTGTTGTTATACATATGAGATAGAGACTCCTTAATGTATACATATTCTTTTGTCTAGCACCTGTATCCATTCTTTTATGTTATTGTGGATCTTTTTGACCACTACTCTGATGTACACTTTCATGTGTTATATTCATATCTACTTCCGCCTTTGTGATATGGATATTTGTGACTGATTTGTGTTATATTTATTCCTATATTTGTTTTCGAAGATATCATTGCCACTGTGTAGTAGCTTTGAGTTTTATACTATCTGACATATCGGTGCTCACACAAAACAATTACATGGATGATCGCTCCTCAATAGCCTTATTTTTCGCGCTAGTTGATGGCATTACTCCGTAGTGTACTTGGCTAGCGTACCGTCTTGATCTTAGGTGTCGTGCCTTAGGATTTAATTCAAGTCTTTGTACCGTCTTATCCTATTTTCTTTTATGATGCCTTGTTTTATCAATCATTATTGTTTGATATTCATTTTGTGAATAACCTTTTTCTTCTTCTTTCTTTCTTTCTTAAAGAAGAGAAATGGTTAGACCTAGCCGTTCCAGCGTCAGCCAATCTAGTGCTACTCCCCAGGATGGAGTATTTATGTCTACACAATAGCTTCTTGATCTTGTAAAGAACGTTCAAGCTGTCGGACCCATTCCTGAGCCTGCTCACCCAAAATCCGAATTTGCACGCCTGTGCAGTGATTACACCAATTTGGGTGGAAAGCCGTTCAGGGGTTCCGAGGGCGTTATCGAAGTCCAAGTTTGGCTTAGAACATGCGATCGCATCTTTTCTCGCATGAATCTTATTGATCTTCATCGAGTCCAAGTGGCTTCTAGCATGCTCCAAGAAAGAGCATTAGATTTGGTATGAGCTTCTTATTTCTGAAATTATTGAAGGGGATCTTACTTGGGAGCAATTCCGGGAAAGATTCGAATCAAAGTTTGTGCCGAAAGCTAAAAAAGTGACTTTGGCCCATCGTTTTATTGATCTTTTTCAAGGTGAATCTTCTATGACGGAATATGTCGCATCTTTCGAAACTCTTTCTAAATACGGGGTTGAGTACATTAATACTCCATTGAAGAAGAATCAGAGATTTGTCTATGGCTTGAATAAAAATCTTAAGAAGCCATTACTTCAGAAATTGGAAGTTTCTTTTGACCAACTTATTGATATCGCTCTTCGACTTGAAGAGGCAGATAAGGAAAGTGATGTTGAATTAGTGGGTGCCAAACCAAACTTCAACAACAATAATAAAAGGACTAACAAGTTCAAAGGCCCTTATCCCAATAAGAAAGGGAAGCAAGCAACTCCTGTAGCAAAGACTTCTACCTCTAGCGGTGGACAATGCTACAATTGTGGGTCTAAGGACCATTATGCAAATAAGTGTTCAAAGCCCCTTGCTTGTCGCTATTGCAAAAGTTTGGGTCATTATATATCTGCATGTCCCAAACTTCAGGGCAAGAAGGAGAGAAATCTAAATGTGGTGCAAACTCCTAGTAACACTTCTCGTGTTTAAGGTATTTCTCATTATATCCTTGATGGCATTATTATGTTTCGTGATCAACCTATTCGAGTTTTTTTTATACGGACGCGTCCTATTCTTTTATATCAAAAGAACTTGTTGATACTTTTTCTTTAGGTGTTGTTGCTTTAATGTCTTCTTTGAGAATTACGAATCCGGTCGGTGGACCCGCAACACTCAGTTTGCTTTGTAGTGATGTCGAGATTATTTTATGTGATTTTTCTTTCCGTGCCAATTTGCATGTCATGTGATACTTAGGCTTCGGAATGATTTTGGGAATGGATTGGCTTAACTGTTATGAAGCTCAAATCCTATGTCCTGAGCGGATTATTCATCTTCGGCATCCTCAATCTATTAAGAAGATTTCTATTGTTCTTAAAGATTTGGATTCCAATTTGGCAGAATCTTTATATTCTTTTAATCCTCATGATGACGATAATGATGAGGAGGAGGATGTCATTTCTCTCATTCACGTTGTTCGTGAATTTCCCGATATATTTGAGCCTTAAGATTACCACCTAAGCGAGCAATTGAGTTCATAATCAATCTTATCCCTGGAGCTCTACCTATCACTCGTCCTCCTAATCGTATGTCCAATAAATAAAATGAGGAGATGCGTAGGCAATTATCTGAATTGGTGACGAAGCAGTTTATTCGTTGTAGTTCCTCTCCTTGGGGAGTTTCGGCTATTTTTGTGAAGAACTCCGATGGTACACTTAGGCTTTGCGTTGACTACCGCAAGCTTAATGATCTTAATATCAAGAATAAATATCCTTTACCTCGGATTGATGACCTATTTGATCAACTTAATGGTGCTAGAGTCTTTTCACGGTTAGACTTAGCAACCGGTTTTCATCAGCTTCGTATTGCAGAGGATAACATTCCTTTGACATCATTCCATACTCTTTATGGATCGTATGAATGGCTTGTTTTGCCATTTGGTTTAACAAATGCTCCGGCTTATTTCGTTGACCTTATGAATCGATTTTTCAAAGACTTCCTCGATCGGTTTGTTCTCATCTTTATAGATGATATTCTTGTGTATTCTAAAACCGAGGAAAAGCATGAAAAGCATCTTCGGATTGTGTTTGAAACTCTTAGGAGCAATCAATTGAAAGAATTTTTTTCTAAATGCCACTTTTGACAATCTCGGGTGAAGTATCTTGGGCATATTATTTCTGAATCCGAAATTTCCGTAGATCCTTCAAAGATTGAAGCGATTCAAATTGGAAGAGACCGGAGAGTGTGACGGAGATTCGTAGCATTCTTGGATTGGCAGGTTATTACCGCCTGTTCATAAAGGACTTTTCTAAAATTGTCGTGCCTCTTACTAGCTTGACAAAGAAGGGAGTTAAATACATTTGGTCGGACAAATGTGAAACTTCGTTTCAGAAATTAAAAGAACTCCTTTCTGATGCTCCTATTCTTGTGATTCCCGAAGGGAACCAAGATTTTATTTTTTATACCGATGCTATTCGTGTTGGTTTGGGAGCCATTCTTAATGCAAAGAGAACGCGTTATTGCTTATGCTTCTAGGCAATTAAAGCCAGCCGAGACTAGAAATGCCACTCATGATTTAGAGCTCGCGGCTATTGTTTTCGCCCTTCGAATTTGGCGTCATTATCTTTTGGGAGAGAAATTTATTCTCTACACCGATCATAAATCTTTGAAGTATTTATTTTCTCAAAAGGAACTTAATTTGCATCAACAACGTTGGCTCGAGTTCCTTGCATCTTATGATCTTGGTATTCTTTGTACTCCCGGAAAGGGGAATCGTGTTACCGATGCACTTAGTCGTAAGCAACAAGCGGTTGTTTCTATGATGATATCCAAATGGAAAGATCTCGGGATTTTGTCCACTTATGAGATTCGGGATCGTGAATCCGATTTATGTTCATCTCTCATTTTATGTAGCCTTGAGGCTCATCCTTCTCTTTTAGACCGCATCCTTGAAGCTCAAAAGCTAAATTCTGAATTGGCTCTTCTTAGACAAAGTTGTAGGGATAAAATTAATGTAGAAGGTTTGAAGGACTTTGATATTGATGCTCGTGGCGACATTCGAAAATTTGGTAGACTTATCATGAGTGACCTTCGTAAAGACATTTTAGAAGATTCTCATCGATCTAAATTTACCATTCATCCCGGTAGTAGTAAAATGTACGCGGATATGAAATGACTTTATTATTGGGATGGAATGAAATCCGATATTGCTAACTTTGTTAAGCGTTGCATGACTTGTCAACTCATTAAGGCCGAGCATCAAAGGACCGGTGGGTTATTTCAACCCTTGGACATTCCAATTTGGAAGTGGGACCAAATTTCCATGGATTTTATTGACGGACTTCCCCGTTCTCGTGCGGGTCATGATAGCCTATGGGTGATAGTGGATAGACTTACAAAATCCGTCCATTTTATTCCCGTTCGGTCCAATCGGACCGTACCTCTTTTTTCCAAACTCTTTATTAAAGAAATTGTTAAATTGCATAGAGTCCCTACTTCTATTGTTAGCGATCGTGATCCATTGTTTGCTAGTGGATTTTGGAAGAGTCTTCAGAAAGCTTTGAGAACGAAGCTTAATTTTAGCACCGCTTATCACCCTCAGTCCGATGGATAAACCGAGCGTGTGAATCAAGCTCTTGAAGATCTTCTTCGTGCATGTGTTCTTGATTTTTGTGGAAGTTGGGAAGATCATATTTCTCTTGTTGAGCTTTCCTATAATAATAGCTTCCGATCTAGTATTGGTATGGCACCTTTTGAGGCACTCTATGGAAGACCATGCCGATCTCCTTCTTGTTGGCTTGAGGCCGGTGAGAAGCTGGTTTTAGGTCCGGACTTTATTCGTGATTCCATAGAAAAGATTGAGCTTATCCGCCATAGGATGAAAGAAGCTCAAAGTAAGCAAAAATCCTGTGCCGAAAACCGAAGAAGGAAATAAGAATTTTCTGTGGGATATTTTGTGTTTATCCGTGTTTCACCTATGAAGGATGTTGTGCGTTTCAATCGATCGGGAAAATTAGCACCTCGATATATTGGTCCATTTCCCATTACCGAACGTATTGGTTCCGTGGCTTATCGCCTTTTATTACCGGCTTAGTTTTCTGCTATTCATGACGTCTTTCACGTTTCTCAACTACGGAAATGCCTTAGTGATTCCGATTCTATTCTTGAGCATGTGTTGTGGAAGAAATTGAAGTTTTGTCTAATTTGACTTATGAGCAGCATCCTATTCGTATCATTGCATCGGAGGTAAAACGCCTTCGAAATAAAGTTGTCCCTCTTGTGAAGGTTCAATGGTCCTCTAATCTTAAGGAATGTTCTTGGGAATTTAGAGAATTCATCGAGCAAACACATTCGGACTAACTTTCTCGTGCTCCTTGAGGTGAACTTCTTATTTCAAAATTCTTTTGTGTTGATATGCTTTTATGGTTGTTACTTTTTAATTTCTTCTTAAATATTGCGAGGACGCAATTTCTTTAAGGAGGGGAGCCTGTAACAACCCGCATATTTTACGATTGTGTATTTAAATATTTTATTTAAATATAGCATCGTTATTCGGATTTAAGTCCAAAATGTTACTTTTTGCAAACAGTCGAATTAGGACTTGATACCACTTCCATTGAGTTCAAAATGGTGTTTGCGACCTTTTTGAGTGTAAACATTGATGTGGTTGGAGTTAGCTTGAAATTTGACCTTTGCACTTTGGACTTTGGGTTTGGTTTGCCTAAACTATTAACTCTAGCTCCACCCCCACTTCTCTTCATTCACTTTCATTTCCTAATACCTTCAAGCTTTAGATAAAAATGGGGGAAGAGAAAAAGAATTAGACTTCCTAAGCCCTAGTTCCATTGCAAATTCAAGCTCTAACTCCAAATTCAAAGAGAAGCTATTGGTTAGCATCCTCTTCTTCTTCTCCAACTCATTCTACCTTCAATTTCAGAAATTACTAAACCTTAACATAGGAAATGTTTTTCTTTTAAGCTTAGATTCAAGCTTCTTGGGTTCGAATTGAGAGTGATTGTTCTTGCCTTGCTCTATAGCTTCTTCTTCCTTGTTTTTGTGCAAAAGGTGATATTTTTATCTCAAATCTATGTCTCTATCTATCGTTGTTGTTAGGTATGAATTCCTAACTTCTATTCCGCGTTCATTGGCTTTGGATTGAATTGGTTTTATGAATATTCCAATTTTTGGTGTTTTGAAGTTAAATCTTTAAAAATCCTAGCTTTGATGCTTGAACATGTTTTTGGGGTGAGTCGAAGAGTCTATAGGGCTGGGTGGTCGCGTGGCATAAATCCCTAGTCGCAAGTGTTCGATCGATAGGCTCCATTTGGAATTTTTCCCCCTTGGGGGCTGGGCTGAATACACTGGAATTCCCAGTTCAGTTAACTGAACCAGGGTGTCAGTCGACTGAACCAAACCCAGGAAATTTCCTGGGCCGGTGTTAGTTGACTGACCACTCTTGGTCGGTCGACTGAGCCTGGAAACAAAGAGTTTTCAGGCATGATTCAGTCGACTGACCACTCTGGTTTAGTAGACTGAACCTGGAAATAGATAGTTTCCAGGATCTGAGTCAGTCGATTGACCACCCTAGTCTAGTCGATTGAATTTGTTGTTTTTGCCCAATTTGCCTTTTGGGTTTGAGTTCCACTTTATAATCGATTCTTGTTTCTTCGACGAGTTGTTATCAGCTTTGTTGGCTTTGATAACATCTTCTTTCGAATTTTAAGGAATATCCATTTTGATGGATTTGGTATCGATTTCTTTAGATTTAATTCACGTCTTCGAAGTGGATTTTTGGTGATTGATTGTTTCTACAATCATTTCTTTGACTTGTCACTTTGAAATACAAAGGTTTCTATACTAGTAATAAATATTCAAACTCTTTCACAAAGTTGATTTAAACTCTATTTTCAATAATAAACTCGTTTATAAAATCGTTTTCCAATCTATTAGTATAAACAAACATTTTCCTCATTCGTATGAGAAATCTAATTAAACGGCTTGGTAAAACAAGTGGTATGAAACGCTTGCATTTACTTCGTCCTTTAATTCTTGGACTTGTTCGATTGAAACTCTTATGACAACTTTCGAGTGGAGATCTACAATTTGTTCGTAAATATTTAAGTTAAGCCAGTGGTTATGGGACATGAAGCTAAACTCACCTATTTACTAGCTTAGTGTAATTGACACTTCTTGATGATCGGTGATGATCATTTTGTGATTTAGACTAGCATTGTGCGATGTCTCTTTG
This sequence comes from Allium cepa, assembly GCA_030765085.1. Classification (NCBI taxonomy): domain Eukaryota; kingdom Viridiplantae; phylum Streptophyta; class Magnoliopsida; order Asparagales; family Amaryllidaceae; genus Allium; species Allium cepa. The sequence goes on from CM060941.1 coordinate 633,345,704, forward strand.
TCTGCGAGGGAGACTAAACCCCGTTTCTATGGAGCTTCGGCTCAAAATTGGTAGGGTAGCGACCCATGCGCTTCGGGCCATTTTGTGGAGCCGTGGCTCAAAAATTAGTGGTTAGCAACCATGGAATAGCGTTCCGTTTTGTGATACACGTGTTGGTGGGCTTTCATGCTCCCGTTTTGTGATAGGCCTCCCTCTTTTGTGGTTTCTGGATTTCTATTGATGTTTTCTAGAATTTGTGTTTCACCAATTTTCGTAAATTTAACGATAAGTGTTATCAATATTTGTGCATTGGTGAATTTGTGTTTCACTAACTTTTACGATTGACATTGATATATTTGTCAATATTTGTGGTTTGGTGAAAGTGTTAAAGAATATGACATTCTTTTTGGTGCTTTGAGATTTCTTGAGATAATGTATGATTTTAGTTGTTGTTAGATGTATACTTGTCACAGTATGGCATTATTGTTATCATACGTTTTTGTCATTTCTCTTATTCTATCTCATTTTATCTGATATTTATAGCTAGACTGATCCGTTTATTATTTTCTTATTAAATAATACTCGGGTCAAGCTAAGATGTTACAGGTGCTCCAGCTTGACTCCTTATCAGGGATCATCATCTGACTTTTGTCTAACTACACTAGATTGGTAGTTTTTGTTGTTATACATTTGAGATAGAGACTCCTTAATATATACATATTCTTTTGTCTAGCACCTGTATCCATTCTTTTATGTTATTGTGGATCTTTTTGACCACTACTCTGATGTACACTTTCATATGTTATATTCATATCTTTTTCCGCCTTTGTGATGTGGATATTTGTGACTGATTTGTGTTATATTTATTCCTATATTTGTTTCCGAAGATATCATTGCCACTGTGTAGTAGCTTTGAGTTTGTATTGGCATGTCGGATTTCCTCTTGAAATGAAATAAATGTTATACTATCTGACATATCGGTGCTCGCACAAAGCAATTACATGGATGGTCGCTCCTCAACAGCCTTATTCTTCGCGCTAGTTGATAGCATTACTCCGTAGTGTCCTTGGCTAGCGTGATTATAAAGTTGGGGCGTCACATGAATCCTCCTAAGGAAAAAATACCTAAGTGAAGCTGAAGATGAACCGAGAAGAATCCCTCACTGCCATCGACACTCCTGAAAATGGCAATCTTATGCACCTGCAAATAGACACTTACGCCCTATCTATCCCAGATTTGAATCTGAAAATTAACTAGGAGAATAGTTAGAATGGCTCATATATATGTATATAAATAAAATACATATACATATATGTGTAAATAAAATCAAATGAGATATAATAAATCAAAGATAAACTAGTACAAAAATTAAAAGTTCTAAAAAAGTAAGAGTGATGTGATCCGTAAAGAAGGAATTAAAGAACTATATACAAGTATAATATTAACTAAAACAAGATCAAAAAAAAATAGAAAGACGTTTCTATTATTATCTTTGTGGACCTATAATCAAAAGCAAATTATGGTACACAATGGGATCGTCATTTAAATTTGAAAAAAATATTTATACTATTATTATTAATGTCAAAAATATTATTTTTATGTTTGAATATATTAATATTAGTATTAACCTTGTTAAGATAATTCTTAAACAGATTATTTTTAGCTAATTTATATTTAGGATTAGAGATCCAATTAAAGCAAAAGGACGAAATTAAAAAACCAACTTATTAAGATGATTATTGTTATTATTTAAAGTTCTTTGATTTCTTTCAAACCAGATATACCAACAACATATAATGAATAAAGTATCAAGTAAGTGTCTATTATCAATATCGAACTTAAATCTAAAAGTATTCCAATAGAATTCACAATCTGAAATTCTAGTAATAATATTAAAATAAAAAAATTACAGGGTATTCATAAGAATAAAATAATTGTCCATACAATCATAGTAAATATGTTTAATATTTTCAAGGTTTATATTACAAAAATAACATTTATTATCAATTTTTATATTTTTACTTCTTAAAAATTCTATTTTATTTAGTTTTCTATGCATAATTAATCACATATGAATTTTAGATTTAGGCGGGGCTTTTGATTTCCAAATAAATTTGAAAAAATTATTTGTTACACGTGAAAAGTTAATAAATCTATAAAAAGATTAAGAAGAATATTATTACTCTTTTCCCACTCCCAACTAATATAATAATTGTCATTATCTATATTATAAAGATTTAATCTAGCATAAGGCAAAGAAAGCTGTTCGTCGACGAAATTCTATCGGTTTAGAAAACCGTCGAACGAATTTAAATTAAAAATAACCGCAAGCGCACGGTGTACGAATGTAGCACGTGGCGAATACGGGTCGATCCGCAGGGAATTGATGATTTTGAAAAATCTATTCAATCAAATTAAACCAAGGTTGAAGAGAATGTTAAACTAGAAAAGAAGAAAAATAAGCAAAAGAAAATTGATAAAAATATGAGTGTTAAGACAATTTAGAGGCAATTTCCACTCTCTAGATCATATAAATCAACAAAATGAAGTTATGATCTCTCTTTTCTTGTCATTAGTGAATTAGTTGATGTGCTTATCATAAGTATGGTATATTTGTGCTATTAACTAGCTCAATATAAACCATCAAACTATAACACAACCACTAATACACTTTTAACTCTCATGAAATATGACAACAAAATTGAAGGCAAAATCTATTTTAAGCATAGCCTATTAACTATTGTTTAGAAATATAGGCTATCAAATTTCAATTTCAACAATCACTTCTTTGCCATAATCATATTTAGATGAAGAGGCAATTTATATTATGTTTGTTTAAGCATAGTCTATTTGGTATGAACAACATAGACTATCAAATTCAAAGCTAAACAACATCATTGAACCACTTCAAGTGTTTCCATTAAAGCATAAAAAGAGAGTATAAACATCAAAATGTTGCATCTACATACTAGAGAGCTTCATTACCCCTAAATTGTAGGGATTAAGCTCTCATATTTGTTATCAAATCAACAAATGTAGAAGGCAACATGAAAGCAAAAAGAAAGGAAAATGAAAGCTAATGGAAAAGACAACTAATCTAATTGCATAAAGGAAAATCTACACTACTTACATAAAAGGAAATGAACATGTAATTAAAAAGAAACAATAATTAACATTGCATAAAAAAAGAATTACATAAGAGAAGAAATGGCTAAGTAGCCATGGAAAGAAAGAGATATTTGATTTATTTTCTAAACTAAAACTAACTAACTAAGAGGAAGATGGCTACATGAACATAAGGGGTATTTATACAAGTTAGAAACCCTAATGCATATTTTTGGGGAGTACCCAAAATGCCCTTGGAGGAAGTGTGGTGGCCAAGCTATCATTAGCTTCAATAATCCCCTACTTAAATGTACATGAAGCTTTAAATGTCTTTTAGCATGTGCATTAGCCTTTAATTTGTACATTAGGTAGTGGGTAGGTGGGGTCCTCTATGTTCTTCACTTTGAATTATTTCCATCTTCATTCCTTTGTATTCATTTTGTGCATGCATATTCCTTCATGAACCCACTTGTAATTGAGTGTAATTTCCTACAAAATAATATAAAAATTTCCAATTAAATGTTCTCAAATTAATATATGCACAAAAATGACCATTTTGCCCCTGGATGAAGATGAATATGTGACAATTTCAAATAATATAAATTTTGGTTTAAACAAGTTAAAATATCCAATATGATCATTTATTTAATTTAAAAAGAATAAATATGATGGTTAAAATATGCACATTTACATGCACATCAAATACCCCCACACTTATCTTTTTATCCGTCCTCGAATAAACTAAAACTAAGGTAAATCCGTTTTTGTAGGGAGCACGATTGCATTGAGCATATGCAACAAGCCGTTAAACCTCTGGGTGTCCCCAGTAGGACGAGTGTTGTCTCGTGAGGGTTTTCAGCGGATACTACCCACAAAATCCAAGCGCATGATGAAAATATTTACAAAATGTAAGATTTATTTACAAAGAGAATAATGCAAGTTTTTGAAATATTTACAAATGAAGGATTTATTTTTAAATCAACACGAATAAGTTAAATATAGGTTTTGGTTATTATCTTGAAAATTTATGTCATTTACTTGTCTAAATTTCCAATAAAAATCAAGTTATCATAACAAATAGACTATAGTTTAACTTATTGTTTCGGTAGATAACAAAGTGTAATTATAAAATGGATCCTTAGTTGATTATCAAAGTTTATCAAAGTGGTATTTTCATTTCGTTTCAATAACAAATCAAATCAAACAAGTAAAAATAGTGCTAGGATTTCAATTGCTTGCTCTCTCATTATTTGCAAGAAAAATTACACATCTAGCTCAGGTAAACTGAGGCCAGATATACCACCCATGCACTGCCTTTCGGGCTTATGTGAGGGGAGTACAAAGCATGGCGAGTGTACACACTTTCGTGCATACACCTATCGACCGTAGGTGGTTTTTATTAAGTCTTTTTTTTTTGAACATGTGTTCCATACATGCATAACCGTGAGGACTTTTAAATGAGTATGAAAGCATATAATCAAAGATTCCAAGTAATTCACCCATGCATAACCGTGAGGACTTTTAAATGAGAGTGAATACTTGGATGTTATTATTATTATTATTATTTAAGAGAGAGAGAGAGTTTTGCAAAATCATCTTAGCACCATTTAACTAAGAAGACAAAAAAAATGTTATATCCTTTACTTTAAATCAACCACTTTTTAAAACAAAGATTTTCAATTAGGATATACTTCATAATTAACACGTATGAATCTTCCTATATACTAGTTAAACCATCATTATTTGTAATCAAATTTCATTTTTATTTTTGTTTAGACAAATAAATTTCCAAAAATTTCAATTTAATAAACCAAAGCCATATATTTATCTTATAGTGTTTCTTTTAAAAATAAATCAAAAGAAAATTTGTTTTTGGGATTTTTTTTTTAATTTTTTTTGTTTTTTTTTTGATTTTAAAGCAAAAATAAACCATGAAAAAAAAAATGTAGATGAATCTCCCTCCACACTTGATTTTGACTGTGTCCCCATAGTCAACCCAAGTGGAAGGAGAAAATAAAATAAAATAAAAAGCTTATATTTACATGAAAGATTATTATTTACAAGAGATGAGAAAGTATACAGTCAAAAAGTAAATGAAACGGTCTTCTAAATACCGATTCATTTGTCTCGTCAAATGTGCGAGACACAGCTTAAGCTCGAAAAACCAAATCATCAAAGATTTCAAAGTTGAATCTTGATTTGGAAAAACGAATGTTGTTTTGAAAATTGTACGAGTTGTTTTGTTTTCGATGATTTTTAGGGTTGATAAAAGAATTGATTGAAGTTCAAGTTTATTTTCACTAATTTGAAATTCAAGCTTATCATTGAAAACATTTTCAGAGTTATTGATTTCAAAATCAAAATGGTGATTTTCATCTTCCCCGTTGGAATTTAACAACTCGTCATCCAAAAGTCCAAAAAATTCGTGTTCATTAAATTCATCTCCCTTTATTAGGTTATCAACAACTTCATCGCATATATCCATTTCAAAATCCAAAGTTGTTGTATTCAAATTTTCAGAAAAAGGAAGATCGAAATTTAAATCGAGTTTCTCACCCTCAAAAGAATTGAAATCCAACTCAATTACCGTGTTTTCAACAACTTCACTAAGATTGTTATTTGCAGTTTCAAAAGTTGTTGTTTGAAAATCGTCAATTGTGGTAACAGATGGATTATCACTTGACTCATCACACGTTGAGATTTGATTTTGCTGTTCACGTTGTTTCATATAAGTTTCAAACAACAAATCTGTGTGATCATCGTAAATTTCATTCATTTGTTCAACAAAATCCAATTTGTAGTTATTAAATTGAGAATTTTCGATTTGGATATGTTGAGAACAAAAATTTTCACTCGTAACATGGTTAAGATTATTCCCATTGCCAAATTCGTTTGAAAAGCTGTTCCCATTTTCATATTGAGTTTGAAATTCATTTCGGAGTTCGAAATTAAATTGGCATGGGTTATAATCGTAATCGTTTGAATTTTGAATTGAATTCAAATTTTGAAATCCTTGACTCGAGTTATTACACAAATAAGAATTACATAAATCATTTATCTCTTGATTTTGTCGTGTAGAAAGTTCGAGTAAAGATGAAATCATTTCAATGCTATTTTCAAGAGTCAAAGGTTGGTCATTGTTTTGAAAATTTTGTTGTTCGAAATTTGAATTATTTACACAATAGTTATTGTTAAAATATCCATACGAATTTGGATTGAAATCATATGGATTATTTTGATTTTCACAACTATTGTAAAATTCAAGTGAATATGGAAATTCTGACATTTTCAAGAATGTTTTTTTTTGGTTTTTTTTATAAGCAAAAAATATTTACAAAGAGAATTTATTTTTCAAAAGGGAAATCTACTTTTGTTTTGTTTTTTATTTTTCAAATTTTTTTTGTTGAATTTTGGTTTTTCTAATTATTTTTTTTTGGATTTTTTGAAATTTCAAAGAAAATGATTTAAAAATTTCAATGGAAAAGGAATAATTAATTTTTTCTAGTTTTGGATTTTGAATTTTTTTTTTTTGTTTTTGTTTTTTTTTTAAAAATATGCATGAACTAATGCAACTAAATGAATGCAAGGTTAAATACAAATGATTTATCCTAAGTTAACCCAAAATTATATAATCACACATTGTCTTAAATCAACAAGATAGTTCTCAGCCAGGTAACGGACAGGGGTTATCGGTGCACCACGAATCACCGTAGCAATGCAGCCGAAGGTTTAAGTACCTTCAGGGGAACAACCACTATAATATTTACGAATCACCGTAGTATTTATAAATGGTTATTACTCTGCCGTAGCCTAGACACCGAGAAATTAAATTGTTCAAAGAAGACAATTGGTCAATATGCAATTAAGAGCTATCGTTATTATTAATCAAAATTATAAGATGATATGCAAAGCAGAAATTAAACGTGTATTAACAATGCAACTAGAATGATTTTTTTTTTTGATTTTTTTTAAATGCAAATAAAAACAATAGATATATACAATGCAAGGAAAATGAAGAAAAATTTATAAACAAGCAAGCAGTTTTTTTTTTTTTTTTGCAAGATTAGCAAACCAAGCAAATTTTTTTCGCAAGCACTTCTGTTCTTTCTGCAACACTGCTTGGGCAACCTGAAATTAGAGAAGAGATATATATCCAAGTTTTTTATAATAATAAGTTTATTAAAGAAGAAATTAAAATAGGTGAAGTACAAAACAAATGAAAGTATTTGTTTTTTTTCCTTTTTTTTCTGAAATAAATTTGTGACTTTTTTTTGGTATAGTTAAACAAGGCCCAAAATAAAAGAATAACCACAAATCAAAAAAAACAAAGCAACCTTTTTTTTCAAGAAAATATCCAGCCCGGTCCACGAGCCCACTTAAAAAGAACTTAAATCCAACTTGTCTGTAGAAATAAACAAAGGCCAGCCTCTATTAAAATTGAACGAAAATGAATTTAAATATTTTTCGTCTCGTATTCAGAATTGAACGAAACAATCGAATTCTAATTCGCCTCTTTCTAAACAGCGTCCAAATCTAATTCACGTAACAAATATGAAAATAGGAAATGCGAAAACAATTGCAGTGTGATTTCAGGCGCGTGATTTGGTATCGATTATGGGTGGTTTCGTAAGGCGATTTTGTAGCAGTGTATTCGATTTGAGTCGAGGATAGCGATTGGAGGATTGGCGATTTGCGATGGCTCTGTTGTGGTTTCAGATGATTGGAGCCGCGGCGGTGAGGATTCGGTAAATTGGGTGCTGGCGTGGAAGTGACGAGTCAGGTGAGGTCGTGCGATGCTTACTGTGGTGTTTTGGGCAAAAGGTATGATTGTTGATTTGATGTTGGCAGTGGGATGGGTTGTTCTATGATATGGTGGATCGACTGTGGTCTGACGCGACAGTGGAGTTGAGGAAGGAATTGGGTTGAATGATGTTGTATGATGGGGGGTGATGGGGGGTGATGGGGCTGCAGCTGTTGTCAGTGATGATGAAGTATGAAGTGGTGATTGCCGATAGCAGATGGCAGTTTGAAGTTGAGGAGTAAGGTAGATTGGAACTGGTTAGTGGTGATGGTGGCCAGAGGGTTTTGAAAATGAATGGTGAAGCAGTTGCAAATGAAGATAGAGGAAGACAGTGGTGTGTGCAGTGTCCAGAGGGATGACGTACAGGGTATTGGTTGAAATGGCTGATTGTTGTTTGTCGATTGATAGTGATTGGCTTTTGGGTTTGGGAGGTATAGTAGCAGCAAGTGAAGACTGTTCAGGTGGTGGTAGAGTTATGAGGAGGAGTACTGATAACGGGAGTGGTAAACTTGGGGTGAGTTCGAGGTGGTTGCTCAGAGCAACTTGCTCTGCTTTAATGTTGGTTGAGTGATGTTTGTGGTTAGGGGTGACTGGAAATGCAGTGGAGGGGAAATTGTGTGTTTTTGGTTAATGGTGTGAATATGTAGTGGATGGTGGAAGAAGTAGGCAGTGGAAGGTCAGTATGATGGTGGTAGCTAATGAACTTGCAGGGAAGTGGCAAGTTTGATGGTGGAGGGTGGACTGATGGTCGAGCGAGTTGCTGTAAGTATGTATGTCGTTGCTTGTAATGCACAGAAGTTATGCTGATGAGTTAATGAGGTTTGTTCGACGGGGATTGCAGTGCAGAGGGGTAGTAACAGGGGGATGGTCTATAGTGAGGTGGAGTGATTTTTTTTGTATGGAAATTGTTATGACAGAGGATGGATGCAAAAAGGAATGGATGAATGTTGAATAAATGTAAGGAGGGGCAGTCGATGGTTGGAGGAAGGATGATTGAACAGAGGCAAGGCAGTAATGGGTAGAGGCAGAGGCAGTAAATTGTAGAGAAGGAATGGGGTGATTGTAGAATAAAAATGTATTAAAGTGGTGGTTAAGATCAGAAGTGCAAACCTGTGCACAGTTTGAAGAAGTGGTATAATGTGGCAAGGCAGTGAGGGGAGTTGAACCTACAAGAATTCTGTTAAAACTAAAATTCCAAGGAGAGTAATTTTCAATAGAAAAAAATTCTAAAATTAATGCATATTTAAAATTACAAATATCATACAACTCTCTAAACTCAATCTTAAGACGGATGATGGAAATCCAACTGTCGTGTCAAAAAGTGGTATTCTTACCAGAATGAACTATAATATTAGTGCCTAATTTAAAAATCTCATGGCCTTTTAAACGAATTTCCAAAAATAAGTTTGATTACGGGTGATCGAAGGACTAATTTGATATAGATTATTACTACCATTATAGTAATATTTAGAAATAATTTCTTTCCAAGTGGCATTATCTTTTGTGTCTCTGAACTTCCATATCCATTTACCTGGTAGAGACAAATTCATATTACGCAAATTATTGACTCCTAAACCACCATCCTTTTTGGATTTACAAACATTTTCCCAATTTACTAAACATTTTATGCAACTGTTTGAACTATCACCACTCCATAGATAATCTCTTCTAATTTATCTATTTTATCTATCACCCAATCAAGAAAAAGATGCATAGACATCCAATAGATCGGAAGAGCTGATAAAACAGAATTAATTAGAACAAGTCTATCCGCTCTGGATAAAAATCTCCCATTCCAATTAGATATTGGACGTGTGCTATGGATCGTGTAATATGAATATATGATAACACATAGTATAATGATGATAGTTATGCGGTAAATAATACTAAATATAAAAGCAGTAAAGTAAAATAACACCAGGAATTTTTATACTGGTTTGGAGCACCGCCCTATGTCCAGTACCAGACTCCTTCTAAAATTTCACTAAAACAACAACCCTTACTTAACACGGAGGAATAATTTTATACAACCCCTGAGCAGCCGAACATGGACCTAAGCAGCAGAACATGATTTCACCTCAGAAGCCGAAGAGGACTTCACACGCCTGAGCAGCAGAACAGGACTTCAACAAATACAAAAGACCGTTTTGACATTTTGTATTCTAATAACACGGATTTGTCACTTGTTGTACACCCTTCCTACAATCCTCTCCTTAAGTATAAATATATATATTTGAAGTTTATGAAGAATAGAAAGGTAAAATATTGCTTTAATGCAGAATAATTGAAAGTATTATAGAAAATAGATTCAAGAGAGTTAGATTAGAAAGATAAGAAAATTCAGTGATAATTCGGTGATTTGGAATCAAGTTAGACTATGTATTTATAGAGGTTAAAGAGTAGCGACTGTTGATGAAGAGTTTCGATTGAAGTGTTGCGTCCAAATCTTTTCATACATGTTCGTAACTCTTCATAAATAATTGTGTCTTTTCAAAAGTAGTCGTGTGGAAATTCAGTCAACTGAGCTTCTAGGTCAGTCAACTGAATATTCAAACGAATTTTAAAATATATATCTGTATATCTGTGCACCTATGGATATTGTACAATATTTTCTGGGTTAGTTGACTAAGCCTCTGGGTCAGTCGACTGACCTGGTAAAATCTATGCAATTTGCATTGGTTTTACAGGTATAATATGATATATAACTTTAAACACTTTTATAATATAATATATATAACTTTAAACAATTATACATGCTTATGCATGTGTAAATTATTGGGAAATAAGACGATTAAATATATAAGCTAATATATACCTAAATGAGGAGATATTTTAACAAAATTGATCTAAAACTCAAAGAAAAATATAATTGATGCACCGGTTTTGATGTCTTGTCCTCTTGTAGTAAATATTCTCTTGTCGTAGCAATCGTCAAATCTGTATGTCGTATTGATGGCTTCGTGTCATGAATCAAAACCAAGTCTCCACATTCTCCCCCTTTTTGATTGATGACAACCAGTAAATAGATATAGATTTCGACTGTATATATATAACATAAATACTTACTCCCCCTGAATTTTTGATGCTTTATATCCTGCATTCTTAATGTTAGCAATAATATTCCTCCCACTTTGTCATCAATAAAAAGTAATAAGTAATATGAAGTCATAATGTCATAGATATTACGAGAGAGAAAAATCATTCATACATAAAACTTCCATAAACAAGAGGCTTTGAAAAAATATGAAATAGAGTGCCCATTTAATACAAAACATATGAAATAAAGATTAAGGTTTTCATAATATAAAATAACAACTTACTCCACCCTATGCTTACCCCTTAATCTTTGCTTGCATTGTTTATTCCTGCAAATAGTGTTAGAGCAATATCTTTCTCCCCCTTTGTTATCGACGAAAAGGAGAGTTTATATGATGACAAATATTACATTCCATATAAGTGTTAACAATATAGAACAAAATAACTACTACTTATAATGTAAGGTATCAGAAAATAATGAACATTTAAAGCATGCGATACCTAAGGCTCTTATAATTTCCTAATTTTTAGAAAACCATACCCATTTGGGTGTGGTTGAACCTTTATAACTATAATTTTCATTACTAACTACCATATCAAAATAATCATTAATGCATTTCCCCCTATTTTTCCAATTAGTAGGAACCCAAATACTTAGATAATTTTTATTTATATTTCCCGTCAATGATCTTGTACTTCTAGAGAAATTATAAACTTTATTCGTCAAAACAGTATTTGAATTTCTATAAAAATTGGATTTCGACTTTACTCGAAATTTAGTAGTAGCACTAACATTTTTACAATACATAAAAATGCATCTAGTGCTATTTCTATGATCAGTTTTATTATATCTTAAACCACTTTTATCATGTAAAGGTCTAGAACTAGATAAAATCAATTTCAAATCGTTTTGACCTTTAATAAATTTTGTAACTATAGTGTTAAGTTATCAAATTTAGCTTTAAAGTCCCAATTATTATTTTCAAAAGAAATATTACTATTTCTCAAAATATCAATTTGCTTGTTTAATTCAAAATTTTCCTTTTTTAACGTACAGATCTCATTTTCGAGAAGAAAAATTCAAGATTCTAAATTATCTAAAGATGATTTTAATAAATCATTTTGTCTTTTCAAATAAAAGTTTACTTTTGAAAATTTCTCTCTCTTTTTCAAATATGGTGTTTTGTTCATCTAGAGAATCTTTAATAGTTATAAAATTATTCTTCAAAACACCCAGTTGATTTTCTAAATCTAACTTCTTATTTTTCAATTTCTCATTTTCACGTTCTACAGATTTCATCTTTTCTTAAATAATAACATTAAGCTTTGAAATCTTATCGTTAATATTAACTAATTCATTATTATCTTTTACTGAAATTTGTAAATCAGAAAGTACCTTTTTGTAGTCCTCACTGGTGGCTTTGACAGGGATTTTGCCCGTTGTATTTCCATTAGATCGTTTTGTAGCCATTATTCTATGATGTTGTGACAATTGATAGAATTCCAGGTTATTAGATTATTAGATAACTGTGTTATGGTTATATGGTGACCCAGCTCTGATACCAAATGAAAATGTGCTGTGGATCGTGTAATATGAATGTATGATAACACAGAGTAGAGTGATGATAGTTATGCTGTAAATAATGCGGAATATAAAAGCAGTAAAGTAAAATGACGCTAGCAATATTTATACTGGTTCGGAACACTGTCCTACGTCCAGTCCCAGACTCCTTCTAGAATTTCACTAAAACAACAACCCTCACTTATCCCGGAGGAACAGGTCTATACAACCCTGAGCACCCGAACAGGGACCTAAGAAGTAGAACAGGATTTTGCCTCAACAGCCGAAGAGGACTTCACACGCCTGAGCAACAGAATGGGACTTCAACAAATACAAAAGGTTATTTTGACTTTGTGTGTTATAATAACATGGATTTGTTACTTGTAGTACACCCTTCCTATAATCTTCTCCTCAAGTATAAATACATATATTTGAAGTTTATGAAGAATAGAAAGGTATAATATTTCTTAAATGCAGAATAATTGAAAGTATTATAGCAAATAGATTCAAGAGAGTTATTTTAGAAAGATAAGAAAATTCAGTGATAATTCGAAGATTTGGAATCAAATTAGAGTATGTGTTTATAGAGGTTAAAGAGCAAAGATTGTTGATGAAGAGTTTCGGTTATAGTGTTGCGTCCAAATCTTTTCATAAATGCTCGTAACTCTTCACAAATAGTCGTGTCTTTTCAAATAGTAGCCATTGTAGAAAATCAGTTAACTGAGCTTCTGGGTCATTCTAATGCATATTCAAACAAATTTTAAAATATATACATGTATATCGATGCACCTATGCATATTGTACAGTATTTTCTGGGTCAGTCGACTGACCTGGTAAAATTTGTGCCATTTGCATAGGTTTTACAGGTATAATAATATATATAACTTTAAACACTTTTATAATATAATATATGTAACTTTAAACAATTATACGTGCTTATACATGTATAAATTATTGGGAAATAAGACGATTAAATATATTAGCTATTATATACGTAAACGAGGAGAGACTTTAACAAAATTGAAATAAGACTAAAAAATAAAATAATATAATTGATAAACCGGTTTTGAAGTCTTGTCCTCTTATAGTATACATTCTCTTTTTGTCGTAGCAGTCGTCAAATCTGTATGTCGTAGTGATAGCTTTGTGTCATGAATTAAAATCAAGTCTCAACAAATATCCTATTTTTAATTTTATCTATGATTATAAACCAATCATCGTGTTTTAGTTTAGTAGGTCCAATCACAAAACCAAGATAGTCAAAATGAAATTTCGTTGTTTTACAATTTAGCGTGCTAGCAACTAAATTTTAAACTTTTTCAAAATCATTAAAACTAAAACAGAACTTTTATCAAAATTTATTTTTAAACCCGGTAAAAGCTCAAAACTATATAGAATAAACTTAAGAGCAATTATGTGTCTAGGTAGATTAGAAGAAAAAAGCAAGGTATCATCTGCAAATTGTAGGACTGATATACCGTTACGTGATATATCATTACCTATATTTCCTAGTGAACCATTATCTACTGCTTTTTTAACCATCTTAGCAAAAACATCTACAGCTAAGTTAAATAGAAGAGGCGATAAAAGGTCCTCTTGTCTTAAACCACTCTTAGATTGAATTTTATTACCTAAAATACCATTTACCATAATACTAGAGTTACCAGTTTTAAGTAAATTCATGATCCTGTTAACCAATATATTACTAAAGCCTCTAGCATGAAAAATATCTACTAGAAAATCCCAATCAATCGAATCAAATGCTTTTGTAAATTCTAATTTTAAAATGGGATATCTAATATTATTCTTAAAACAATGACTAATGTATTCTTGAACAACTGCCATGCCATCGGTGATATTTCTCCCTTTAATGAAAGCGGATTGTGAACAATCAATTAGGTCATTCATTCTTATACTAAGTCTATTAGCTAAAACTTTTGAAATAATTTTAACGGAGAAATTAATCAATGAAATGGTTCTAAAATCTTTTAAATTATTAGCACCTACTTTTTATGTAATAAAATAACATTTGCAAAATTAAGTCTACATAATTGCAAATTTCCATTATAAAACTCATTAAATATACTAATTAAATCTAATTAAAACATCTCAAAATGTTTTATAAAAGAAAATTGAGAATCCATCCGAACTTAGGGATTTATCACCCGGTAAGTCAAAAATAGATTTTTGGATTTCCTCTTTGGTAAAAGGATCATCTAATTCAGAAAATTAACATTGGAGTCGGATCGTCCATCTAACATTAATTATATGATTTTTTTTTATCACCAAAAATTTCTTTATAATATTCTGTGAAAGCCTTATTAAGGTCTCTTTGGTCAACTAATTCTACATTGTTAACTAGAATGGAATTAATCATATTACTTCATTTTCTACCATTAGTCATATTATGAAAAAAATTAGTATTATTGCCACCTTCATTAATCCACTGGATTCTGGATCTTTGCTTCCACATAACTTCTTCCTTTTCAAGAATAGAATTAAGTTATTTTTTTAAATTAGTGAGAACATTCCGCTCGTCTAAATTTAGATGTCTAGTTTCTTGTATCATATTTAGTTTGAGCGTCTCGTTAAGAATATTTTCTTTTTTAATTTTAATATTACCAAAAATATTTTTATTCCAATTTTTAAGTGAAATCCTATGTTCTTTAAGTTTTAAAACAAATGTTTTAGCTGAATTATCACTATTTCTAATATTATAAAAACTCATAGACGTCCATTTATTTATTATTAAATTCGATAAACTTGGTTCTAATAACCACATTTTTTCGAATTTGAAAGATCTACTAATAACTCTATGATGATCACAAGTAAGAATAATGGGACAATGATCAGAAAACGTGTAAGGCAAACCAAACACTTTACAGATAGAAAATTTATCCTCTATTTCATCACTAACGAAAAACCTATCTAGAAGGGCCATAGAGAGGGATTCCCTATTATTACTCCAAGTATATTCTCTATTAGAAAGAGGAATTTAAATTAAATTAGAATTAATAATAAATTGGTCAAATTCCTCCATAGCAGAGAAGTCTCCCTTTCATGTTATTCGCTCACCTATAAAACGAGTAACGTTAAAACCACCCCCTAAAATCCAAGACCCCGACGCTAAAGATTTAAACTTAAGGCATTCATTCCAAAGAATCTGACGATCTATTTTTGAGTTAGGCCCATAAACATTAGAAATATTTAAAAAAGAATTATCAGTTAGATTAATTAGAATAATGTGTAAAGTGTGCTGTTTGGAAGTACATTGGAGTAATCTAAAATAATTATCCCTCCAACCAATCAGTAAACTCCAAGAAGAACCCACAAAAGGCAAAACAACCATTTTCCAAAATGTATCCACCTAGTCTTCTATAAAAACAAATATCAAGACATTCAATTTTGGTCTCTCGAAGGAGAGCAATGTCAATAGAATAGTCTTTAAAAAAATCTAACCTTACCATTTATTTAAGTCACTCAAACCTCTAATATTCCAACTAATGATCCTCATATACCAATTGACTTAGCCCTATCATATTCCTTTCTTCTAATATACTCACGATCTACCTTAATATCATAAAAATGAAAGCAGTATCACTAGCTAACCGAATAAACTCAGAAGAAGACAAATTACCTAAAGCATAAGATGAATAAGTACTAACTAAACTAGAATGCATACCTGAGCCTGAATTCGTAGAATCGCTCACGGTACTCGAATCAGGAAACTTACCCATGGACTACGAATGGCTACAACGAATCCTGACACTATGACAAATAGATCCGCTAGATGCCACAGCCTTCCTACATCTACCTCTCCTCGATGAAGTAGAACGAGAAGCAGACTTGCCGCCGAACTCCCCAAAAAGAACATCAGAAAGAAGACTAGACTTCCCCTTAGAAACTAAGACATTATTTGCTTTTTCCAAAGTCTCATCATCAACAGTAACATTCTGAGCTACATTAACTAAATCTCTCATTAAGATATGCAGGATCACTAACACCCTAATTCCTCACCAAAACAACCGATCCCACATTATTTACCAATCCATTACACTTACCCACAGATCCTATATCTGCCACAAGACTTGAAAATACCTCATCCATATTATCAACACCAACCAAATTCACAATAGAGGCCACAAAAACATCTCCATTTTTGTTACAAACAACACCATCAGTAAAGGAATATGAAACAACATTCTGAGGGATTTCAATCGAATCATTTGAAATATTATTCACATCAAAAAGATTATAAACATCCAAAGAAATGTTTGAAGTATTTATATCATCAATCGGTAACAAATTCTATGCATCATGCACATCTGAAACAGTGTGCATATCAGCCTTAACAATGGTATTCAAGTGTGAATTCATTTCAGATGAGATTTCAATCAGATTATCAAAATAAAGACAAACCTCTGATTCGGAGCCTATATCTACTTCGATCAGCTGGTCAGATGACCTAATCCAATCACAAAGATCACCAAACTGTAAGTAAAACTCATCACCTGAATAAGCAAGATCGTCAATGACAAGTGGATCACCACGCTCTTCCGGTAACACTCCATCCCATTTGCCAATATCCAGCATACCATTCTGATCATTGAAATCAAATACGTATGACATATCAACCCTCGTTACTTTCGACCAAAAATCAATACAATAGACCTCATTGGACTTAGACAACTGATCGACATCTATTTGAATTTCAGGATCTCTTCTTTCATCTGGCATAAAATTCTGACGATCAAGGTCATAATCCAGCAAATATTCAATTAAGAGATAACTGTCCTTAGATCTTCCACCAATATTATCAACAAAGAAATCATCACGAACATTCACTTCTCTCATATGATTTGCAACAGAACCATCAAACGAAGAAATAACAACCATATCACTATTAACTCCATTCTCAATAGAATTATAATCTGATATAGTCTCCGAATTGAGACACTAAAATTTGTTAGCAGTACGAATCTTAAAAATTTCCAATCCACGAGAATAAGATTTTCCTTTTTTGGTCTTTATTTGAATAAAACCTTTGTTTGATTCCAAATCTTTTCTAATTACCTCTGTAACAGATAAACGAGAACCATTATTAAAAAAAGCGACGTCTGGACCATACATAATAGGATCGAATCCTAGAAATCCTTCTCTTATGACGATATCAGTAAACTCGTTTTCACCCTTATTAAAAAGAACAAGATTCTCATCTTTTAAAATCGAAATATTAGGAGAAAGATTGAGTTTACCGAAATATTACTCTAGATCACCAAATCTATCTTTGTAGCCCTTACCAATATTCGGCGAATTGACAATGTTAAAATGATATAACAAATCTTCCAAATACTTAATACCCTTATTTCTTTTTTTTTTCCAGAGATGATCCAATAAAATCCCTTTCAACCGCATACACTTAAGTACTAATTGAAAACCATTATCTACCAAAGATGAGGAGGACATGGGAATAATGGGAGAGGATACGGATTTACCGTAATATAACTCTGGATCGCCAAATGTTTCTTTATAACCCTTACTAATGTTCGGCGAGTTAACAATGTTGAAACGAAATAACAAGTCCTCTAAATAGTTAATTCCTTCATTTCTTTTTTACCAAAGATGATCCATTAGAATCCCTTTCAACATCATACCCTTTAGTACAAACAGAAAGCTGTGTTCTACCAGAGATGCGGAGGAGATAGAGATGTTAGATTTGAACGAACAAACATTTCTCTTGTGACCAAACTTAACACAAGCAAAGCACCTGATCGGGTCACGACACTGAGAATCCTAATGATTATAGTCATCACATCTGAAAAATAATCCTTTCTAATTTTTGAATCATTCCAATTCTTGTTCGAAGAATGAGTCAACAGAAATTGATACCTATATGATGGCAATTGATCCTTTACCACTTGCGCATAAGATCGATAGGGAGAAGAAGCTCGACAAGGAAAATCAGATGGAAGAATCAAAGACGATTGAGCCGAGAACGATGAATTTTGAAAGCAAGAACGAGGAACGGATGCCATTTTTTTAGCTAGAAGGAAACTCTGAATGAAATTTTGCGATTATTTCCAAACCGATTATATTTATTTATAATTCCATCCAACCATTTATACTTCTTTAATGAATTCAAATTCATTTCGAAGTTATCGCATTTAAATCTTGGAAAATTTTCTTAAGTCTCTAGAATCCATTAATAGGATTTCTCTTATAAAATCTCATCCTTTACTAAATCCCGTCTATACATCTCAAGGGAATTTATGAATAAATTTTCAATCATTTCAAAACTATATATATATATATATATATATATATATATATATCGAGTATTTTTAAAGAGTAGTAATTTATTTTTAAAAAATATTTAAGTTATTATTTAAAATATTGAAACAACTTTTATCAACATCAATAACTCATTTTTAGATAAACAAATAAATTTCCAAAGCTGAATTTTAAAAGCTAGAATCTATTAATTGAATACATTATATTTGAAAATCTACTTACCGAAGTATTTCAATCTCAACTTGCTTAAAATTTCGTAGTTTAAATAACAAAATTTTCATTTCAAAAACAAACTTACTTCCTTAAATTAAAATATATTTCCAAAATCTCAATAACCAATTCGACTTATGTAACAACCTACACATTTTACGATCGTATATTTAAATGTTTTATTTAAATATAGCATTGTTAGTCAGATTTAAGTCTGAAAAGCTACCTTTTGCAAATAGTCGAATTAGAACTCAAGACCACTTCCATTGAGTTCAAAATGGCATTTGCAATCTTTTTGAGTACAAACATCGATATGTTTGGAGTTGTGTAAAATTTTGATGTTTTCATTTAGGGCTTTGAGTTTGGGTTTGGGTTTCAGCCCACTAATGCAACTCATCTTATGTCCTAACTCCACCTCCTCTCCTCTTCATTCATTCCTCATTTCCTAACACTTCAAGATTTAGTAAAAATGGGGGAGGAGATTGCAAACTAAAATCCTAAGCCCTAGTTTCCTTTGCAAATTCAAGTTCTAGCTTCAAAATCGAAGAGAAGCTTAGGTAAGCATCCTCTTCTTCTTCTCCATCTCAATCTCTCTCCAATTTCAAAAATTTTCTATAACCTAGCTTAGAAAATATTTGCTTATGATCTTAGATTGGATATTTTAGAGTTGAAGTTGAAGAGTGGTTGATCTTCCCTTTGTTTTCAAGCTTCTCCTTTGTTGTTTTTGAGTTTTAAAGGTAAGTTTTTGAACTCATATCTATGTCTATATCCTTGAAAGTTGTTAGGTGGTGATTCCTAACATCTATTCCTTGTCCATTTGCTTTGGATTAAATTGGTTTAACGAACATTCCAATTTTTGGTGTTTTGAAGTCAAATCTTAAAAAATCCTAACTTTGATGTCTGAACATGTATTTGGTGGTGTATTGAAGAGCCTATAGGGCTGGGTTGTCGACTGGCGTAAACCCCTAGCGTCCATCGCTAGTCCGATCGCAATTTGTTTGGATTTTTGCCTTTGGTAGGACTAGGCTGAAAATACAGGAAATTCCAGTTCAGTCGAGTGAACCAGGTAGTCAGTCTACTGAATCACAGCCCTAGAAATTTCCTGGGCCAGTATCAGTCGACTGACCACTCTAGTTCAATCGACTGAGCCTGGAAACTGAAAGTTTTCAGGCATGTTTCAGTCACCTGATCACCCTGGTTCAGTCGATTGAATCTGGAAACAGAAAGTTCCCAGGTATTGTGTCAGTCGACTGACCACCATGGTCCAGTCGACTGAATGTGCTGCCTCAGCCAATCTTGCCTTTTTTGTGTCGATTTCCAATTTTTAATCGATTATAGTAGATCCAATTGGTTGTTATCACCTTTGTCGACTTTGATAACTTCTTCTTCGGGATTTTGGGGAATATCCATTTTGATGGATTTGTTATCGATTTGTTTGGATTTGATTCACATCTTCGAGTGTGAATTTTTGGTGAATGATTGTTTTTACAATCATTTTCGGTTATTTTTCATTTTAAAATGCAAAGGTTTCTATGATAGTAGTAAAATATCAAAACCCTTTCATTAAAACGATTTCAATACTATCTAATACAAAGCTTGTTTACTAAAACCGTTTTCCAACCTATTAGTATATACAAACCTCTGCCTCATTCGTATGAGAAATCTAATAAAATGGCTTAGCAAAACAAGTGGTATGAAACGCTAGCGTTCACTTTGTCGGTTAATTTTTGGACTTGTTCGATTGAAAATCTTGTGATAATTTTCGAGTGGAGATCTACAATTTATTTGTAAATATTTAAGCTAAACAAGTGGTTATAGGACATGAAGCTAAACTCATTTATTTACTAGCTTAGTGTAATTCACACTTCTTATTGATCAATGATGATCATTTTGTGATTTAGGCTAGCGATATGCTATGTCTCTTTGTCCACGTGGGGGACTGTACCTAGTTTTATTGAGTTTCGTCTCATTTCTTTTATAGGCTAACGACCTATTGGTTCTTTGGAGTTTCGACTCATTTTTGTGGGCTAGCGAACCATGTTCTTTTATGGAATTTTGTTCATCGGACGTACCGATGTACTACGTCATTGCACCGGCATATCAGGTTCATGGGGCGTACCATTGTACTACGTCGTTGTTTCGAATTACTTGAGTTTCAGGTTCCTCGGGCGTACCGTTATTTTACTATGTTGTTGCACCGGCTCTATGGTTAGCGACCATGGGTTAGAGACCCGTTTATGATGCACGAGTTGGTGAGTTTTCATGCTCCCATTTGTGATAGGCCTCCCCCTTTGTGATTTCTGGATTTCTAATTGATGATTTCCACCGTTTGTGTTTCGCCAAATGTTATGATTGGCATTGATATGTTCGTCAATATTTGTGCGTTGGTGACTAAAATAAAGATTATGACATTCTTTTTGGTGCTTTGAGATTCTTGAGATATTGTATGATTTTGTTGTCATTAAATGTATATTTTTCATATTATGGCATTATTGTTATCATACGTTTTTGTTATATCTCTTATCCTATCTCATTTTATCTGATATTTATAGCTAGACTGGTCCGTTTATTATTTTCTTATTAAATAATACTCGGGTCAGACCGAGATGTTACCTTGCTTCTGCTTGACTCCTTATCTGGGACCATCATCAGACTTTAGTCTCACTACTTAGTTTAGTAGTTTTTTTCATTATGCATTCGAGATAGAGACTCCTTGATGTATACATATTCTTTTATCTAACACTTGTACCTATTCTTTTGTGATGTTGTGGATCTTGTATGACCACTACTTTGATGTACACTTTTATGTGATATGGCTATCTGTGACTGATTTGTGTTATGCCTATTTCTATATTTGTTTTCGAAGACCACATAGCCACTGTGTAGTAGCTTTGAGTTTGTATTTGATATGTCGAATTTCCTCTTGAAATGAAATGCGTGACATACTATCTAACATATCGGTACTCGTACAAAGCAATTACACGGGTGGTCGCTCCTCAACAGTCTTATTCTTCGTGTTAGTCGACGGCATTACCCCGTAGTGTCCTGGCTAGCATGAGTATAGAGGTGGGGCATCATAGCTTGGTATCGGAACCAAACTTCGAAACAATGTAGAATAATCTAGCAAGGACCATTGTCCTAAGTCCTTCTTAGGAGTTGTGCCTAAGGATTTATTCGAGTCATTAAACCCGTTTTATCCTTTTCTTTTATGGTGCCTTGCATGATTGTTTGATATTCATTTTGTGAATAAACTTTTCCTTCTTCTTTCTTTCTTTCTTAAAGAATAGAAATGGTTAGAATAGGTCGTCCCAACGCCGGTCAATCCAGTGCTACTCCTTAGGATGGAGTATTTATGTCTGTCCAACAGCTTCTAGATCTTGTAAAGAATGCTCAAGCTGTCGGACCCATTCCAGAGCCTACTCACCCTAAATCTGGGTTTACACACTTGTGTAGTAATTATACCAATTTGGGTGGAAAGCCATTCAAGGGTTCTGAAAGCACTATAGAAGTCCAAGCTTGGCTTAGAACATGCGATCGCATCTTTTCTCGCATGAATCTTATTTATTTGCATCGTGTCGAAGTGGCTTCTAGTATGCTTCAAGAAAGAGCATTAGATTGGTATGAGCTTCTGATTTCTGAACTTATTGAAGCGAATCTTACTTGGGATCAATTTCGTGAAAGATTTGAATTGAAGTTTGTGTCGGTAGTTGAAAATGTAGCTTCAGCTCGGCGCTTTATTGACCTTGTTCAAGGTGAATCTTTTGTGACGGATTACGTCGCATCTTTTGAATCCCTCTCTAAATGTGGAGTTAGTACATTAATACCCCATTGAAGAAAAATCAAAGGTTTTTATATGGCTTGAATAAGAATCTCAAAAAGCCTTTACTTCTGAAATTGGAAGTTTCTTTCGACCAACTTGTTGATATCGCTCTTTGATTTGAAGAGGCCGATAAAGAAGATGATGTTGAAGTTGTTGGTGCCAAACCGAACTTCAACAACAACAAGAAGAGGCCTATTAAGTTCAAAGGTCCTTATCCCAACAAGAAAGGGAAGCAAGCAACTCCGGTAGCAAAGACTAACATCTCTAGTCATGGGCAATGCTACAATTGTGGTTCTAAGGACCATTTCGCTAATAGATGTCTGAAACCTATCTTTTGTCGTTATTGCAAAAGTTCGGGTCATCTTTTATCTTCTTGTCCTAAATGTCGAAGCAAGAACGAGGGAAAGCTAAATGTTGTGCAAGCCCCTAATAACACTTCTTGTGGTTAAGGTATTTCTCATTCTATCCTTGATGACATTGTTATGTTTCGTGATCATTCTATTCGAGTTCTTTTTGATACAGGAGCATCCCATTCTTTTATATCAAAATAACTTGTTGATACATTTTCTTTAAGTGTTATGGCTTTGATGACTTCTTTGAGAATCGCGAATCCGATTGGTGGATCTGCAACACTCAGTTTGCTTTGTAAAGATGTCAAGATTATTTTATGTGATTATGCTTTCCAAGTCGATTGCATGTTATGCGTTTCTTAGGCTTCAGAATGATTTTGGGAATGGATTGGATTAATCATTATGAAGCCCTTATCCTATGTCCCAAGAGGACTATTCATCTTTCACATCCTCAATCTGTTAAGCAGATTTCTATTGTTCTTAAAGATTTGGATTCCAAATTGGCATCGTCCTTGTATTCTTTGAACCCTTATGGTGATGATGAGGAAGACGTCATTTCTCCCATTCACTCTGTTCGTGAATTTTCCGACATATTTGAGTCTGTCTTTGGGTTACCACCTAAGCAAGCAATTAAGTTCAGAATTAATCTAATCCTTGGAGCTCTACCTATAAGTCGTCATCCTTTTCGTATGTCTAATAAAGAAAATGAGAAAATGCGTAAACAATTATCCAAATTGGAAGGGAAGCAATTTATTCATTCTAGTCTCTCTCCTTAGGTAGCTTCGGCTATTTTTGTGAAGAAATCTGAATGAACACTTAGACTTTGCGTTGACTACCGCAAGCTTAATGATCTTACCATTAAGAATAAATATCCTTTACCATGGATTGATGGTTTATTCGATCAACTTAGTGGTGCTAGAGTCTTTTCACAGTTAGACTTAGCAACCGATTTTCATCAGCTTCGTATTGTAGAGGATAACATTCCTTTGGCATCATTCCATACTCGTTATGGATCTTATGAACGGCTTCTTATGCCATTTGGTTTAGCGAATGCTCTAGCTTATTTCGTTGACCTTGTGAATTGAATTTTCAAAGACTTCTCGATCGATTTGTTCTCATATTTATAGATGATATTCTTGTTTATTCTAAAACCGAGGAAGAGCATGAAAAGCATCTTCAAATTGTGTTGGCAATTCTTAGGTGCAACCAATTGAAAGCAAAATTTTCTAAGTGTCACTTTTGGCAATCTCATGTGAAATTTCTCGGTCATATTATTTCCGAATCTAGAATTTTCGTGGATCCTTCAAAGATCGAAGCGATTCAAATTGGAAGAGAGCAGAGAGTGTGACAGAAATCCGTAGTTTCCTTGGAGTGGCGGGTTATTACCGTCGGTTAATAAAAGACTTTCTAAAATTTCCACGCCTCTTACTAGTTTGACAAAGAAGGGAGTTAAGTACATTTGGTCAGGAAAATGTGAAGTTTCTTTTCAAAGATTAAAAGAACTCTTTCCCGGTGCTCCTATTCTTGGGATTCCCGAAGAGAACCAAGACTTTATTGTTTATACTGATGCTAGTCTTGTTGATTTGGGAGCCGTTCTCATGCAAAGGGAACGTGTTATTGCTTATGCTTCTAGGAAACTAAAGCCTGCCGTGACTAGATATGCCACTCATGATTTAGAGCTCGCGGCTATTGTTTCTCCCTTAGAATTTGGCATCATTATCTTTTGGGAGAGAAATTTGTTCTCTATACCGATTATAAATCTTTGAAGTATTTATTTGTAACAACCCTAGATTTTTTCCATATAATTTAAATTTTACTTTATTTTATTTTTAAATTATTTTAAACTTGTTTTATTTCAAACATTTCATTTTTAAATATAAATTTTGGTTTTATATGAATTATAATTTCAAACTGGTATAAATTGAATATTTTTCTGAAAAATGGAATTGTGGTCAAAACTGGTCAAACTTTGACTTTTAAATTTAAATATTTGAATTCTTTAATTTTATCTTTCATTATGAAAATATATTTAATATCATGAATACTTCTTTTCGTTTCGTTGAAATTGGATTTAAATTTTGAAAGTTATACCCTTTACAATATTGTGTGTATATAGGGTTATTTAACAATATTCTTTGTTTTAATTTATATAAATGATATTTTTACTTGATATATCTTATTCTAATTTGTATATTTATGTTATATTATGTATATTTTGACTTTTATATATTTTTAAAGTGATATTTGAATTTTTCCAAAGCTTATTGAATTTATTTCCAAATTTTAAAGCCTAGTTTCCATTTTTCTGCTATTTTCTTTATTTAAATTAAAATTTATATATTTATTTGTGAATGAAATTTTATTTTTTTATGTTATTATATTTTTTATAAATATTTTTACAAGTCCATATAAAATTTTCAAAGTTCATTCTGTTTATTTTCCATTTTTCTAGACTAGTTTGCAATTTTGTGCTATTTTCTTATTTTTTTACCTTATATAATTAATAAATATTTATATATATTTTATATTTTGTTATATTTTCGAATTTGTGACTGAAATTATTATTATTTTCAGTAATATATACTTGTATAAATAAATTAAAGGTAATTTGAAAGGTTGTGACTCTTGATTTGCTTAAGGCTTTTGGTTTTCCACCTCTTTGTTTTCCAACCTCTTGCATTCATTTTGCTTGGCCGACTTCATTTCTTCTTTCAGTCGATTATTTTTCCACTTCATTCATGTATCAAAAAATAATTCTCATCTCAAAAGAATAGCTGGCCATTTTCTTGAGAATATTTTTGGGTAAAAACTTCTTCTTTTTCTTTGTTTTCTTCTTTGTTTCCATGTGCTTTGCGCTTTCTTCTTCATCTCCATTGGATCGACCAGCACCACATCCACCACCTTGGCCACCTCCACCACCATTCCCTCTGACCAACATCACCTCCATCCCCTTCCCAGGTCCTTTCTGTGCACCTATGTGATGAAGAACCACCTAAAAATGAACCAACATCACCTATATGCAGTCTAGCCTAGCACCTATTGCTTCCGCCATCATCTTCCACCCCTTGGCCGCCACCTATTCCACCACCACCAGAAAATTCCGAACCGACAAATCTTGCCACACCACTACCTGACCCCTTGAGCCATGATCGTGCTCTCCTTGGTCTTGGCCGAGCCTTGTAGTTGCCTAGAATCCATATTATTGCCTTGTAATACTAGATCTTGCTTCACAAACTTGTCCACCACTTTCTGTAGGTTAGGCCGACCCATTTCAATCCATAACTTGATCCAAACACATGCTTTGGCCGTGCAAACCTGATCCATAGCTGAAGCATATGATGTTGAAAGCAAGTGCAAGGTCTTTGGAGATGATTTATGCATTCATTCCTAGCATTGTTTATGTATATTTGAGTTTGAAACTTATGTTATATATTTGTTTTTTTTGAATGTATCCAAGGCTATTAATCTTTGTCTCTCCACTTTCAAATCATATTCATGCTTTCATGCCTTCGAAGACCTTATTGTGTGTAGTTGTTTGTCATCTCCAGCTAATACATGTGATTTATTCTCACCGGACAATATGTACATATATAACTAGTGAATTGACCCTTTTTGAATCTGCAAAATACATTATCATGTTACACCTGCTATATTATGGTTATATGATGTTCACCCATGCTTAAACACCTGTTATAACATCTGTTACTGTTATATTATGTTGTTCTGTTATTTTATCAGTTTATCACACTGCAAGTTCCCTTTAGATTAGAATCACTATGGGTTGAAATGATACATACCCGAATGGAGTTTAGAATAGGAGAAAATCGTTATGGGCTGAAATGATAGGCCTGAGCGATTTTCAATTTATTTTATTTACTTGGGACTGTGGGTTTGAAATGATAAAACCCGGTTTTTCTTTGTAAATTACTGGTTGAAATGATATATTATCCGTATCACTTTACCTAGCGTAGAAAATTATATACAGACCTTTTATTACCTAGCCTCGATATATATTGCCCATTTCCCATCACCGAATGCATTGGTTCCGTGGCTTATCGCTATTTATTACCAGCTCAATTTTCTGCTATTCATCACATTTTCCACATCTCTCAACTAAGGAAATGCCTTAGGGATTCTGATTCTATTCTTAAGCCCGGTGTTGTGGAAGAAATTGAAGTTTCGCCTAATTAGGCTTTTGAGCAACATCCTATTCGTATCATTGCTTCGGAGGTTAAACGCCTTCGAAATAAAGATGTTCCTCCTGTGAAAGTTCAGTGATCCTCAAATCCTAAGGATTGCTCTTGGGAATCCAAAGAATTCATCGAGCGAACACATCCGGATTTACTCTCTTGAGCTCTTTGAGGTTAACTTCTTATTTCAAATTTTCTTTTGGTGTTGATATGCTTTTATGGTTGTTACTCTTTATTTTCTTCTTAAGTATTGCGAGGATACAGTTTCTTTAAGGGGGAGTCTGTAACAACCCGCATATTTTACGATTGTATATTTAAATATTTTCTTTAAATAAGCATCTAGTCAGATTTAAGTCCGGAACGCTACTTTTGCAAACAGTCGAATTAGAACTTGAGACCACTTCCATTGAATTCAAAATTGCATGTGCAACCTTTTTGAGTATAAACATCGATATGTTTGGAGTTGAGTAAAATTTTGATGTTTTCATTTAGGGCTTTGGGTTTGGGTTTCAGCCCACTAACCCAACTCATCTTATATCCTAACTCCACCCCTCTCCTCTTAATTCATTCCTCATTTCCTAACACTTCAAGCTTTAGTAAAAATAGGGGAGGAGATTGGAAACTGAAATCCTAAGCCCTGGTTTCCTATACAAATTCAAGTTCTAGCTCCAAAATCAAAGAGAAGCTTTGGTAAGCATTTCCTATAACCAAACTTTGGAAATATTTGCTTATGATCTTAGATTGGAGCTTTTAGAGTTTAAGTTGAAGAGTAGTTGAACTTCCCTTTGTTTTCAAACTTCTCCTTTGTTGTTTTTGAGTTTTAAAGGTGAGTTTTTGAATTCACATCCATGTCTATATCCTTGAAAGTTGTTAGGTGGTGATTCCTAACATCTATTCCTTGTCCATTTGCTTTAGATTGAATTGGTTTTATGAATATTCCAATTTTTGTTGTTTTGAAGTCAAATCTTCAAAAATCCTAGCTTTGATGTTTGAACATGTTTTTGGTGGTGAATCGAAGAGCCTATAGGGCTGGGTTGCCGATTGGCATAAACGCCTAGCGCCCATCGCTCGTCCGGTCGCAATTTGTTTGGATTTTTGCCTTTGGTAGGACTAGGCTGAAAATACAGGAAATTCTAGTTCAGTCGAGTGAACTAGGAAGTCAGTCGACTGAATCAAAGCCCTAGAAATTTCCTGGGCCATTATCAGTCGACTGACCACTCTGGTTCAATCGACTGAACCTGGAAACTGAAAGTTTTCAGGCATGTTTCAGTCGCCTGATCACCCTGGTTCAGTCGATTGAATCTGGAAACAGAAAGTTCCCAGGTATTGTGTTAGTCGACTGACCACCATGATCCAGTCGACTGAATGTGCTGCCTCAGCCAATCTTTCCTTTTTTGTGTCGATTTCCAATTTTTAATCAATTATAGTAGATCCAATTGATTGTTATCACCTTTGTTGACTTTGATAACTTCTTCTTCGGGATTTTGGGGAATATCCATTTTGATGGATTTGGTATCGATTTCTTTGGATTTGATTCACATCTTCGAGTGTGAATTTTTGGTGAATGATTGTTTTTACAATCATTTTCGATTATTTTTCACTTTAAAATGCAAAGCTTTATATGATAGTAGTAAAATATCAAAACCCTTTCATCAAAACGATTTCAATACTATCTTAATACAAAGCTTGTTTACTAAAACCGTTTTCCAACCTATTAGTATATACAAACCTTTGCCTCGTTCGTATGAGAAATCTAATAAAATGGCTTAGCAAAACAAGTGGTATGAAAAGCTTGCGTTCACTTTGTCGGTTAATTTTTGGACTTGTTCGATTGAAAATCTTGTGACAATTTTCGAGTGGAGATCTACAATTTATTCGTAAATATTTAAGCTAAGCCAGTGGTTATAGGACATGAAGCTAAACTTATTTATTTACTAGCTTAGTGTAATTCACACTTCTTATTGATCAATGATGATCATTTTGTGATTTAGGCTAGCGATATGCTATGTCTCTTTGTCCACGTGGGGGACTGTACCTAGTTTTATTGAGTTTCGTCTCATTTCTTTTATAGGCTAACGACCTATTGGTTCTTTGGAGTTTCGACTCATTTTTGTGGGCTAGCAAACCATGTTCTTTTATGTAATTCTGTTCATCGGACGTACCTATGTACTACGTCGTTGCACCGGCATATCAGGTTCATGGGGCGTACCGTTGTACTACGTCGTTGTTCCGATTGGCCTATAGGGCTGGGTTGCCGATTGGCATAAACCCCTAGCGCCCATCGCTCGTCCGATCGCAATTTGTTTTGATTTTTGCCCTTGGTTGGGCTAGGCTGAGAATATTGGAAATTCCAGTTCAGTCAACTGAACCAGGAAGTCAGTCGAGTGAACCAGAACCCAGGAAATTTCCTGGGCCAGTATCAGACGACTGATCACTCTAGGTCAGTCGACTGACCACTCTAGGTCAATCGATTTAGCCTGGAAACCGAAATTTTCTAGCATATTTCAGTCGACCGGCCACCCTGGTTCAGTCGACTGAACCTGGAAATAGAAAGTTCCCAGGTATTATGTCAGTCGACTGACCACCATGGTCCAGTCGACTGAATGTGCTGCCTCAGATCTTGCCTTTTTGTGTTGATTTCCAATTTTTAATCGATTCTAATAGATCCAGTTTGTTGTTATCACCTTTGTTGGCATTGATAACTTCTTCTTCGGGATTTTTGGGAATACCCATTTTGATGTATTTGGTATCGATTTCTTTGGATTTGTTTCACGTCTTCGAATGTGAATTTTTGGTGATTGATTGTTTTTACAATCATTTTTGGTTATTTGTCACTTTAAAATGCAAAGGTTTCTACACTAGTAGTAAATATCAAAATCCTTTCATCAAAACGATTTTAACACTATCTTAATACAAAGCTCGTTTATTAAAACCGTTTTCCAACCTATTGTATATACAAACCTTTACCTCGTTCGTATGAGAAAATCTAATTAAACGGCTTAGAAAAATAAGTGGTATGAAACGCTTGCGTTTACTTCGTCGGTAAATTTTTGTATTTGTTCGATTGAAAATCTTATGACAATTTTCGAGTGGAGATCTACAATTTGTTCGTAAATATTTAAGCTAAGCCAGTGGTTATCGGACATGAAGCTAAACTCATTTATTTACTAGCTTAGTGTAATTCACACTTCTTATTGATCAATGATGATCATTTTGTGATTTAGGCTAGCAATATGCTATGTCTCTTTGTCCACGTGGGGGACTGTACCTAGTTTTATTGAGTTTCGTCTCATTTCTTTTATAGGCTAACGACCTATTGGTTCTTTGGAGTTTCGACTCATTTTTGTGGGCTAGCGAACCATGTTCTTTTATGGAATTTTGTTCATCGGACGTACCGATGTACTACGTCATTGCACCGGCATATCAGGTTCATGGGGCGTACCATTGTACTACGTCGTTGTTTCGAATTACTTGAGTTTCAGGTTCCTCGGGCGTACCGTTATTTTACTACGTCGTTGCACCGACTCTATGGTTAGCGACCATGGGTTAGAGACCCGTTTATGACGCACGTGTTGGTGAGTTTTCATGCTCCCATTTGTGATAGGCCTCCCCCTTTGTGATTTTTGGATTTCCAATTGATGATTTCTAGAGTTTGTGTTTCACCAAATGTTATGATTGGCATTGATATGTTCGTCAATATTTGTGGTTTGGTGAATAAAATAAAGAATACGACATTCTTTTTGGTGTTATGAGATTCTTGAGATGTTGTATGATTTTTGTTGCTATTAAACGCATAATTTTCATAGTATGGCGTTATTGTTATCATACGTTTTTGTTATATCTCTTATCATATCTTATTTTATCTGATATTTATAGCTAGACTAATCCATTTATTATTTTCTTATTAAATAATACTCGGGTCAGACCGAGATGTTACAGGCGCTTCTGCTTGACTTTTTATCTGGGATCATCATCTGACTTTTGTCTAACTACTTAGTTTAGAAGTTTTTGTCATTATACATTCGAGATAGAGACTCCTTGATGTATACATATTCTTTTGTCTAGCATTTGTACCTATTCTTTTGTAATGATGTGGATCTTGTATGACCACTACATTGATGTACACTTTTATGTGATATATTCATATTTGTTTCCACCCTTGTGATATGGTATATATGTGACTGATTTGTGTCATGCTTATTTCTTTTTTTTTTTTTGAAGACCACATAGCCACTGTGCAGTAGCTTTGAGTTTGTATTTGATATGTCGGATTTCCTCTTGAAATGAAACGCGTGACATACTATCTGACATATCGGTACTCGCACAAAGCAAATACATGGATGGTATCTCCTCAACAGCCTTATTCTTCGTGCTAGTCGACGGCATTACCCCATAGTATCCTTGGCTAGCATGAGTATAGAGGTGGGGCGTCACAACTTGTAAATTCCTCTTGATTTCCATCACATCACTTCCAATACGATTTTCCTTAGCCATTTTCGCTTTCTAAAAATAGCTCCACTATTTACCTCACCCTATTTCCATATTCTAACATAAGTTCACCTATGAATTTTATATTCCCAATTTATCATCCCGATATCGATTCCTTTTATTTATAAACATCGTTTATAAAAAAATTATAACTCTTTTGAGTTTTATTTATTTATAAAAATAATCTTATTTTTAAAATAATCTTATTTATAAAATTCCATTTTCATAAATATATTCCTTTATAAATCTCATTTATATCTTCCAATCTATTTCTAATACCATTTTCAATTTTTATTTACATTTTCAGAATATCATTTTTATATTCTTTTGTATAATTCATTTTTTTTTTGAAATCTCCATATAAAAATCTACAATAGTTAAGTATAACCAAAATCAAATTAATGTTTTTTTCTAACACACTCTTTTTTTAATACTTCCAATTGCAATATAAATATTTTTACATCAAAATTCCCTTTAATTCCTTAAATTTTAAAAACATATTTATGGTGTTAAAATATCAAAATTTAGCCAGTGCTACAGTAGCATCCAATAATTTAAAATCACTATAATAATCTATAATAAATTATTCACACACATTATGTAGCACTATATATGAAATTAAAATCAACCTTTTGAGGAATCCAGTTGGTTCTCTCTAATCAATTTCTCAGCATCCACAGAAGTTAACACAACATAAAAATAACAATCCCAAATCGAGGGGGATAACATGGTATATAGGGTCATCCGCTATTATGCGGGGGGAATAGGGTCTCCATCCGCTATAATGTGCGGGAATATCACTCCAACTACTAATATATATACTACTATATATAAATAATATATTATATTAATTAATAAATTCAACCAAGCATCCAATGATTAATTTTAACTATTTAAAATTAAATCGGCAATTCCAAATGAGTGAGAATTTTCTCACCTTGATTTTAATTTACAGACCATTCCATTTTTTCTTTCGTATCCTATGAAATTAAATGCCACGACTTGTATGAAAATTTATGACTTATACTAACATATATATATATATATATATATAGGATTCACAAATTAATTATGAAATTAATTTTCTTAATAACATTCGTTTACCTTAATTACCCTCCAATTCTCAGTAAGTCTTCCTCCCAAAATTCCGTCGAATAGCCCTTACTTCCATTCACTGACAATCGCGCTCAACCTTGGCAATGCCAATCGACCATCCCTTGACAACTTGCTTGCCGAGCTGCTAGATATCCACCTCAAATCGTCGAAGTCGATCTCTCCTCGACTTTATCACCGAAGAACCCAAAATAACCACTACAAAGCCGAAACCGATCTCCCCTCCTCATTCTACTAGCCGCGAGCGCCAGAAGTCCTCACCATCGCTTCGATCCACGCACATGCACTCCCATCTCCTATTGAAGACGCGACCTCTCCCCACCCGTCGAATTGAAATAGTCATGCTCGAGTACGAGTCACGATTTTTATATATATTTTTTTTTCGAATTTCGATTGCCAGAGGTGAACAGAAGATAGCCGCAATTTTTTTTCTTCGATTTTGTTTTGAAATGGAAGAAGAAAAAAATGAACGCGGTGTTAAATTGATTTTTTTCCTCTTGTGCCTATTATCGTTCTAAGGAAGGATAACACGAATTTAAAAAGAAGTGGGTTGGCATGTAAAAGAGGTGATGGTCACGATCCTAGTCTATAGTGACAAGATAGAGCTTGACTCCATTTTACGGCTGAAGTTACGTTTTGAAATATAACAATTATATATAAAATTTTCAAATATCTAGATCTTTATTTTGAACTACTATTGAGATGTGCCGCCTGGAGTTTATAATGTTATACCCCTATTTCGAACGCAATGGAAAAGGTTTCGAGTCCTAATTCGATGTTGTGGATTAGATAGCTTTTTAGATCCAATTATTATATAGAATTTCGATATTAATTTCAGTGCGTTTATATACCGTATGGCCAAACGATAACTCCAAACATCACGAGATTTGAAATCCGATAATGATGCACTATTACAGATCCAATAGAACTTGTTTCACCGAATTTCGAGACTTTGCCCCGGAACGCTATTTTAACACGTCGATTGACTCGCGATTTCAAAAATTTGCGAAATCGCTTAAAATTCCAGTTTAAGATCATACTAACTAAATTATAAATTCCAAATTATATATTTAAAACCATTTAAATATTCAACATCAAACGACGAAAAATCTAAGTCGTTACATTAAAGGTAATTGCTTAATGAAAATATAAGAAATTGGAAACTTGTCACTTATAAATTTAAAAGATAATAAAAAATTAAGAAGATGTAAATTGTTGAACATTTTCATAACCAAACTGAATAAGATAAATTTGTATAGCATTCAATTTCATTCTAAAAACATATATAAAACTTACCTAAAATATGTAAAAAGTTGAAATGTCAAATATGAATATGTAATAGAATATTATACAAGTAAAAGCTTAATAACAAAAATGCTTCAAATTGAATATATGTTTATAAATAAAATATTAAGTTGTACAAGGAATATATAAAATTAAGTAAATGGTTGAAATGCTTAATAATCAAATTGAATAGTAAAAGTGAATATCACTTAAGTAAATGATTATAAACTTAAGAAAATGTTGAAATGATTCATAAATAGATTTAATATTTGATGATACTATACATGAATGAATAAATGTGAATTAAAAATTAGAGAAATTTAAGTATGAATTGATTCAATAATAAAAATTAATCTTAATTAAAATCCAGTTATATAAGGAAATGAATATGATTAAATTGCAAGGAAACTTATAAATATTTTAAGAATTGATTCATTGACGTTCATAAATAGATTTAATATATGTAAATTTATGGAAATGACGTTGTATGAGTGAATGAAAATAAATAAAAGAGCAAAAAGGGAAACCGATTGAATAAACTGAAATAATATTAAATTTTATGTTGTTTGGCTGATAGGAAGTTTGGGAAATGATACTTCGATTTGTTTGAGGTTGTACGAGTAATCTATTAAGTAAGTATCAAAAGCCGTTGAGCATATAATACACTTGATAGTTTATTTATCCCTCTTGTACGATGAGAAGTTTCTAAACCTAAACAAACCATTAGTTTTAGGTTGCTACGGATGTATAGTTACATATAATGGTCGTGCTGTTTTGTTTGCATATGTTTATTGTTTGTGTTGTATTGCTTTATTATTGATAATAACAACTAAAATATATTATTCTTCCACATAATCTTAACTTTTTTTGGATGATATAAGTGAAATACAGGTTTATGAAAGCAATAGCTACTGCTTTTGGTTTCATAGACAAAGTTGTTTGCCCAACAAATAGGTTTGTTTTCGGATTACTGTTTTGAAATGATATTTTATTATTTTTCACATGGTTTGGGATATTTTTATTGAAATAGGAAATATATATTGAAATTATAGATATTATTATTTTTTGGACCTAACCGCGCAAAGGAGACTCTCATGAAATTGTTCGTAAATTTAAGACTTAGAAAATTTTATGGAAGTTGAGTTATTTTCAAATTTCTTATTAAACCGAATTATGTAACTAAATTGTTTATAAATTGATTATTTGAATAAATATATATATCAAACTTCTTAATTCTTTCTTATTCCTTTTCGAGGATAAAAGTTTTGAGCAGGGAAGCGTGTAATGACCCTTCGATAATTAAAACTATTAAATTAAATAAGATTTTTGAAATTTAATATAATGGAAAATTTATGATTTATATATGAGAAAATAATTAGGATATAATTTAATAATGTTGCTGGAATGTTATTTTATTTTAATGTACTTTCAATCAATTGAAATAATTGTAAACTTAATTTGGTTATAATTTGTAAATAAGGAAATAAATTAAATATTGTATCTAATGGTACGATTTTATGTAATTAATTGAAATTGGTTAACATAGATTGGAATCAATATTTGGTAAGTAATTTATCAATCTTTGGTTGTAAACAATAGGTTGATGGAGGTTAATTATTTATGTATAACAATTGATTTATCATCATCTTGATATTTAATCCGTTTGAAATTAATTATAAACCAATTGAAATTAATGAAATTAAATATTATAGTTAATACGAGTTCAAGTGATAACTATAGAATATGAATGTAATAAAATGTAAACTAATGTTAATTATATTCACAAGGTTTTGGTTGACTTAATAATAAGAATGTAAATCAAAATAAAAGAATTTATTGGAAATTAAAATATAATTAATTAGGATTTTATTACTGTTGTAACTGAACGCCGTAATTAGTGCAGTATTTAAGTATTGAGTTTGACATGGAAAATTTGTTTTAAAAGATTTTAAATTTATATGTAATCAAGAATGATGAAAATGGTTAATTTTTAAATATGAATTTAAAGGTGATTAAATTAATTTAATAATAATTTATTAAATTACTGTGCATATAGCCATTTTGGCCACTGTTTCGGATTTCGACCAGATTCATTGGATCTGTAATAGTGAATTATTATATGATTTCAAGTTCAGTAGTGATCAGACTTATCGTTTGATCGTGCGAGGTCAAAAAGCGTAGAAACCAATTAATGGAATTTAAATAAAAATAATCTGATTTTAAAAGCTAACTTCTATATAAGATGGAATTAGGGTTTGAAACTAGTTCCATTGAATTTAAAAAAAATGTAAAACCTATATTTTGATATATTGGACGATGTATTTTCGTTTCAGGAATGGAACAGGATTTTAAGGTTCGCATAATCGTTTCGACCAATTCGATCTGTACCATCCATTCTTTTCCATCGTTGCCTATATATAGGCTGTTATAAGCCCTAGTAGCCATTTTATTTTATACTGTCTATACGTACATTTCTTTCTCATCTCCTCTTTCTAATGATAGACAAACCAAACCCTAGTTTCAATTTCAAAGCAATCTTCAAAATTCGAACTCCTCAAAATATGTCATATTATATATCGTTGGAAAGCTCTCGACAAACACAATGTATTGCTGCAATTCGTCTTTTGATGCATTGTTTGGCCAGAAATCATTGGAGAAGTCCTGTCCATACAAATGCCATGGTCTCATTTAGTGGTGAATCTACGTCGATTGGTCGATCGAGGGGCACCGGAGTGGAGAGGCCGTTGAGGCAAGTTGATCTATACGGTTCATTCGTGCTCGTGGTGTCTCGATCTCCATACTTTGGCGAGTGTAGTGTGGTGGAAATGGAGCCTAGACTTTAGGCCGGATGTGGGCACACTGGCGTGCGTGGGCCGGCGTAATGTGGGCGTTCGCACGGTGGTGGTTGATCGAGTGCAAGAGGTCGTGGTGTCATCTGCCTTATCGAGCTCACCACGATTTTGGTTTGTGTTGTACCTATGGAGAGCTTACGGTGGTGTTTACAGTACTGTCTAGACTACAACACTGTATAAAATATGTTAACGGGCATATGGATAAAGCCTTAATACTATTTTAATACTTTACAGTAGACGTATTATAATAGCGTATTGTATTAGATATGTAGATAGTTTAACAGACCCTTAGGAGATGAAATCCCAATCATCTCTTAAGTTATTGCATGCACGTTAGACACTAGATAAGAGATGTAAGATCCGTAAACATCTCTGAAGCTGTTACACTCATATTTACTTATTTTGATTTAACTTACATAAGATCTTTTAGTTCTGACTCAAATGTTTTGTCTTTTCATTACGCTCGGGTCAGCCTGAGTTTTCTAGTGTTGAAGGCATTATTCTCAAGGACAAAGGCGGACTTTAGTATTATATTATTATTTTATCCCACTGTATCATGTTTTTCCGCTGCATTATCTTATTATTTCTGCTATATGTATAACTCATATATATTGTAAAAGTGTAATCAAATGTTATTTGTAAAACGGCTTCATGAACTGTTTATCTGATTATTATATTTTGTCATTCCGCTGTGAGATTCTATGTTTTGTTTTTCCTTATATTCTCTTATTTTCTTATTTAACCCATTAACAATCCTCCCTTTTGAATGGTTTGAGTTGACATGCATGGATTATTGTCGATTTAAGCCATCCAAAAAGGTTGGTCGTTACCTAAAGTGAACGTTGTATGGGGGTTGGGATTTACACTACAACGGACATATTTCCCCTCTATATATGCCTTTGTTATCTAAAATATAAAAGTTTTTAAATAAAAATATATTTATATGTATATCTATCTGTGTATGTTTATATATATATATATATATATATATATATATATATATTGCATAGCAGTTTAAATTGAAATAGACTTTATTTAAATTGCATGTTATAAATCAATGAATTCAACGTCTAATTTAAGTTGTTTAAAAGTTTACTATTATATTTACACAGAACACCCATTTGAAACTTTGAGTTATATATTAATATACATACAAACTAAAGTATGACGTAAATATATAACTTATGAACACATACATCCAAAACAAAATTTGAAACAAAATAAAATATACAAGTAGCTTGTAAAATGGAATGTTTTCTTTTGAACAAAAATTCAGTATTAGAATGTATATAACTGTAAAACAAGGTATAAATCATTAATTTAATGTTTCCATTTTTTGGTTTCAATTAGAAAATTTTGTTTTAGAATGATTTAAAACATAACACAATTAAGTCATCATAATATGTTGTCAACAAGTATTAATTAATGCAATTATTTCAGAGTGTTATTGACATAGCAATTTATGTGTAAACATTCAAATCTAAATATTCTAATTTGAAAAATGACTTATTAACAAAATATGCCAAAATTTATTTTTTTTTCCACCTTTTTCTTAAATAACAATAATAAAATCAAACGACATAGTCATATAGAGGTTCTTGATAAGATAGTCTAGATCTAAATCAAACAAACTAGATAAATCAATGTACATAACCGAGATAAATGAAATTATTATTAGTGAACATAGCAAGGGATTTTTTTATCGTCATAAAAAAATGATGAATTGAATACGAGAGAATATGTTTTAAATGAAACATTGAAACCTTTCAATTTTCCCTTTTAAACCTCTCTATTTCATTCCTAATTAAATTAAATAAAATACTTTTCCTCCTCTTCATATTTTCGTTAGAAGAAATATAATTAAAGAGAATAGGACAAAAATTATTTCATAAATGAGATTTAAATGAGTCATAAAGAGGAGTAAAGGATGGAAATTTAATTCCTTCTTTTAAGTACTCCTTTTGGATTTTCAATTCACATTACATAACTCTTCCCTTTTCATCATGCATGTGGGCCCAAAAAAAATTCGCAAAAAAACTTAGCAATTAATCTATTTAAGCCCATTTGAAATATTTTATCGATATCGTATATCAATACACGCGTTTATGGATTTTATATAAGTACTTTAGTAAAGGCTAATGATGTCTAAAACAAATCAAATAAAGTTTATGTAGCGGATGGGATTTTCGACCATCGAAAATCGACATCAATACGTCCACTGTATCAAATGCCGAGTAGTCGGGTTTCAAAATACCAGTTCATTAGAGATGAAGAAGAAAAAGATAGAAGAAGAAGAGAAAACAACAACACAAAATCTCACAATCACTGCGGAACAAAATGTAATATATAACAACAACTTAAAAAAAACCCTTAACTGTTTAATACTTACAATCATCAGAGTACACAATCATTACATCAAATCTAGGCAGTTCAATAACTTGTCCTTACACAGCAAAAATACACATCTACGGAAATACGCCTCGTCATCCAGCTCATCTCCTGAGGTCCGTAGCATCCTATCCTGAATTTGTAATGCTCGGTCAAATCCGAGCAATATAATAAAATAACACCCGAGTCAGTCTGGAAAACCAGCGTGAGAAAACATACTCAATTTGAATTATTATTATATTTTCAAGAATCCTTTGAAACCAAAGGTATCTCGTAAGACCACGCCACAAATAAACATGTCGGATTTTTACCTTACAATAACCAAAACATTTTTATCAAATCCGTCTCATATTATAATAGTGTCTACGAAAGTAAATAGAATATAACTGAAATGCTTGCATCTCACGTTCCAACATAGTGGGGCACAATCAAAACCGTACGACGCTTATTGGAGATCAGGATTCCACATAATGGTAGGGCTACTGGGGTGCCGCCGGTCATATTACCTGGTCTATATCAGCGTACCGAGGACCACTCTCAATCCTTTGCAACACAAGAACGAAACTATCCCTTAGATCACCCCGCGGTTGGGATCAGCAACCGCCCACACAGTCGAAATAAAGGGACTCTAGATAGGGATGACCTTATCCTACTTGGAAGCTACTCACTTAGCCTTTCTGCACCTCCCCTGTTTTAGCCATTCCGGTTTGGTGAGGCTTGAGGCTACGATTACCCTTTTAGAACACATTCACTTAGGATGTTCATCGTCCTTCAATGACAATGTTCTGGTAGCATTCATCCATACAAGTCCGTTCCCGGTCCGAACGGAACCGAAGGCACTACTCCTACTACATCTATTTTGTAATCACCCTCAGGATTAGTAGCATTAGCCCTTGCACTTCACTGCTCCATCTTCGACTCCACGCTCTTGTCTTCATTCTGAAAACGTACTCGTTGGATCAAAGTGGTTTTCGGATAACTTATCTGATCCCAGTCTCTTCGAAACAACATTCAAAATCGACCAATATTGATAGTCGGTTATTTAACTATCAAATTAACATCCATAAGCAATCATTTGGCCTTAATATAATCTTTCTCAAAATATTTGTTTTCAAAATATCTTTAAAGACGTATAAGTTTCTTTCAATATTTGAAAACAATTTCTCAAATACTTAAATCCGCAATAGGACACTTCCCACATCTTGACACTTAGAAATATTCCCAATTTCTATTTTCTACGCTTTGGAAAATATTACTAGTTTTATTTTCCAAAATCTTTCAATATTAACTTCCCAGGAGATTATTCTGTAATTTAATCCAAAATCGTCGAAAATCACAATTAATTTCCTTTCCTCAAATCATATCCCTTTATAAGCTTTTTTTCGAATCTCAAGAGAATTAATAAAAAAAAATTCAATTGCTTCAAAACTCTATATATATAATAAATATTTAAAAGATCAATAATTTATTTTTTAAAATATGCTTAAGTAATTATTTAAAATATTCGAAACACTTTTATAACATCAATAACTCATCTTTAGTTAAATAAATAATTTTCAAAACTGATTTTTATGGTTAGAATTTACCAAATTAAGTACTTCATATTTAAAGATCTACTCACCAAGTGTTTAACTCTTAACTAGTTTAAAATACATGATTTCAAATAATAAAATTTCATTTTAAAAAGAACTCACTTCTAAAAATTTAAAATCTCAAAAACCCAGTTATTTTATAACTTTCTCTCGATTACACAACATATTGATTCATTGTCGATTTCCCAACCATTCTCATTTCAAAAATAGAATTTTTCATTTTCTCAACCCTGCTTCCATATTCTAATATAAATTTCTCCTATGAATCTATGTTCTCAATTATCACCTGATATCGAATTTCATTACTACAAACATCCTTTGTTAATTTTATAACCCTTTTTTGCTTTTCCTGTTTATAAAAACAAATCTATTTATAAAAATCCATTATATAAATTTATTTCTTAAAACTCCATTAATACTTCCAATCTATTTTCAATATTGATTCTGACTCCTCTTTATATATTTCCATAATATCATTTTTAAACTCTTTAATATAATTCACTTTAAAAATCTCCATTTATTTATTCGAAATAATCAAGTATAGCCAAATCAATTATATTCTTTCTAATTCATTTTCCTTAAAATAACTCCAATTCGAATATATATTTTATTATCAAATTCTCTTCAATTCCATAAGTTTTAAAATATATTTATAGTTTTAAAATTTATCAAAATTCAGGCCAGTGCTACATTGCATTCAATAATTCAAATCACTACAATAAACTATACTGGATTATTCTACACAAATCATATATCACTATATATGAAAATAAACAATAAATTTGTGGAATCCAGTTGGATCCCTCCAGCTTGTTTCTTTGCTTCCATTTTTAAAGGTGAACAAATTGTTTTTAAAATTGAATGGATCGCCTTTAAATTCTATTTTTAAACTTTTGTTAACTTTATTATTATCAATATAAATTTTACAAGCCTTTACATTATTTTAGCTAGCTTAAAACTCAAGATTCAAAAATTTATCCAATATTCAATTATTAACTTCAATAATTAAATTATCCAATAAATTGATATATTTAAATTTTGAATCTTTTTGTAAATAAAAACCCAAATTTACATATCCAAAATTAATATATAATTCAAATCAAATCTTTACAAACCATTTAAATATCCTCTATCCAACGATGGAAAATCCGGGTCATTACTTCAATAATTAAATTATCCAATAAACCGCTATATTTAAATTTTGAATTTATTTTATTAATAAAAACCCAAATTTACATATCCAAAATTAATCTGTAATTCAAATTAAATCTTTAAAACCAATTAAATATCCCAATCAAACGATGAAAAATCTAGGTCATTACAGTTTAATAATATATTAATTTATTTATTTAGTTTATAAATTAATTAAATCATGCGGTTTATTCATAGTATTATTCATCATTACAGTTGTGCGACTCATGGGTCTAAATTCAGTCGGTGACTAATATAGAACAATTCAAAAATTAACGTTCACACACCATCTTAGCTAGTGGTATGACATTTTGGATGAATTTATCACTTAGACTTCTTTTTAGTAAAATCCAAGATTACTTATTATAAGTGGTTCTTGATACTGACGATTATTTACACCAACTCACTTCGTTAAAACTATATCACTTTGGACTTACGGAATTTGATAATGGTTAAAATTCCAATATCGTCAGTCTAAACATAAAGTCATTTGTTTAAGAATAACAACTACTAATAGTCGAACTGTTCTGACCAGGGACTTTGTCTTTGGGTTGATACTAGTTAACTGTGATACTAACCTCGTATAACTAAGAAGACAAATCCTCTCTTGAATAATGTTTCACTTCTAATGCTTCTAGTTGACCCAATTATAGTCATTTGATGGGCGCCATGCCATGATTTGACTATAATCAAAGTGAAGCTTTCGTACTGAAGATCAACAGTATTCTCAAGTCAAGAGAACCGTTTAAATTGGTTACATTGATATTTTTTGCTTGACCTTAGTTATATTAACCAACAATAACCATCGAGTGAGTTATTCCATAGTTATCCAATAACTATCAGTACGTGACCTCTTAGCACCTCCCAGCAGCCATGTATAATACACTGCCCAATATTTAAAGAGCGATACATACTATTGTCTCAACGAATATATTGATATGTAATCTTGATACATCTTGACTTGAAATATTTAAAACGGTACATTTATTTTCATTATGATGAATTACTCACGGTTACAACACTTATAGCTATTATCACAAAACATATCATTTATGGAATTTATATTATATATATATATATTAAATTAAATTATTAATTAGTATATAATACATTATATTAAGTATATAATAGAATAAAAACACCTTTTATTTCGAAAAAGATTAGTTATTGAGTTAGATATATGTAACAAATTACATAACTACCCTATGGCATACCATTAACTCTATCTGAAACTCCACCTAAATTATAGTTAAATCATGGCATGACATCCATCAAACGACTATAGTTGATCTGAGTAAGCATTGAAAGTGAAACACTATTCAATAGAGATTCGCCTCCTTAGTTGCATGAAGCTAGTATCACAGTTAATTATAGTTAACTAAATTCAAAATCTATGACCAGAGTAGTGCAGTTAATACAAATATTACTATGGCCTTTGTTTATGGAATAACCGTATTTAATATGGGTGATATTGGAATTTTGGCCAAAAACAAAATTCCGTAAACCATAGTGTATTGTATTAACGAAGAGAATAGGGGTAAATAATCATTACTAAAGGGAACCGTTTGAATTGAAAAATTGGATTTTACCGAAGAGAATTATATGTGATGAATTAAGTCA
Organism: Allium cepa; assembly: GCA_030765085.1. NCBI lineage: Eukaryota > Viridiplantae > Streptophyta > Magnoliopsida > Asparagales > Amaryllidaceae > Allium > Allium cepa. Next base: position 633,389,575 of record CM060941.1, read on the forward strand.
AACCGTCACACAAATAGTTAAGGTAACATGTGAAAATCAGTATTTGAATTGTTTAAATACTAATCGGTGGCTAAATTCGCATGTATGAGTCGCACAACTGAATCTATTCAGTCTTTGAAACACCACTTGATTTTATCAATTTATAATGGTTATAAATTAATTAAAATTTATAAAATATAAATTATTATTATATTTATTCAATGAGTGTGTTTCGTAGAATATAGTAGCCTCTAGAATTATTTAGGGTGCTATTAGTAAGTTATTTGGTGCATATATAAAAGTTCTATATGTCCGTATCGATATACGATACCGAAGTATATTTAAATTGTATAAATTACTAAGGTATTAAATGGAATTTTAGTCCATATATGACTTACTGCATGGCTAGCCTCAGAAGAGGAGGAAGGGTGGGCATTGAATTTTGAATTGGTATAGGGTAAATATGGAGATATTTGTTCCAAACTATACTATAAACTCAGACATGATGTCTCCACTTTTTCTTTACACTCTTGCTTGTTCTCTTTTTCTATCTTGGCCGCAAATACATTCCTATATCCCTCTTATTTCCAAACTCTAATCACATCCAAATAATCAAATACTAGTAGATCAGAGTTTGTAATCTTCCGGTTTGTAGTAGAAGGCATAGTTCTTACATAACAAAGAGATTATTTAGATGACGTATGTTTCTACGGCCATGTCTCTCAAGGCAAAATTTACTCTATATTATATAATATTCACTATGTCATGAATTCTCAATATAGCCTTTCATGTATATGTGTGTGTGCACGTGCTCGTGTTCGTATCATTTCCTGTCAATCTTAGATCAGTTTGATATTTAGCTATTAATCTATATATATCACATTTTATTATAATATGTTATTACATATATTTAAATTTTATTTTGGCTAAAATAAAAGTGTGTGTATACATATGTGTGTGTAGTTTTTTAAATTATTTTAATACATACATATATATTAATTATTTAATTCAAACATTGTTTAGTATTTAAAATAACGTGTTTGCAAATTAAATTTAGTTAAAATATTACAAAGACAACTTTTATTTAATAAAAGCTTTCGGCAATTTAAAAAAATCTTTTCGCCAAACTAATTTTGTATTTATAAACTGTACGTATATTTATTGGTAAATTCATTTTTTTTTTAAATTGGATTTAATTAAAAAATATTATGAAAATATTTTTATTCATTAAAAACTTTTCGAATAAAAAAAGTTTCTTTCGAATTATTACATTTAATTATATATATAAGAATTTATTTATTTTATAAATAACAAAATTTTACTTATGGGTTTATAAAAATTTATCTATCCGAAACATAGATGCATATATATATATATATTACTAATATTTAATTTATATACGTGTGCCTATATGTATAAATGATTATATTTATATATATTTTAAATATCTAATTACGTTTATACATACATACATATATTTATATTAATTAATATAAGTATTTATATTAATATTTGTAATAAATTAATTTGGTAATGTTTTTATATAAATATATAAATACACAAATACATGTACACACACATATAATTCTGAAAAATTATCAAGTGAAACTATGGATTTGAAACTTTGAATTTATATGTTAGATCTGGATTTGAATTTGAATTTGTTTAAATTAGATATTTTCAACTTGGATTTTAAAATTAAAGACTTAGTCAAATATTTATTATAAATCTATATATAAATATTTTAACTAATATTTTTGAAATTATATATATATGTATATATATAGGAAAAATGTTGTGTGACACAAAATATAGACAGGATTGGTGACATGGTGGTTCTCCACCATTGGACTATCCCTTGATTTCTAGCTCCTATAAGGATAAAAAGATCCAACTGTCTAGATCTTTTGTGCCACCAATTGTGTTTTATTTTGTGTCTAAATAGCTGCCTTCATATATACACATGCGCGTATATGTATGTATGGATACATGCATGTATGTCATATGTATATATGTATATGTATATATGTGTGTATTTACAAATATTTTAATTACCCTTTGCTATGTTGCATATGCACATTGTACACCTATGAGTATATGGGTACTCATAAGTTATATAAAATATATTTAATTAAATTCATTAATTAAATAAATAAATTAGTTAAATAAAATAAGATTTTATTTGAATTAATCAGTTGGATCTAACAGAACCCCTTAGACTTTATAGGCCTAATATGATCCAAAGTAAGAAACTTTTTGAAACCTACCTATTTCACCTACTTTCGAAATGACCTGATTCCAACACACACAAGCAAACAATATTCTACGTAAAATACCTTAGCATGCAAGGGAATGAACTAAGTAAAATAAATGCTAAATGTGAAAGCTAACGATAAAATGGAATACTATCAAGTAATGAGCTTCAAATAAGCCACCCTTGTGCTCTCCTCGGTCCCTCAAGTGTTATAGCCTTTGCTTTTACTCTACCAAGCCTCTACCAAATTTTCCTTCCTCCTTCTAAGTTGTTTCACACTCTTCTCAACTATACGATTAGGCTTACAAGGTTTCAATTCTTATGTTCAACTTCAATATCATCTAGTTGATCTGGTGCCATAATCATGTCTAAGTCATGCACAAATATCCTAAAATATTGACACATGGAATACGTTGCGCGTACTCGCCACTTATGAGGTAAGTCAACTCTATACGCTAGATTCTTAGTCCTCTCGACTATCAGAAAACGACATATAAATCATGATGCTATAGCCTTATTATCAAATCGAACTGTATGCTTCAACAAAGAAATCTTAACAAACATCATATCGCCAACATAGAACTCAAGGCCACGTCTTCTCTTATCGGCTGTTTTTCCTATGCAACTTTCATTCATTGCCAAATGATCTCAATTTTCTCCTAGGTCTCCCTAATTGTGCTCGGCCTACATATCAGTTTCTCACCCATGCATAGTTAGTCATATAATGTCTCAGACGATACCATGCAAATGCTTGACTAATAACTATTGTTATATGCGAATTCCACTAAATGGAAATGATCATCCCATTAGCCTCCATATTCGAGGATATAGGCTCGTACGAGATCCTTTAATATATGATTCACTCTCTCAATCTGCTCATCGGTTTATAGGTGATAAGACGTACCCAAATGCTGCTATTTCCTTAATGTCACTTATAAGTTCTTTCAAAATCCACTCGTGAATAATGAGTTTTGATCGCTTACAGTACCTTTTAGCACACCATGGAATCATATAATCCCTTTTTGGATTTTATGGGTATAAATTGAGCACTCTTTGTCAACTTATCAACTATAATTCAAATGCGATCGTACCCTCTTCTAATCTATAGCAATCCATAGATGACCATCGACATATGTCACTGAGGATTTTTAAGTGACTATCGCGAGCCGGTTGGCTTCTTCTAGTTAGCTTTCACTAGTTAATAATTCATTAAATTCGAAATAAATTTTCCGCGTCCTTCTTCCTCCCTTCCTAATAAAATGTCTTCTTCATACCATTATACATTTTATTGCATTCAATATGTATTGTCAATCTTGAATAATGCCACCCTCGTAGAACCTCATCCCTCAGTGCATCAACATCAGGTACAAATAGTCTATCATCCTTATGGAGCCAGCCATCTCGGTTGAGTCCATACTACTTCATATACTCAGACTCTACCCTCATCTCTATCTTAGCAATGATCTTTGCTAGTCTAGCGTCATGCCTCGAACTCATACCAATCCGCTCTATCAATGTAGGTCTAATAGTCAAGCTCGCCAAGGCATCCATCTTTGTTTTAGGTCAATGAACTTTCTAAACAAATCCAACTTCTAAGCATCCAGAATGAACATCTCCTTAAATCAAGCATTGAATTTCTCCTAAGTGAACTGGTCCGTGGGTGTAGAAATCTTAAGGGCATTCCACCGGCCCATGGCTCTTCCTTGAAGTTGCCTAAAAGCTAACTTCCTAATCATCGCGTCCTATAACTCAAGGTCATCAAATATGTTGTCATAGGTATCAAGCCAATCATCTACCTCTACATCTAATTCCATCCTAAAAAATGGTTTGCCCCAAAGACTAGAGATCTTTATTTAGCTTGGTAAATTAGCCCTTGATGCTTGCACTGGAGCACCACCACGCACTATAGAACCTGGATCACTTCCTTGGGGTTTTTTATATCATATTCCACATAATAGTTGTAAACATGGTCTACAAGTCAGGTTTAAATGCTGCTCTAATCCCGCACCTTCTTCAACCCTATAAATAGAGTCCCTTATTGCATTCCTAACATGCTTGCTCACTTTTACAATCTGTGATAAGAATGATCAGTCTCTCTGGAGTGTGTGCAATGCGTCTTACTACTATAAATATGCACACCATTCTATCATTTGAAAACCAAAATATATAACAAATGAGCTCTCTCATATATCTCTCAATCCATTTTGAGGTGGTAGTTCATTCCTTTTCTCTAATGGATCCTAGCATCAACTTAGTTTAATCGTTCAACCTAAGTTCTGAAACTAAATATGGTAACCACCCTACGCCTTCGATACCTAAATACTATGTATAGCGCACTACAATGGCGCCCGGTCGGTGTAAAGTGGCAGTCAAGTGTTAAATATTAATAAATCAAAGCATAACATGTTTCTTATCTCATAATGTAAAACAAAACATAATAACTAAAAATAGATATAAAATAAGCGAGATGGTAATATAACAACATGAAGTAAAATAAATTAGAGTAGATCGGTTCATCACGATGATACAAACAAATGGAAATAAAATTTATACATCTATCTAAATAAAAATTGTACCAAATAGTAATAAGTACCAATATAGAACCATAGGACTGCAAAACGGAATATAGTTGAAATAACTCCAAATATAGATATATGAAAAGTAAAGCTTCCTTCTCGTCCTCGCATAGCTTTATTCATTATCTCGTACCTGCCATTTCAGTATACTCATTTAAGAGTACCTAAGATAATAAGAAGCATGCAAATAACCTTGGGTCTGACAACAGTCTGGTATAGACAATCTATAATTTTAAAAAATATTAAAAACTAAATAGTAGTGTACGAACACAAAGTAAAAAGAATCATACCAGACCTATCCCTACATCCAATAAGTTAACATATAAACATGATATATGCTGCACTATCATCTTATGGGTATGCTGTACTAAGTATAATAAGTCGAGGTATCTAACTCACTAGTACTTACGACATAGGACATCCATCTCAAAACACAATAATCATAGCAAATACAACAATCATGAGAAACATATCAATCAATAACTAAATCTCGACTTTCCCACTTAGATTTCACCGGATATATGATAGTTCATATTACTATAAAAAGTTCAGCGATTACACTACATTGTGATCAATGCTTGAACAAGTACCACTACTAAGGTTTTGTCATCACTAAGGCCTGTACTAGAGTAAATAGCATCACTAAAGCGAGCTATTACTAGGTTTACGTACATAGGTGATAAACTTCAAATACACTTGCTCTAAGAGTACATATTACTTCTTTGAGTTATCCAATAATCCCTTTTCACACATATCCAAATAACTAAATACATCATACACTCCACCTCACAAATGCACATCGTCGAATGTGCCTCCACGTAACATTACCTGATCCTATGAACACTCTCAACTAGAAGCGTTCGATCTAAATAACTTACATCATCGAGTCATCGTGTCATCAAAGCTAAGAAACTCTCTTAGTTGCCTCAATAATCTTTGAATTGCCCAAATTCTAACCCCGAAGTCATTCTAAGCTTGAAGCAAGCTTTGAGTAACACCATTATTTTCCCACGTTTCTACAAAATTCTTGATCGATCGATATTTTTGGCATAACTCACAAACTATCAATCTAAATGCTACACGATCAATCATGTATGCTCCATATACCATGCTGGACAAACCTTATGTATTATAGCCCCATATAATTAAATTTAATCGATTGGCAGTGTTCGATCCGACCAAATACTTGGCCAATTTTCTTGCATTCTCCCATCCTAAGCTCGAAGTCATCATTGCATTTATGCCTTCAAACCTTGAAGTTACTCAGTGGTTCAACCTTCAAGGCATGAAGTCAATAGTTATTTGGCCATATCTCATAAACCATTCATCCAAACAATGTGTGATTGAGAATGCTGGCTTCCCATATCAAGCTGAGCCTCCACTATTGATCGTCGATGATTTTGATCATTCTTGATCGATCGGTAGTGATCAACCACCTAAAAACATAGCCAATTTCTAAAATTTTCTAAGTCAATCCATCTCTAATCTAAATGCTTTGACCCTAATGTACGTTTACATCGATTCGACTCTAAACTTTCAAGAGTTGATCCATCTCAAAAACCACTATTCATGCACTTAAATCCAATATAAACATGCAAACAACATAAAACAACCAAAATCAACATCATATAATAACAACAATGAGATAAAACATCCCTATACTATTCTAAACTCATATAATCAACTATTATACGAAAATGCATTTTAATATCTATATAAAATCATCTAAATTCATTTGTTAAACATTTATAAATACAAATCAAACAAAGATCTTATTTTTAACTTTAAAGAGGTTCTAAAAACACATTTTTTTAACATTTATAAACATAAGAAGATGTTGTGAGATGATAGGTCACTTATCCATCAATTAGAACCAAACAAAAACACAAAATTAGCATGGATCTAAAATGAACCATAGAATGCACGAATCCTAAAGCACCCCACCAAGTACCTGGAAATCACCTTTGTCAATCCCCTTGCTAATCTACTCTAAATTTCATGTTTAGTCTAGATCTATTATGGATTTGATGGAGAATTTTTACTAGAGAGGGATTAATAGAGGATAGCAATGGTTTCTAGAAAGCAGAAAACTGATTAGGAAATGTCCCCACTATTGGGATCAGACACAATTCCCAAAATCATTAGCATACCTAATTTGGGCTTAAGCTAATTATCCACTAATCTATATAAAAACTACCAAACTTAAAATAACTCTCGTAAACTTGAAGGCCAAATATCTATTATGACCACTTTAAAAAAATTCAAACTATTAAATCTTTTATTTGGAATTGGTTTCAGATCCTAATTCGACTTTTATCAAAAGTTGTAGCTCTTACAAGTTTTTATGGTCAAAACTGTTCATAATTAATTATTAGAGTTGGAAATACAATACAACATTCCACAAAGTTGTATCCTAACCGAACCCAATTTAATTACGAAAATTATATTTTTACAATCAGTCAATACATAAAAATATGGATTGCTACCTCTATTATCAACGTATGCTTTATTAAGATGTATTAGAATTAGCATTATGTATATGCTAATTCATAAATTCTGCATGCAAAATTATTGTAGGCTCTATCTTATTTGCTTTTTATTTGAAATTTATATGTGTATCTCTTCAACGGTGTACAAATCCTAAATTATGCAAAGCTTTAAAATTTGGGGTTATTAAAGAAACTCCACTTTTGAATATGAAGGTTATAATTTTATGTTGATTATAGTCAAATATTAATTGTTATTATGGGTACCATTCGCTTGTACTTTTCTTACTCACTTGTAATTTTAGTCTTCTAGTATACTATCAGCCCTTTTCGATCTCACTCTATTGTCAATCTCAAACATTACAAACTAATACCCTAGCTACAATTATTGGAGAAGAAAAGATTGTGGACGAAAAATATTACAAGAAATAGGCTGATCTACACATCATAAATGAATTAATATAAAGGTTAAATTTTTTCAGTAGCGATTTTGATTATGAAGTTTCTTCAGATTTAGTTCGATTATAGGATTCTAAGTCTTTGAATGATGCTTAATACTTTAAAAAAATCCAATTTAATATGGGTATGTAAAATGAGCGATTTAAAAAAAACCATTTTAGATCTTCTTTGGTCCATGTTCATAAAGTCGAAATTGATTGTAACGTTTTGTCTTTCTTACACCTATAGACAACATTTAATACATCCTTTGTATTCGTTTATTGATCATTCATGTGTCCGAAAGACATGTCATTTGGCGTTAAATAAAGAAAAGACGGAATAGAATCTCACAAACATGACAAGAAATATATAACATAACAATGATCTTTACAAAAGAAAGGATCTTTAATATACAATCATCAAAGTACAGTGTTCTATTATTGGCCTAGAAAATTATAACAGCCCATCCTTACAAATGCTGATTAACACAAATAGAAAAGAAAGCAATGGAAAAGTAAAAGATACATGATTATGTCTTGGAGGCATTTAGCTCGTCTCCTAAAAGCTCCATAGTATCCAACTAAATCTAGAAAATATGCTCGTGCTAACCAAGCAATATAAGAAAATAACGTCCGGATCAGTCTGGTAAACCAGCGTGAGAAAGCTCAATCAAATCGTATTGATTTCTACATTTGAAATGTAAAAGATATCTCCTAAGACCATGCCACACATAAACACAGAGAGGTTTTACCTTATGATAACCAAACCATGTTTATTATATAATCTAATGATATTATAATAGTGTATAGGGTTTTAAAATAAATATTGATTCACGACTGAAATGGTTACATTAATAACATTCAGGCATACTACGTTCTACAATCAATACCGTAAGGCTCACATAAGGAAATGGATTCCAACATGGCGAGGTAAGGGACTACCTTTCGGAAGTACACCTCTAGAAAAATGTACCTGAGGCTGCAACCCATTGTACCTCTACTACAAAGATCCAGTTGTCCCTGTAACATGACAGGATATATTACATCATCCCTCAACAACAAGGCTGCCTTAATTTTCCCCTTGGTGCCTACATGCATACCAACTCGAGGACACTGATCTGGATAGAGGAATGATGCTCCTAATGGGAGCTACCTACATAGCTCTACTGCATCCCTGGTTTTTAGCCATTCCTAGGTTATGAGGCTTGTGAGGTCACGCTTTACCTTTTCCTTTTAGCAATTCCCACTCAAAATGCTAACACTACCCTCCAATCATTAATGCAATGCTAGCATTCATCCATACAAGTCGTTTAGGATAAAAACAAACTGAATACATCCATTTTGGAGTCACCTTCAAGATTAGTATCAAGTAGCCCTTGCACTTCAATTGCTTGATTCCATCATCTCAAACCACTTTCAAAACGTAGAAGATGCATACGGTTTTGAAATGGTTACTATATAGAGTCATCTCATATAACTATACTCTTCCCACTTACTAGTCTCGCTAAAATCAAATTGATAGTTCTGATAAAATAAACTATAGTTCTTCAAAAATAATAAAATAATACATAAGAATGGGGATCACCACTAGCCGTCTAAGTGAACAGATCTCTCTATCATTTGTCCTAGGAGAACAAAATGAGATTTATATGTACAATAACACATCATCGATGACAACTATGCCATTCAACTCACGTGTTTCTCCAAGATATTTCTAGAGTTATATCCACCGGTGTTGGTAGGGAATATTTCTGTATCACCAAAATTAAGAAGGATTACATATTTAGGCTAATATTTGATAGTTGGTTATTTAGCTGTCAAATAAACAAACAACAACAATTCAGATATTTAATTACCCATAGCAACCACTATGCCTCAAAATAAACCATTGATTTATTTAAAACTCTTTCTATAATATTTATTTAAATATTTGTATACTTAACCCACATGCATAAGTATATTCATGAAACATTCGTGAAATATTTCTTATTTCAAAATCTTATCAAAAGGATCAAAGAAAATGTTATTTAAATTAAAGATAAGAATAAACTCAAACACTATTCATTCGGTGTTAAGCATGGAACAAATGCCCACACCATCATAATTAAGAAGGTCGGTTAAGGGAAAACCCCATCTATAATTCTTTTGTAAATTTCTTAAATAAGTCTTTTTAATAAATCTCTTTCATTATGGAAATATCCTTTACTAAAATTCCAAATACATTTATAAAACCTTTTATAAGTCTTCAAGTTTATTTATAAAACTCTTTTATAATATCCACAACCATTTATAAATTTCTTTCCAAATTTCAATATCTCTTTCCAATTTATAAAACTCCTTTTTATAAACTTTCCTTATTTAAAAATAAAACTTTTTAATAAACTTTAATCATCTAAGTTCCTATGAAAATTTTTTATTTAAAACCTCTTTATATAAACAAGTTATTATTTAAACATCTTTCACTTAATTATCCTTAAACCATGTTGACAAATAATGATTTTTGAACAATTATTTAAAATGCATTAAATTACTTCAAAATACTCTAATAAAATAATTGCTTATTTTTCCTTTAAATATCATTTTTAAAATGATAACAAACTTTAAACCATTGTAAAAAGGAAAAATTAAGTATTTGACTTCACAAGTTCGAAAAGAGGCTTAGAGATCACAATGGATCTTATTTAATTCAGTTTGACTTTCTAAGTTATGACAAGGTATTTACACAACAAGGAGATATGTAGAAGGTGATAAACAAGCAAAATTCATTCAATCAACATATAGGTATTGCCCAAGTTACCATCATAGCAGAGTTTGGATTTTTATTCTACTTAAATAGATGCCATCATAATCTACTTGGTAAATTATACCAGAATGACAATTTATTCTACTAACAAATGTCAACTATAATTTAATTAGTAAAACGGTGTTTTATTCTGCTAAGCATATGTCATTGGATTTCATAATCAGTTAGGGTAACTCAACGACAAAGAAATCACTTAGATTTAAAACATCCTTTTTAAAAGATAGTATGCTATAAAAAATTGACATTCGGAAATAAGTTATTTAAACTACAAAAATGTTTATTCAGTAATTACATAGGAATTAAACTCTTTATTTAGTAATGACAAAGAAATCACTTTTTTTTTTGGTCCGCGGGCTTGGTGCGGTGGTGGGATAATGCGGCTCCCAAGTGGGAGGTTTGGGGTTCGAGTTCCACCTTGTGTGGGAGGAGAAATGACTTTTCACTTGGGAGGTATCCGGTTCATTTTCGCGCCTCCTGCCCCAAGCCAACCGAAAGGTCTGGTTGCCGGGAATAGTTGGTTGTGGCAGGCCTTCCGGCTATTCCCTAGGTTTACTGTTCAGGAATCGCTGGTCGGTAGTGATTGAACAGGTTTCCCTAGTTCCAAAAAAAATGACTAAACATTTAATTAAGCATTAAACCATAATTTACTTTAAATAAATAATTATCCTTTTAAATAAGTAATTAACTATTAATTAATCTTAATAAATAATTAAATAATACCTTAACCTTAATTATACTCAACTCCTTAATTAATAATTAAATAATAAATTAAACCTTCATGTTAGAATAATTAAATCTTAACTAAGTCTTAATTAAATCTTAACTTAATTAGTAATTAATTAAATATTAAAACCATTTCTTAAATAATAATATATTAATATTTAACCTTTTGTTAATAATTAAATAATAATTTATCTTTATATAGATCTTATATATTATCCAGAAATTAAAAGAAACCGGGATCAAATATGTTACCTAAAAACCACTTTGATCCAACTCAAGCTTTTTGAAGTTAAGATAACTTGAAGATGATGGAATTGAAGATGGAGCTCTCAAGCATTTCGTTCTATCCTAGAACGAATTTGTATGGAAGAATGTCGGTATTGCATTGTTGCTTGGAGGGCAGTGTTAGCATTCCATGTGGGAAGTGCTATACCAAAGGTAAACATAGCCTCAAGCCTCATCAATCAGGACTGATTAAAACATGGGAGATGCATCAGGGCTAAATGGGTTGCTCCAAAGTAGGATATGATCATCCTTATCTAGAGTTGATATTATCTCTCATTTATATGATTCGGGGACCACTAGTGGAGGGGTGATCATATTCGTTGCTATCCAATAAGGGGTAGGCTGATCTTGTGTTAGTAGGGGTCGATAGGTTCAACCTCGTTGTTGTTTTATCTAAAGATGCACCGTGACGGCCGGTACCCCAATGGCCCAGTCATTGTATGGAATTCATGCTCAAATAAGCATCGTACGGAATTAGTTGTGCTCAACTATGTTGAGATGTGAGATGCAAGCATTTTGATTATATTCATATTTTACTTTCCCCTAGACATTATTGTAATATCAATGGATTTTCTAAAGAAAATGTTTCGATTATCGTAAGGTAAAAACTTGTTCGTGTTTACCTGTTGTATGGTCTTACGAGATACCTTTATTTTCAAAAGATTTTTGAAACATAAAAATGTTCAACTGGTGTCTTTTTCTCACGATGGTTCACCAGACTGACTCAGGTGTTATTTTATCATAATGCTTCCGTCAGACTGAGCATATTACGGATTTAGTTGGGATGCTTTAGAGCTTCAGAAGATGAGTTGTAGGCCGAGGGATGCATTGTGTATATGGTTATTTTCCCCTGCATTCATTATTGTATTTATCAGCAATTATGAGGAAAGACTATTATTGTAACGACCCACTTTTCCGCATAGTTTAAGCGGCCAATAAACCACACATTATCCACTCTATTTAAATGGAAAGGGGGATAGTTAGGGGAAAAGAAAGAAGAAATAAGACACGAAGAAGTAAACAACACGAATTTCTCACAGTAGAACAAATATTCTATAATATAAAACCATTCTTTACACAAAAATAACTATTGATATAGATATATACAAATATCAATAGTGTATACTAACATACTCCAGCCCGGACAGTTATAGTAACATATCCTCACAATTGCTGATAAATACAACAATAAATGCACAAAAAATAACCATGTAAGTGAATATGTCTATGGCCTCCAGCTCGTCTTCTACAGTTCCAAAGCCTCCGACTAAATATATATATGCTCAGTCTGACTTAAGCATTATAAGAAAAACAACGCCCGAGTCAGTCTGGTAAAACCAATTTAAGAAACACAATAAATGGATTTTTAAAGTTTAATAAACCTTTTGAAACAAAGATATGTCGTAAGACCACATAAACATGAACCGGTTTTTACCTTACGTTAACCAAAATATTTATATCAGAAAATCTAGTGATATTATAATAATGTATAAGGGTTAAAATAATAACAGTCAAGTAGCCGGGATGCTCATGAGTGTATATCACAACAATACTAGGTATATAATCAAAAACCGATAAGGTAATTGTATAGGATTTACATGGAGGTGCCCTTAGTACTTTGAGAACGGTCCTCCTACGCAAGGATCAGAGATATCCTTCTGAAGCAGTATGCATCCCTAGCGATGTACCGTAGGAAAAACATAGCTAGTCTCACTAAAAACAAGTGCATTGCTCCATGCATGCATAACAACTATAAGTAACATCTAGGAGAAGCCGACTACACCCTTAAGTTTGCCAACCCTACTGGCCATGCCTCCTATCTCTGGTTTTAGTCATTTCTACTGATGAGGCTATGTTTGGCATTCCAGCTCACACACAACCATCAAAATAGATCACAAAATCTCACATGGATTCCAATACACAACGGCTCTTGGAATCACACATGGATTCCTACCTCTCAAATAGTCTTGGAGTCACACATGGATTCCCATACACCAACAGGTCTCGGAATCACACATGGATTCCGACATCTTAATATATCACGAAACTCTTCTATAGAATCGTATATGGTTTTCGGAGTGGTTACGAATTTCGAGTCGTCTCTTACGCGTACACTCTTTCGCTTCCCGGATGCTCCAAAAACCAATCGTCGATTTTTTGAAATTCTCAATACTGGTTATTAAGGAAATAATCAGATAATACACAAGAGCGGGGGTCACCCCTTAACCGTATAAGTTGATGGATCTCTTTATCATCTGTCCTAGAAGAATAAAACGAGTTTATATGTACAGTATAGCACCACCGACGGTAACTGTACCATATAATCCCCGTGTTACCCCTAGATATTTCCAGAGTTAAAATCCTTCGATGTTAAGTAGGGAATATTTCTATACCACCAAAATTAAGAAGGATTACATATTTATGTCAAGATTTGATGGTCAGTTATTTAACTATCAAGTAACCAAACATTCAAAATAAGATCACATTTCCCATGGAAATCACTAAGCCTCTTAAATTAATCTTTCATTAATTCAAATTGACATTTCAAATACTTGGAAATCACTTCCATATACTTATCCGAACAGGATAAGTATATTCACAAACAACTATATTTTCAATACTTAGAAAATATAATAATATACTTATCTCGATGGTATAAGTATATTTACAAACCATTTCCCTTCTAAAACATAAAAACTTTTCCATGTAAGTAATATTATAAGTACATTCACGAAAGATTCAGAAAGATTTTCCAATTCAAATCAAATTAAAATGACCAAAACTCCATATGTCATAAAAATAGAGATACTAATAATCCAAACATTTATAATCCTATTTTTCTAAAATCATTCAAAACTGACTTCATCCAATTTTAAACCTCTTCCAAATTAACAAGCATTCATAAATTCTTTTATGAATATCCAGAACCATTTATAAACTCTTCTCATATATAAACAAACTTATTTAATTAACTCTTTAAGTAAGTAAGGTTCCCTTGATAAACTATCAAGTATTTAAAATAACTTTAAATAATAAGTTATCATTTGACGATCTATTTCATTTTAATTAAATCTCATTTAAAATAATAAATTTAAAATCTCATTAATAATATATTAAATTAATTTTAAACACTATTATTATATTAATAATTTAACTTCAAAATAATTTTAATAGAATAATTAATTAACTGTAAAACATTATTAATATAATAATCAATTAAATTTTAACTAATATTAATATGATAATTAACTAAAATTATAAATACAATTAAGGAACTTAAATTAATATAATTTAATAACTTTGATTAAAATTTTAAGTATAGTTAAATCACTTTAAACAAATAATCAAATTAAAACATTTCAAACAATAATTAAATAATTTTAAGAAATAACTTTTAAAAATCATGTTAATAAAATAATTAACTTAAACCATTATTAAAAGAATTATTAGTTATCTTTTAAACATTATTAATAAATAGTTATCACCTTTAAAATCTTATTATTAAATAATAATTATCTTTAAAATAACTTTCAAATCAAAATTTAAAGGAGGCCTAATGATCTCCAGGGTACTTAAAAATGCTACCATCTTATTCAATTTAACTTTCTAAGCCAATAGTGATATTTACGTAATTAACGACTATATAAATAAATTTAACACTTAACCTTCATTGGTTAACATATCACCTATTTAAAGTGGCATATCGATCAATGATATATAATTAGATGTCCAAATCAATAAAATAGCAGAACGCCGATTTATTCTACTTATTAAATGACCAATTAATTTTATTAGCGGAACTGTGTTTTATCTCGCTAAACAAATATCCAATTACCATATTCAATCAAATTTAGCTCAACAATATTTTATATGGCAAAATAAACATCAACAATTAAGGTATATGAATTTAAATGACTTTTTTAATTAAATAACATAATTTAAACTCAATCCGTTTAAATAAGTCATAAATTTTTACATGTCTAAAGCTACCAACAAGTTACATTAAAATGTTGTACTCGTCCATACAAGTACAATGCAAAAATATACGAGTTAATCGGATTTAAAACGAACGAGATATATATTTTCAAAGTTAACATTTTTAATTTATATGCCTGGCCGCAACCAAACCTTACAGAGCTTCCTTCTCCTTCTTCTATTTCTTCCTTCCAATGGTTTATACCAGAACCCATAATTGTTTGCACATGCACTCAAGCCATCGAATCAAAGAACTAGCACCACCAACATACTTCTCTTCCAATGCTTGTCCCTATGGCACTACCATCACCTCACTTAGAGCTTCCGATCAAAATGCAACTGCACCAACCCATCCCAAAAATGAGCGCAGGTCAATAAAAGATGCGACACTTCTTGGCTCGGATCTTCACCAAACTTCTCCGCCTGAAGCATATCACCACCCTGAATCCAATAGCTTGCTTCATTCAAGCTATCGAGGGCCATATTTCTGACAAGACAATGCCCTAGCTTACAACCCCTGTTGATCATCATCATAAAATGCCGCCAAAATCTCCAGAAAAATACTACATTGCTATACAAACCCAACGACATAACCGACACCCTCTAATATGAAGTGGATCAAGAGAAATAAAATTTTGAACTTTATCAACAAAACTTTTCTCTTTCAGTTGATTGATGATTTATTGATCATCATTTGATGAAATCGGGCACCGTCATTTTAAAAAAAAAATAGAGACAAGGACGGACAAATTTTGAGTTGGAATCATAGGCTAATTATCTACGGATTTGAATATATGGATTTTTTAAGTGATGAGGTTTCTATTTTCCATTTTATTGGAAATCTATAGAGAGTTGAGAAAAAAATTTAGGTAGGAGAAGTTTACGTTTCCCAGATTCTAGTGAATGAAATGAAGAAGCTGCTCTGTGTCTTTGCATACATATACAATCAACAATGGTAAGGCAAAACATCAAAGGAAACAAGAAGGACAAGGAGCAAGGAGACAATGGCAGTATGTAGAAAAAAGGAGAAACATAAAGTTGGCTGTTATGTACTTTATACATGTATGTTGATTTTGAATAAATTCCTTACCACACCGTATCACGTCTGATCATGAGCCATGATCGATAGAAAATGAAATATAGCCACGTACAGAATTGGAACATGATTACAAAACAACAATAAAATAAACAAGTTGTTAAATTTTATGTAGTTTCAAAATGTCCACATTTGCCGTAAAATAAGTTGAATGAAATTTGCTTATCTTTCAAATTAAAAATTATGGAAAAATTCTAAAAATTAAATCAAAAATACATCATAAAAATCAAGCGGTTTTTTGGAATATAGATTTGATTACATTTTATAAAATCCAAAATCGAATAGTTAAAACTAATTAAATACTCATGATAAAATTCTAAATCATTATAATTATTACTGTCCAGGCTAAAATAGGTTAGTGCAGTATAATTGATGTATGCATATTAAATTTCTTCTTTGTGTAAAGATTGTTGTATCTTATTGATATTTCGTTCCACTATGAGAATCCGTATTATTAGTTTTCCTTTTCTCTTCCTTCCTCTTTCTTCCTTTTGTTTTCCTTAATTAATCGCCTTACCATTTAGTTTGGGTTGGACATGTGTGGTTAATTGTCATCCTAAACTGTATGGAAAAGTGGGTTGCTACAATGTGGTATCATAGCTGAAGGTTAAGCGAGAACCTTGGCTTTGATGAGGTACTCATTATAGATAGGGTTAGTAACATCCTAGAATGAGTTTAAGTGTATATATTTATGAGCGCATATTTGTTAGTGATATAAAAATATTTTATATTCTGTTGATTAATCTGTTAAGTGGCATATGAATTCTAGTCAATATGAGTAATTAACATTATTGAAAGGGGTATCTAAACACTTGAACTGAGAAATTCGACATAGTATTGTTTTGAAATTGGGTAAATAAAATAATTTTATCATTATTATATTATATATATAAAGGAGTAACTTTTTTGAAATTATTATAGTATATATGGTGTGCTTGGTTGTTAGTGAATGGTAATATTTAAGAAATGGTTTTATATAACCAAAGTGAAACTATATATAAGGCAAATTTATAAATATGATTTGTAAATAAAAAGGATTTAAAAGGTAAGAATTTGAGGAATTTAAATCCCGTTGATTAGAAATTTTATTTTTAAAGGATTTGGAAGAATAATAATAGTATTATCTTGAAAATATTTTGATTAGAAATATTTTAAAAGAATTTAAACGAAATAGAAAGCATTGAACTCATTTTGGTCGTTGGAAGATAATTTCGATGATGATTGCAACATCATTGCCATTCATTTTTGGGTTTCCTAGGAAGGAATTGCTACCATTAGAGTTTTGATTTTAAAATTCAAAAATATGATTTGAAATACCAAGGAATTATTTGTAGTTTTATTTCAAAATAATTTGGAATGAGAATAAGATCTTTAGACTTTGAAAATTTTCATTTGAGCGCTAGCTTTACAAAAATATGAGAAAATAAGCTTTATAACTTAAATTTTTTTAAGAACTAATAAGTTAAAAAAAAGTTTAAATTATTGAATATAAAGGCTAAGAAAAGTAAAAATTGAAATAAAATTTAGTTAAGTTAAATAAAATGAATTTTGGAAAGAATTAATATAAGTTAGGTTAAATGCAATAATTTTTTGGAAACGGAATTGATTTTGATTTGAAATGAATGAATGGACTAATTAAATAAATAAATTGAATATGGTATATACTGTTGTCGATAGAATCGAGTATTGAAACTGAATAATGAATTTACTTAAATGAAATTGAATTTGATTTAAAAATGGATATGGACTTAAGTTGTGAAGTGACAATAAACATAAAAGTGTTGAATAAAATGTTTATAAACTTGAGTATAATTTTATGAACTAATTCATAAATGAATTTGGTATGGAGTGAAATGTTGTTGAACATAAAAATTGATGGAACGGTTTTTAAGTGATATTAGTATTGAAAAGAATATACTAGGTAATAAGTGAATGTGAGCAAAGTAAATATTGACAATTTAAAATATAAAATAACACGATTACGAATTATACAATTGGGATATTATTGGTAAATAAGATGCAGGTACATAAAAAAAAGCTAATTTGATGACTTTTTCCCCTAACTAGAATTTGGTTGCCCAACAAATAGGTACATGTTTATATTGTTGTTTTGTTTGACGGTTTTATGGTTGAACCACTTGGCATTGGTTTTCTTTGGGTAGTTTGGGCTCGTAGTAGTGATTTGTAGTTGTTCCGATTTAGCCACACAAAGGGGACACTGATGAAATTTTCTATAAATTTAAGGCGTTAGAAAGTTTTTGAATTTTTTTTTGAAATTTTTGGTAACTAAAGATTGATTTTGAGTTATAACTTGGAATAGTATTAGTTAGTAACTATGAATGAATTTAAAGAATTAGAAAATGGGAATAACAAAGTTTCGGCGAATTGATGTTGAAAAGTTGAAGGCTTAAAAGAATATGGTGGTCCATTTCACCTAATTGATTTTGAAAAGTGTTGTTGGGATTGGGGCATTGTACTTACTTGCAATTTCAAGGATGAAATTCTTTTGAGGAGGGAAGAATGTAGTGACCCAAAATTTCAGTTGCTTGAATTTGGAATATTCAATCGTTTTTAAATATTGAAAAGTTAATTTTATAAGTTGAACAATTTGAATTTCAAATATAGCGATTTATTTGATAATTAAATCATTGAATTTAATATCTAAAATTGATTAAGTAATTAAATTCCGAATTTAATGTAAATAGAAATAATTTTAAAATTTGATTTAAATTCTATTTAAAATAAGAATGAAGATTGTAAATTTTTTGCTTAGATTTAAAATTTATTTATTTGATTTTAATATTAAATCATTTTAATTAACGTGTAGGAATAGCCTTCTGGGGCACTGTCTGGGATTTCGACGATACCTGTTTCATTGGATCTGTAATAGTGAATTATTGTAAATTAAGGAATTTCATGGTGACCGAACATATCGTTCAGTCGTGCGAGCTCTAAACGATTAGAAACTAATTATAGAATTAATATAATATAGCTAGGTTTGAAAAGCCATCTTCTGTATATGATCGAATCAGGCCTCGAAACCAGTTTCAGTGTGTTCAGAATATGGGTATTTCATATAGAATGCCAGGCAGCACACCTTGTTTAGAGTTCGAGATATTTGAGCACTTAAAACGGATGTATACACACACACACACTCTTATATATATATATATATATATATATATATATATATATATATATATATATATGCGTGTATGTGTTAACCAAACTCAGCCCATACCCTATATTGTTCAGCCATCCTTCCAATGTTGTAAACCATACCGCGTCCCTATAAGATCGTGCCAGTATCGGAGAAAGAAGTTCGACATTTTCAAATTTTAGACTTCACCATTCAATGGCCAATAATGCATGGTGCCATTACAGTCCATATCGAAGCTTGGCGCCGACTAGAGAAATGTCATTGAGGCTGAGGTGAAGACTTTCAACGGTCGGATTGGTTGTTGTTGTAGTTGACAATCAAAATTTTAGTTCGACATCGAATTGGGTTTTCACTCGACGAGGGGGCTAGCTTCGCTAAGGGAAGGCGACCTTGGTTCTTTAGGCCAGCGACGACGAGTGCTAGCTTCGATGAGGTCGCAGTGGGGGCATGTGGTGCCTAGCAACAGCGGCATGGGTTTAAAATTGCGATGTTGCGGTTTTGAGTGTTGCATGCCTGGATGAAGATGAGCATAATTAAGGAAGGGTAATGAACCCTCTAAATGATTGTATTAAGAAAGAAATTTATTTATTTAATTTGTGAAATCTTATAAATCATATAACTTTTTCATATGTGGTTGGGTTTGAACGCGATGAATTGCGTTGCGTTCGTATTGGTGAAATATACATTACGAGAGTGGGTTGGAGATGATTGGAGATCGTTGAATTTAATGCTTGTTAATCCAAAAAATGAATCAACACCCTGGATTGAGTGTGAAAGCATCAATGTACATAATCAGCAGCACAAATCTCAAACAAACTATAAATAAAAGTCAGAATTAAGAAGAGAGATAGAGTTTTTATAGTGGTTCAGCTAACTCTGACCTAAGTTCACTTTAATCAATATTTATTATGATTATACTAGTTTAGTCTCTTTGGATACCAACTAGTTAGTCCTTAGATCTAAGTTACAATGAGTTAGAATAAATCAGAAGTTCAAGGGTTGACTGGAGAATCACCGTAACCCCCTTAATGACCGTTATGAGGAAGAAAAAAGTTGAAGAAGTAAAGGATTTCCAGTAGACTAATGGTAGCTCTCTATCCCCAAAAAGATCCATCTCTAGTTGTAGGTAGGTGAGTATTTATATGGAAGTTCGGTTAGTATTGCGCCATAAGTTCAGGTGTAGAAGAGTCCAGTTCTTATGCCAAGTCATCACCTGAAAATCTCAAATCAATTTGAGTCATTTCTATGGATCGCTAACTATCCATAGGGGATAGATCGCTACTTATCCATAGGCGATGGATCGCTAGCTATACATCAACTTAGCATATTTTTCTACCCGAAGCCTTTACTTAGTGCTAAAAGAGCTCGGAAAATTTGAGGGAAATTCGACCTATCTTAATGGATCGCTAGCTATCCATAGGGGATGGATTGCTAGCTATCTATAGAGGATCGATTGCTAAATCAATCCACTTAGCATATTTTGGAGTGATCTTTGTTTGGTTGTCTTTCTATCTTCTATTTATGTGCCTTGTCCAAATATCAAGTCATTTGGAGTAAGTATGATCGTCCGTCTTCATGGGCATCTGGTCCAAAAGAATCATCCATATCTTGCTCAAATCTTAACAAAATCGAACGAAACTTTTTCGTAACACTCTAGAGGGTGTTAAGGACGCACCATTAAAATTTGAGGTGGTGGACCCTATTCTAGATAGGTTACTAGCGATTCATCTAGGTGGATCGCTAGCGATCTATCAAACCAACTCTAAATGACTTCATTTTTTTAGCCTCCTCCTATGTTTTCCAAATGTTCTCCCAAAATTTTAGGTTAATCTGACTTCATATGAGTTCTGTAGGTCCATTTTAAGTTACCTACACTACTACAAAATAGGCCATTTGCATCGGTTGTTTACCCTCCTTTTGCATCAGTTCAACAACCGATGCATAATGCAACCGATGCAACAGGCTTAACACCTTTGCATCAGTTCTGAAACCGATGCAAAAAAGTCCTTTTTGCTAACAACTGATGCAAAATATCATGGTTGGTTGCTTGAACACAGCCCCCATGTTGCATCGGTTGTAATGAAAACCGATGCAACAAAGGAACTTGTTGCATCAGTTGTTGTTGAAAACTGATGCAAGCTAATCCCTCTATTGCATCAGTTTTTTATAACAACCGATGTAAACTAATCCTTCAGAAACCATTATTACAGTACTCAAATAGACTATATATATATATATATATATATATATATATATATATTCCATTTGCATCACATTTACATTTTATATATTGGTTTTACAAGTTTCTTTGTTTTCTTTTCTTTACATTAAAAAAAATACTACTACAATTCATTCACTTCAGCATCGATCATTCACTGTCATCCACCATATCAAACCACTTCCCTACATTCACCATTCATTTGCCATTCATTTGCAGTCACCATCCACTGCTGCTAACAAAAACCTTCTCAAACACTGCTTACTACTTCAAATTGCCTTCACCACTTCAAATTGCTACAACGCAACCTTGATCAACACTGCTCACAATCTGCTACAGCACTTCCACACTTCAATTCCTTCAACAACAATCACTATATCACAAACCCTCACAACTTTCACTGCCTCCCTATCAACCTCCTCCACCATCTCCAGTTAAATTCAATAGTCCAATACCATCCACCAGAAATTGCCATCTACCATCAATCCAACATACATTCAACCAGCTGCTCCTTCACATCACTACCTATCACCACTACTTACACACATACTCCTTCCACTACCTATCATCATTCAAAAACTTCTCCTCTCTCAACCAATTCCAGTTAAATACCTTCACCACTCAAGCATCACTGTAGGAATAAAACTGCAGCACACTGTTCTTGCCTCATACCTGAACAACATCACTTACTCCATTACCATCATTCCATCACAGCAACTCCTCCACTTCCCGAATTCAACCACCATTCTCTGCTACTGATCACACTAACTTGCTTTCTTCATACAACCCCACCATCTCGCCTTCATTCACTGACACACTTAATAACAGACCATCCACAACTGACACTGCAGTAACCCAAACAAACTGTAGCAACCAACATCTCCTCACCAAAACATCACAGTGCATGTGTAATAAATGTCACTCAAATTAGTAAAAGATGAAGTTTTACCTGAAATTCCCATATCATATCCGAAAATGAGTCCTCCTGTTGCAGCAACAATAGAAGCCAAGACAACATAAAAGGTTATATAGACTATTTAAAACAAGTAGCAGCTTTTATTGCTATATGAAACAAGTAGTAGCTTTTATTTTCATTACATTTGCATTCTTTTGTTTAATCTTTGCAGAATTTAGAAGAAATTTTTTCTCAAAAAATGATCAACATAAAGGCATAGTCAAAAAACCTACTTACAAGTTAATCGAATTTGGAATTGGTTATCAACTGAAACAACTCCTGCCATTATATATAAACACTAGTATGAAGCCCGTGCCGATGGCATGGGTTCAAACATAATAACGTATTTATTTAATATTTTGGCAGATCTTCAAGCATAATAAAACGAAATTATATTCCTTTGTTTGCAAAGTAGAAGATAATGATGAACTGAGATTTAATATTTCTTTATAACAGAAGCATGTTCATTTTACTTACTAAATGTTGTAGGTTCAGCCATTTATAGTGGTGCTTGAATGCTTCAGTTGAGATCTCCATTCTTACATAATCATCCTTTGACCTTTGGCATTGACCAATTATTCTGAAGTCCTTTTAATTTCGAAAGCAAAACTAAGCAATCGTTTCTATATGACATGTCGTGATTGTGGGCATTTTGCAAGTTCTTAACATAAACAGCTTCCCTGCGAGAAAAAGTATGGTAATCGGAGAATAATTATCTAATTAATTACTTTAATAAATAAATATTAGCAACTAATCATGCACATATATCTGTTAAAACTATTCGTATATTTTACATCAATCATATGTTAGTTATTGTAAAGAAACATGCATGATTAGCTTCAATATCAAATCAAATTATATAATGTCGGAGATATTCAAGGTTGAACGAAGTTAAAAAGAGGAGAATTATAGAGAATAGTAAATCAATCAGATGTTAAAGAAAGAGTATTAGCTATATAAATCTGACCCCATCGTATTTATTAATTTAAAAGCTTTCTTAAATTCTAGTAAATACTTATATCGAATAGTAAATACTTTAATATCAAGTTTGATAAAATAATTTCAGAATTTCAAGTTATAGTAAATAGCACATGTGGCTATGCAAGTAAATTTGTACCATGTCAAAAATTAGAAATTCATATAATTAGCAGTCACCTGGACCACATGGTTAGGTGAAAGAAGTGGAAATAGCCTTTGGCACATTGATAGCCTGAAATATGCTATAAAGGTTGATGGTGTGAATACATGATTGAATTAACAGAAAATAATTTTGATCCCTGTTAACATATCATATCTCAACAAACAACTTAAATAAGAAACTTAAATATTTAAATTAAAAATGGTAGCATTGAAGCATTTTGTTGTGATCTGTCGGATCCTTCGCTGTTATTCTTTTCTCCTTTAGTTATATAGTTTGAGTAAAATATGGAAATATTAGATTAATTTGGGAAAAAAATCAGGTAAAAAAATTGTTCACAACAAAACCAAATGTTGTGCCTAAAGTCAGCTAACTTTAGTTACCTGCCATCGAACTTTCAAATATTAAAAAAAAACCTTCAATGATATCAATAAACTTGGAAATTAAAGAAGAATAAACTACATTTATACCTAAATGTGAAAATTTATTTTATATGTCAATCCAATAACAGAAAAAAAAAAATCAATATATCACAACAATGTTTAAAAAATTGAAACTTAAGATAAATCTGTAAACTTATTCACATGAGACATTTGTGATGCACACACTGTATATAAAAGAACAAAAATTGATCAAAACAACTAAAATCAAATTAACATCAAAATATTTCAACTCAAGAAGCAGTAATGGAAATTTAGGTAGCATGAAATCAAATTTATCATAGCATTTTATAATATGCTAAAAAGCTAGTCAATCGTGAAATTATATTTGGTGGAAATGATTTTAACGATGCATTTTATATTATTAAAGATGAATAAGAGTTAGACATATATTATTAAAGATGAATAAGAGTTAGACAATCATGAATCAAATTATGTTTAGCACTACTTTAAAAATGGAGTTTAATTTATGATAATTGAACTGTGCAAGACATGGACTAAATAATGTCTAAGTGGATTATGTAGCTAAATAGGAAATGAAAGTTTTTCCTTTCCTTTTTTTTCAGTTCTTATTTTGAAAATTTAATTAATATAAAGAGGAAAATAGCCAAATATAGAGAGAAGTTGTGCGGGCTATATTCAGAAAACTCATTAACCGCGAAGAGAAGCTTCTTGTATCAAAATTATACAGGTCAACATTAGAAAAGCAGTAAGAAGTCTTGGGGTTATTATCATTGAGATGATTAAAATCGATGTCGGAGAGAATCTAGTAAGGAAGATTGTGAGGTAATTAGTTAATGCCAATATGCTAGGAAGAAATAGTGGGATAACTTTCTTAGCAAAGTGCGAAAAGAAGCACCGTGGGTCAAAATCAATAAGATTTACCTGGAACTGAAAGAATTTTTTTTTAAGGTTACTGTTTGACCTCTTCAACCTAACATCATCTGTGAAGAGAAGCTTCCAAGGTTATACTGTCAAATTTAACCTTGAGTCATAACCAAGTCAGATAATTTACTTGGAAGTAAACATGAGAAACATTTTTGGCCATTTAGCAAAGTGCAACTTATTTGTTGAAAAGCCATCAGAACTACTCTCGTTCATTTGGTGAATAACTTATGATGGGAAGCTGGGTCGCTTAGCTGTCTTGATCATGACATTGATGCCTGAATGAATGGATCAACAAAACTAATGCCTGACTAACTATCAACATATACATATCCACTGCCATTCGTAATTTAGTCATTTGGACATTTTGTAATGCAAAAACAAGGACAATACAAGTATTTAACTATTGTAGCATTGGTGTAAATTATGTGGTTTGAATGTGTGTACAACGGTGATGCTTAGCAAAATTATATATTAGTAAAGTGTAAATATATAGTCTATGTGAGAATCCTTCATTTCGCCAAATTTTATCCGCATAAATCATTATTGTACTGAAACAAAAAAAAACATTCAAACATAACAAATATGCCCAAAATGTAATAATAAACTGCAATAAAAATTTCGTAATAAGATACAATAAAACATATCCAAACAAAGATAATTCATTTGATGATCACTCCAAATTAAAACGATATCAAAGCTGCAACATGATGATCATATAACATAAGTATTATTCAGCTATAAACAGTAATATCACAAGTTGATGTCCTAAACATGCGAACAAAAATAAATTTGCAAGATAGCACAACAAACCACTTTTTTGTTACCAATCAACTACAGATCGTCTTAACACTAACCCACAGCTTTAGCCTATTCGTAAAGAGTTGTCCAGGGATTATTGTAAAATACTAAAAACACAAACCAAACAAAAAGTATGTCACGGTATATACAAAGCAATTTTTCCCTTGAAATACTCATCACATCCTCATAACTAAGTCGCAGCCAACACAGTATACAACAGAGAAACCATTACATGCCAATATGTATCTAACTATGTAAGTCATAGTTATTAGAATTTGACTGAAAAATGCAGGCGAACATAAAGTCTAAATGCTAGAAAAGATGTAAGCTGCTGAAACTTAATGCCTAAACAACTAAGGATATTACGTACATGCAAGGCAATGCAAGGATGAATGGTAAGCTAGTTTTAGTTAAGACTGGCTAGTCCAAAGTGTGAGCTAAAAGAGTAATATAGAAGTGCTAACCTGAATATGTGCTTGGTTGAAGAACTTACTGAAATATGCAGGCGATCACTGAAACATGTATGTGCTAGTAAAGACTTATGTAAATTGAATTCAGCATAAGGCCTAAATGCAAGAAAAAATATAAGCTGCTGAAACTTAAATCCTGAATGCCTGAAAGAATGAATCAACAAAATTAATGCCTGACTAAGGATAGTACACTAACCGAAGACAATCATTTAGTAAAAAAGGCAAATGATGATTCTAAAAAGCCACCAGAGCTAGGAAACTTAATATGACAGTTTGATGCAAATATGCAAAACTTATAACAATCTCAACAAAGCAGTGATGCTTGTAGATGATAACAAACAAACGTCTTTATTACTTAATGGAAACAACAACATGAAATCATACAACAAAATTAAATAAATCATAGAAATATTTTATCAATGGTAATGTTAAGTAGGTAAGACAATGGTACCTGTATCCTGAAATCTTGTATCTTAATGTAAGTGGCAATGAAAGCATGACTGCTTTGTGTTAATTTTGACAGATAAATCAGAGCAACGCTCCGCTAAACTCCATTCCAACGATTCCGTCGAGCTTCCCTTTCAATTCTCTACCTGACCATACAAATATCGTCGAGCTCGTCACCTCCAGTAGAAACATGACCGTATCCCCCCTCCACGTATTACTGTAGGAACGCAATTATCTACAGGGCACCGAGCTTCACCCAATCTCGATCATAGATGCTAATTTCTTCGCTGAACTCGAATCCGTCCTCCATTATCACCAATTCTCCCTCAAATTGATGCAAACCGAAGCCCTAGTTCGAAGTCCCCACTGTCGAAGCCCAGACAAGCAACGCCCCCATAAAAATGCATATGAAAATGAAGCTATCCGCGAATGAAAGATTTTAAGGCTTGTGGCCGAGTTTAAATAATGGAAAGGGGAAAAAATAAATTTTCTGGCACCGAGATTCTGAGGAGGAGAAGAATTTTTCTTTTCTGTGTGGGTTACTGAGGATGGTGCAGTACATTTGTCCAAAGTAACAACGTAGGAGCCAATTTTCATTATTTCCCACCTAAATTTCATATCTTTGCCATCAACATGTAGTTGCATCGGTTGACTTTAAGACCGATGCGACTAAAACTATTTGCATCGACGTATTTGCATCGGTTGTTGGTAACAACTGATGCAAATTTGATTTTTTATTACCTATTGCTTTCCATGTACTAATTGCATCGGTTATTAAGATAGAACTGATGCAAATAGTTCTATTTGCATCAGTTTTTACTTCAACCGATGCAAATGAGGCGAAGCAATATGCAGTTTTTGTACTAGTGCTAATTTTGGCCAAACATCTTAAATCAAAAGAGTCTTCACTCCTCGAGCTAGATTGTTTGGCATGCTATGAAATTTGACAAGTGTGCTTAGAAATGATAATGAATCATGATGCAAGAGGTTTGGAGGGTCCATGAGGAAGTCTTGTCGATCACTAGCGATCAATAGGTGATGGCTAGCGATCCATCACCTTAGCTTATTTTGGCATCTTTTTTCTTGGGTCTTTCTCTTCTTCTTTTTCTGGTCCTTTTGATTGATTCTTGAGTTGTTCTAGTATAGTCTGAATATTCTAATTCTTATTCAATTTTGATGGGTTAAAAACCCAATTAACACTTGCCCCTCAAAGTACGCATTTTGAATGAAAGGTGTGCCTTGTTTAAGAACAAGTTCATGTCTTCGGTCTTCGATAATTAAGCTTTTTAGTTACTTTATCCTTGGTGCATCATCCATTTCCTTCGGATTATCTTGCCAATCACAAGTGTTCCAAACCAATTACATCCTAAGATTTTAGACTCTAGCTAAGTGTAATCTATATATCACAATCATTCTGATTTCATTCGGAGTTATTACATCGCATATCTCTAATTAGACCACATACTTCCAATTACATTGCATATTTCCAATAACATCACATATCTCTATTTACATCACATATCTCCTCCCATGTTCATTCAGGATTTACATCACTGTCAGTTTCTTCTTCACATCAAAATCACATCATATATCTAAATCACAACTTATATAAAATATCATGTGTTCATCTAAGATTTATTAGCTTTATTATGTTTTTAGGACATTCAAATCCTTTTATTAAATTAAATTTGTTTTAAGGCTCGAGCTTTACTGATCGTTTAAGTTTAATGTGTGATCTTTGGATCATTTAATGTTTTAAGTTAAGGGGATGATCTCTCCGGATCATTTGTTTGTTATGTTAAGGGAACGATCTCTCTGAATCGTTTGTTTATTAAGTTAAGAGGGATTAAGTAATCCCATCCGCTCACTCTCCGGTGAGGGGACTTACTTATTGCACTCCGGTCTCGTCTCTCTGGTCTGGACTCTAAGGCGATTAATATTGTACAAGTCCATCCTCTCACTCTTTGGCAAGGGGACTTACACCTTGCACTCCGGTCCCATGACGGGACTCTAAGGCGATCAACATCAGTCATTATAACCAATGAGGATTCTTTAATATTCAAATATTCAAATCAAAACAAACAATCCGAAATGAAATAAGCAGAAATCAAAACATGTGGAAATCCTAAATATTTACCTTGGAGATCAGACTCCAAGTATGCCTAGATACCAGTCTAGGTCATATAAATGTGTAAGCAATCCGAGCTCATTATTATCCTAAATAGTTATCTTAGACATCCGACTATGAGCGTTTTTAGGGACCGTTTAGGATCTCATACACATGTAAGCGGTCTGAGTTATTATTGTCTAAATACCAAAAGAAAAATGCGGAAAAAATAAACGAAAAAGCAAGGCATAGAAGCTAGATCAGATTGCCATCTACCAAATCATGGGATAATTTGTCTTGGCTCAAATCCCTGGACGTTTCTTGATGCATTTGCCGTGGATGGTGGTTGTTCTTGATATTCTACAACTGTTTTGTCTCTCATGTACCATGGCAGCTGGTTGTTCCAAACCAGTTCTTCTATCAGATCATGAAAGTGTCGTCACTCATTCGTTTCTTGCCAATTTAACTCACGAAAGATGTAAAACTTTCCAAATGTTTTCTCCCGATCAGTGGGTTCTCTCCTAAGTAGCCTCCGGTAGAGGTTCTACCCCTTGATATCTAAGTTTATCCTCTCCGAGGTTTTAGTCAAGTCAGTATATAAAGAGAACCTCGGCTCCTTCCTTCTTCATTTTGGCTCCCCGAATTATCATTGGTTTTCCTTTTCTATTTGTCTTTTCAAATCCCACTTTGAATAGTCCCCTATCCTCCATGGCACTTATTTCAGCATCCACATCCTCATCTTTGTCTTCAGCGTCTTCTTGATGCAAATATCTCTCAGCTTTTTGTAGTAGAATTCTGCAAGATCCTTCGATGGATCCCTTTTCGATGCAGCTTTGAAATCAGTATTACTCGCGACCCCAGATACTACTACCGTTAGGATAAATGATGGATCCAACTTGTCAAACTATGAAGGCTCGAATTTCCGTACCCTTTGAGCTGACAATAAACCACACATGTCTAGCTCAAATTTCACAAATAAACGAATCTTTAAGGGTGAAGAAGAAAATAAAGACAGAACTGAATCTCACATGACTGGAATGATATATAACATTGAACAAATATCTTTACAGCGGAAAACTTATGAAATACATATATCAAAGTCTAACCTAAATTCATCTTGGATGGTTATAAACATCTATCCTTACAACTGCTAACAAAAACAAACAACTACGTAAAGTGGATAATAGAATATGACCATACATAGATGAATATCTTTAGCTTTCCTCTAAAAACTCCAACCGTCTTCACTAAACTTGAAACAACTTGGATCGGACCTGAGTATTGAAAATACCCGGATCAGGCTTGATAAACCAGCGTAAGAAACTTAAAATATAAATGACAGTGTCATATATTAGCCTTGGAGTAAAATCCTTTGAAAAGAAATAGTATCTCATAAGACCACGTCCACACATAAACACGGACGGGTTTTCACCTTATGATAACTAAATCGCTTTTATATCAAAACATTTGATACTATTTCTAATGACATATATTTGAAAACATTTGCAAATAAACTTAATAATCATAGCCGAAATTGTTACCATTATTAAATTCCAGAGACTAGGCAATACAAACAAATCTGAAGGCACTTATTAGAGCATGGATTCCATACAAATGATAAGGTAGGGGACTACCTTCCAACGGTACACCTCTAGAGGGATGCACCTAGGGTCGAGATCCTCGACGCCTAAACCAACACAAGATCGGACTACCCCTCACGCTGGATAGTACCGAACAAGTCATCACCCCGGTCATTACCGACCTTTAATGGGTACCCGATTCATACATTCAGCACATACTTAGACAACGTGTAGAGTAAATCTATAAGGATGATGACATCTCCTAATTAGGAGTGACCTACTTAGCCTTGCTGCTTCTACCCTATTTATGTCATTTCCTGATGATGTGGCCTTAAGTAAACGATTGCCCTTTTCACATAGCACATTTTCTTTGAATTCCACATTTAAATTTCCGTTGACTACTAATTGCCTTCCACAAAAATACAATCCTTGAGCTCGTACGTCTCAAGGAGCATGTTAAGCTAAGAGAAATTGCCTTTCCTTTCACCACAGATGTATGTTTGTAAAAAAAATGTACCTAACCTCAGAAAATGGACTGTCAAACATCCGTCCATACAAGTTCGTTCTGGGACTTTAATGAAACCGAAGGTGCTTTTCTTGGCCATTACTAGGCGACAAGTCCTTGTGGTTTTGAGGTTTTTCATAACAAAGAGACAACTGCTACAAAAAGTAAATCAGGATTTTATCCCCAATTAGTCAGCAAGTAGTCCCTCGTTATTATTCTTCTCAATATCTCCGTCTTCAAATATCTTCAACTTTGAACGCGTAAATTGGTTCATTGTGCTTTTCAGATAGGAATCACCCAAATACGACCCCGGTTCCTTCGAAGCCAATCATTGCTTTAAAAGATGTTAAGTTCACATGTGGATATCAATCATCAATCAATTACTTCATCTTTTATTTAAATCAAATATCTTTTTTAGATAAATTCTCTTAAATTTAGTCCATTTCCTTTCCAAGAGTGTATGAAATCATTTAGCCTTATTTGTTGAATCATTTGATTTATCTAAACCTTTCTTAAATCCTGGAATAATTCTAAATCAATTTCTCTTTTTACTTAGGAAAACCTTTTCCAAATCATTCATTAAATCTAAACAAAGATTTCTTATATTCAAGCTATAACTTTTAACTTAAGGAAAATATTCCCAAATCATTCATTGAATCTAAATTGAAGATTTCTTTTATTCAAGTACTTTTAACTTAGGGATAATATTCCTAAATCATTCATTAAATCTAAATCAAAGATTTCTTTCTTAATTTCAAATCATATTCTTGCAAATCGAAGATTTTCATAACACAGCACTACCGCTACCTTAAATATGGTAAATTTCACCTCCATGGCCTAGTGGCAAGTGATCCTAAATCATGAAGACCTTTTCTTTTATCTTGGAAAAACTGTATATATGATCTTTTAGAGCATCCGGGCTTTCCTTTCGATCTGTTCCACCCCTCGCCTAAAAGATAAAATGAAGGCCATGTAAATTCAGGCAAATGATTGCTCCATTCCTAACCGTAGTTACAAACCGTGTTTTACCATTTAGCTTTCACAAGCGGGACAAATGTACTAGTCGTTTCCGCATACTCAATTTGTTATTATATTCTTCAATTATTGTTTAAGTGTTATAAACAATTCTTTTTAACCATTTATTCAAACTCTTATTAAAACTTCCAAATCATCTTTAAATAACTTAATTATTCTTTTAAAATCATTCACAACAGATTTAGAAAAGAACTGTTAAGTTTAAAACTACATTTCAAAAGTAATTAAAAACTGTTGTGAAAAGCGTTGCGAAAAGTGTTGCAATTATATTTTAAAAGCTATATTCTTCAAAATGACTTTTATATCATTTAGAAATCTATCTTTCAACTTCAATCTCCTTTAATACCTTTTAAAAGATTTCTAGGATTTGTTTCACATTTTTAAAACATTTAAAATATTAATTTTAAACTTTGGTCACTTTGCTACAAAAACGCGATTTTTCGGAAAAGTTGTTTAGACATATTTCAAAATATACAAGATGAAATCTTTATTTTCTTTCTTTATTTCTTTAAACATATTTGTTTATAAAATATTTCTAACTCGTTTTAAGACAATTTCCAAAAGGTTTAAGTATTCCATATATACCATTTCATTTTCAAAAGGAAAGTGATTTTCTTTGTGCTTATCGACATGTATTAACGTGACTTGGTAAAACAATTTAACAATCATATCAAAAAATCAATACTCGATGATCAAATCATATATAAGAATCCATAGCAATCATAACACATCATCAAACATGTATATATAAATAGAAATGTTAAATAGAGTTTTCTCACCATAAACCAAAGCGATTAATTTCCTACCAACATTCTAATCAACCAACACTTCACTAACTACTTCCTACTCCATTTAAACCCTAGCATGCAACACCTTATCCCTCCCAATAGCCTAACCAAGGTTTGAGATGGAGGCTGGCCGAGAGTAAAGAGAAGATGTCTTGGAGCTTTGACTTGAATTTCCAAAATTTTGATCAAAAAAATAGGTTATCTTGTATCTGATTTTAGGACCCCTAAATATAAAAATTTAGAAAAGTTTTTTTAACTATAAAGTTTTTGAAAATTATTTTCTCTTCAATTTAAAAAAAGTCATTTGAATCCATGTTGTTTTGAGGGAGATTTGATAGAATGAAGAAGAGGTATTGTCGGATTGACAAAAATGAAGCCCGAAAATGACTTCAAAGAATTAAGTTTCAGGTATAGCAACCTCAAAACCGGAAAAGGTAAAAAAAAACATAGAAGTTGTAGAGAATGGAATTTTATATGGTTTTAAAAAAATGAATTTATTAATTTGGATCTGTTATGAATATGTTATGACCAAAATAAAATGGACTATTCTCTGGCTTAAAAACTAGGCCAGAGAATGCACTGGGAAGAAGTGGATTTTTGACATGGTTAAGTTTATAATAAGTCAAAGTTGTCAACATGAAATTTATAGTCACTTTTAAAAGTACATGATCTGAAAAATGAATTTTATATTTTGGTTTTGTTTTAAGAAGTTATGGCCGAGAGAAGAAGATGTAAAATATGGAGAAAAGAGGAGTTTGATTTGAAGAGAATGAACGTTGATTTCTTTTGAAAATTTTGTATATATTTTGACATTATTTCTTTCTAATTTTTTCTATGGCTTGGAAGCCATTAAAGAAGTGAGTAAGAAGGTAAATAAGCTTGAGAAAATAAAATTAAGAAATGTGAATGAAAGTGAAGAAGGAGGTGGGTATTTATTGAAAAAGTAGGAAGCAGTAAATTTACCAAAATAACCTCTTGCCAAATTACTAAACAACATTATTTCAACCTAAAACAATATACACTTTTTCAATACTTAACATCATCCTTTCACTTTTTACTTTATATCTTAGTTACTTAAAGATTAAGTAAAGAAAAGTAATTATTTTGTTGGATTTTGATGTGATGGATTTGATGTTTACTTTTGACTTTTCTTAAACTTACTTACTTTTCTTAATGATGTTCTAGACGTTTTCAAATCTTATTTACTAAATGTAAACAAAATTAGCATTAAAATGTATACATTTATATGGTTCAAACATGTTATCCAAGGTGCAACGACGTTGCGACAAATTATTTTGAACAAAACGTTGATTTTCGAAAAATGTTTTATAGTCACATTTTGACGTTTCTGTTAAACTATTTATCTATATAAACCAAACTTCAAAATAAATTTATTATTATATTTAAATAATTAAAACAAGTATATTTGGATTATAAAATAATATAAAATAATATTCAAATCTATTTGTAAAAATATGACATCGATTTATCGATATGAGACGAAATTTGCCAACTTTTATAGAACAGGTTTTATATATGTATCAAACCATTATAAATTAAATTACTATTATTATCAAATGAGTTTGATATCAATTATATAAATATATATATAAAAGGAATTATTTACCCTTTAAACAAATTTCTCGAATATTATCCTACTTTATCGGAATTCGACTTTTGTCAATTTTAAAATGGAAATCCAAAATCTTTATTCAATATCAAAAATAAGTTTACCATTCGTCTTATTTATCATATAAAATACGATTGTTTAAGTTTGAAAATTCTACATTTGAATATTTAAAATAATTAAATATCTCATATGCAAAGTGTTAAAATTACAGGTCGTTACACAACCGCAGCTGCCGCTATATTGAATCTTGGTAAATAAATTCTTAATGACTCTCTAGGCTTTTTTACATTTGAGAGCGTAATTACATTCTTCGGTTGTGAGACATGAACTCTAACTGTCTCAAGAACTTGCTCATCAAGTCGGTCCATGTGCTTATGGACCTAGTTTCCAATTGTTTGAACCATATTACAGCAAAATCCATTAAGTATAATAGGAATCACCCAACACCTCCACATGTTGGATGTATCTCATCATATGAATCATGGGATCTGTCTACCCATCGTACATTTCCAATGCTTGAAGCTTGAAATCTAGAGGATTTCTCGTATTTCAAATATTAGCAGTAAACGGATTCTTGTTCACGTCTTCTAAACCTTGATATAGGGATCATTTTCTAATGAACCTTCGTACCAATTCAGTAATTCTATTCTCACCATCCAATAAGGGTCTCCATCTTAAAGCAATATTTTGAACCCTGTTCTGGTTGGGGTATCCCAAGATGCATGCTTCCGGCCGCATACCTGTGTTCTAGTTCATAACTCTACCTTCATTCAGACCTACATTCCTTCAAGGAAGAACAAGTACATATTCTTATGTCTATTGCATCCTAGTATTTGGATTAGCTCCAGTATCACCAGTTCCTAGTGTTCCAACAATAACTCCAGCATTGGGATTGATTCACATGTTGATTCACTGTTGTTCAATGAAGTTTGATTCCTATTCCTGGCAGATCTAGCCATCCCTTGCTGCTCCATCCTCTGGAAGAAGTCGTCCATCATCTCATGTTGTCTAGCCAATATTCCATCTTGCATCTCTTTTATCATCTTTTCCATCTCCTCTCTAGTCATATGGTTAGGTTGATCAAAATTTAAGGACACCTCATGGCTGCCCCCAGACTTCAATTGACTAGCTACAGCTCTAGATCTAGTATTAGGTTCTAAATATTAGATTCAAATCTTTAAATCTCATTCAAGGTTCTCAGTGAAAGCATTGAAATGTTAACCCAAAAAATGGATCAATGCTCTGGCTTGAGTGTGAAAGCACTGGTGTGGATAATTAGCAGAAGAA
Source organism: Allium cepa (assembly GCA_030765085.1). Taxonomy (NCBI): domain Eukaryota; kingdom Viridiplantae; phylum Streptophyta; class Magnoliopsida; order Asparagales; family Amaryllidaceae; genus Allium; species Allium cepa. Next base: position 633,425,635 of record CM060941.1, read on the forward strand.
ATTTCAGATAAACAAAAAACAAAGAGAAGAAGTAAGAAAAGAGACACATAATTTTTATAGTGATTCGGCTAACTGGAGTCTAAATCCACTTTAATCAATCTTTATTATTATTATTATACTAGTTGAATCTCTTTGGATATCAACTAAATAGTCCTTAAATCTAAGTTACGATGAGTTAGACTAAGTCACAAGTTCAAGGGTTGATTGGAGAATCGCAGTAACCCCCTTGATGACTATTGCAAGGGAGAAGAAAGTTGAAGAAGTGAAGGAACTCTAGTAGAGTATTGGCAGCTCTATATCCTTAAGAAGATCCATCTCTAGTTACAGGTATGTGAGTATTTACAGGGAAGTTAAGTGAGTATTGGACCAAAAGTCTAGGTTCAGAAGAGTTTAGTTGTTATACCAAGTCATCACCAAAAATCTCAAATCAAGCTGAGTCATTTCTATGAATCACTAATTATCCATAGAGGATGGATCGCTGCTATCCATAGGGGATGAATCATTAGCTATCCATCAACTTAGCATATTTTTCTACGAGAAGCCTTTGCTTAGTGCTACGAAGGAGCTTTGAAAGTTTGAGGACGATCCGACCTATCTTGATGGATCGCTAGCTATCTATAGGGGATAGATTTTTCTAGCTATCTGTCCACTTAGCATATTTTTGAATGATCTTTGTTTGGTCGTCTTCCTACCTTCTATTTAAGAGGCTTATCCAAATATCATGTCGTTTGGAATTAGTTTGATCATCCATCTTCAAGGGTCATCTGGTCAAGAAGAATCATCCATATCTTGCTCAAATCTTAATGAAATCGATCAAAACATTGCTGGAACACTTTAGAGGGTGTTAGGAACCCACCATAAAAATTGGAGGTGGTGGGACCTACCCTAAATGGGTCGCTAGCGGTTCATCTAGATGGATCACTAGCGTTTCATCCAGATGGATCGCTGTGATCCATCTAGCGATCCATCAAATCAACTCTAAATGACTTCATTTTTTGTGAGCCTTCTCCTATGTTTTCTAAATGTTCTCCCATAATTTCAAGTTAATCCAACTTCGTATGAGTTCTGTAGGTCCACTTTAAGTTAGCAACTTCTGGCCAAATAGCTTGAATCCGATAAGTCTTTATTTCTCAAGCTAGATTGTTTGGCATGCTATGAAACTTGGCAAGCGTGCTTAGAGTTGATAATGAATCATGATGCAAGAGGTTTGTAGGGTCCATGAGCAAGCCTTATGGAATGTTAGTGATCGATATGTGATGGTTAACTAGCGATCCATCACCTTAGCTTAATTTGACATCTTTCCTCTTAGGTCATTCTCTTATTCTTTTTCTAGTCCTTTTGGTTGATTCCTGAGTTATTCTAACATAGTCTAAATGTTCAAATTATTACTGAATTTTGGTGGATTAAAAATCCAGTTAACAACGCTGTATTCGAACGTCAACGAAACCAAAATGCCTAGGTGACAATTGAAAAGAAAATTGTGAGTTAATCTCACCTTTTTGGCTAACTAATAATATTACATAGTTGATAAAAATTGTTGATTGGATGTTTAGATGATTTACTATTTTTATCAATTGGTTTGGATTTATTTTCGCCCCTGGAGTGGATGATCCATATTGCATAATTATATAAATTTCTGATGCAGGGGGACATGTTGGATGAACCCCTGCTATTGTTAATATATTCCAATAAAATTCCTATTATATGATTTTTGAATATGAAACCTGGTTGTGGACACCATGGTTTATGACATTGTTATATGTTCAATGCTTAAACCCTATAGTGATAGAAAAACAATATCGATATTGGTTAAGTATTTGGTAGCTATTGGCTTTGCATCGGTACTTTAAAAACATTATAAATTGCCATTTGAACTGGAATTGGTATTTAAGATAGGAAATGATTTTAAATATGATATTGGATTCCAAAAATATTTTGTTGTAAAAGATTTAATTTCTATTTTATTCCAACTTGTTTATCTATCGGTATTAAAGTTATTTATTTATAGTTAATATTGTTTTAAAGTTATTTATAATTAATATTATTTAAGTTAATTATTTATATTTAATGCTGTTCTAAATATATTTATTAATATTTTACTATTTTCAAAAGTTAATTATTCAAATAATCAATATGGTATGAAATTAATAATAATTTGAAAGTTAATTATTATTATTTATAGTTATGATAAAGATTAATTATTATTATTTAATAATGTTTTAAAATAATTAAATATTACATTTTAAGATGTTTTTAAGTTAATGACCATTATTATTTATAACGTTTATCTCTATTACTAATAAAGAGAATTCAGTCCACAGAAATCCACGTTGTCTTTTTGAAATACCAAAAATACCCTTTTTCGTTTTCAGTTTGTTTATCTCATGTAATAAAAGAAAGTGCAAAACTGATATCCTGAGCATCGATCGGCTCTACTGTTTCAGTTGAAGTTTCATCTTTAACTTTAGCTAGGGGAGAAATGAAATGGCGAAGAAATAAATATTGATATTAGGAAAAGTAAACTAATATTCTATAATATCCCATATAGCAATGATCACCTAATGCATAGAAATATAAAAGATTGAAATTCCCAACATGAAGTTTACAGTCAAAGATGACCAAATAACGCGGCTGAAGCAAAGCCAGTGAAATAGTGGCAACAGTTGATGAATATTTCTTCAAAATTGTATATGTATATATTATTTTTATTAATTTTCTATGAAGAAATGGTATCCATTAAGTATGTATCAGGTTCTAAACTTAAAAATATAACAATATTTCACTTGCATATTTGAAAAAGAAAGGTGAGAGTATGCCCTGTGCTGCATTGTTTTGTATGAGTAGCATTGTAGCCTTTGAGTGCCCTTGCAGTATGTCAAAGCTGTCGAGACATGTTCTTCATTGTATATGTGTATTACATACTTCAATGTGTGCATGTGTAAGGATCCACTACACCCCTATAGTTTTCAAAGCTACACAATTTGGAATAAAAATGAAATCTTAGGGATATTCAATCTACAATATGAACAACATATAAACAAAATTTGGTTCATTTCGAAACTCCTAGCATGTTCAAAATGTAGCGTCAATTATCAGGCATTGGAACTTTCAACCGTTGCTTTCAAATATTATTTTGAGCAAATTAGGATTATTCAAATTAACTAAAATTTTGTATAGCAATCCTGGTTTTGATGATTATTTGTAAATATTAAATTATAACGATGGTTGTAATTTAATATTGTGAAATAAAATAATTGGAGATTCAGATTGTTTATTTTACATAAACAATGAAATTTAGAAATAAAATGTGGAAATAAATTTTTAAAACTTTATTTTTGGTGTATGTGAGAAATATGAGTAAGATACGATTTTTATTTAGTGAAAGTGCAATAATTCTAGTAATTATTACCAAATGCTACTTTTAATGATTTTTAAATGGATTATTTGATTTTAAATGTGTTTGTTATAAATAAAAAGGTGAAATTTGATGTAAAAATAAGTTTTGGTAATAAAAATGATGTTATTGCATTTTATTATGCAAGAAAATAAATTTTTGTATAATTTTTGAAGTTAAAAAGAACATTTTTTGTAAATATTTGAGTAAATTAGTTATTTATTTAAAATAAGATTTTTGATAATAAAAATATGTTTATAACTAAAATTATCTTTTCTTAGATGTAAAATGTTTTATTAAACAAGTAAATATGTTGTATAAATTTATTGTGCTGAAATTTATGTAAATATGTTGTTTGATTTAATTACATAGTGTATATGTGTATATTTGTTTTAAGTGATAAAATTGATTTACTTAGGCTAATTAAATCCTTTGTTTGGGCCAAAGCCCATTAATTAGCACAAACAGAACTACAGAAGTGAGAAAAACTTCTTTCCTTCTTCTTGTACGTTCTTTTCTTCTTTTATAGTAAATAAAAAATAAAAAAGAGAAAACTTTACTCTTCTTCAAATCTAAAGACAAATCTTTTTTCTCCTTCAAATATTTTATTGTTTTAATCAAATTAAAGAGATTTTCAACAATTAATCACTTCCCAAAGCTAAATCATTTCATCAAAATCTAAATTTGCGTTATGAGTTGTCTATAATTGTAGTGTTTCCTCTTGCGTGTGTCTATATTGAGTTTTTACAGGTATTTGAAGCCATTTCTTGCTCCAAGCTCTCACCTTTCAGTAGTAAATCCAAGTTTGCTTTCCAAAATCAAAAGGTGAGTAATAATCTCATAAATGCTAGCTCAAATAAAGCTGAATTGCAAGCTAAAAATGTAAAAAAATCGTTTACTGTAAATGAAATTTGTGTTATTTGATATTACAGTAAAAACTGTTCTGAATAGCTACTTTGCATGACCATATCTTCTTATTCCTAAGTTGGAATTTGCTGATTTTTTTAATTTGAACATTGAAGTTTTCTACTATGTGCATACCAATTTTCAATTCAAAATAAGGTCATTTGGTCCTCTATTTCACGCCTATAAGTTGAACCCGAGATGGTTTTCAGGCCTGTACGCATTTCTATTTTCTGAGCTGCTGCAAACATGGCCTAAGTCCATGTTTGAGATAGCGTATCTCTTTCATTTCTTGTCGGAATTCATCGATTCTTTTTTATTTCAAAATTAATTTTTTCTACTATGTGCATACCTATTTTCAGTTCAACCTGAGGTTATTTGTTTCTCTGTTTCATGCCCGTAAGTTTAAACCAAGATGGCTTTCAGGCCTGGTCACATTTTTGATTTCTTAGCTACTGCAAACATGGCCTGAGTCCATGTTTGATATAGCGTATCTTTTTCATTACCTGTCGGAATTCACCGATTCTTCTTTTGTTTGAAATTAAAAGTTTTCTACTATGAACATACCAATTTTTAGTTCAACCTAAGGTCATTTGGTCTTCTGCTTCGTGCCTACAAATTGAACTCAAGATGGTTTTCAGGCTTGGGCATATTTTCGTTTTCTGAGCTGCTGCAAACATGGCCTGAGTTCATGTTTAAGACAGCGTATCTTTTTCATTAACTGTCGGAATTCATTGATCTTTTTTATCTAAAAGTCAAAGTTTTCTACTATATGCATACCAATTTTTAGTTCAATCAGAGATCGTTTGTTCACCTATTTCTTGTTTGTAAGTTAAACTCGAGAGGGTTTTCAGACCTAGGTAGAATCCAACATGGCCTGAGTCCATGTTTGAAATTTCATATCTTTACCATTTCATGTCAAAATTCAGTGAATCTTTTTCCAGTTCATAGGTAAATTGTTCTGCTTTGGATTATCAAATTTCAAACCTTTCCGAAATCATTTAGCCATTCGAATCATGTCTGAAAGTTGAACCAGGAGAAGATTTCAGACCTGGGTATTATTTTTGGCCTGTGCATTTGTATTCTGCCTTGTTTTCTAATATGTATTCTAACTTCTGCATCTTGTTTTTGTGATATTTTTGAACTGTTTAGAAGTCCATGAAGCCTCTCAATAGGCGAGCCATAATTTTGGGAATTTGTGATTCAAAATGAATCGATTTTTGAGATGTTTTAGAATGTCGGTTTCGGTTGTTTTTCTTTGATTTCGAGCATAGGTTTTTCTAAATAATTTTGAAATGATTTTTAAAATGAATCGAATTTTGTAATTATTATATAATATTTATAAATTATTTTAAGCTATTAAAACTATATATTTTCTATAATGAGAAAATATCGAACATTGTTTTCCAAAAAATATTTTGAAAATTTGTCTTAAAAGCTTGTTTTCTCAAACAAACTATTTTCTATATAAAATACATTTTTTTGCATTATCCGAGCGTTTGAGAAGCAGAATTAAACGGTTGAGTAAAAAATGTGGTATAGGAAACATGAGTTTATCTTTTCGATTAATTCCTGACTTGTCTATGTTGATCGTTTTAACCTTCGCGTCGTATTTGTCGATGTAATGAGGCGAATATTTTTACTGCTTTCTGGTGTGGCAGTGGCTAGCGGTTAGTAAACCGATTAGTGAGAACGTGTGGTACGAGATACACTATTAACACTTTCTGAGTTCCTATCTGAGAGTTTGTGACACGTTTTCCTAAGAGACGTATTTGCCAGTACTGGACATTCGGCTCATTTGTCATAGGGGATGTTTGTCTAAGAGACGTATTTGTCCATTGAGACGTATTTGTCCTTTCAGATGATGTTTATCAAAGGGACATATTTATTTGTCCTTAGGATGTTGTCTTTTGGGATGTTTGTCTAAGAGATGTGGCGCCTTATTTTGAGAGAACATTACTTGTTGGGCTTCGGTTATAAGCATATGTTATATCTTTGAGATGATTTCATTAATTTCCTTGTGATTTTCAATGTGTATCGCCTTTTTAAATTATTGATCATTTGAGCCGTTCGAGATATTGTATATGGTGATCACATCTTTGGAAATTGAACTCCTCATCGAGTTCTATATTTGAGATTTGGGTTTGCCAACACTTGGCATTTATTTGAGAATTATACTCTCCTATTTAGAGATTTACGAGATTGCCATTTTTGGCATATTTTGTGTTTCGAGACTTCTCTATTTAGAGAATATTTTATGATTTCCATTTATGGCGGGTTTTGATTTTGAGATTTGGGATTCTCCTATTTTGGAGATGTGGATCATAGAAACCATTTTAGTGGCTTTTGGGATTTCAATGATGATATGAGGCGTTTATTATACTTAGTGTTGTTTGGTGAGTTTACCTATTTCTAGTACATAAACTTAGTGGAATTACCTTATTTGAAGTAGTGGCATGCTCTTATTATTGTTTCTTCTCATTCGAGAGGATACCCTACCCCTTACCTTATGCATCATATTATTATTTATCCTTACTAAATTGATTGTTTTGGCTAGACTGATCCTTGTATTTTGTACTCGGGTCAGATCGAGTTGTTTCAGGTTAGATACCTGCCATAGGACTTTGCTTTGCTGCTTCCACCATAGATATCTACTAATCACTTTTTGTAGATTTATAGTCGTTTTGTATGACTTGATATGTATTTATTTTATTGACTCATTGTGTATATTGTGGTCCTTGTACCACTTCTGTTGTACATTTGGTATGGGATGTATCTGTGTATACGTGTGTGTGTGTTTGGCTACTGTTTTATGATATGTTGTATATATTGTTGTTGTATTTTGATCTGATAGATCCATTTGCCACTATAGTTTTGTATTAAGCATTTATGGAATATGTCGATCCACTTGAGAAAGGAAAAAAAATTGAAGCAGTAAATCGACGTATTTAATAGATGTTTAAGACAAAGCTATAGATGGTCGCTTTTAACAAGCCTCAATCTCCGCATTAGCAAACAATATTACCCCATAACACTCTTTGTTAATGTGGGTCTCAGGGTGGGGGCATCACAGTTTGGTATTAGAACCAAGTGCAGAACAAAGTGTGATAAACACAGAACAGAACATATATTACGATACATCAAAGTACAATATAAGAGTTGCATTTCCCTTAATCATTGTGTCCTTAGCCTTTTCATGTCCGTTGGGGTAGATATAAGTTTGGAATGTGTCTAGGAATATTTTTTGTTCCATAGTATTCCATAATTGAATTAATGATATCTTATCCTATGAATTATCCTTTTTGTGATTATTTTATTCTAGTTCTCTTCGATATGGGTGTTTGACGTACGTTCGTATTGAAGGAACTTGCTGATACCATTAGATGTTTCTTATCTTGTTACTTCTTTGAGGATTGCGAATCCTACTGAGGGAATCCGCAATATTTGGCATGTTTTGACAATATTGAGGTTGATCTTTGTAGTTTTTCTTTCTGTACAAATCTGCACATTAGTCCTCACTTTGGGTAACTATGATTTTGGGGATGGATTGACTTGCTTGTTATCAAGTCCAATCCTATGTTCTGGAAGGATCCTATATTTTAGGCATCCTAATTTGGCTGATTAGTTGTCTCTTGTTCTTCGGAATGTTGGTGATAATTCCAAAGTATCTTTCTTTGTTCTTGAGTATCGAGATGATGATGATATATCATGAATTCCAGTTGTTTGTGATTTGATATATGTGAGTCCGTTTCGAGTTTGCTACCCAATCAGGCGATTGAGTTTTGTGTTGACCTCATCCAGAGTTCTTAGCCTGTTAGTCATCCTTCCACGAAGATATCCATTAGGGAAATGAGAAACAATAGAAGTAATTGCTGAAGCATGAAGCCAAGCAATTCGTTTAGTCCAGTTTTCACCGTGGGTGCCACAGTTATCTTTGTTAATAAATCTAATGGTATTCACTGTAAGTCTTTATGATGGATCGTGTAGTGTATATATATGCAAGTATAAGTGACTAACTATATGATGTATCTAATATAAACTTAATAGATGATAATAGAACAGTAAATGGAAATAAGCACACCAGGATTTTATACTGGTTCGAACCTCCTATCCTACGCCCAGTCCTGAAGCTCCTCTTCGGAATTCGACTATCAAACACCCTCACTTCGCTTGGAGGAATAGGCTTGGTTACAAAAGCTTGTTCTTGTCAAGTGTGTGTTCTATAACACGAATATTGACTATTAAGTACAAATGCTTCCAATATATATCTATAGGATATTAATTGAAGAATTATATATGTATGGAAGAGTGAAATACAAATGTATGATTGCTAGAGATCAAGAATATATCAGAGTCAAAGAATAAAGAGCATAAGCAAGCAAGGTAAGATCTTCTCTTGGATTCTTGATGCTATTTATAGCGGTAGAGAGATTCCTTGATTAGTTGCATCCATTAACAAGTGTTCTATGGTCGCTTCTGATGTTGATGAAGAGTTGTAGCGAAGAGGAGCGAAAGTATCTTTTTAATTGTGACAGTTGTACTTTGAATGTCAACACCCAAGTTCAAAATCAGGCGTCTGGAATATGTTTCAGACGTTTGGCTCTTATATATTTTTTATATATGGTAGCTTTTCAGACGTCTGAGTACATTAACCAGACGTCTCATTCTATCTGATTTGCGAACCAGAGGATTCAATCAGATGTCCGGCTAGTGCACCCAGACGTCTAAACTTGTGCATGTTGCTTTTCTTGTGTCCATGTCATTGCTCTTCTAATTCTATCGACTTGTAGCTTCTTGATACTTTCTTTGAGTCTTGTTCTTGTCTCTTTGGTGATGTTACTCTAATAATTAACCAGTGAGTTGCAATATATATGCATATTCAATTTCCATTGTATAGTTGTCGTCATCGAAACCATAGAATTGATTTCCTAACAATCTCCCCCTTTTTGGCGATGACAACTATTCAATATACTTATATATAAATTATAAATCTCCCCTTGAATATATGCTTATTCTTAATGTTTTATAATTATACTTATATTTCTCCTACTTTGGCATTATCAAAAAAAACTATAAATAATACAACCAATCGTCAACCTAAAATCTATGATTCCCAAAATCTATGAATCTTTTGTTGAAGCTTTATCTTGATCATCTTCCTTTGTTTCTTCTTTTTCAGAAGTGCTAGCCTTTGTAGGAGATGTCAAAGCTTGCTTGAGAGGTTCAACCCCAGAGAGTTTGGAATGTTTTACGGGAGGAGAAGGTACCGGGGTTGGCCAATCTTCAAAAGGTGGTGTTGGACCCCGAACCTGTTGTAGTACTTCTTTAAGTACCGATAAGACAGTCGAAAGAGATTCTTCAACTGTGGCTAGGCATGTAGCAAATGATGTTTCGAAGTTGTCAATTCGCTTGGCCAAATTTTTTTGATTTTGATACACTATATGTTGGTTTCGAAGGGTGAAATCCCCAACACTTTCATTTGGATTTGTATCCGTTCGAGTCTCCTTAATCTCATCCTGTCTTGGATAATCAAATGGTGCAGGAGGAGGTGGAGTTGCTTCTTGACGTTGTTCCTCCTCTTGAGAAGGTTCAATGTGTGGTTGAGGTGGAGGCTCAACACGTCTAGATTGACGATTGTGTGTCCAATCTTCGAAAGATATAAATTCTGGGGGAATCTCAGGTAGGTGCATAAGGGAGAAAAATTTGGTGGAAGCACATTTTGGTGAGACTTCTTCAAAGATCGATAGGTAGGACGGGATGTTATGTGCACGAAGAAGTCTCATAATATATGTTGGGTAAATAATTAATGGCCGTGATCGAGTCCAGAAACGTTTGAGCTCTTTGAAGATGAATTTGGCCCTATTCACCCTTGTTCCCCTAAATAGAGCATATAGGGATTTATGCTCTAACTCGGTTATTTGCTCGTGGCTTCCCATTCGTGGAACAATGGTATTGATTATCATTCGAGTTAGGAGTCGAGCTTTTGGACGTAGATATTTGGAGGCAAATTTTGGCATTTCATCCTTCCAACTTTGATGAGTAATACTGTTCCGTGGCTTGAAGCGCATATCGGGAATGTTGTATAAATCTCCCCATGTGTTAGAACATCCTAGGGTTCTACCTATAATGCCAGGACTTAGTCTAATCGTGTTTCCATACACGCTAGATCAGAGCCATTTATCTTCATCTTCAGTGTTCCACACTGAAGTACTATCCAAATTCGCATAGAATAGAAATATCGCTAATTGGTCGATTTGGATGTCATTAGGAGTGAATGATATTAAGGTTTCCAACCTGGCATTTTCACACATTTCATCCAAATCATACATTAGAAATTTTAGTAGATTATAGAATGGACCTGTGTAAAGCCTTTTCTTTTGTATATCTTCATACCTCTTGATTGAATGTGGTGCTCTATTCATCCACCTTTCAATTTGATCATCCAAGCAAACTTAAGGATTTGAAGATGATGTTGGTTGGTCTTGTTTTCTTTTGGAAATCTTAGGATTCTGAGTTCGAGGAGGCATTGTGATTTGATTGCGTAAAGATGAATTTTTTGGAAAAAAATCGTCACTGGATGAATCGGAGGTTTCAAAAATTTTGAGATAAAAGTAAAAAATGACGTTATCTGGGCTAATTTGAAGAGTCGATTGAATTTCGGATGTTTGGAATCCAAATCAGACGTCCGGTTTGCCCTTGAGTACAATAGATAAATTCAGGCGTCTGGTTATTGGGTTAGACATCTGGTTTGGTCGAATTTAGAAAATTTGATAGTCAGACAGTTTTACCAGACGTCTAGGTTTAAAAAAAGACGTCTGAAAAAGAATAATGTTGAAAATTTTTGCGACAAAGAACTAATTCAGACATCTGGGTCTAATTTCATACGTCTGAAATTTTCTGATTTTTATTTCAAGCATACAGAGCAAATTTTCAAACGTCTGGGGAGTATATCAGACGCCTGATATATGCATAGTGTTTAAAAATTAGACGTATATCAGAGTATCAGACGTCTGAGGTCCATATTCAAACGTTTGATATATGCAGTTTTCTAAAAATAGCCTAAAATTTGATGGTTTTGCTTATTTTTCGATTCTCTATTTTATGAATAAAAAAATATTATTATTTGTGTGAAATGAAAAATAACCATAGATACATATAATTACAAATAAAAATTATTTAGAAGGCGATGGTGTTTTATGATCTCCTGACTTGTTATTCTTCCATGGTTTAAGCGGAGACCATATATTTCCATGTTCGTGAGTTCTCGGGGAGGCAGAAAATTGTCTTGGTGAAGTGTTCGAAGGAGTACGATAGGAAGACGAGGGATCCAAAGAACTACAAGGTTTTGGAAGTGGTTCATGGACATCTTTCTTCCTTGACGTACAAATCTCTATTGCTACATGCTCCAAAAAGCTTAGTCGTCATGCTGTAACTTTTTATTCAAAATATAGCTCTCGTTGTAGATCTATCTGTTGTTTTTTATAGTGATGTATTTCATCAATTTTCTCCTTCGTGTTAGGAGAGACAAACAAAGATCTTTTGGTCTTCTTGTTATCGGGGGTAAATCCCATGTGATATGTGGACCACCTATAGGTCGGTTCCTGTTTTGGTGTAGGTGTAGGAAGCCGTTGTGGTGTATCAGCCGAGCTATCCGTCGTAGGTGTCGAGATGGATATATAAGAGTTCTTAGAAGACATGGCTATATTTTGTTCGCTTAAGAGAATATGAATTGTGTGTTTATAGTTTTTCTTGTTATATAACTGTTTATATATAAGTTGAAAAAATTATTATTAGAAAAACTAACTATCTAAATAATTAAAGGTTCAGAAGTTATTAATTATAACTTGTGGATAGTAAAATAAATGACTAATCATAGCCTAAATAAAGCATTGATTGTTTAAGGAAGAAGACCATGAAGTGAGCAAATCCTTAAATTCTGTCGGAGTTTAATAAAATTTTGTTCATTCAGTGGTTTTGTAAAGATGTCTATTACTTGATATTAAGTATTTACATATTCTAATGAAATAGTTCCTTTTCAACATTGTCTCGTAAAAAATGATGTAGTTTATCTATATGCTTAGTTCGTGAATGATTAATAGGGTTTTTTGATAAATTTATAGCACTTGCGTTATCATAATATATTGGAGATTTGTTGATAATTTTGCCGAAATCCATAAGTGTTTGTTGCATTATATCACTTGTGCACACGCTAGAGTTGCGGAGATATATTCGGCTTCGCAAGTAGATAAAGAAACACAATTTTCCTTTTGCTAAACCATGAAACTAATGATTGTTCAATAAAGTGACAAGTTCCACCAGTACTCTTACGATCTATTCTACATCCATCGAAATCCGCATCTCTATATGAAACTAGTTCAAACGATGATCTTTTAGGGTAAACCAAACCATAATCTCTAGTACTAGGTAGATACGTAAAATACACTTAACAGCTCTTGGAGGAGATCCTTTTGGTTTTTCTTGAAATCGATCACACTCGTTATAATATCGGGTCGAATAGCCGTCAAATAAAGTAAAGAACCAATCATGCTACGATATTATTTTTCATCAAAATCTTTTCCATTATCATCCTTTTCTAAGTGAACAGTGGTACTCATTGGTGTTGGTTTGCTTGAAGTTTTATCCATTTCAAAACGACGTAATATATCGTTACAACATTTTTCTTGGTAAATAAAAATTCCATTTTCAAGTTGTTTTATTTGTAAACCTAAGAAGAAATTTAATTCTCCCATATGTCACATTTTAAATTCATTTTCATAATATTTGAAAATTGATTACATAGATTTTCGTTGGTTGAACCAAAAATGATATCGTCAACATAAATTTGTACAAATAAAATATCATTATTATCTTTTTTAAAAAATAAAGTTGTATCTATTTTGCCTATTTGAAAACCAGATGTAATTAAATGGTTTTTAAGACGTTCGTATCATGCTCGTGGAGCTTGTTTTAATCCATATAATGCGTTGTGTAATTTAAAAACATGATCGGGATATTTTTCGTGAAAAAATAGTGGGAGTTGTTCTACATAAACATTTTCTTTAATAAAACCATTTAAAAAAGTACTTTTGACATCCATTTGAAATAATTTGAAATTGTGATGAGTTGTAAAGGCGAGTAATGTACGAATGGCCTCTAATCTAGCTACTGGAGCAAAGGTTTCGTCATAATCGATACCTTCTTCTTGATTATAGCCTTGAGCAAATAAACGTGCTTTATTTTTAACAATATTTCCATTCTCGTCTGCTTTGTTTTTAAATACCCATTATGTACCTATAACCGACTGTTCCTCGGGTGTTGGTACTAATTCCCAAACATTATTACGTTCAAATTGATATAATTCTTCTTGCATAGCGATTATCCAAAAATTATCATTGGAAGCTTCTTTATAATTTTTTGGCTCAAATTTTGACACGAGTGTTATATGGCTTATTTGATTTCTAGTTAATCCAGAATTGAGATCTCCAATGATATTATCTCTTGGATGATTCTTAAGAATTCTAGGGGATGATATCAAAGTGTTATTTTGTACATTTGTTTCATTATTAATAGAATTTGTTAATGGAATAATTTCTTCTTCATCATTAGTATGATGATTAAAAATATTTTCGTCGAACGAAACATGTAAACTCTCTTCAATGGTATTATTTCGTTTATTTAAAATTCTATATGCTTTGCTACGATCCGAATATCCAACAAAGATACCTTTCAGGTCAAATTTTCCTAAGTTACCTTTTGTATTTAATATAAATCATTTTGAACCAAAACTTTTAAAATATGATAATTTAGGTTTTCTTCCAAAAAATATTTAAAAACAAGTTTGTTTAGTCATAGGACGTGTAGTTACTCGGTTCAATACATAACAAGCTGTAGCAATACCTTTAGCCCCAAAGTGTTTTGGTAGACCCCTACTGTTTAATAATGTTCGTGCGTATTCTTATAACGTTTGATTTTTCCTTTCTACGACACCATTTTGTTGAGGTGTGCGAGGGAAAGAAAAATTATGACTTATTCCTTTCTTATTACAAAAATTAGTAAATAGATCGTTTTCGAATCTCCTCCATGATCACTACGAATATTTTTAATTTTCAAGTCCATTTGTGTTTCAATTCTTTTAACAAATATCTTGAACATACCAAAGTGTGACGACCTGGAAATTTTTAACATTTGAAATTGAAATATTTAATAGATTTGAATATTTGGAAGTTATTTTAACTCGAATTTCAAAGTATAACTATGGATTCGGCAATTTAATTTTTAGATTTAATTTTTTGAAATTTGGGTAAAATATTAAATCTTCAATTTTATGCTGATTAAAAATAATTTGAAGGCTCGAAAAAATTATATTGATAATACTGGAAATAATACAACTTTTAAAAGTGAATTTAAAAGCAGTTTGTTCAATTTTGAAATTGTATCGTTTAAATCGATATTTAGAAAATAGCATTCCGAGAGACAGTCTCGGAATTCGATGGAACTAGTTCCACTGGATCCGTAATATTGTATTGTTATCGCGGATTTCAATTTTTGTAGTGTTTGGGGTGATCGTTTGGCCGTACAATAAGAAAACGCGCTAAATTTAAATCAAAAGTTTGATATTTTAACAGGCTTCAAAAGGCTATCTTCTCCATAAGATCGAATTCGGACTTGAAACTTTTTCCATTGCATTCAGAATAGATGTATAACAATATAAACGCCTAGCGGCACGCCTCGATAGGAGTTCGGGATTTCGAGTTAGGTTATACGAGATATTTTGAATATAAAATTATAAAAAAATCAATTAGAAAAATCAAACCCTACCTTCCTCCAAATGCCAACATCATCGTGTCTCCTTTTTCTTTTATATTAATAGCCGAACCTCTCTTCAAAACACAAAATAATCTCGTTCCAAAGTGAAAATAATGGTCGTAGCCTATCATCGTCCAAAAGAAGAAAATAAATCTTCGTTCAAATTCAATGTTTGTGCCCTTTTCAATTTATTTTCGATTTAAAGCAAGAGTGAAAAGAAAAAAAATTATTTGAACCAAATCGGAAAAAATGGATGAAGCCAATTCATCGGAACAAGATCGAAGATCGCGGCGTGCGATCGATTGGATGTGGCAGCGCGAGGGGTCAGGGCCGAAAGCAGGTGGATGATCGTTCGCAGTTTAGGCCTTCAAGCAATTTTGAGTTAGGGTGAGCTTGAGGTCTCGCAATGGAGACAAGGCGAGCGGTTTCGACAAATCAAGCGAGGCGACGATGTTGCGATCGATGGTAGCTGCAAAAATCAAATCGAAGCTCAACGGCGAAGATAGGGTTTCGGCGACTTGATTGTCGATCAATTTGGGGATCACAATGATCGTTCTGGGAGTTCAAAGGATCGTCATCGGTGGTTGCATGTTCGAGTGAGGCACGCGTACGAGTCGTGGAAGGAGGCAGTGCGCAGTGTTTGCCGCACCTGTGAGTGGAAGCTGGGTTATTAGTGAGGTATAAGTCTTCGTTTCAATTTAAATTTAATGTATATATGTAAATATATCTATATGGTTTTAAATGTGTATATATATAGAGGTTAGGAAGAAATTTTATAAATATATGTATGTAGAGAAAAGACAGAAACACATATATTTATCTAAGATTTAGAAAATATGAGAGTTTATGGAAAAATAATAATAAAATAAAATAAACATGCTTGAAAACATTTTTAACTTACTAGATAATTTTAAAGTATTGTATATTAGTAATTGACTTGTTTAATTTACCTATTTAATTATTTTAGGTACTAAAAGATTTTCAAAGGAAATTATTAGTTCAAATTTAGATAATTGGTTAATTAAATTTAGAAAATAGTAATCGATCATTCGATTTGTTTAAATATTAATAAAAACTTATAATTGTTTATAAAAGGTCGAAATTGTGGAGAAAACAGTCTGGAGTGGAAAATGGATTGCGTGAATAGTTAAAGGTAAGATCTTCTCACTCAATTAAAATCTCCAGTAAATTTTGAATAGTTAGATTTAAAATTGATTTACTGTGTGCTTGGATGATTGATTTATAATAATTATTCATTGGATAATATTATATATATAGTAGTATATAGTATATATTGGAGTTGTTAATTTCCCGCATTATATAGCGGATGAGACCCTATTGCGCCGCATAATAGCGGATGGTATTTTATAAATCCCATATACCACGATATTCCACCTCGAAGTGGAATTGGTATTTAATTGTTGTGCTAACGTCTGTGGATGCAGGAAAACAGGTTGGAGGGATCCAACTAGATTTCTCAAATATTGAATTTGTTTCATATGTTGTGTGTTGAGAATCTCTATGTGATTTTATCGTAATTGAAATCATTGTAGGCTAAAATTTAGCCGAATATATTTTTGGTATCGTAAGATACCAAAAATAAATAAAATTGGATTTTTGAATTAAGTAGAAAATCTATAGTGAAATCCTATTGAATAAATTCCAAGAAAATGGGAAAAGATTTGATAAAGGAATTTATTTCTAAACGCAATAATTGTGTAAATCAAATTAAAAAAGTTGATTTGATGTTTTAAAATAAATCTTTGGGAAATCAATTTGGAATTTGATTTGGTGTTTAAAGTAAAATTTGAAATCAAATTGGAAATTGATTTGGTGTTTGTATACGATTCTTGAAATCGATTTAAAAATCATATATCAGTGGATATTTGGGAATTTAAATTCAAATGGGAATTTTATAAAGGGAAGGGAATTTTGTCTTAAAAATAAATGTTGGTTTATTTTTAAAGGTGTAAAAATGAATTTACATATTTGGGACATAAATTTAAAATAAATCTAGAAAGATTTATAAATTGATTTGAATGAACCATTTTAGAATGGAATGTGTATTTTCCCTAAATGCCGAGAATGTTTTCAATATAGTTTATAAGTATAGATTGAAGTTGTAAAGATGGTTTAACGGAAAGAAGTTTGGGAAAAAAATATATATTTACTTATGTTATTTTAAAACAAAAAAATCTTTAAAGTGAAATATGTTTTAAACCATTATAGAAGTGATGATTTAAAGTTTTAAATTGATATTTATTTCAAAAATTGGATATTTAAATGGTTATATCCTATCTATCAATTTTTATTTTAAAATTTGTGTTGGACTTGAATTTTTATATGAGCTATTAGTATGATATTTTTCGTAACTAATTTTTAAGTAAGTGTTTCAAAATAGTTTTATTTTAAATATCTCTAAGTATATTTTGATAAGCGTTTTACATTATTTTGAATTATTTTAACTCGGTAGATTTTCAGCGGAAATAAATATTTGGAAATGTATTCCGCATAAGGAGAAGTGATTTGAAATTTATTTTCAAAGTATGGAAATATGGTAAGTAATTTGAAATTTGTTTTCAAATAGTTGAAGTGTGAAATATACCTTGCGAAGATATTTTGAAAATAAATAATTGGGAAATTTATTTAAATCTGGTAATTGTTGTGAATGTTGATTGAGAGTTAAATGACCGACTATCAATATTTGCCTTTAAACGATATTTGAATTTTGATGCAACCGGGGGTCAGATTCCAAGTGGATATCCGAAAACCACATCGAACCTTTGTGATTGTGATAGGTCTTTTATTTAAAAGATAAAAGTGAAGATTGTTGTAATTTGTTGAAATCTGAATGTAACACTTATTTTTTAAAAATTAGCACTCTTTATTCGTATTATCCAGGAGAGGGCTTTGTGTCATAAAACTCATTACGAATAACGATACGACGAAATGGGATTACATTTGAAGACGATGCTGAAGATCGGGTATTTTCGAAAGCGAAAGGATTACTTGTCGAATGTCTCTGCACCGGGTTGCTCCGGTATAGAGATTTTATAACCCTTTGTGATGGGAATTCCGGACGTGATTTGTGAATATCCAGATTTGCAAGGGCTTCTTTGAAGTGCCTTCGGTTCCGTTCGATCCCAGAACGGACTTGTATGGATGTGTGTCTGACGTTACACTTTGAGATGTAAAGCTGGTTTCTATCAAATACATTTCTGTTGGTGGCGGAGAATTTATTCTCTTAGCTTAACACCCTTCTTTGAGACGTACGAGCTCAGAGGTTGTTACTAGTAATGCATTCCCAATTTGGTAACGTGACATACGAAGTGTTTCTGATCATTTGTTGATCAAAGCACGACTTTGTGAAAAGTGTAGCTTTATGGATGAAACCTCATCGGACCCCACACCTCGGAAATGGTCGAAATAGGAAAGATGCGGCAAGGTTATGAGGGTCGCGCCCTTTAGGGTATGTCATTTCCTTCTGGAAAAGGGTGGTGTCAGGTATGGAGCCCTGGTATTTAACCTTTGTGCTTACTGAAAATACTTTTCTGTGTGGTTGTTGGTGTAGAGGATCCACGGATAAAGGTCCCAAAGGACCGGGGGATGACATACTCGAGTAGTTGTTACATAGTTACAAAGGTAACCCGGCCTTGTGTTGGCAGAGATTCGGGTAGGTTCTCGGGACGTCCCTCCAGCAGCGTACCCATGTGGCAGTAGGAAGTTCCTTAGCCTGACCATTTGTTGGAAATCCAAAGAAACAATACGAGCCCTTTACGATTGCAATTGTATAACTTGCCTCCTCAGGAGGTAGCTATAGCAGGCATAATATAATGGTACCTATGCTGGCTAAGATTAATATTATACTTTCGAAATATTTTCTACACTATGCACTAATAATAATATCGAAAGGATTTTTGCGTATTAAGCATGTTTGACTACGTAAGAAGAAATCTCCCCTAAGTGTGTGATTGCATTGTGTGTGTGTCGGGAGGCCTTATGGTAGTTTCATTTTCCAAAATCATAGCGGATTTCTTTTTATTTTCTTTGTGAAAATAACTGTTTTTAAGATCTCACACCAGCCCCATGACTGACCTGGAGTTTATTGTTCCTTTTCTAAACTCTGTGTGCCCATAATTTTCCACACGGGCAGCCAGAGTTAGGTTATCATTATTCTGGAACGAAGTCAGAAAAGAGATGTTGTGGAAATCAGGAGCAAGCTGGATGGCTAAGCGTATCACTAGTATATGTTATATTCTTTTCCGTTGTTTGTTGTTGTAACACTCTGATAATGTAATGTGATGTAATGTAATAACTGATATAGTTCTTTGTTTTAAAGATATTCATATATCTATTATATTTGTTCCGCTGCAAAATGTGAGATTTTGTTTATTGTTTATGTTTCTTCTTCTTTCTTCTTCTTCTTTAAAACCTAACGGTTCGGTTTTACGGCATTCGACTGTTCGGTATTCGATACAGTGGACGTATTGATGTCGACTTTCGGGCGTCCAGAAAATGGGATCTTCACATTTGGTATCAGAGCGTTTGGTAAGCGACAACCTTGGCTCTGTTGGGTGTTACTCATTAGAGATAGAGTCAGTAGTACTCTAGAATGAGTTTAAGAGTAATAATAGATATGAGAGCGTATTTGTTAATGAATATAAAAATTGTTTTATATTGTGATGATTGGTTTGTTGAGTGGTACATGGATTTTGGTTGGTATAGTCCTTACAACTCTATCGATAGGGATCTCTAAACACTCGTACAGAACAATTCGACACGATATCGTTTTAAAATAGGGTAAATGAAATAATTTTACCCAAACTATTTTCGTATATAAAAGAAATAAATTTTCTATGAATTATTATAATATATGGTTGCTTGCTTGCTAGGAATCATCATTGTATGAGGAATTGAAATCAAAACCAAAAGCTAAAAAAAATAAATCCAAATGGGATTTGTAAATGTAAATGGTAAACGAGATTTATAATTTGAGATAGAATTCCAGAGAAATATTTGGAAATGTTCTTGAAAATATTTGAAATTCGGGAAGTTTGGAAATTAAATTCCTTTTGGGATTGGAAATAGTTTTCAAGGGTTTGGAAAAATGTTTTTGGAGGGATAAAAGCTCTAAAATCTTTTCGGTCACTAGAAAATAATTCTGGTGATGATTGAGACATCATAGGTGTTTATTTTTGGGTTTTCGAAAGAGGAATTGCTGCCAAATTGTTTTAAATGGAAGTTGTTTGAAAAATTTGGGTTTGGTTTTGAAATTCAAAGGATAATTTGAATTGTTTTCAATAATGGCTTTGGAAAAGGTGGAAAGACTCTGGAATTTTATAAAAATAAAATATAATAGTTATGGAATAATAAGTTTGGAAACTTAGAAAATTCAGATTTAAATTGAATTTGACTTCAGTTAATTTGGATAAAGGTGAATTTTAGAAGTCTTATAGACTAAAATGATTGGAATAAAATTATTAAGATGAAAAATAAGTTGTGAATGAATAAATAAATTTACAATTGAAAGTACATGAAAGTGAATTGAATGTTGAAATTCATTTCGAATTTGTAAGTAAATAGAACTGGAATTGGAATTGAATTTGGTTTATATTAAACAAAGTGAAATATTGAAATAAAATTAGTAAATAAAACTAATTAAAGGAATGACGAAATTGAATATGATTTGAAATGAATCGAAATTCAATAACTATAAATGAAAGGTAAATTAAATTCATATGGAATTTGAAATCCAGTTTAAATATAAGTGGTTGTAAACCAAAATGGTGAATTGAAAATAAATTTTTGGGGATGAATAAAAGAATAAAACTAGAATTGAAACTGAATATTGAAAACCAATTTGAATTGTGTGAAATAAAATGAAGTTGTAAAATTAGTTCGAAGTAAACTAAAGATAACAAAGATGAAATAAAGAAATGGTTTGAGATAACATGAATTGGAACTTATAATGTATTAGTAAATGAAACTAATTTAAAATAGTGCAATTGTGAATGAACGATAATTGATAAAAATTCAATATTCATAAGGTAAATTGAATTTAAATAAAATGGAAAGAGTAAGATTGAATGAAATTGGATATATATAACTTCAATAGTAAAGTAAAAATGGCATAAGAAGTATATATTGAAAACTTTTGTAAAGAAATGTGCAAAAAATGATTTTTGAATGTTGTAATTGGATATTATGGCTAGCAGAATATACAGGTGTATTAAAGGAAATGGATTAAAGGATTTTGGATATGGTAATTGGATATTATTGCTTAGTAGCATACAGGTGATTTAAATGCAAATGGAATTGGGATTTGATTTTCGAAGATAAATTTGAATTGCTCGACAAAAAGGTATTTATTTACATTTCAGTATGAAATTTGTTGATATTCTTGTCTAGCCACTTGGCTTTTGTTTTCTTTTTGAATCTGAGGCTGTGGTGCCATTTTGTAGTCGTACCGAGCTAGCTGCGCAAAGGAGACGCTGGTGAAATTTTTCGAAAATTTAGGGAGTTAGAAAAATTTTGAGAAAATTTTGAAAGTTTAAAATTTGAATTTGAATTAGTAAGAAAAAAAATGTTATTTGGAACTTATAACTGAATTTGGAAAGTTAGTTGAATTAATGATGGGTCTTAAATAAAAAGATTTATTTTGGAAAGTTGAAATTGTTTGGTTTTGGAAAATATTAAACGGGTTGAGGATCATTCTTCTTAACTAGTAATTTCGAGACGAAATTCTTTTAAGCGGTAAAGGATGTGACGACCCGGAAATTTTTAACATTTGAAATTAAAATATTTAATAGATTTGAATATTTGGAAGTTATTTTAACTCCAATTTCAAAGTATAACTATGGATTTGGCAATTTAATTTTTAGATTTAATTTTTTGAAATTTGGGTAAAATATTAAATCTTCAATTTTATGCCGATTAAAAATAATTTGAAGGCTCAGAAAATTTATATTGATAATACTGGAAGTAATAATACTTTTAAAAGGGAATTTAAAAGCAGTTTGTTCAATTTTAAAATTATATCGTTTAAATCGATATTTAGAAAATAGCCTTCTAAGGCACAATCTCGGAATTCTACGAAACTAGTTTCATTGGATCTGTAATATTGTATTGTTATCGGATTTCAATTTTCGTAGTGTTTGGGGTGATCGTTTGGCCGTACAATAAGCAAACATGCTAAATTTAAATCAAAAGTTCGATATTTTAACTGGCTTTGAAAAGCTATCTTCTCCATACGATCGAATTAGGACTCGAAACTTTTTCCATTGCGTTCAGAATAGGCGTATAACATTACAAACGCCAAGCGGCACGCCTCGATAGGAGTTCGGGATTTCGAGTTAGGTTATACGAGATATTTTGAATATAAAATTATAAAAAAAAAATCAATTAGAAAAATCAAATACTACCTTCCTCCATACGCCAACATCATGTCTCCTTTTTCTTTTATATTAACAGCCGAACCACTCTTCAAAACACAAAATAATCTCGTTCTAAAGCGAAAATAATGGTCGTAGCCTATCATCATCCAAAAGAAGAAAATAAATCTTCGTTCTAATTCAATGTTCATGCCCTTTTCAATTTATTTTCGATTTAAAGCAGGAGCAAAAAGAAAAAAACTTTGAGCCAAATCGGAAAAAAATGGCCAAAGCCAATTCATTGGAACAAGATCGAAGATCGGGGCGTGCGATCGATTGGATGCGGTAGCGCGAGGGGTCAGGGCCGAAGCAGGTGGATGATCGTTCGCAGTTTAGGGCTTCAATAAATTTCGAGTTAGGGCGAGCTTGAGGTCTGACAATGGAGACAAGGCGAGCGGTTTCGACAAATCAAGCGAGGCGACGATGTCGCGATCGATGGTAGCTGCAGAAATCAAATCGAAGCTCAACGGCGAAGCTAGGGTTTCCGCGACTTGATTGTCGATCAATTTGGGGGTCGCAATGATCGTTTTGGGAGTTCAAGGGATCATGGTCGGTGGTTGCATGTTTGAGTGAGGCGCGCGTACGAGTCGTGGAAGGAGGCAGTGGGCGGTGTTTGCCGCGCCTGTGAGTGGAAGCTGGGTTATTAGTGAGGTATATGTCTTGTACACATTTTTAACTTACTAGATAATTTTAAAATATTATATATTAGTAATTAACTTGTTTAGTTTACCTATTTAATTATTTTAGTTACTAAAAGATTTTCAAAGGAAATTATTAATTTAAATTGAGATAATTGGTTAATTAAATTTAGAAAATAGTAATCAATCATTCGATTTGTTCAAATATTAATAAAACCTTATAATTGTTTATACAAGGTCGAAATTGTGGAGAAAATAGTCTGGAATGGAAAATGAATTGCATGCATAGTTAAAGATGAGATCTTCTCACTCAATTAAAATCTCCAGTAAATTTTGAATAGTTAGATTTAAAATTGATTTACTGTGTGCTTGGATGATTGATTTATAATAATTATTCACTGGATAATATTATATATATAATAGTATATAGTTTATATTGGAGTTGTTGATTTCCCGCATTATATAGCAGATGAGACCCTATTGCGCTGCATAATAGCGGATGATATTTTATAAATCCCTTGTACCGCGATATTCCACCTCGTAGTGGAATTGGTATTTAATTGTTGTGCTAACGTCTGTGGATGCGGGGAAACATGATGGAGGGATCTAACTGGATTCCTCAAATATAGAATTTGTTTCATATGTTGTGTGTTGAGAATATCTGTGTGATTTTATCGTAATTGAAATCATTGTAGGCTAAAATTTAGCCGAATATATTTTTGGTATCGTTAGATTCCAGAAGTAAATAGAATTGGATTTTTGAATCAAGTAGAAAATCTATAGTGAAATCCTATTGAATAAATTCTAAGAAAACGGGAAAAGATTTGATAAAGGAGTTTATTTTTAAAGGCAATAAATGTGTAAATCAAATTAAAAAATTGATTTGGTGTTTTAAAATAAATCTTTGGAAAATCAATTTGGAATTTCATTTGGTGTCTAAAGTAAAATTTGAAATCAAATTGGAAATTGGTTTGGTGTTTGTATACGATTCTTGAAATCAATTTAAAAATCATATATCAGTGGATATTTGGGAATTTAAATTTAAAATGGGAATTTTATGAAGGGAAGGGAATTTTGTCTTAAAAATAAATGTTGGTTTATTTTTAAAGGTGTAAAAAGGAATTTACATATTTAGGATGTAAATTTAAAATAAATCCAGAAAGATTTATAAATTGATTTGAATGAACCATTTTAGAATGGAATGTGTATTTTCCCTGAAAGTCGAGAATGTTTTCAATATAGTTTATAAGTATAGATTGAAGTTGTAAAGATGGTTTAAGGGAAAGAATGTTTTGGAAAAAAAAAATTACTTATGTTATTTTAAAAAAATCTTTAAAGTGAAATATGTTTTAAACGATTATAGAAGTGACGATTTAAAGTTTTAAATTGATATTTATTTTAAAAATTGGATATTTAAATGGTTATATCCTATCTATCAATTTTAATTTTAAAACTAGTTTTGGACTTGAATTTTTATATGAGCTATTAGTATGATGTTTTTCATAAGTAATTTTTAAATAAGTGTTTCGAAATAGTTTTATTTCAAATACCTCTAAGTATATTTTGATAAGCGCTTTACATTATTTTTAATTATTTTAACTCGGCAGATTTTCAATGGAAATAAATATTTGGAAATGTATTATGCATAAGGAGAAGTAATTTTAAATTTGATTTCAAAGTATGGAAATGTGGTAAGTAATTTGAAGTTTGTTTTCAAATGGTTGAAGTGTGAAATATATCTTGCGAGGATATTTTGAAAATAAATAAATGGGAAAATTATTAAAATCAGGTAATTGTTGTGAATATTGATTCATAGTTAAATAACCGACTATCAATATTTGCCTTTAAACGACATTTGAATTTTGATGCAACTGGGGGTCGGATTCCAAGTGGATATCTGAAAACCACAAAGAACCTTTGTGATTGTGATAGGTCTTTTATTTAAAAGATCAAAGTGAAGATTGTTGTAATTTGTTGAAATCTGAATGTAACATTTATTTTTAAAAAATAAGCGCTCGTTATTCGGATTTGCCGGGAGAGGACTTTGTGTCATAAAACCCATTCCGAATAACGATATGACGAAATGGGATTACATTGAAGACGGTGTTGAAGACCATGTATTTTCGAAAGCGAAAGGATTACCTGTCGAATCTCTCTGCACCGGGTTGCTTCGGTATTGAGATTTTATCACCCTTTGTGATGGAAATTCCGGACATGATTTGTGAATATCCGGATTTGCAAGTGCTTCTTTAAAGTACCTTCGGTTCCGTTCGATCCCGGAACGGACTTTTATGGATGTGTGTCTGACGTTACACTTTGAGATGTAAAGCTGGTTTCTACCAAATACATTTATGTCGGTGGCGGAGAATTTATTCTCTTAGCATAACACCCTTCTCTAAGACGTACGAGCTCAGAGGTTATGTAGTTGATTGTTACTAGTAATGCATTCCCAATTTGGGAACGTTACATACATAGTGTTGCTGATCATTTGTTGATCAAAGCACGACTTTGTGAAAAGTGTAGCTTTGTGGACGAAACCTCATCGGACTTCACACCCCAAAAATGGTCGAATCAGGAAAGATGCGGCAAGGTTATGAGGGTCACGCCCTTTAGGGTATGTCATTTCCTTCTGGAAAAGGGTGGTGTCATGTATGGAGCCCTGATATTTAACCTTTGTGGTTATCGCAAATACTTTTCTTTGTGGTTGTTGGTGTAGAAGATCCTCGGATAAAGGTCCCAAAGGACCGGGGGATGGCATGCTCGAGTAGGAGTTACCTAGTTACAGAGGTAACCCGGCCTTGTGTTGGCATAGATCCGGGTAGGTTCTCGGGACGTCCCTCTAGAGGCATACCCATGTGGCAGTAGGAAGTTCCTTAACCTGACCATTTGTTGGAAATCCGAAGAAACAATACGAGCCCTTTACGATTGCAATTGTATAACCTGCCTCCTCAGGGAGTAGCTATAGCAGGCATAATATAGTGGTACCTATGCTGGCTAAGATTAATATTATATTTTCGAAATATTTTCTACACTATGCACTAATAATAATATCGAAAGGATTTTTGCGTATTAAGCATGTTTGACTATCATAAGGAGAAATCTCCCCAAAGCGTGCGATTGCATTGTGTGTGTGCCACGAGGCCTTATGGTAGTTTCATTTTCCAAAAGCATAGCGGATTTCTTTTTATTTTCTTTGTGAAAATAACTGTTTTTAAGATCTCACACCAGTCCTATGACTGACCTTGAGTTTATTGTTCCTTTTCTAAACTCTAGGTGCTCATAATTTTCCACACGGGCAGCCCAGAGTCAGGTTATCATTATTCTGGAACGAAGTCAGAAAAGAGATGCTGTGGAAATCAGGAGCAAGCTGGATGGCGAAGCGTATCACTAGTATATGTTATATTCTTTTTTGTTGTTGTAACACTCAGATAATATAATGTGATGTAATGCAATAACTGATATAGTTCTTTGTTTTAAAGATATTCATATATCTATTATATTTGTTCCGCTGCGAAATGTGAGATTCTGTTTATTGTTTCTGTTTCTTCTTCTATCTTCTTCTTCTTCTTTAAACCCTAACGGTTCGGTTTTACGGCATTCGACTGTTCAGCATTCGATACAGTGGACATATTGATGTCGACTTTCGGGTGTCGAGAAAATGGGATCGTCTTAAAAAGTATCGCTTTTATGTTTTAAAAATAAAGTCCATGTATATCTCGAAAAATCATCAACTATTACGAAAACATATTTGTTGTGATTTATAGATCGTATTTGTGTTGGACCAAATAAATCTAAATATAATAATTCTAATGGTTGTTTTGTAGAAATATTATTTTTAGATTTAAAAGTGCTTTTCTTTAGTTTTCCAATTTGACAATTGTCACATAAATTTTCTACTTTGTAATTTATTTTAGGTAGACCTCTAACTAGCTCATATTTTTCCAATTTATTAATATTTTTAAAATTGATATGACAAAATCATTTATGCCATAACCATGGATGATCATGTTTGAAGGTTAAACATAAATTTGAATTTTTTATCTATATTCGTGTTTACTACATAAATATTTTTGTTTCTAAACCCTTCAAATGCAGGTTGTTTGTTATTATCGAAAATATTACATCTATCTTTTTCGAAATTTATTTGAAAACCTTTATCGCATAATTGACTAATACTTAGTAGGTTGTGTTTTAGATTTTTTACTAATAAAACATTAGAAATAATAGGAGAGTTAGAAATACCAGAGTTGATGACTTCTCCAATGCCCACAACATATCCTTTTGAGTTATCTCCAAAGATTACCATTCCACCATCGATATATGTTATATTTGATAACATTTTTGAATTTCCGATTATATGCTTGGAACATCCGCTATCTAGTATCCATTTCTCCTTATTTTTTATTTTGGGTACCTGCAAAATAAAAATGTTTTAATTGGTACCCATATATTTTATTAGGGTCCTAATTGTTAGGCGAAGGTAGCCATACCCAAGTTGGTTTGGTACCTTTTTAAATATAATTTTTATTATAGAATACATTCTCTAAGAAATTATTAATATGTTTTTTTCTAATCAAATTATTATTTGTCTTAGGAATCCAAATTTTCATATTTTTGGTATTCATGTTAGATGTAGGTAAACTTTTAGTTTTTTATAACTAAAATGTTTAACATCATTACCTTTTTGTTTAGAAATATTTTTAAATCCTATTCCATTCCTATTGCCTGATGGTTTTGAAGTTCTGATAAGATTTTCCAAATCTTGTTTTCCTTTATTAAATTTTGACACATTATTTGTAATTTTATCTAATTTTTCTTTTAATTCTAAATTTTCAATTTTCAATAATTCAATATTGCTTTTTAAATTGACACTTTCTTTTAACAAATTATCCTTCACTATTTTAGTATTTTCAAAATCAATAGCAATAGCCTCACTTTCTATTAAATCATTTTTAACTTTTTCTTAAGATAATTCTAGTTCTTCTTCTAAGATAATTTTTTAATCTTTTAACATTCCTAATTCAAGTTCTAATCTATTTATTTTGAATATATATTCTTTGTTTAATTTTTTAATTTGTGTAAACTTATCATCTAATTCCATACCAAGTTCTAATAATTCGTCATAGCTAAGTTCTGGTCATACCTCATCAGTCTGTACCATAAAACACACATTAGCTTGTTCTCCGTCACTATCGCTATCACTTTCAGATGATGAAGAATCCGAGCCATCCCATGTTACTTTGAAAACCTTCTTATTTTTGAATTTTTCAAATTTGTTCTACTTTTTATCATTATTGTGTTTAAGGCAATCCTTCTTTGTATGTCCGTAATGATCACATTCATAGCACTTGATTTGAAATAGGTTTATTGTGTTGGACTTTCCTTCTTTTTGGAATTTGGTCATCTTTCTAAATTTCTTGAATCTATTATAATTCTTGGCAATGAAGACTAAATCATCTTCACCTAAATTAGAATCATCATTTTTGTTGCTGGGAATGCTATATTCTTTTTCTCCGAATTTAAAAATTTGCATGCCTGCAAATTAGCTTCATAGGACATTAAATTTTCCTATCAATTCTTCAACTTTGAGAGTAGAAAGATCGTTAGCTTCTTCAATAGCTAATAACTTTCTTTCCCAATCCGATGTTAAAGAGTTGATATTCGAGAAACTAAATCAAAATCAGTAAAATTAACTCCTAATGCCATAAGATCATGTTGGATAGTATGAAATCTAGAATACATGTCACAATAGTTTCATTTTGCTTCATTTTGAATGACGAGAATTGGTTTTGCAAAATTGAAATCGTAGTTTGTTTGACCTTTGTTGTACCTTGATGTGTAATTTGTAAGGTACGCCAAATGTCAAATGCAGTTGTGCATAACATGACACGTGAAAATTCATTTTTATCTAGAGAGCAAAATAAAACATTCATAACTTTAGCATTGTTTAATGCTAAGGTCTTTTGTGTATCAGTCCATGTGTTCATAGCAATAGTAGGTGCTTCATATTTATCTTGTGCGGCTGACCAAATTTCTAGACCATTAGCTTCCATAAAAATTCTCATAAGTGTTGACCAATATGCATAGTTAGATCTATTAAAAAGTGAGGGTCATGTTGTGGATTGTCCTTCTTGAAAAATACTTGCCATATTAAAGTGATTCAAAAACGTGTTACTGTTCATTAATCAAACCTTACTCTGATACCAATTGTAAGTCTTTATGATGGATTGTGTAGTGTAAATATATGCAAGTACAAGTGACTAACTGTACGATGTATGTAATATAAACTTAATAGATGATAATAGCACAGTAAATGGAAATAAGCACACAAGGATTTTATACTGGTTTGGACCACCCATCCTACGTCCAGTCCCAAAGCTCCTCTTTGAAATTCGACTATAAAACACCCTCACTTCGTCCGGAGGAATAGGTGTGGTTACAAAAGCTTGTTCTTGTCAAATGTGTGTTCTATAACACGAATATTGACTATTAAGTACAAATACTTCCAATATACATCTATAGGATATTAATTAAAGAATTATGTATGTATGGAAGAGTGAAATACAAATGTATGATTGCTAGTGATCAAGAATATATCAGAGTCAAAGAATAAAGAGCATAAGTAAGTAAGGTAAGATCTTCTCTTGGATTCTTGATGCTATTTATAGTGGTAGTGAGATTCCTTGAGTAGTTGCATCCATTAACAAGTGTTCTATGGTCTCTTCTGATGGTGATGAAGAGTTGTAGCGAAGAGGAGCGAAAGTGCCTTTTCAATTGTGACAGTTGTACTTTGAATGTCAACATCCGAGTTCAAAATCTAACATCTGAAATATGTTTCAAATGTCTGGCTCTTATATATTTTTTGTATATGGTAGCTTTTTAGACATCTGAGTACATTAACCAGACGTCTGATTCTGTCTGATTTGCGAACCAGATTATTCAATCAGACGTCTAGCTAGTGCACCCAGATGTCTGAACTTGTGCATGCTGCTTTTCTTATGTCTGTGTCATTGCTTTTTTGATTCTATCGACTTGTAGCTTCTTGATACTTTCTTTGAGTCTTGTTCTGGTCTCTTTGGTGATGTTACTCTAACAATTACCTATGAGTAGAAATATATATATATATATATATATATATATATATATGAATATTCGATTTCCATTGTATAGTTGTTATCATCGAAACCACAGAATTGATTTCCTAACATTCATAGGCTTTGTATCCATTTTCGCAAGCTTAACAAGGTAATCATTAGAATGAGTATCTATTGCTTATGATTGATGACATATTCGATCTATTAAGTGGTGCTAGGATCTTTCCTTAGCTTGACCTTGCACCGATTTTTATCAGCTATGAGTTACGGAGGATAGCATTCCTCTTACCCCATTCAGCACTCATATTGTTCTTATGAGTGGCTCATTATATTGTTCGGTTTGGGAAACACTCCAGCTTATTCGTTAATCTTGTGAATCAAGTATTCTGGGAATATCACGATGAGTTCTACTCTTGTTCTTTGATTTTGAGTGTAAGTAACTGTTTGAATTTTCAAATCATTCAAATTGAAGATATGTTTTAAGTGAAATTGGATTTTTGTTTATTGAGATAACAAAGAATATTTTGTAGAATATATATGAGGTTTTTTTTTGTAGAAAATGATTTTTTTGTTGGGTTGTCCATCGAGTGCTTTAAGAATTCTGGTCAATATGCATGATCAACGTTATCGATGAGAATTTCCTAAACGTTGTGATGAGATAGTCAGACATGATAAATTGGGTTTCATAAGTAAAATTTGGGAATAAGTTAATATGGTTTGAGAAATTAAATATTGTTTTGGATATGTAATGCAGCTATTAAACCCTAGTGAGTGTTGGATGAGTGGCGAGGCTGTTTTGATCATTAGGTCAACTCTGTAGCCAATCGACGGGGTCATTCGATATAAATCAATAACGAGGCAACACCCTTTTATTATTTGAAATTTTTGAAATTGAATATGCTAATTTTGAATTTTAGCATTTTGTGAGCTAGTTTTGTTTTACATTTTGGATGTATTAAAAATTTGTGTGAATTTGTAATATTCTTTTGGAAACAATTTTGAATTGATTATCAATTTAAATTAGTTTTATGTTAATAATTAGTTGGAAATTTAATTTTGTTACAAAGTGGAAATGTGAATTTGAATTGTCTTGACTGATGAACCATCTATGGCTATAATCAATTTAATTGTGAGAATGATTTTAAACTTTATATATATATACACACCAAAATTTATTTTTATGGATAATCAAAAATCATTTCTTGATAATGAAAGAGATTAGCCATCTTTTTCAAAACAATTTTTCTTAGTTTATTGCTTTAAATTTAGATTTTTGAAAGTAATGAATTTTTTTCCGATTAATGAACTGTTTCTTTTATGTTGATTACATAGAGTTTATCATAATTTAGTATGTCTTAGCTTCTAGAAAAAAGAAGGTCATTTAATAAATGATTTAGAAAAAGATTGTTTGAAAATGTAATTTGAAATTAAAATGGTTTGGGAAAAAATTTCAAAATTTAAATTGATTTGAAAGATGAAATTTGATTTGAAAAAGTGTTATGCTAAAACAAATATAACTTGAGATTTATAGCTTTGAATGAATTCAAACTTTTGGCAAATGAAAAAGGCTACAAAAAGCTAAAAAAATTCTTTTTACTACTTTGGAAGATTTTGCTTTTTATTCTGTATAAAATAGGTTCGGAAGTGAATAAACATTTCTGTCTTATTATAGGATTTATAAAATTTGAGCTGAAAGTAAATTTTGCAACTTTCAAACCATGAATCTGACGTTGATTATCTTTATATCGCTAGGAAGCTTAGACTTAGTAGAACAACTTTTATTTTATAAGAATTCTCTGATTTTGTTGTTTTCTAGGCCAAAATTTGTGTTCTTTATAGTAGGTTTGAAATTGAAATTTACTTGTTTTCTTTGTAGTCATGTGTATCCTACCTATTTTGTGAATGTAATTGAATTGATATTTAGTATAAATATATGTTTCAAACTGAAATATATTTTGGTAAAATTTAAGAGTGAACACTTTATTCACTTTAAATGAAGAGTTTGGAAATTAAAATAGATTTTTGTAAGAAGTTTTGAAAATTTTCTAAATATTGAGATTTGAGAATTTGATTATGAAAAAAATGGATTTTGAAACCCTTGAAAATATTTGTTGAGTGATAGGAGTATAAAGATCCATTCCTTGAGTTTGTCCTGCCTTTGTGCAATTATCTAACGACTTGCATTTACAGGGTCGTTTGGGTTGGTGGTATTAAGAAAACCACCTACCACTTATTGAGTTTTCTTACCTCTGTTGTGTCAAACTAATGTTAGTGTGACTCTTTCCGTAGTAACATACGGAAAGTCATGTCGACAATTATCTAGTTGGTTGAAACCGAGATAAAATTTAACTAAATCCCGACTCTATTCGAGAAGCTCCTGAGGAATCAATCTCATTCGATTGATCATTTATATGGCATCATGTCAGTGATCTTGTTTTGAAGATAAAACTTCTTCGAAATCATGACGTATTGCTCGTAGAAATTCAATGGTCTTCTAATCCCAATATTAGCACTTGGGAAACCATAGAATTAATCGAGTGATCTTATCTTAATTTTCTAGCATCTTGTGTTGTGATGAGAAATTTTAAACTTGAGCTTACTTATCTTCCTATGCTTGATGAAATAATCATGTTGAATACGGTTAATCTCTAGAAATTACGGGGATGCAATTTTTATAAGGGGGGGTCTGTAACAAACATGGTTTTGATGACTACCTGTGAATATTAAATTATAACGGTGGTTATAATTTAATATTGCGAAATAAAAAATTAGAGATTTAAATTGTTTATTTTAAATAAACAATGGATTTTAGAAATAAAATGTGGAAATAAAGTTTTAAAACTTTATTTTGAGTGTTTGTGAAAAATATGAATAAAATATGATTTTTATTTAGTGAAAATGCAATAATTCTAGTAATAATTGCCAAATGCTTCTTTTAATGCTTTTTAAATGAAGCATTTGATTTTAAAATGTGTTTATTATAAATAAAAAGGTGAAATTTGATTTAGAAACATGTTTTGATTATAAAAATGATGTTAGTATGGTTTATTGCATTTTATTGTGCAAGAAAATA
Organism: Allium cepa; assembly: GCA_030765085.1. Classification (NCBI taxonomy): domain Eukaryota; kingdom Viridiplantae; phylum Streptophyta; class Magnoliopsida; order Asparagales; family Amaryllidaceae; genus Allium; species Allium cepa. The sequence continues at coordinate 633,458,973 of CM060941.1, forward strand.
ATTTTTGTATAATTTTTTAAGTTAAAAATAACATTTTATGTAAACATTTGAGTAAATTGATTATTCATTTGAAATAAGAGTTTTTGATAATAATTTTTTTTTATAACTAAAATTATCTTTTATTATGTGTAAAATGTTTTATTAAACGAGTAAATATGTTTATATTGAAATTTTGTATAAATATGTTGTTTGTTTTAATTACAGTGTATATGTATATATTTGTTTTAAGTGATAAAATTGATTTACTCATGCTAATTAAAATCTTTTGTTTGGGCCCAATCCCATTAATTAGCACAAACCAGAACTAAAGAAGTGAGAAAAGCTTCTTTCCTCCTTTCTGTGCGTTCTTTTCTTCTTTTACAGTAAATAGAAAACAGAAAAAGAGAAAACTTTACTCTTCTTCAAATCTAAAGCCAAATCTCTTTTCTCCTTCAATTAATTTGTTGTTTTAATCAAATTAAAGAGATTTTCAACAGGTAATCGCTTCCCAAAACTAAATCATTTCATCAAAATCTAATTTTGTGTTATAGGTTGTCTATAATTGTAGTTTTTCCTCTTGCATGTGTCTATATTGAGTTTTATAGGTATTTGAAGCCATTTCTTGCTCCAAGCTCTCACCTTTCAGCAGTAAATCCAAGTTTGCTTTCAAAAATCACAAGGTGGGTAATAATCTCATAAAAACTAGCTCAAACAAAGCTGAATTGCAAGCTGAAAATGAAAAAAATCATTTGCTAGTAACTGAATTTTGTGTTATTTGATATCACTGTAAAAACTATTCTTGGTAGCTACTTGCATGACCATATTTTCTTACTTCTATGTTGGAATTCGCTAATTTTTCTTTATTTGAATGTTGAAGTTTTCTATTATACGCATACTAATTTTCAGTTCAATCCGAGGTCGTTTGGTCCTTTGTTTCATGCCTGCAAGTTGAACTTGAGATGGTTTACAGGCCTGTACACATTTCTGTTTTTTGAGCTGTTGTAAACATGATCTGAGTCCATGTTTGAGACAGCATATCTCTTTCATTTTCCGTCGGAATTCATCGATTCATTTTTATTTGAAAGTTAAATTTTTCTAATATGAACATACCAATTTTCAGTTCAACCTGAGGTCGATTGGTCCTCTATTTGATGCCTGTAAGTTGAACCCGAGATGGTTTTAAGGCCAGGGCACATTCCCGTTTTCTGAGTTGCTGCATACATGGCCTGAGTTTATATTCGAGACAACGTATCTTTTTCATTACCTGTCGAAATTCATCTATTCTTTTTTTATTTGAAAGTTAAAGTTTTCCACTATGTGCATACCAATTTTTATTTCAACCTAAGATTGTTTGGTCCTCTATTTGATGCCTATAAATTGAACCCAAGATGGTTTTCAAGCCTGGGCACATTTCAGTTTTCTGAGCTGTTGCGAACATGGTCCGAGTCCATGTTTGAGATAGCGTATTTTTTCATTACTTGTTGCAATTCATTGATTCTTTTTTTGTTTGAAAGTCAAAGTTTTCTACTATTTGCATACCAATTTTTAGTGGAATCAGAGGTCGTTTGGTCACTTGTTTCATGTCTATAAGTTGAACTCGAGTGGGTTTTCAGACCATAGCAGAATTCAATATGCCCGAGTCTATGTTTGAAATTTCATATCTTTACCATTACATACCAAAATTCGATGAACTTTTTCTAGGTCGTAGATAAATTGTCCTACTTTGTGTGTATCAAATTTCAAACCATTTCGAAGTCATTGAGCCATTCGAATCATGTCAGAAAGTTGAACTAGTAGAAGATTTCAAACCTGGGTATTATTTTTGGCCTATGCATTTGTGTTCTGCCTTGTTTGCTAATCCATTTTTCGACTTCTGCATCTTGTTTTTGTGATATTTTTGAACTGTTTTGAAGGCCATGAAGCCTATCAATAGGCAAGCCAGAATTTTGGTGAATTTGTGATTCAAAACGAATCGATTATTGAAATGTTTTCGAATGTTGGTTTTGGTGTTTTTCGATGATTTTTCTTTGATTTCAAGCATGGGTTTTCTAAATAATTTTGAAATGATTTTTAAAATGAATCGTCTTTTGAAATAGTTATTATATAATATTTATAAATTATGTTTAAGCTACAAAAACTACATATTCTCTATAATAAGTGAATTTCAAAGATGCTTTTCCAAAAACGATTTCGAAAAATTGTTTTAAACGGTTGTTTTCTCAAACAAATTATTTTCTATATAAAATACACATTTTTGCATTATTCAAGCATATGAGAAGGAGAACTAAATGATTTGGTAAAGCACATGGTCCGAGACATGTGCGTTTTTCTTTTCAGTTAATTCCGGACTTGTCCGTTTGATTGTTTTGACCTTCGGGTCGTATTTGCCAATGAGATGAGGCAAATATATTTCCTGCTTTCTGGTGTGGCATTGGTCAGTGGTTAGTAAACCGATTAGAGATAACGTGTGGTATGGGACATACTGTTAGCACTTTTCGGGTTTCTATCTAAGAGTTTGTGACACATTTGTCAAATAGATATATTTGCAAGTATTGGACCTTCGGGTCATCTGTCCTTTGGGATGTTTGTTTAAGAGACGTAATTGTCCATTGAGACGTATTTGTCCTTCAAGATCTTTGGGAAGTTGTTTAAGAGATGTATTTATTTGCCCTTGGGGATGTTGTCCTTCAGGACGTTTGTCTAAGAGACATGGCGCCTTATTTTGAGAGAACGGTATTTGGCAGGCTTCGGCCATAAGCACGTGCTATATCTTTAGGATGATTTCATTGGTTTTTTTTTATGATTTTCCAAGTGTATCGCCTTTTTACATTATTTGCCATTTGAGCCATTCGAGATATTATATATGGCGATTACATCTTTGAAATTGAACTCCTTATCGAGTTCTATATTTGAGATTTAGGTTTGCCAACTCTTGGCGTTATCTGGGATTTATACTCTCCTAATTAAAGATATATAAGATTGCCATTTTTGGCATATTTTGTGTTTCGAGACTTCTCTATTTAGAGAATATTTTTGTAATCTCCATTTATGGCGAGTTTTGAGTTTGAGGTTTGGGATTCTCCTATTTTGTAGATATGGTTCATAGAAACCATTTTAGCGGCTTTTGGGATTTTGCTGATGATATGAGATGTTTATTATACTTAGTGCTATTTGGTGAGTTTATTTATTTCGAGGACATACACTTAATGTAATTACCTTATTTGAAGTAGTGGCATGCTCTTATTATTGTTTCTTTTCATTTGAGAGGATACCCTACCCTTTACCTTATACATCATATTATCATTTATCCTTACTAAATAGATTGTTTTAGCTATACTGACTTGAGTATTTTATACTTAAGTCAGACCGAGTTATTTCAGGTTACGTACCTGCCATAGGACTTTGCTTTGCTGCTTCCGCCATGGATATTTGGTTATCACTTTTTGTACTTTTATAGTCGTTTTGTATGACTCTGATATGTATTTATTGCGTTGAATGATTGTATATATTGTGGTCTTTATACACTTCTGTTGTATCCATGTAAACGTGTTTGTATATATATGTATATGTATATATATGTGTGTGTGTGTGTGTGTTTGGCTATTGTTTTGCGATATGTTGTATATATTGTTGTTGTATTTTTTTCTAATAGATTCGTTAGCCATTATAATTTTAAGCATTTATGGAATATGTCGATCCACTTGAGAAAGGAAAAATAATTAGAAGCATTAAATCGAAGTATTTAATAGATGTTTAAGACAAAGCTATAGATGGTCGCTCCTAACCAGCCCCATTCTCCGCATTAGCAGACAGTATTATCCAGTAATACACTTTGTTAATGTGGGTCTCAGGGTGGGGCATCACAGCTAAAAGGAGAAATTTGATTTAAAAATAAAGTTTTAAAACTTTATTTCCACATTTTATTTCAAAAATCCATTATTTTTTAAAAATAAACAATTAAATCTCCAATTTATTTTATTTCACAATATTAAATTATAACAACTGTCATAATTTAATAGTTACAGGTAATCATCAAAACCATGGTTGTTACATTTTGTATAGATGATCCTAAAGCATGCAAGAAAATATCTTTACTATTAATATTAATAAAGAGATTTCAGTGAATGGAAATTACATGGTGTCCTTTTGAAATCCACAAAATACCCTCTTCTATCAACAAGATCTCCATATTGGTTTCCAATCTCCACCACCGTTCATGTTTCAATCACCTACCAATGAATTTCATTATCAATTTGCAACCAACACCACCAACAACTAGTTGAAACAAAAGCGTTGTGACTACCAAAGATTTTGTACTTATATCAAATATCCATACAATAAATTTTTATTAAATAAAAATTAAATATCTCTAGCTATTAAATGCATGTACATGTGATTTATACTAGTTGTTAATAATTATTATTATATAATAGTGTTTTAAAGTAAATGGTTTTATTTAATTATAAATATTTTTGAGACTCATAAATAAAGTTTATAAACAGACTGGGGGTTTATAAGGGAAATTTTGTGAAACGATTTGTGTCAAGACCCACTTTTTCGTACAATTCGAACTGATAATTTACCACAGATGTCCAACCCAAATTACACAGAAAGGCGGATAGTAAGAAAAGAAAGTAGAAAGACGATAGAAAGAAAACCAAACAACACAGAATCTCACAGTGGAAAGAATAATCTATAATATAGAACAAATCTTTACATAAAACAGAAATGTAACTTATACATATACAGACATCAATTAAAGTATACTAACCTATTTAACATAGACAGTTATAACACCTTATCCTCATAATTGCTGATAAACATAACTATAATGTAACAGAAAAATAATCACCTATGTGACTTTGTCTTTGGGCCTCCAACTCCTTCCTTGGAGCTCCAATATCCATCCAGCTAAACCTGAAAATATGATCGGTCTGGCCCGAGCATTTAGGAAAAACCACGCTCGGGTCGGTCTGGTAAAATCAGCGTGAGAATTTAAATCATAGGAATTTTATTCATTGTAAACTTTCAAAAAGTCCTTTTAAAATCTAAGGTATCTCGTTAGACCGCGTCACATATAAACACGACGGGTTTTTACCTTATGATAACCAAAACCATTTATAGAAAATCCAATGATATTATAATAGTGTCTAAGTACAAATACTTATTCAAATAGCTGAAATTTTTACATTAATTAAATTACAGCATATTAGGCTCTACAACTAAAACTATAAAGGTTCGTGCTGAAGGATGGATTCCATACAATGACTAGGTACTAGGATACCACCTATCACGGTACACGTGTAGAAAAATGTACAGAGGATCTCACCAGGACCCCTGCAACACAAGACTGGTCTACCCCTAACCTGGATAGAATCGAATATGTTATCATCCCGGGTGCTCCCACCCTTTTCGAGTTCTTCCGCGCACCGTAGTAATAATATCTGAGAGTATCTAGAAAGGTGATAAACATACCCTAATTGGGTGCGACCCACTTAGCCTAGCTACATCTCCCCTGATTTTCAGTCATTACAGGTTGATGAGGCTTGAGGCTACGATTACCTTTAGGAAATTTACACTTAAAATGTTCATTTTCCTCCAATGACAATGTATAGATAGCATTCATTCATACAAGTCCGTTATAGGTCTGAACAAAACCGAAGGCACTATTTTTACTACATCTATTTTGGAATCATCCTCGGGATTAATAGCGATTAGCCCTTCCACTTCAATGCTTCATCTTCAATTCCAAGCTCTTGTCTTCATTTTGAAAACATATTCGTTGTATCGAAGTGGTTTTTAGATAACTTATCCGATCCCGATCTCTTTGAAACAACATTCGATATTTTCGATATACTCAATCCCAGTTCTTTAAAAATAAATAGACTAAAATAAGATTGGAGATAATCTCCTAACCGTGAGTGGACGGATTTCCTTATCATTGTCCTAGAAGAACGAAACAAGTTTATATGTATAGTATAGCACCTCGAACAATAACTGTACCATATAATTCTAGTATTTCTCCTAGATATTTCTGAAGTTATGTTTTTGGGTCTAAATTTAATAGTCGGTTATTTAACTATCAAATTTACAATCATTCAACCAAATATTTCATTTCTTATTTGATTTAAATTCAATAAATCAAATTACTTAATTAAAACAATATATACTTTTCTCACAGGATAAGTATATTCACAAACCATCCATTTTAAAAATATTTGAAACCCTTTTAAATAATATGGAAAGTACCCTGATGTATCAACCATGGATTCGCAGCTCGATGATTACGTCTCTATCACAGAGAAATCCAAACTTAACAGTAGGCAATCTCTGCCTCCGAGTACGCCATGAAAGTATACCATTACTTTTCGAAAAAACTTTATTTAATAATTATCTTAAAATAAACTTATTAAGTTTCTATATAAATTTTCCCACTCTAATATAGGAAAATTCCCTTTTATAAAGGTTTACTGTATTATATATTACTTTTCAAAGACAAATAATTTTTAAACAAATTTTCTTTTAATAAATATAATATCTTAATATTAATTAACGCTTAAGTAATAAATAACTTTAAACAATCACCATTAAATAACTTTAATTAATAATTTATATACTCTTTTTAAACAATTTAAATAATTAAATGGCTTTGGATATAATAATTAAACACCTCTTTAAATATATTTTTAGAATAATAAAAAAATTAACTTCAATCACTATCAAAATATTTATTAATTTACTTTAAAATATCATTAATAAATAATAATCATCCTTAAACAATTTTGGTTCAAAAATTAACCTCCAAGTCGGAAAAGACTTATTAATTTAAATGGTACTTAATTAAATTACCATTCGTTCCATAACAATCACTACAACAAAAATACCCTATTACAACGCCCTTTTTACAATGAGCATTGGTTGCCCGTTGTAATAGAAGGCTATTACAACGGTTCATTCAGACACGTTATAAAAGATGCCACATACAACCCCTTTTTTACAACGGGCAATGGTTGCCCGTTGTAATAGAAAGTTATAACAACGGTCCATTCAGGCCCGTTGTAATAGATGCCAACTTTACAATGGTCACAAATTGCCCCTTATAATAGGTGCCCAATTACAACGATCACAAATTACTCTATTCACAAATTACAATGGTCACAAAGCTTTTATTAAAAAAAGCTGGCCCTTTTATTTCGTTCCCGCTCGTTCCGCTTTGCTCGTTCCTCTATGCTCGAAATTAGGGTTTTGGAAAAAATTGAAGCTGCCGTCTTCAATTGCTCGATCGAATCACGGCTTCTCCAATTTGGATCGAGTTCGTCTATAGTAGTATGTGAATTATTCTTTTTACTTTACGGGTTGATATGTTGAACTCGATTCTGATTCGAGTCAAATGATTATTCCTTTTTCGCTTACACTCGAATGCATAATTTTGCCGATGATGTTCATTTATTTGGAAGATATGGCTTGCAATGATATATAATGAAATCATTTCGTCTGGAATTATCATTTTCTCTGATGCACTGTTTGATCAAATAAATATGTTGATGTTACTGTATGCTATAATTTGACTTCACGTTGGGTTTGGTTTAAATGCCCCGGATCTGACTTGTTTTATTTTTGTTGTTACGAAAAATTATATTGCTTCAGGATGCTGTTTGGGTTCGAACAGGAATCAATAACAACAATATCGATTGAACGAAAGTTTAAAAACTTTTAAGTGGTGATACGGTTGTTTTTAAAAAAAAATAAACTAATTTTGTCAAATATAAAATGTAAAGCACATATTAAATTATTGGCAAAATTGCAGAAAGTTGTACGGCATGAAATGGTATTTGCTTTCGAGTACAGTTCATAATCATATGTCAGTAATCACTGTTTTTTCCTTTTTCGAGTACAAAGAAAACAGTGATTGTCATTCATCACTGTAATAAAAAGATATCGGATGCAAAAAAGTTAGTAAGTTATTTGAAATACTAAGGATGTTGATACGAATGAGTTTTGCCCACTTAGAGCATTCTCAACGAAGGTCGGTCACCATTTCCAAGTTGGCAATTTTTGAATGACTGGCTCCATAGTGATCTTATCCGGCATTATAAATGCTGGACAAATTAATATAGAATAGCCAACCTTTTTCTTCATTCGGCCATTCTTCAAAACATCGCATTTTTTCACTGTTTCAATTTTTTGTTTGGGGTCGGCGAATTTCAGAGGAGGTCGATGTTGTTGTGATTAGGGGTTTTGGTGACTAGTCGTCTGCGATGATGGTTTGAAGTGGTTGAAGAGGTATAAGTAAGTTCAGCCGAAGGTGGTGACAGTACTGTCGCTTGTGGTGATTTTAGAGTCGAAATCTGGTATAACAGTGATGTGCTGTTGGTTGTTAATGGTCTGGGTGGTTTTATTTTCCGCGAATGGCTGTTGATGATGTATTCAATGCAGAGCAATTTTGTATGATGGATGGTTATAGGAAGAGAAGCAATGTTATAGGTTGTAGCAAGCTGTGGTGGGATGTAGTTGAGATACAGACATGTAGAGTAGCTGATATGTGTGTGGTTGAAGGTTGTGGTATGAATGGCCAGGGTGCAGGGGGTTATTTGCTGGTGGAGATGGGTGGATTCAAAGCTGCTGATTGAAGGGAGGAACGTGCAGTGTGTTCTGGCAGTTATAAGTGGTAGAGTTGTGTGATGTTGCTGACAGTGGTATGTGTGCAGTGTTTTGGAGATGAAGTTTGGTGGTGTTGTCTAGGAGTTGAGGTGGCTGTTTGGCAATAAGTGGTGGTTTTTCTATTTTTGATGTGGTGGGTAAGGTAACTGCAAAGGCACTGTGATAGGATTTTGAAGTTTATGTGCACAGTGATGTTTCTGTGCATAGTAGTTGTGAGAAAGAGGAGCGACTATTATGGTGATTGAAGTTTCTGTTGTGGAGTTGCACTAATTGCACTGATATATCTGTTGAGGTGAGTAGGCAGCAGGGGAATTGGTGGAAGTATTGAAGATGGGAAGGAGGTAGTGGTGAGATTGTCACAGTGAATGAAAGGTAGTTGAGTGAATTGACTATAGTGAAGTGGTGGAGGAGGTTGATGTACAGGAGCCCTGGCCCAACAGCTTCTAAAACACGTGATCAGTAAAAAAAACACAAAACATGCACCACACATCCTCAGTCAAATTCTCAGAATGAAAATTGCAATCCCATATCATAATTTCCAATCCAACTTTTACAAAACGATTCCCCAATTGCACTCAATAATTTATGGATTCACAAAACAATCAGAACTCGATTTCGGGTGTCACGGGTATTGAAGGATGCAGTGATCGGGAATTTGGAGAGTTTGATTAGGTTGCTGCTGTTCGATATGAGGGATTTTCGAGAGTGGATTTGGGGAGTTTAAGACTGGGTATTGGGTAGTTCAAGGCGAGACATTGTAGTTGTTGGAATTCGGAAAGGTTGAAGGCGGTGATGGTAGGAGTTGGAGATGACAGCTGATGATGATATTTGAGGTGATGAAGGAAATGACTCGGTCAATTTTTTTGTTCTGGATTTTAGGTTTTGACCGTGGGTTTAGTTGTGCAGTTGAATTGAACGGGTTGGGAACTGGTGGAGTAGAGTGGTAATGTGATAGGGATTGGAAGTGGTATTGATTGGGGTTGTGGTAGACTGCTCTGGCTGAGGCTGTGGTGGTTAAGGCTATCGAAGCAGAAATGGAAAAGGAAGTGAATATCTATATGGTTGAGATGGTTGTCTGGTTAGTGTGTTACAGAGATGGTACGGTGATGGTGGATATAGCAATAGTGTAAAACTGGAGTTTGGTTCAGTTTGTAAAAGGAGGGATATAGTGGGTGCGGAGGAGCTATAAATTGCTTGAGGCAACTGTATGGTGTAGCAGAGAAATGGATGTCGGTGAAGTGGATTTGTTGTTGTAGAGGGATGAAAGTGGCCGAAGGCAAGTGAGTGATGTATGTTATTGGATTTCAGGCAGTAGATAAGTGTGGTCAAAAGAAATGTATGTGTGGTAGATAAGTTATGGTAGTGGTGGTGGTTATATCCAATTAGGTGATTTAATGAAGGCAAGGCAGATCCATGGGAAAGTGAGTGATAAGTTGATGGATGTTTGATGTGTATGCAGGGTAGTTGGACAACGATTGTGGTTGTAGTTGATGTTGAAGTGCACAGGTTGTACAGCAGAGGGTAGGGATGCTTGTAGAAGTGAACATTTGAGCGGTTATGATTATGGCAACAGTAGTGGATTGGAGAGGAATGTAAATGTTGGTAGTTTTGAAGTAGTGAAGGTAACTTGGTTGAAGGAAGCAGGGGGATGTAGCAGCGGAGATAAATGCAAACAAAACAAAACAAAATTTCAAGTCTGAAGTCCCATGATTATCATGTTTTGATGCAACAACTATTGTCTGTATCACTGAGAGGACTTCGACCTAAAAGGACAAGGAATGCATTACTACGACTATGTTCTTTTTACAACGACATTTGCCTAAGACGCTTGATGAAGATAAATTAGAATCCATCGAGAATCAGGTCGCATTAACACTATGCGATCTTGAGAGATTTTTTCCTCCTTCTTTTTTTGACATCATGATTCATTTGAAAATACATTTAGCTAGGGGAGCAAGAATTTGTGGGCCAGTACAATATCGGTGGATGTATCCATTTGAGAGGTAAAATTCGGCATTAGTACTTATAGTAGTTAATAATACATGTGCTTATGAAAATATTTTACTTATGCATCTTGATTATAGATATATGAGAACAATAAAGGGCTACGTTAAAAATCAAGCAAGGCCTGAAGGGTGCATAGTTGAACGCTATTCTGCTGATGAATGCATGAAGTATTGTGCTGGATATATTAATGGTGCATTAGAAATTGGACAAAGGAAAAATAGAAATGAAGTGGAACAAAGTGATTCCTTACTTGAGGGGTGTCCTATTCCAAAGGAAAACCTATGGTAGTCACTAAGGAGGTGATTGATGCCGCTCATAGGTATGTGTTGTTTAATAACGAGGAAGTGGAGCCTTATATAAAGTAAGCATAAGTTCAGTTCAATTATTTTGTGTGAAATAAATTAGATTTTGACTTGAATGTTTGCGTTATAGGATGCACAATGAGAAATTGAAACATTTGCATCCCCGGCTTTCACGAGATGATTTGGAACTTTCAAAGATGCATTCAGAGACTTTTAGTCATTGGTTTAAAAAAAAGGTTGACAATGTTATATCTTTTAAGACGGATAAGTTCAACATAGAAGTATATGTTATTGTTATTAGTCTTTATATATAACATTTTGCTTTTCCAGGTTAAAGATGATAAAAATACATCCGATGTTAGTGAACTAATGAATTGACTTTCATATGGACCTCGCCATCAAGTAATTTCTTATACTGGTTACATAATTAATGGTCGTCGTTTTCATACTAAAGACAATGATAAATCTACACAAAATAGTGGTGTTTCCATTGAGGCAAGTATTGTTCGCATAGATGGATCCGTTGAGAAAGTAATATATTATGGTGTTTTGCGTGAGATTTTGTTGTTTGACTACCGCTAGTTTCAAATTTCCTTGTTTAAGTGTGATTGGGCAAATATTGATCATGGAATTAAGGTTGAAGATGGATTTACGTTAGTCAATTTATATCAATTCCAAAACCAATTTGCAAGCGACCCTTTCATCTTGGCAACGCAAGCCATACACGTGTTATTTTGTAGAGAAAGTAGTTTTTCAAATTGGTATGTGGTGCTAAGAGCACCCCCTGGTGGTTTTCATGAGTTGGAAAGCTATGATGAGGAGGATGAGTCAACTAGTAAATCGGTGGATGAGTCGCTACTTGATGATAGAGATGTCGATGATGGGGATGAAAGTTATATAAGGAAGGATTGTGATGGTATTTTGGTATGATATAAGCATCTTTTATTGATATTTGTGTTACAAGTAGTTATACTCGTAAAGAGTGTAATTATACATAGTTTTATGCATAGTTATATTAATTAATCTGAATTATCAACCATGAATTTTGATTTGTAAACTTGAAAAAAAATGTTTCTTTTGCAAAGTATTGCTATTGTATATTAGGATTTTCATACTTTACAATAATGATTAATTAGTGTGATGTTCTAATTATATATATATATATATATATATATATATTATGTTTTTTTCTAGGTTCCTCTCTTAACGGAAGATAGTTAAACTTGAAGCATCAATGGTAAAATGGAGCAAGATCAAGGAGAGGTAAAATATTAAAATTTTAATATGCACTTCTATTTTTTAAACTGACATTTCTTATACCATGACATAAATTTTTTATTTGCACGCATAGTTTTCTACATATGCATATTTTTTTTTAAATTTTTTTATTATATCAAAGATGAACCACAAAGGCACTTCATATGCATGTCAGGCTGTTAGCAGCCCCTTGTTTGAATATGAAATAATTGTTGTGACCCACATGCAATAATAAATGAAACTTAAATTTGTAAATGGAGTGTTTGCCCACTTTTTATAAACGGCACTTCAAAATAAGAGATTAAAACCGAATAAATTACTATATTTAAATTGCATGTAACCGAAAATTATGTAGATTAGAAATTATATTTTCTAATTGTATTTTTTATGAAATGATCTAGTAGTGATATTTCAGACTGTGCTAGAATTTATTTTGACTGTGTATGCTAATTTCAGATGTTAAAGGTAGCAACGAGATATTCAAAGAGGCAATCTCTAGCTGTAGTTGCAGCTTTATGTGCAAAAGATAAGACTGCTGGTACGAAAACCAATGAAACAAGCCATGTTGATGTAGCTCATCTTCTTCAAAGTTTAAACAGCAATGCTAGAAGATCCCCTTGGAAGCGTACTGAAATGCAGCCTCCATCCGTTCAAATCCAGTCTTCAAATCTCAATTCCGGCCCTAATTCAACCGAATCTCCAAATATCACTCCCATAAACATAGACTCACTCAACGCGATGGATGCCTTGAACAACCCAGATTATAATGATGGTATTCAACAAGAGATGTCAAGGAAAAAAAGAGGGAAGACGATGATGAAAATGTTTTCTTGTATGCCGAATGAAAAGGCCGAAATTGAATTCAACAATCGAGGTCAACCAATAGGCTCCAACTCTAAGAACTTATCATCCTATATCGGTACATTAGCAAGGGAGATGGTACCTTTGACCATTTCAGAGTGGAAAAATGTCAATGCAAATTTAAAGAAAGATTTATGGACTTGTATTCAGGTATGAAATAAGCTGTAAACTCGAATACAATTTTTGGACATCCTTTATTTATATGTAAACTTTGCTGGAAATTAGTAGGGTACAAACATCCTTGACATTATTACCTTTGCACCGAAACATAAGGCGAATGCGTATGATCGGGTAGAGAATGGCTAATGTTTGTATGTCTATTTGTTTCCTACTAATGTCTTTATGTTCCTAGTTGCCAATCATATACTGTCGTTACAAGCCAAATTCCTTGAGAAAATTATTAAATGTCAAATTCAACAAAATAGACATGTTTCAATCTCCATGAGTATTGGATTAAAGGCATAAATTTTGTTGTAATTTAAGAGTCATGGGTATTTGTTATATTCTTGATTGAAACATTGAGTAACGTTTAAATATATTTTTAAACATTCAACATTCTATTTAAAACATTTTATAACAGCTTTTATACAATAAAAATAAGGATATCAAACCATGGCTTGCAGATATAAGCCACTGAGTTATATGTTAAAGGTTGAAGTGGTAGTCAAGTGGTTTGGTTGATGAAGAATTTTTGTTTAGAGGTTATTTAGTAGTGGGATGTATGTTGTAGGCAGTAGAGTGATGTGTTTGGAGGTAGTTAATTTAAGTGATGTTTTGTGGTTTAGGGATGAAGGAGGAAGGATGGGTGGTTGAGGTTGTGCAGTATTGAAGGAGGAAGGATGATTGATCGTAGTTTGGTGAGGAGTATGGTCGTTGAAGTGATACTAGGAGGTTATGCACTTGCTATGCATGTTGATGGTCTAGTCAGTTTGAATGGCAGAGGAGGACATGTACTGTAGAAGCAAATTTTGGTAGAGAACAGTTTGTTTGATTTTGGCAGAAGTATATAACAGAGAAGGTGTGTTGTTTGTTGCAGTGGGATTGATCAGTGAATGAATTGGGCTTGCTTGTGAAGGGGATGTAGGCAGTGATAAGGAGTAAGTTTGTTGGTGGTGATGAATGAAGGAAGCTGTTGGTTGGATGATGAAGTGACTGAAGTGGATGGTTCTGTAGGTGGCTATTGGTGAAGGTAGCAGGAAGGAGGTAGTGGGCGGTAATAGAGTTATGTAAAGAAATGCACAAAAATGGTTATGTGCACAGAAATTCATAGTTTGATGGTTTTAAAGTGTGTATAGGTTGGTGGTTGGAGATGATAGTGGCTGCAGTTGTGAATTGTAGGCTGTTGAATGGTTTGACGTGATGTTTTAGCTGAGGATGTTGGTTGGTTGACAAGTGCAGTGGTGAAGAAAGGCAGAGGGTCATTGTTTTGATGGTTCTCTATTGTTGAAATGGCAGTGGATATGGAAGTGTGCAATGCACAGAGAAGTGCAATGGAATAATGAATGTACGTGGATGAAGTGGCTGTGGCAGTTGCAAGTGGCAATATATTGATATGGTGAAGGCAGTAAGTTGGTGTAGTTGCAATTGTTGTGGTGTTGTGGTTGTTGAAGTGGTTGATAGAATAGGCGGAGTGGCTGTTGTATGTTGTATGTTGTAATAGGAAGAGGTGATGGACAATGACAAGGCAGCAGAAGCAGTGGAGGGAAGAAGCAAAAATGGTCTTGTTTATATTTTGTTCTACAATTTATATCGTTTCAAGTTTTTTTAGTTGAGTAATAAATAGAAATTGTTCTTTTTTGCTTTGTTTACAGATTTTAATATGCAAGATAGTACCTGAGTCCCCATTCCGGTGTCTCCAAGATAAGCACAAATACTTAGCAGACTCGATATACTAACACAATCTAGCTTAAAACCTAAAATTTGCATTTCTTTGAAGATCATTAGAGCACTTTTAGTATTTCCAAGCTGTGAATGACCTGATATCATTGAGTTGTATGTGACTCCATCGCGATTAGGCATTTATGTAAATACTCGATGTGCCAATTGAATATTTCCTATGCATGAATGTAAGCTAATAAGAGAGTTACCTACAAAATTTCTCAGTGAAACCCCATTTTGTGCACTTGAGCATGAATTTGCTTTCCATTCTCATACAGTTCACATTTTGCACATGCAACACGCTATATAATACATATGGAGTGGGCAAAGTCCCGTATATATGCATTTGACAGTATAGTTCAAGCGCCTTTTCTCCAAGACAATTTTCAGAAAACTCAGAAATCATCGCATCCCATGAAATATTATGCTTAGTGTACAACTCTTCAAATACTAAAACCACTGAATCTATAAGATCGTTTTTTACATATAAATCTATTAATGGATTACCAACAACTGAATAACCAATCAACCCATGTTGAAATTTTTTCGCATTTACTTGTTGAACTAAATGCCAAGCTGCATTATTTCCACTGCAGGCTCTTAACGCATTACAGAAACCACCCGAGACATATTTTTGTGGAGTTTAAAATACCAATAGTCAGTTCATAATTGGAAAAGAAAGTTATTTTAGCAAAGGAGACATATTTTTATGGAGTTGAGCATAATGGCACCCTTGCAATATATATATAAATTATAGTCATATGCAATTATATGGGATGTTGAGCGTGTGTTTGTTTATATATGTGAGTTCATGTTCTTGTTTGTATTGATTAGGAAATGATTTTTGTTGTGCAGTCAAGATTCATGGTGGATGAAGCATACAAGGGTTTATTGCTTAAGATGTTAGGAGTACGATGGAGAGAGGCAAAGTCAAGATTAATTTCGGCTATTAAAGTAGCTTCTACTTGCCCTGACGCTTCCTCTAGATTAGCGATGCTAAAACCGGATACTATAAAAAATGTTCAAGGGTGGAACGACTTTGTTAAGTAAAAGTTGTCGGAGAAATTTGAGGTAATAAATTGTATTTTATTCAATATAAATTGAAAGTTAAATAATAGTTTATTAATGAATTTCTCCTATGTAGGAAACTAGTAAAAAATTCAAAGCACTTAGAGATAAAAATAAACTTCCACATACAATGAGCAGAAAGGGTTATGCGAGATTAGCCGAAGATATGGTAAGAAATGCATGTACATTTACGTCAATAATATTTTTTTTCTTTGGTTCGTCTTCTTACTATTATTATTTGCAGAAAAAGGAAATTGGAGTATCAAATATTAGCAGAGACGAGCTATGGTGCAAAGCCCATACAAAGAAAAATGGAGAGCCACCGAATTCCGTTGTTGCCGATTGCATCGTAAGTTTTTTTTATTCTTTTGAGATATGGGTGTAGATATTTATTCAAAATTAATATGTACTTGACATTGAGGGATCAATATTTCTGTGATTCAGTCATATATTAGCTCATATATATTTTCTGCGATCAATATTTCACTACAAATATTAAATACATTGAACTGAACATTGAGGGATGATAGTTTATTCATATTTTATTTTTCTTGAAATGGTCTATTTTGATTTGTAGGCTAAGATAAAAGAGCGCAGTAGTGCTCAGAGCTCTTATGGAACAACATCGTTAAGTAGAGATGGGGTGTCACATGTTTTTGGAAATGAACATAGGGGAAGGGTGAGAGGACTGGGTTTTGGTGCAGTACCATCTCAAATGGGTGTTTATTCAACTAATTCAAAAAGGTGATTGCATTGGAAAATCAAGTAACTCATTTGGCGGCTAGAGTAGAAGAGTTGACTAATTTGGTCATGACAGTAAGTTTATATTTAATTAGCTATTGTTAATAAATATGTGATATGTGCTTATGAATTACCAAGTCATCTCTTGTACTTTTACAGAGAAGAAATGATAATGTGGCGGATTTCGAGCTCGCTGAGGCTCATACGTCTTAGGTTAGAATATAAAATAATCCTAAATTAGTATATGAAATTTTGGTTCTTTTGTTGTTCATTAATCACGGTAGTAGTTCAATTAGTTTAATTAGTTCACATTTCATTTATTTCACTATAAATTTTATGATCGAGCATGGACCAACCCCATATATGAATATCCATGTGGCCAAGAGTTGATTGCAATTTAGAACTAATAGAGGTGCTTGTCAGGAAAGTTCTAAAATCAATACCAATGTGTTTAAGATCCATTTGCCACGAGCCCATATCTTTTGCCTTCAACTGGACAAAAAAAGTTCGATACAAACCTCTGTTTGTGGATATTTTACCGTATATACAAACCTCAAATTTCTAAAATTAATACCAACGTGTTTCTAGATCTGAATATACAATAATACTTTGGTTGATTTGTAGTCCTCATCAATTTACAAATCGACACACAAGATCACTGTTTGTGAATATTATAGTGAATGTTTATCATTTTCAATTGGTCGGTATTATTTTAGTACCATCCCGATTATGTGTAAGATTTGTTATTTTCGTTTGTCGCTTTTTATGATTGAATCAATATTGAACGATGAGACGAAAATGTGAAACATTAGTTGAACTTTAAGTTCGTGAAAAAATTATGTTCACTTTCTCCTTGTAAGTGTTCCCATCTAACATTGATGATTGCCATATTTACACTGCAGTGGATGGAAAGATGGAACCCAAAATTATTGGACAAAATTAGCGATGCCAATAGATAATGTAGTTATACCAGCAGGGGTATACAAGTAGGTAGCTTTTGCTGTCAAAGCAATTATTATGCATGCAAGATCAGGCTTTGAATAAATGTAAAATATAAAATAATAATAAAATACCGTATATTAGTTTGTTTCACGGTATGAAAGTTTGAATTTTTGACCTCTTGGACCAATATTGGAGCGTTTAACCGTGAGAACATTAGTGTTAAAATATTTTATAAACCACTGTAAATATATATATATATATATATATATATTCTTATTGTATAATATATGCTTGTTTTACGGGCGTACACGATGGATAACATACAGATATACAATATGCAGTCACACCTTTATATAACCTTGTTCCATGGTTTTTTGCTTGCAGTCACACCGCGAGAGTAACAATATGCAGTTCAAGATCAGCTTACCATGGATGATTTGGTAAAAAAAGTGCAAGCTATTGGGCTGGCAGAATAACGTAGCTGCAGAGGGGACGATAGCAAGCACCGATCCTGATGCTTTAGTACATTTAGTGAAGCTTGGAGCAAATGCTTGAAAAGTATGGGTTAATGTAGTGGTTCAATCAGAAGCCTTTTTATTTAGGCCAAACTCAGAGATGCAGACTATCAAAGAGGCCGTTGGATCAACCGTCGCGTGGCATAAAGACTTCATCTCTGTGGTATAGTATGATTGTACTTAGAACATGATATTTGTAGTGGACTGTTATGTGTTAATGTTTTATGTATTTGGCATGTAAACTTATCTAACTTTTTGGAATGTTAGAATTCTATGACTCTAGCTTTTAGTCTTTTCTATGTGATTTTAATTTTTTTACGACAATATTTAGTATTTGTATGGATGTATTGCATGGATGCTGCTGTAATTTTTTTTTTAAAATTTGCATTTATTTTGCAACGGGCAATGTCCGTTGTTATATGAGCTTATTACAACGGTCAACAAACATTGTTAAATAGGTATTTTACAACGGTCAATACATGTTGTGAAATAGGCTATGCAATTAGTATGGTCAGTCTATTGCAACGGGTTATGGCCGTTGCATTATAGTTTATTGCAACGGGCAACACAAGTTGTTAAATATGCTTTTTACAACGGTCAATGCATGTTGTGAAAAAGGCTATGTAACTAGTATGGTTAGTCTGTTGCAACGGGTTATGGCCGTTGTATTATAGTCTATTACAACGGTCATAACCGGTTGTAAAAAGGTATACTGCAACGGTTTTTACAACGTGTTTTGCCCGCTGTAAAATGTGGTGGATCTATTACAACGAGGCCTATTACAACAGGCACATGCCCGTTGCGAAAACCATGATCCCTGTTGTAAAAAGACTGTTTTTTTGTAGTGAATTCGGAATAACAGATACAGATATTCACATCAATCCATTTTTAACAACCAATTCAACATCATATTGCCTAATATAATTATCAGGATAATAAATAGATGCCTGTACAAATATAATAGCAGAACAGGGTTTTATTTTTGCTAGTAAATATCCAAAAACAGATATATTTGGTAATAATGGCAGAAAGGTGATTTATTCTGCCAATAGGGGTCCAATTAAATACAATTAGCGGAAGAAGGTTTTACTCTGCTAAACAGATGTCAAAACATCATAATTAACATAAATTAACTTGCTGTTATTTTTACCTGTGCAAATAACTTCAACAGACGGGTCATATAAATTTGAATAACGATATTTGTTTAATTTAATTACTCAAAATTCAAATTCTGTCCGTTTCAAATTGCTATAACATTTCAGTTATTCAAACTCGACAACAGTTCGTATGAAGACGTAGTGTTCGTCGATACAAACCTATTGCAAACAGTTTCAAATCAAACAGATTCACGGTCTTTGAGGAATTAAATTTTAAAGTTTCAAGAGGAAACTCTCTTTAAATAAAACATTTATCTTTTTTTTCTTTTCCAAAGCAACTATCTAGTTATCGTTATCGTCAATACGAGTACAGCGCAAATATCTATGGATTAATTGGATTTCATATGAGTGGATTATCGCATTTTAAAAACAATATACTTATTAAAATAAATTTTAATAATTTAAATCAATATCAGTGTATTAATAAATTAACTTTAATATAACGCAATGAAATATATATTAGATGCACTGACAAGGCCAACCACTTTGAACTACGCAACAATATAAAATCACGCAACCCATTCGTGCATAACAGCAAACACATTGCTTACACAAGTTTTCATATACATTTATATATGCCACCTGCACGCTTCTGTAATTATCAAATGCATGTGCCCATGCTCTGACGCAAAATTTCATTCTAAATTTATACATACTCCAACATGCTCCCATTTATTTGTTTCAGTATTAATATATACACTTAATTTTAAAGGTGGCTAGTATATCAACGTGTGCACCATTTTATACGCTTCCAAGCACCAAAAAAACTTGATGTGTATAATACAAAATTTACTTTAACCCATATTTAAAATATAGTTTAGTAATTTTAACATTTGTCCATAAATAAATTTCGATGTTTTATGCTATAATTTGTCCATAACAGTACATCGGTTTAAAAAATTTATGGAAAGGTTATACTCTGTTGTCAATAAAATTTCACCCAGTCTTCACGCATGGAGATGAAGCCACCACACCTCATGTGCAATTGAACACATTATTTAGGGCCTTAGTGCGAAAATCCTTTGATATGAACTGTAAATATATTTCATTTTTTGCCTGCGCCTTCCCCAAACACACAACCGTGACCCTCCACTATCCGCCACACCTACGTCCAATGCTACCGCCATCACTTCTCTTCCCTCCGCCCATCTCGTTGCCGAGATTTACACTTCCTACTCTCATCAAAACTCAAAGACACAAACCCAATACCCACAACCGAACTTGACTTCACCGGCTACCAGTTGCCTGTACACGTTCTCGTCCACGGCCATTATGGCGAAATCGACGCCGTTCAACACCGCTACTCCACCACCAGCTCTCCACGGCAATGCACTTTCCCAGACCATCCACGCACCCGCCACCATGCTTGCAATCTTCCTACGTCGCTCCCTCTCTCCCTTCATGCATGCTTCAAGCTTCCTGTACATTGAAACTCACCACAAGACGATACTTATATACAACATGAGTAGACTTAAATATTTGCATTTGAGGAGTAGTCTGATTAATTTAAATGAAAATGGAAGGGAAAAGAAGAATTCAAAGTGAAAAGTGTTATACGTCTAGTATACCAAAACAGAGAATAATCAAATATAAACTCGTCGCACAAGTTTATAACTCAGATTTCCACTACACTGGAATTCTGTAGTAAATATTATAACAATATGAACGTTGTAAATGAATTACAACAACAGCGTTATACTATTCTGAATAAACAGTATAACAAAATAGAAGAAAGAATTGAGAATTCTAACCGGATAATGTCTGAGGCTCGTCGTAACGATTTTCTTAAGAATTTTATTTCAAAATTCTCCCAAGATACAACAGACGAATTCCGCTCGAAACTGTAATGAGTATATCACTCTGTGATTTGAGTATAAGAACAGCAGTTAATAGAAGAGAAGGGATTAGAAAATTCAGTGAGGAAAGTGATCAGTTTTCCTCCTTATTTATAGTTGGTTCGTATCCCTTCCGAACGGTCGTGTCTGCACCCGTTCGTTCAAGCAGTCGCGTCCGTACAGTCGCATCTGTATCGCACCCGCCCGCTCGTACTGTTTTGCCTGCACCGCTTCAGTCGGGTCGCACCCGTTCGCCTGTGTCTGCTTCAGTCAGGTCGCACCCGTTCATTTCCGCGCCCGTTTCAAAAATCGCGCCTCTTCAGACAAAATCCGCGTCTGTCTTTCATCCGCCCGCTTCTCTTCAATTTCCAGGCCCAGCCCAGTTTCAGACAAAGCCCAAAACTGTTAAACAGTGGCCTAGTAAAAAGAATGGTCATTTTAGACCCGTACCCGTACCCGTACCCGAACCCGGCCCGGCCCGGTTCGGTTCGGTCGGTCGGACGGCGGCGGCGGCGCGCGCGTGTGGTGGTGATGCAAGATCTCCCTCCTGACAACGAAGCATACATTTGGGAGCCACAGGCCCCCAACCTCCTCATGAGAAAGGCATATATAAACCTCTATACCTCTCAACAAATTGGCGATGTGGGACTATATGTATATTTCATTCAATTTGTATTAGAGGAATTCCAACAATCCCCCACATGAATGATAATATACATATCCCCCACACAAAGCGAAATATCACAGAGTATATATGGAATAATGCTTTATCGTGGATAAGTAGATATTTCACTTTGAACTTTCCCTAGTTAAAACTTATCGGATCTACTTGGCTAATCGGTGAAATATTTCATCTTGAACCGTCAGCCTTTATTGTATATCCAGACAATAAGGTTTACGAAGCATTGATTCCCTTCTCATCCAATTTCTTGGTTGTGTTCATTTTGGTCCTGAACAGTACTTGGTTCTGCGAGTGTTATAGAGAATTTAAAGCCTTGTAAAATTCTCATAGAGCCGACCCAGCTCACACTTACATAGGTGATCGCAACCATTAAGAGTATCCTACAAATACCCCACTTGTTATAGTCAAGATATGGTCATCATTAAAAAACATAGTTTTAACCTTTAAATGCTTCTGTAGGCATGCATTTATATTATGCACCATAGGAATGGAATTGGACTATGTCCAAACAAATACATTACTTCTTGAGTTATTCAGAACTGGTTTGCCTATTGATCCTAGTCCGTGGGATCTCCAGTCGCTAGGATAGGTTTCCGTATAAGATAACTCTTGATGGTTTAGGCCTTTAAGCCCATTCCCCTCGATGCGCAGTCAATTTTCTCTCTTGATAAACCTTTAGTAAATGGATCCGCTAGGTTATCATTTGTTCTCACATAATCTATGGAAATAGTTCCATTTGAGAGTAACTGCCTAACTGTATTATGGCGTCGACGAATATGTCGTGACTTTCCATTATATACAAAGTTTTGCGCTCTGCTTAGCGCTGCTTGGTTATCACAGTGTATGCATATGGCCGGTACAGGTTTAGGCCAAAACGGAATATCTTCTAAAAAGTGACGAAGCCATTCTGCTTCTTCGCCTGCCTTATCTAATGCAATGAACTCTGATTCCATAGTGGATCGAGCTATGCATGTTTGTTTAGTAGATTTCCATGATACTGCTGCCCCTGCTAGGGTAAAGACATAACCACTCGTTGATTTTGATTCCTCTGAATCTGCAATCCAGTTTGCATCACTATATCCTTCTAAGACGGCAGGATATTTTCCATAATGTAAGGAATAGTTAGTGGTATTTTTTAAATATCCAAGCACTCTCATTAGTGCTTTCCAGTGTTCCTTTCCTGGATTGCTTGTATACCTGCTCAATCGACTTACTGCATAAGCTATATCTGGTCTTGTGCAATTCATGAGATACATGAGACAGCCTATTACACGAGAATATTCCAGTTGCATTACACTCTCATTAATGTTTTTGTGCAGTACTTCCGATGGATTAAAAGGGGTATTTACTCCTTTAATTCCAAAATTTTGAAATCTTTCAATCACTTTGTCTACATAGTGTGACTGAGACAATTCAATTCCATTAGGAGTTCGTATTATTTTGATTCCCAAAATAACGTCTGCAACTCCTAAGTCTTTCATATCGAAATTGCTAGTTAACATTTTCTTTATGGTCTCTATGACTTGAGTATTTGGACCAAATATTAGCATATCGTCTACATATATACAAATCAGCACATATGATTGTCCAATTTGTTTATAATAAACACACTTATCGCATTCATTTATACGAAAACCATTTCTTATCATGACACTATCAAATTTTTCGTGCCATTGTTTTGGAGCTTGTTTTAGTCCGTATAATGATTTTACTAATCTACAGACTTTGTTTTCATTTCCTTTGGAAATAAATCCCTCAGGTTGCTCCATGTAAATCTCCTCATCGAGATTTCCATTTAAGAATGCTGTTTTTACATCCATCTGATGAATCTCTAGATTATAGATGGATGCAATTGCTATTAACATTCTTATAGAAGTTATTCGTGTTACCGGCGAATATGTATCAAAAAAGTCTACTCCTTCTTTTTGACGATATCCTTTGGCTACTAATCTGGCTTTATACTTGTCGATAGAGCCATCTGCTTTCATTTTCTTTTTGAAAATCCATTTGCAGCCAATTGGTTTTATTCCTGGTGGAATATCAACAATTTCCCAAGTTTTATTACTTAGAATTGAATCAATCTCACTTTGGATTGCTTCTTTCCAACATGAGGATTCAGAAGATGACATTGCTTCCTTGTACGTTTGAGGTTCGTGTTCTAACATATAAGTTAAAAAATCCGAACCAAATGTTTTGGAAGTTCTTGCCCTTACGCTTCTTCTAGGTTCAACCTCCTCGTTGTCCTGATGAGTTTCATCTTTACATGTCTCATCTCTATTATCTCTTGTCCTTTTCGGGACAGGATTTCCATCGTTTCTTTTATGTGGGAACACATCTTCAAAGAACGAGGTATCTCTTGATTCTATGATTGTGTTTACATGAGTATCATTTATATCAGACTTGAATACCAAAAATCTGTAGGCACTACTATTTTGGGCTGGCCCAAGATAATAACAATCTACTGTTTTTGGTCCAAGTTTGACTCTCTTGGGAGGCGGAACAGGAACTTTTGCCAAGCACCCCCACACTTTGAGGTATTTAAAGCTTGGTTTGTGTCCTTTCCATATCTCATATGGAATTGTTCCCGTTTTATTGTGAGGAACTTTGTTTAATATGTGATTAGACATATTTAAGGCTTCCCCCCACAAGTTCGTCGGTAGACCAGAAGTTAAAAGCATGGCAGTAATCATGTCTTTTAACGTTCTATTCTTCCTCTCGGCTACACCATTTTGTTGTGGTGAATATGGAGCCGTTGTTTGATGAATTATTCCATTTTCTTCACAGAATTGTTCAAATGGTGATTCATACTCTCCACCTCGATCAGATCTTAATATCTTGATCTTTTTATTTAACTGATTTTCTACCTCAGCCTTGAATTTTATAAACGCTGTTATTGCTTCATCTTTACGATTTAAAAGATATACATAGCAATATCGCGTATAATCGTCAATGAAAGTAATGAAATACTTTTTCCCACCTCTTGTAGGTAGTGATTTGAAATCACATAAATCTGTATGTACCAAACCTAATGGTTCGGTGCTTCTGTCAACAGATTTAAATGGTTGTTTGACCATTTTTGCTTCTACACATGTCTCACATTTGTAGTTCTTATCTACTTGGAAATTTGGAATCAATCCCAAGTTTGATAATTTCTTCATTTTTCGAAAATTTATGTGTCCTAATCTATCGTGCCATAGTAAAATTTCGTGCTCAAGCAAATAAGAAACTTCAATTTTATTAATAGCACAATCAGAATACATAGTTTTATTGCCGATAACGGCTACATTTGCCTTAAATAGGCCATCACATAAATATCCCCTTCCTATATATATTCCAGCTTTGGACAGAACCATCTTGTCTGACTCAAACACCATCTTGAATCCCTTCTTTGATAGGACTGCACCAGAGATGAGATTCTTGCGTATGTCTGGAACATGTAGCACGTCATTCAACTTAACAGTTTTTCCAGAAGTAAACTTGAGGATTACTGTGCCACTGCCTTCGATCATGGAAACTGCAGAATTACCCATGTAGAGTTTTTCTTCGTGATCGAATTTCTGATATGTAGAAAACATGGATTTGTCAGAACAAACATGACGAGTAGCACCTGTATCTACCCACCATTGGTTAGGATTCTGAACCAGATTGCATTCAGATACCACCGCCGAGAAGTTGGACTCGTCTACTTCCATGTTATCCACTACATTTGCCTCTTTATTGCGTTCCTTCTTGTGTCTGCAATCTTTAGCGGCATGCCCAACTTTTCCACAAACCCAACATTCGCCATTAAACTTCTTGGTTCGTTTGTTGTCTTTTGGTTTGTTGTCTTGAGCTTTCCTTTTCTTCTGGAAACTCTTCTTTTTGTTTTTGGTCTTCGACCCTTCAGCCACAAATGCCTCCTCGCTTGGTTTTGTAACTGCACGGTTGTCCGCCTCGATTTTTAATCGGACTATGAGATCCTGCAAAGAGATTTCCTTCTTTTTATGCTTTAGATAATTGCGGTAATCTCTCCACGACGGCGGCAGTTTTCCCGTGATGGCTTCAACCAGAAATGATTCTCCAACCTTATGACCTTCCGCCTCGAGTTCATGAATGATGATTTGCAGTTCATGCAGTTGAGCGGTTACTGGTTTGGAGTCAACCATCTTGTAGTTCATGAATTTGTCTACAATAAATTTCTTAAGACTGATATTCTGCGTCTTGTATTTTGCGGTAAGTGCATTCCAGAGTTCTTTTGACGTCTTTAAAGGCTGATATACTTTGTATAGCACCTTGTCGAGACAATTCAGAATATAGTTTCTGCATAAAAAATCGGAATGCTTCCACATATTCACCTCTGCTTCCTTGCCTGTTGCAGGAATCGGTTCCTCCTCGTCGAGGTACTTTTGTAGACCGAGCGTGGTGAGATAAAATAACATCTGATTCTGCCATGTCAAGAAATCATCACCATCTCCCTTGAACGGTTCAGGTCTGTTATGAGTAGTATTCTTTGAAAATTCTACAGCTGCCATCTCTGTTTTAGTAAGAAAACAGTAAAATTCTTAAGATGTTATACGTCTAGTATACCAAAACAGAGAATAATCAAATATAAACTCGTCGCACAAGTTTATAACTCAGATTTCCACTACACTGGAATTCTGTAGTAAATATTATAACAATATGAACGTTGTAAATGAATTACAACAACAGCGTTATACTATTCTGAATAAACAGTATAACAAAATAGAAGAAAGAATTGAGAATTCTAACCGGATAATGTCTGAGGCTCGTCGTAACGATTTTCTTAAGAATTTTATTTCAAAATTCTCCCAAGATACAACAGACGAATTCCGCTCGAAACTGTAATGAGTATATCACTCTGTGATTTGAGTATAAGAACAGCAGTTAATAGAAGAGAAGGGATTAGAAAATTCAGTGAGGAAAGTGATCAGTTTTCCTCGTTATTTATAGTTGGTCCGTATCCCTTCCGAACGGTCGTGTCTGCACCCGTTCATTCAAGCAGTCGCATCTGTATCGCACCCGCCCGCTCGTACTGTTTTGTCTGCACCGCTTCAGTCGGGTCGCACCCGTTTCAAAAATCGCGCCTCTTCAGACAAAATCCGCGTCTGTCTTTCATCCGCCCGCTTCTCTTCAATTTCCAGGCCCAGCCCAGTTTCAGACAAAGCCCAAAACTGTTAAACAGTGGCCTAGTAAAAAGAATGGTCATTTTAGACCCGTACCCGAACCCGGCCCGGTTCGGTCGGACGGCGGCGGCGGCGCGCGCGTGTGGTGGTGATGCAAGATCTCCCTCCTGACAACGAAGCATACATTTGGGAGCCCTAGGCCCCCAACCTCCTCATGAGAAAGGCATATATAAACCTCTATACCTCTCAACAAATTGGCGATGTGGGACTATATGTATATTTCATTCAATTTGTATTAGAGGAATTCCAACAAAAAGTTGTCGTGACTCCTTTTGCAGTTGTCGTGACTCCTTTTGCATGCAAAATGTAATATGAAAAATGAACGTGCGACCCCCTTTTGTGTGCTGCTAAGTGCTCACATATTATATCCAAGTATGTGAGATTGTAGGTCCGTGCTTGATAGCTAAAAAGAAAACAAACAAGGACAGTCACTTAATTTCAACCCAACCAAAAGTCGGCTGTAGAGACGAATGAGGAAAATAAAAGGATGTTTGCGTGCTCTATTGTCCAATGTAAATATAGGCAACTAAGTTTTTATTTTATACGTTATGGTGACAAAAATAGTTCAAATATTAAATGCCCCAGCATAACGAAAGGTTGGAAAACATATGTGGCGTGTGTTTGTAAAGATTTGAAAAGTTCTATTTTTTTGAAACAATGTTAGTTTGCAGTATATCGCACCGCCACATGATAACACGTTTACGTACGAGCTGCAAACAAAATAAAAATAAAAATATAAATGTGCTCAACAAATGTGAGATGATCACAAAACAAAAAAAGAACATGTTAATTTATTCTGTAAAACTCCAAAAGCATCGACGTTTGGCACAAAACGCGTCAAACGAAAATAATTTTTATTTTTCAAATTGGAAAATTCTATAAATTAAATAAAAATGACGTCATCAAAAATCAAGTCTAAAATTGAAGTGTATATTTTATTATAATTTAATCCAAATTCGAATATTTAAATAAATTAAATATTCGAATTTGATGACTCAAAAATATGACTCGTTACAGTTTGAAGGGGGTTATTTATGAGGTAAAGGAGTTTTATAAATGGTTGGGTATTTATAAACAAATTTTAGAAATGGATGTATAGAATTATAAAAGGAGTTTTATAAATGATTTTACGGATTTATAAAGGATTTATAAATGATTTTAGAAATGTACAAAAAGAATTTATAAGTGATTGAATTTAAAAAGAGATTATAAATGATTTTCAGAGATTCATAAAATAGTCATAAAGGGGTTTAGAGATTTATATAGGAATTTATAAATAGTTCAATTGTGTAAAAATGAAATCTTCCTCTTTTTTTTAGCATACTTATATCATAACAAGTAGTATAAGGATATTTTTCAAGTATTGAAAATATCGAGTTTTGTGGATACCTTTGTAAAGCTATTTTTATAAAAGTAATATACAAGGTGAGTTCATTTGATGAAAAGATTAATTAAGAGGAGGCTAGTGGTTCCTTATTTGTTTAACCAATGTTAGTTTTTCCGTTCGAAATAAATCCTCGATTTGGATGTGTGTTGTTAATAGTTAAATAGCCGACTATCACATTTGGACCCAAAACATAACTCTGAAAATATCTAAGAGAAACACGTGAGTTATATGGTACAGTCATTCTCGATGATTTGTACTGTGCATATAAATCTCGTTTCATTACCCTAGGACAACGATAAGGAAATCCGTCCACTAACGGTTAGGAGGTGATCTTCACACTTATCTTTGAGCGCTTATTTCCCAAAGAACCACAGTTAAGTTTACCGAAAACTAGCAAATGTTGTTTCAAAGAAACCAGGATCGGATATATTATCTGAAAACCACTTCGATCCAACTCAAGCATTTCGAAGCAAAGATATCTTAAAGACGATGGAGTTGAAGACGGAGCTCTCAAGCGTTTCTTTCAGTCCTAGAATGAACTTGTATGGACTGAACGAAATGCTTGAGAGCTCCTTCTTCAATCAACAGGGAATGACTAAAATATGGGAGATGCAACAGGGCTAAGTGAGTCGCTCCTAAGTAGGGTATGATCATCCCTATCTAAAGTCGATATCATCTCCTATTTGTATACTTCGGAGCCTATTAGTGGAAGGGTGATCATATTCGGTACTATCTAGTAAAGGCTAGGCCGGTCCTGTGTTAGTAGGGGTCGATAGGTTCACCTCAGTGTTATTTTATCTATAGATGCACCGTTATGGGAGGTACCCCAGTAGTCCAGTCATTGTATGGAATTCATTCTAGTAAGCGTCGTACAAACTTAGTTATGCCCAACTGTGTTGAAATGTGAGATGTAAGCATTTTAGCTATATTCTTATTTTACTTTGCTCCATAGACAATATTATAATATCAATGGATTTTCTGTAGAAAATATTTTTGCTATCGTAAGGTAAAAACTCATCCGTGTTTATGTGCGACATTGTCTAATGAGATAACTTTATTTTCAAAAGATTTTTGAAAAAAAATACAGCTGAGTATGTTTTCTCATGCCGGTTTAGCAGATAGACTCGGGTGTTATTTCATTATAATGCTCGGGTCAGACCAAGAATATTACAAATTTAGTGTGGATGCTATGGAGTTTCAGGAGATGAGCTGGAGTCCCAGAAATGTATTCGCATATATGGTTATTTTTCCACTGCATTCATTGTTGTATTTATCAGCAAGTGTGAGGACATGTTATTATAATTTTTGGGGCCGAAATAGGTTAGTGTACTCTAATTGGATGTATGTATATTACATTTCTTCCTTTTGTAAAGATTGTTTTATATTATAGATTTTTCGTTTTGTTGTGAGATTCTATATTATTAATTTTCATTTTCTCTTCCTTCTTCTTTCTTCCTTCTTCCCTTTTCTTTTCCCTAATTATCCACCTTTCCGTTCAGTTTGGATTGGACATGTGTGGTTTATTTTTAGCCTAAACTGTAAGGAAAAGTGAGTCGTTACACTAGAGTTCACAACCTTTCTAACAACTTTTAGCCGACGAAAAGTCAAAAATTCGAAAAACAAATTATGGTCACATTTTAAATTTTTGTTCGAACTAAATATTTTTGTAAACCAATTTTTTTAAAACTCTTTTACCATCATTATTTATTATTTAAAAGAGATTTTATTTCCATTATAAAATCTATAATTTGAATATTTAAAATTTGCTAAATATTCACAAATGGAAGTGGTGAAATTTCAGATCGTTACACTCTCCCCCTTTTAAAGAATTTCGGCCTCAAAATTTTACTTAGCTCCTAACCTAGCCACACTAACACTATTCATCGGTCCATATGATGTACATAGATCATTCTTATGCAAAATCAGATTTTGATCACTTAATCAAATACATAAATTTTCTTTTGAACTAGTATCGCTCACTCGATTCCCTAGGGCGAACTTCGATTAGGCTTCTTAATTTGAAAACTTCGTTCTCCTTACATCGCCATATACCATGATAGAAACTTTGGTTCCATATTAAGAACCCTTATCGGTGCTCGCCGTAAAAAATCGAGTGATAAATCCTTATTCGAAATGATGTGGGGAACATCAAGTCATGTACTCGAATGCTGGACCGACAACTATGCGAAAAAGAGAAATGATCTACGTATAGCTTACATACTCATCTAAAATTTATTATCTACCTAATTTCATTTAACCCTCCCAAAAATATTTATGAAAACATTTCACAAAAATCCAATTTAGGTTCAAACATTTTAAAATGACACAACTTTATTTATGAAACCCATTCATAAAATCATTTTACCTTATTGTTTGCATAATAATCTTCTATATCCTAAGAGAACATATAAAACATCATATTTTTAATTCTACTCCACTCATTCTATTCAGGTGTAAACCTTGAAATAAATTTAGGTTCGAAAATTGAGTCGACCAATACAACTCCTTTACTCATTCGGTTTGGTAAGTAATTAAAAAGAGTAGGATGCTGGTATCCAAAGTCAGTCCTAGTGTCTACTTTTTCTTTGACACTTCTAAGGTAAAGACGTTTATTAGTACCTGATAACATCAAATAATTTATCACCTCCTAGATATTCAAATCAAAAGACATGTTTTAATAAAACAAAGTTTATTAATCCTCTTTATTAAGTTTAACCCAATTAAACTTTAGTTATTAATCCGCTCTTTAATAAAAATACCTTATTATCTTAGAAACTTAAGAGAGAAATACCTGGGTTTTATTAAAGAAATTTTTGAAATGATACTTTATTTTTAAGCTGTAGAAAATATACATATAGCTGAGTAACTCAAAAATAATATCAAGGAATTGAGTACCACCAAATAGTGTCATATGTCCCTTTACCAAGAAGGGTAATACTCAAGAGAAGTGTTTACCATCCGAACACGTCTCCTGCCCAATTTTAATCACTTTTGAGTCATTCAAACTAATTAATTTTAAAATATTTCTTCTTTTCAAATCTAATTTTGAAACAATAATACATATTTATTTCCAAATAAACAGTTTTAGAAAAATATTTATCATCTACTTGCTTTGGATTCATTCGGATTCGAACTCCTTTCGATCGTACAATGATAAGGAGAATAATTCACTAAGTGCATTACCACATCCGCCTAAGCAAACATCCGACCGTCACTTAGAAGATTATTCTGATTATCACAAAATAGATCGAGATTCATTTCCAGAACTGTCCAAAAAAAAATCTTACTCTCAAATTTCATTTCAAAATATTTATACTTTTAATTTTTCTAGTAATATTATTATTACCTTTTCTCCAAAAACATTTGAAATAAATTTCAAAGATATCAGGACTTTGAATTCTCCCAAAATCCTTTCAATTAAAACATATTTTATAACTCTGATTTGTAAAATCAACTCTTTATAAAAACGTCTGAAATATTTTTTTATATTTTTTTTAATAAATACCTTATATTAAAAATTATTTTTAACCCAATATATCATCGAACGCATTATAATAAAATTGCGAAACATAATTCATTAGGTGTTCATTTCAATGTTCCCACAATTAGTATGTACCTAAGTTATAATGGAAAAAGGAAAATCAAAAAACAATAGACATCGCTCAAAACTGAACGAGCATGACTAGACAAACCCTATATGATAATGATTAGATATTATCAACTCCAAACAATTATACATCATAGATAATTGCATAAAGTATTGAAAATTATTTTTTTTTATATAAATATATTCC
This sequence comes from Allium cepa, assembly GCA_030765085.1. Taxonomy (NCBI): domain Eukaryota; kingdom Viridiplantae; phylum Streptophyta; class Magnoliopsida; order Asparagales; family Amaryllidaceae; genus Allium; species Allium cepa. Next base: position 633,491,222 of record CM060941.1, read on the forward strand.
TAGGTAAAATTGTTTGATTTTCAACTTTTAAAACAATATTGTGTCGATTGGCTTTCCTCAAGTGTTTTGAGATCCTTATTGATAACGTTAGCTACTCGTATTGACCATAATACAAAATTCAACTTAACAAGCCAAACCATACAATATTTTTTTCAATAGAACTAACAAATACACACTCTATACAAACACTCAAACTCACTCTAAGATATTACAACTCCCATTTATAATGAGTTTACTCCACCAAGGCCTAGGTGTTTGCTCAACCTAAGTTCTGATATAAAATGTAACGATCTTCCATTCTTACGCTTAAAGACGGCACATAATACATCCTCAGTATTCGTGTACTAATCATTTAAGTGTCCGAATGATAGGTCATTTGAGTTAAAGGAAGAAAAGATGGAATGGAATCTTACAAATGTGATGAGAAATTTATAATATAATAATGATCTTTACAAAAGAAAAGATCTATAACATACAATCATTAGAAATACAGTATCCTATTATTAGCCTAGACAGTTATAACAGCATGCCCTTACAAATGCTGATTAACACAAACAGAAAAGAAAGTGGTGAAAAAGTAAAAGATATGTGACTACGTCTTGGAGACATCTAGCTCGTCTTCTGAAAAACCCAAAGTATCCAGCTAAATCTGGTAAATATGCTCGGGCTGACCCAAGCATTATAAGAAAATAACGCCTAGCCCAGTTTGGTAAACCAACATGAGAAAGATCAACCAAATCATATTGATTTCTAAATTTGAAACCTTTTTCAAAATTAAAGGTATCTTGTAAGACCACGTAACACACAAACATGGACGAGTTTTTACCTTACGATAACCAAACCATTTTTATTATAAAATCCAGTGATATTATGATACTATTTAGGGTTTTAAAATAAATAATAATTCTTAACCGAAATGGCTACATTAATTACATTCCAATATACTTGGTTCTACAATCAAGACTGTAAAGCTCGTATAAGGAAATGGATTCCAACATGGCAAGGTAAACCTTACGAAAGTACACTTCTAGAAAAATATACCTAAAGCTACAACCTATTACACCTCTGCTACATAAAGCCAGCTGCCCTTTTAACACAACAAGATGGATTACATCATCCCTCAGCACCGAAGCTGCCTTAATTTGAGCCTCGGTGCCTACTCGCATACCAACTCAAGGAAACGAATCTAGATAGAGGAATGATGCTCCTAATGGAAGCTACCTACATAGCCCTATTGCATCCCTTGTTTTAGCCATTTCCGTGTTATGAGGACTGTGAGATCACGCTTTACCTTTTTCTCTTAGCAATTCTCTCTCGGAATGCTAACACTGCCCTTCAAGCATCAGTGCAATGCTTGCACTTATCCAAACAAGTTTTTCAAGATAAAAGCAAACTAAAGGCACTACTTCTACTATATCCATTTTGGAATTACCTTCAAGAGTAGTAGCAAGTATCCCTTGCACTTCAATTTCTTGATTCCATCATCTCTAACCTCTTCCAAATGCAGAATATGTATATGATCCTGAAGTTGTTACGATATAGAGTCATCTCATATAAGTACACTCTTCTCGCTTACTGGTTGCCCCAAAATCAAATCGATAGCTCCGGTAAACTCAACTTCAGTTCTTCAAAAATAATCGGACAATACATAGAAATGGGTATTCCCCCCCAACAGTTTAAGTGGGTGGATCTTCCTATCATTTTTTGTAGGAGAACAGAACGAGATTTACAAGCATGGTACAACATCATCGAAGATGACTGTGCCATGGTTCAAGTGTTTCACCTAAATATTTTTTGAGTTATATCTTACCGTGTTAAGTAGGGAATATTTCCATGTCACAAAAATTAAGAAATATTACATATTTAGGCCAAGATTTTATAGTTGGTTATTTTACTATTAAATAAACAAACAAAAATTCAAAGATTTAATTACCCAAAGCAACACTAAACCTCAAAATAAATCTTTCATTTATTTAAATCTCTTTCAATATTTATCAAAATATTCGTATAGTTATCCCATAGACATAAGTATATTTACAAAAAATTTGTGAAAGATTTCTTATTTCGAAATCATATCAAAAGGATCATAACAACTGTTGTTTAAATTAGAGATAAGAATAACCCCAAACACTATTCCTTTGGTGTTAAACATGGAACAAATGTCAACACCGCCATAATTAAGAAGGTCGGTTAAGGGAGAACCACATCTCAAATTCTTTTATAAATTTCTATGATAAATCCTTTCAATAAATCTCTTTCGTTCATGGAAATCTCTTTTACCAAAAGTCCAAATCCACTTTATGAAACTCTTTATAAATGCCTAAGTTTATTTAAAAAAATCTTTTATAAATATCCAAAACCATTTATAAAACTCTTTTCAAAATTCAAGTTCTTTTCCCAATTTATAAAACTCCTTTTTTATAAACTTTCATTATTTCAAAAAAACTTCTTTAATAAACTTTAATCAATAAAGTTCCTTTGATATCAATTATATAAAACACTTTTAAATAAACAAGTAATTATTTAAACATCTTTCATTTAAATTTTCTCTAAACCATGTTAACGGATAATGTTTTCTAATCAATTATTTAAAATGTATTAAACTATTTCAAAACCCTCTAATAAAATAATTGCTTAATTTTCCTTTAAATATCATTTTTAAAATGATAACAAACTTTGAACCATTTTAAAAAGGAAAAATTTATGTATTTGACTCCATAAGTTTGGAAAGGGGCTTAGAGATCACAATGCTTCTTATTTAATTTGGTTTGGCTTTCCAAGTTATGATAGGGGTATTGTCACAACAAGAAGACATGTAAAAGGGGATTAACAAACAACAATCAGTCAACATAGAGGTAATGTCCAAGTTACCATAATAGTAGAACTATGTTTTTATTCTGCTTAAATAGATGTTATCATAATCTACTTGGCGAATTATAACAGAACGGTGTTTTATTCTGCTAATAGATGTCAACTATAATATAATTAGCAGAATGGTGTTTTATTCTTCTAAACGTATGCCATTTGGTTTCTTATTCAGTTAGGGTTAGTTAAAGGTAGTCGACAAAGAAATCCTTTGGATTTAAAACATCCTTTTTAAAAGACAGTTTGTTTTAAAATAAGAATCGACCTTTGGAAATAAGTGATTTAAAATTAAAAAACTTTATTCAGTAATTACATAGCAAGTAATCTCTTTATTTAATAAAGATTGAACATTTAATTAATCATTAATCCTTAATTAACTATAAATAAATAATTAAATAATGATCCTTTTAACTAAGTAATTGATTATTAATAATTAAATACTACTTAAGCCTCAACTTATACTTTAAGTATACATGAATTCTTAATTAATAATTAAGTAATAAATTAATCCATCATTTGAGAATAATTAAATCTTAACTAAGTCTTAATTAAATCTTAACTTAATTGGTAATTATTTAAATATTAAAATCCTTTCATAAATAATACTCAACCTTTAATTAATAGTTAAACAATAATTAATCTTTATATAAATCATTAACTAATATTTAATCTTTAATTAGTTAACTAATTATAATTAACTTACTTAATTTATAATTAAGTACAATTTTCCTTCATTAACTAATGATTAAGTGCTAATTAATTTACTTAATTAATTGATTAAATAATCATTAAATAAAAAAATAAACAATTAAATAGTAATTATTTTCCATACATAAAATAGTTTGAAAATACTTTTTAAATAATACTTAAGCGAAAATATTTTTTAATTGCAAAAGGTGTTCATTTTTACGAACTACACTCATATCGTTTATTGCTATATGACCCATAATTTTCAAACTTGTTTAATATATCAAATAACTTCAAATTTCTTAGCTTTCATATACTAATTATTTTTATAACTTAATATAAGATTTTGAAAAACAAAAGTAAGGTTTTTAAACCTTTAAAAACCATTTCTAAAAAGTAATGTTACCAAAGGATTCAGAAGTCGCAACTAACCATTTTAAACACTAACTTTCTTAGTTTAGCACATCCTAAGCAAGATCAAAAACTTATATTCATGAACATAACATATAATCATGTCATCACGACATACCACAAGTTATGAACCTAACATTAAATTTACTAACTCGCTTACTTTCACTTTCTTCATTCCAAGTTTATACAACATCATAACCAAGCATATATATATATATATACACACACACACATACACACACATACACAAAAATACAAATCCAAATCAACACTATATTCACTCATACAAGCAATAATTTATCAATAATGTATACTTTAAAATTAAAGCTAGAAACTTTAGATAAAATTGCTAGCTTTCTCACCTAAAAGGAAACTAAAACAACATGAACTCCCATTAACACTTTTATACGAACCCGAACCTTGCTTCTACTTAGTAAAGATGGGATTTTTGGAGGTAAAAGCCACAATGTGTTCGCCCAAATGGAGAAAGGGCTTCAACCATGGTTGCTTAAGGATGGTCGTGGCCTTATATTTGGCAAGGAGGAGTGTAGAAATAAAAGGAAAGGTTTTAAACTAGGTTTTAGCAATGTAAAGGAAAAACTAAGGTTTTTAACTTTTGAAATAAAAGTGGAAGACATTAAAATGTTTTATGAAGCTTGGAGGAAGATTTTGCAAAGTAGAAATGAAATAAAAATGAGAAAAATGTTAGGAATTTGGTTTACATAGCAAGGTAGATTAACAAATTACCAAAATAGCATAAGGAATATTACCCTCCATTCATGCCTTGCCACGTCAATAACTTGTCCACCTTCCACCTCATCTTGTTGTTCATGCATGGAGCTTGCACCCTCCACCTCATCACTTGCCAATACGAAATTTAAGTGATGAGCAATAGTAATGAACCTATTTCAGAGAAATATTGGCAAAAAATATTTACTTCAGAAAAATATCGATAAAAGGAACCAAAAGTCGTTTATTGATAAGAAGCCTATAATCATTAAACGTCGCTCATGGAGCTGGATACAATACATATTTTTCTACTTAAACAAGAATGTGAAATAAAATCAATTATATTACTTTCGGAAAAATAAATGTATTTATGACATCATCAGTGACGCCACTATATTCAATAATATATTTATGATTTTAAATTGGGATCTAGTAATTTAATAATTATTATAATTATTCAAATACTGTTTTAAATAATTATAATTCATTTTAAAATAGTTGTAAAGTGATAATAAATTAATTATAATATTTTTTAAGGAGATATATTTTGATTGAAAATATAAGGAAAATTGATATCGCTTTATCAATATAATAGCACATTTTGTAAGTAATTGTTTTATATTTATTTATATGGTTTAATAATTCAAATATGATCATTTTAATTCTTCTAAAATGATAAGAAAATAGTTTTCTAATTTTTTTTACAAATATATGTAAGTTAATTAATAAGCGAAAATATGATCGGAAATCGGAATCAAAACTCTTAACAATTTAACGTATAAAAGTTGTATAACGTTATTCAAACTTTGTGCATAATGTACATGTATAAACATAACACACGCACACATACACATGACATGTATACAAATATATGTATATTATATATATAAATATCTAAGATATTTTATAAATATCTTGACACTTAAGTAAACAACCCTTGCCATTAAACATCACCCTACCTTACACCACATCACATCAACACTATTTGTGCCAAAATTGGTCACAAACCCCAGAAGTAGTGAAAGCACCAATGTTTTCACGTAGATCTACAATATCCAAACACAGATCTCATATCTACATAAAGTAGAGAATGAAAATGGAGAAATGACAAAATTAGAATGTAAGAAAGCAAGAAAGAATACAAGATTTATAATGGTGGTTATCTCTGGTCTACGTCCACTTTGAATTAATCCTTCTATTCCTTTTGCATTGAGATTACTATTACAAGCCTTTGAACAAAATAGCAGAGTTTTGGCGTAAAGAGCAGACGAAGATCCCTCCTTTAGTTGCCATAGGACCGCGATTTATAGGTGTAGATCCGAAAATATCCTCCACAAAACCTAGAATACCTTTTCTCATGCACAGGTGGGCCTATCAGATCGATCTAGAGTGATCTGGGATCGATCCAAGTATAATTCGTATCGATCCAAATTGGCTCCAATCGAGTTGAGATCGATCGTGGACGTTCTTGAGTGAATAAGAAAGCTCATATGAAAATTTCATTGTATTTGGACTTGTCGAATGAGAGTTACGATCGATCCAAGTTTGCATTTGCGAGTAGGCTGGAACCTTTGTATCCATCGAACAATGCGCATCTATTGCTTGCCTGCATCAATTCGTATCCATCGCCATGCTATTCGTATCCATCATATTCCATTGCCCCATGTCTATCATTTCATATCCATGCCTCTATTCATATCTATCCTTGAATGCTTGCCTTTCATATCCATCACCTGTCTTTGTTCATATATGTTGATCTAAGTCCATTGCCATCGTATTGATCCTAAAACGCCTCTATTCGTATCGATCCAATATCTCAGGTTGATATGAAACCAATCGATATGAACTACTATCGGTCCAGAGCCATGTGTGTTATCCATATTCACATCCATCTATCAATACGAAAGCATCAATGTGTAGGCATCGATCCGAAGCCCATCACTTTGATCGATACGAAGATATCGATCCAGAACCATTTCTCACTAATATTGATCCATCCATATCTGAAGCATGCAAACTCCAATTGACTTGAAATTTGAAATGTAGCTTCTCCAAGCCTTGTTCATCGTTCCCTTTTTATCCCATCTTGATTGGAGCTCGGTCAAATTTTGACGGTATCGATCATAATCATATTTTCCTATTTAATCCCCATGTCCATCCGTTTTAGCCAATTCTATTGATATCCTGGCCTTGAACAAAAGGCGGAGTAACATTTGCCCCCCAAAACATGCCTTTCGATAGGAAGCTGTGTTTTGAATAGCCTCAAGTCCAACATCCAAAGTCCACATTCCATCTACAGCCATATCATCTGGTCATTACCAAACCATCCTGTCCAAGTGCCATAGCCATATCCTTATCCAAATTTGCAACTGCTCTGAGTCAATGTCTGATTCCAAATCCAATAACCAAATCCTTAGCCAATTCCACAGCCATCTGATCCCGTTAATCGAGTTTTAATCCACTATATCTCGACATCCGAATCCGGGACCACGCTAGGCCCTTGTCCATATCCTTGGCTGTTCATAGCCAATATCTGAATCCATAACCTCTTTGGGTTCTTGCCAAGTGAAATCCACACTCGATGACCTGTGGCAAGCAATGCCTTGCTCAATGGCAATCCTGGTTCAGTGCCCTTGAACATCAAGTAATGCTATGGCTTAAGTCCTAAGCCAAATCTTGGTTACTCCCGACCTTTGCCGAGCATAGTTCATACTAGACATGTATAAACATATGATAGATAATATGGGGCCTAAGTTCTAGGTTGAACCTTGCCTCTCTGGATCCTTGTCGAGTACAATCCATATTCGAAGACCCAAATAAGCCTATTCGCCATTGCCAGGCATAATCCATACCTGACAACCATTTACCAAAAACAGATAATAATCCAATCAAAATCCAATCCAAAATCCAGATTAAATCAGAAAACCAAAAATCCATACTAGAAATCCAAACCAATATCCAAACTAGAAAATAAGCATCCAAACCAAAGTTCAAACTAAAAAACAAACAAAACCAGGAGTTCGAACCAAGCACCAAAACTAAACCAGAAAAGAGAAAATGTCCAAACCAAAAGAAAAGGCAGATTTCACAAAGTAAGCATCGTGGTTTATCATCATCTCAAAACATGCCTAGGGGCTATCTCCATCCCCGTAAATGAGTAAGTAACTTAGCTGTTTACCCAGAGTTTGCTACTTATTCCATACCATCCCTGTCAATCAATAACCAATCGATCATCATTCCTAGGCCTCGTGCCATCGTCATTTGAGGTAGACGGTGGACGCTCTTATTACATCGCTGCATTTCGAGTTCCAACATATTGTCGCAACTGACCACTCCTTACATGCTCCTCGATTATATCCTTTAGACGCCTCCAGCTGTTGGTATCATGCCTGTCTAAGTCATGAAAGACACGGTGCCTCCCTGATGCCCTCTCATGTTTCGAGGGTTCCCTTCTTGCCGACCTTCGATAAGGAAGGTGATCTCAAGTCTCCATGAATATCTGCTCCAATGTTTCATTCAACCCTATATAAGTGGAGAATTTTGGCTCCCCCTACAGCTTCCTTGCTCTTCCAGATTCGTTACCCGACTTCCTCTTCCCTTTATCCTTATCCTTACCCGAGCTTTCGTCGTATGGTTCTCCATCCTCAACCATGTTTACTTCCTTTAACTTCATATCTAAACATGCATCCTCTTGCCGAAGAAACCACTCAGCTTCGTGAAAGAATTCCACGAGATCCATTGGTGGATCCCATATCAATGATACCATGAAATCTGATTTATCCCTGACTCCTGACACTACCACCATTAAGACCAACGATGGATCCAGTCGATCCACCGAAGCAATCGCTGCATTGAACCGAGTTAAGAAAGTCCTGAGCGATTCCCCTGTCCTTTGTTTTACCGATGTCAGTGTCATCACATTTTTCGGCCACTTGATATGAACTCGAAACTACTTCAAAAACCTATCCACCAATTTTGTCCATGTCTTAATAGATCCATCTTCCAACTGCCGAAACCACATAGCAACTATATCCGTCAAGTACAGAGGGTAACGCCGGGCCATAATTTCCTCCGATGCCCTCAGTACTTTGTGTCTTGTATACCTCATCAAACGATTGGTAGAATCCGTCCCACCATTGTATACTTCCGGAGTAGGCAGCTTGAACTCTGATGGTTTCCTAGCCATCCTGATGTTACAGGTAAATGGACTTCTGTTTACTCCTTCCAGATCTCTGTTTGTCAAACCTTCGCACATAGTTTGCCTAATAATTTCAGCCAATCCAGCGTTTCCACCAAGGGATGCCCCTAGTCCCCGAGGGAATTCTGACACATACTCTTCATCACATACTCTTATGCTTCTGCCAGCATCCTATTGTGTGGTGTCACCTGGAATTCCTCCATGAATTGGTCTATCATTGCATGGTGGTGTGCCCTCGAGTCTGGATCCATCCAAATTGGTAATTGTGTGCTGAGTGGGGGCTGCACCCTGTTGAGCTGCTCTATCAGATTTCTTGTTAGGTCCTTCTATTCCAGCTCCATAGATTAGAACTCCAGCAGCTCCTGCTGCTCCTACCTGTCCAAACTGTCTGAGAAAGTTCTGCATCATTTCCTCTTGCCTTTTCAATAATTCTTCCTATATAGCTTCCATCATCATCTCCATCTCATCTCTGGTAATGAAAACAGAGGCTTGATTTGCTCTTGAGGAAGCCTTCTGATTCCCTTCATGCTGACTCCTTTCTGCACTTTGTCTCCTTATTGATTATTTTTTCATGGTTCCTCCTAGATCCAAGCCTTTAGCTTTCCAAATCTGACCTCTAAATCCGGTACAGTGGGTGCCAGTCTCTCTCAGTGAAAGCACCAAAGTGTTTGCATCAAAATTGGTCACAAACCCCAAAAGATGTGAAAGTACCGGAGTTCACACGCAGATCCACAATATCCAAACACAGATCTCAGATATAGATAAAGTAGAGAATAAAATTAAAGAAATGGCAAAATTAGATTGTAAGAAAGTAAGAAAAAATACAAGATTTATAGTGGTTAGGCTGTCTCTGGCCTACGTCCACATTGAATTGATCCTTTTGTTCCGTTTGTATTGAGATTATAATTACAAGCCTTTTGGACTGTTATAAATAAATTGGAATTTATCAATGGAATTTATCTACTTTATTCATGTGCAAGTGGAGCATTGGGCTAGCTTTGTTTTTCTTGCGTTTGTTCTTGTTTTTCATTTTCTGTTCTTGCTTTTCATTTTGGGTTTTGGGCCTTTCTTTGTTTGCAGCCCATGTATGTCTTTCTCTTTATATTTGTATTGTACTCATTGTTTTGCTGAGATGATGAGATAATAAAAAGAAAAGAATTCAAATTACTACTTTCGCCTATTTTCTAACATGGTATCAGAGCATCAAGATCTGATTTAATCTCTTCTCCATTTTCTCAAATTGAATTTCTGAATTAGGGCGATGGCGGATACTAAGACTGTAGCGGATGTTATGCCTGTAATGTCCAAGATTACAGATCACAAATTAGGGGACTCGAATTATTTTGATTGGAGTAAGACAATTCGATTGTATCTTCGGAGTATTGATAAAGAAGACCATCTCATGAGAGATCCACCAAAAGAAAATTTGGAAGATAAAGATGATCAAGTATGGCTAAGAGATGATGCACGATTGTTTCTTCAGATTCGAAATACGATCGATAGTAATGTGATTAGTTTAGTTAATCATTGTAGTTTTGTGAAGGAGTTAATGGACTATTTCGAATTTTTATATTCAGGGAAAGGAAATTTGAGTAGGATGTATGATGTTTGCAAGTCGTTTTACTGTGCTGAGAAGCTTGATTTGAGTTTAATGAACTATTTTATGAAATTTAAGAAAGTGTATGAAGAATTTAATGTTCTTCTTCCTATGAGTCCAGACATCAAAGTCCAGCAACAACAGAGGGAGAAAATAGCTGTTATGAGTTTCTTGGGTGGTCTTCCAAGTGAGTTTGAATCAGCAAAAACACAAATCTTACCTGGATCTGATGTGATCTCTTTACAAGAAGTTTTCAGTCGACTGTTAAGAGCTGATAGTTCAAATAACTCTCAAAATAATTCTACATCTAACTCTAGTGCTTTAATTAGTCAAAACAGTGCAAGTGCACAAAACAGATATGCACCAAACAATGCACAGTGGAGACCAAATCAAAGTGGATATGGAAGAGGTGGTACACAACCTGAATTTCGACCCATGAACCCAAATTCCTGCACATTTTGTAAGAAAATTGGTCATAGATATCAACAATGCTGGAAATTACAAGAGAGACAGAGACAAAGTAAGACTGGAAGTTTTGATAAGTCAGCAAGTAAAGGGCAGAGTTCATCAAATCAAGTTGCTAATGTTGTTGCTAACTCCAACCACGGTAAATCTATATTCATTACTGGAGAAGACTATGACAAATTCATTGAATATCAAAATAACTTGAAGAATCCAAGTCCTAATGTTTCTAGAGTGGCTACAACGAATAGATGGGTCATAGATTCAGGTGCCACTGATCATATGACCGGTAACTCCTCTTTCTTATCAAATTTTCAGAGCAAAAGTGGTTCTCAGAGTATAACACTTGCTGATGGCACATTATCTGTTGTTCATGGATCGGGAAATGCTGATCTTAATCCTTTTATGACTTTAAAGTCTGTGTTATATACACCAAAATTGAGTTCAATCTTCTCTCTGTTAGTCAAGTGACCAAAAATCTTAACTGCGGTATTACATTTTATCCTAACTATTGTGTATTTCAGGATCTAATGACCAAGAAGACTATTGGTAAAGGAAAGGAGCTTGGGGGTCTATATGTGTTTGATAGTTTGCCATCAACTATGGTTGCAGGCACTAGAATTAATCGGGCTCTCAAGACTCACTACCAATTAGGTCATCCTTCTTTTTCTAATTTCAAAATTTTATGTCCACAGTATACTTCAATAAAATCATCGGAGTGTGATTCATGTAGATTTGCCAAGCATCACCGTCAGAGTTCTAATCCAAGAATAAATAAAAGAGCTGATTCAGGATTTGATCTTGTACATTCAGACATTTGGGGACCCTCATTGGTTACTTCTAAACTTGGTTTTAAATATTTTGTAACTTTTGTGGATGATTACTCTAGATTGACTTGGTTGTTTCTTATGAAAAATAGATCAGAACTTTAATCTATTTTTTGTAACTTCTGTGCTGAAATAAAAACTCAGTTCAACACAATTATTAAAACTTTGAGAAGTGATAATGCCAAAGAATATACTTCAAGTCTATTTCATAGCTTTATGAATAATAATGGCATTATGCATGAGACATCTTGTGTAGATACTGCATCTCAAAATGGGGTTGCAGAAAGAAAAAATAGGCATCTTTTAGAAACCACTAGAGCTCTTTTATTTCAAATGCACATGCCAAAGTGTTTCTGGTCAGATGCTATCTCCACTGCCCGTTTTTTGATAAATAGAATGCCTTCAAGTGTGTTGAAGGGTGACATTCCCTACAAAGTTCTTTTCCTAAATAAAGATATCTATCCTGTTAAACCTAGAGTATTTGGGTGTACTTGTTTTGTTAGAGATGTACGACCACAAGTATCAAAGTTAGATCCTAAGTCTATAAAATGTGTGTTTGTTGGATATTCAAGATTGCAGATGGGGTATAAATGTTATTGTCCAAATCTTGATAAATATATGGTATCTATTGATGTGACATTTCATGAAGATATTCCATACTTTCAGCCTATGATTAATCAAACTGACTCCATTAACAATGAAGAATCTGATTTCCTCATTTACTCTACACATCCCACACAAGAAAATGTAGACAATGGCTTCGACGTTCCCATATCTTCTCCACCTATTCATGAACCTGTACCTAATTTTAATCCTGAGATAGATCTCCCCATTGCTCTTAGAAAAGGAAAACGCCAGTGTACATATCCTATATCTTCTTATGTGTCATATAACCATTTACCAGTGTCAACCTGTTTGTTTCTGCAAATATTTGATTCTGTTTCTGTTCCAAAATCAATTAATGAAGCCATCTCAAATCCAAAATGGCACTCAGCTATGCTTGAAGAACTTGAAGCTTTAGAACTGAACAAGACATGGGAGTTAGTTCCTTTACCTAAAGATAAGAAGGCAATTAGGTGTAGATGGGTGTTCTCAATTAAGGTGAACCCTGATGGATCAGTGGCTAGATTTAAGGCCAGACTCGTTGCAAAGGGATATGCACAAGTATATGGAATGGATTATTTAGAGACTTTAAGTCCTGTAGCTAAACTAACATCTGTCAGATTATTCATTTCTCTAGCTGCCACACATAATTGGAAATTGCATCAACTTGATATTAAAAATGCTTTTCTACATGATGATCTTCAAGAAGGAATTTACATGACACAACCCCCTGGATTTTTTGCTAAAGAAAAGAAGAATATGGTGTGTAAACTAAAGAAAACATTGTATGGCCTGAAACAATCTCCTCGAGCATGGTTTGGAAAGTTTAGTCAAGTTCTGGAATCTTATGGTATAACAAAAAGTAAAGTTGGCCATTCAGTTTTTTATAAAACTTCTAGTGCTGGAGTTATACTATTGGTTGTTTATATTGATGATATAATCATCACTGGGAGTGATGAACAGGGAATATGTTCTTTGAAACAATTTATCCATACAAAATTTCATACCAAAGATCTAGGAAATATGAAGTATTTTCTAGGGATTGAAGTTGCAAGAAGCAAGAAAGGTATATTTTTATCTCAGAGAAAGTATGCACTTGATCTTTTAGTGGAGACAGGAAAGCTTGGAGTCAAACCTAATACTACACCAATAATGCCAAATAATAGTTGGACAGAGGATAGAGAGTTGTTCAATGATCCAGAAAGATACAGGAGGCTTGTGGGTAAGTTAAACTACCTTACTGTTACCAGACCAGATCTATCCTATGTTGTTAGCATAGTTAGTCAATACATGTCATCACCTAATGTTCATCAATGGAAGGCCTTAGAACATATTATGGGTTATATTAAAGGCACAGCTGGATTAGGCATGTTGTATACTGATCAAAAACATACTAAAGTTGAATGTTTTACTGACGCTGACTGGGCAGGATCTAAACTGGATAGGAAATCCACTTCTGGTTTTTGTGTATATGTAGGAGGAAATCTTGTGTCATGGAAAAGTAAAAAACAACATGTAATTGCAAGATCTAGTGCAGAATCTGAATACAGAGCTATGGCTAAAGGAGTGTGTGAAATCATGTGGATCGATCATCTTATGACAGAACTGGGTATAAAGATTGAGAAGCCTATCATGTTATTGTGACAATCAAGTGCTTTGCACATAGCATCAAATCCAGTTTTTCATGAAGAACAAAACATATAGAAATCGATTGTCGTTGTGTTCGTGAGAAGATTTTGCAAGGATTAATTTGCATAAAATTTGTTCGAACTGGGGAGCAAGTTGCAGATATTTGTACGAAGCCATTGGATGGAGCTCGGGTTAAAGAAATATGCAGTAAATTGTGCATGATCAATTTATATGCTCCACTTGAGGGGGAGTGTTATAAATAAATTGGAATTTATCAACGGAATTTATCTACTTTATTCATGTGCAAGTGGAGCATTGGGCTAGCTTTGTTTTGGTTGCGTTTGTTCTTGTTTTTCATTTTCTGTTCTTGCTTTTCATTTTTGGTTTTGGGCCTTTCTTTGTTTGCAGCCCATGTATGTCTTTCTCTTTATATTTGTATTGTACTCATTGTTTTGCTGAGATGATGAGATAATAAAAAGAAAAAATTCAAATTACTACTTCCGCCTATTTTCTAACATGGACAAAATACCAGAGTTTCTGTGTAAAGAACAGAAGAAGATCCCTCCTTTAGTTCCAAAGGATCACTATTTATAGGTATAGATCCAAAAATATCCACCCCAAAACATGGAATACCTTTTCACATGTGCAGGTGTGCTCACTAGATCGATCTAGAGTGATCTAGGATCCATCCAAGTATAATTCTTATCGATCCAAATTGGCTCCAATCGATTTGAGATCGATCATCGACGTTCTTGAGTGAATAAGAAAGCTCTTGTGAAAATTTTATAGAATTTGGACTTGTAAAATGAGAGTTATAATCGATCCAAGTTTGTGTTTGCGAGTAGGCTGGAACCTTCATATCCATCAAGTAGTGTGTATCCATTGCTTTTGCCTCCATTAATTCGTATCCATCGCCATGCTATTCATATCCATCGTATTCCATTTCCCCATGTCCATCATTTCATATACATGCCTCTATTTGTATAAATACCTGAATGCTTGTCTTTCGTATCCATCACATGTTACTTTGTTCGTATCCATTGATCCAAGTCCATTTACTTAGTATCGATCCTAAATGCCTCCATTCGTATCGATCCAATATCTCAGGTCGATACGAAACCCATTAGTACGAACTATTGTTGGACCAAAGCCATAGGTGTTATCTATGTTCACATCCATCTATCGATACAAAAGCATCAATGTCTAGGCATCGATCCGAAGTCCATTACCTTGATCGATATGAACATATCGATCCGGAACCATTTCTCACCAATATTGATCCATCCATATCTCGAGCATGCGAACTTCGATTGACCTAAAATTTGAAATGTAGCTTCTCCAAGCCTTGTTCATCATTCCTTATCGATCCCGTCTTGATTGGAGCTCAGTCAAATTTTGATGTTGTCGATCTTAGCCATGTTTTCCTATCGAACTCTAATCCCTATATCTATCCATTTTAGCCAATTTTGTTGATATCTTGGCCTTGAACAACAGGCGGGGTAGAAACCACCACCTACACCATCATAACAACCATCACCTAGGCTTTGGAAAGGTACCATGCATTGAAATGATAGGGAGGAGGAGTTGGCAAGGGGTAATTCTATCCGTCCATATTATGATATTTTGGTTTTCTAAAATCCTATAAATACCCCATGAATTCTTTATATTTTTGGCACAATGTTCTTCACTTTCTCCTCTACATTCTCAAGCGAATCACTGGCTTCTCATGTTAAGAAAATTATGGAGAAAAAAATATCTCAAAAGAAATTAAATTTATAACATATATACACATTAGTATATCCACCTCAAAAACACTTCAAACCGCTTCTTTTCCTCAACATAACCCATGTCCTCAACCCACACCACCATAGGCCGAGACCACCACCATCTCCTTGTCAAAGCCGTGAGTTCCTCCTTCCATCCAAAGTATAGGCCAAGCCACCTAAGGGTGACAATCCAAGTGTTCGCGGGCTTAGATTTCACAATAGCGGAGCTATAACCAATTTTAAATTAGCTCAAAGGAAAATGAAGGTTGGAAACTCTTGCTTATATAATATTTTTGGATGATGATAGTATGTTTGCAATGGATGTTTAATATGCTTTGATCATCAAGTTTGGTTGTTTAATATTGTTGTTTAATTGTATTAACAAGTCACGTATAATACATGTCGAAAATCACAAAGGAAATCACTATCCTTTTAGTATTGAAATGATGTATATGGAATGTTTAAAGCTCTTAAAAATGTCTTAATACAATTTAGAAATACTTTATAAATATTTAAAAGTGTTCGAAAAGGTTTAAATAAATGTTGGAAATAGGCACGTCGTATAACGACAGTTCTCGATTTCACATCTTAAAAGTTAAACCCAAGTACATGATGGAGTTGGAGTCAGATTTCTTTGTAATAAGAATTTTCTAAGTCCTTATAATCATATTTTTCAAACAAAGAAAGAAAATCGAGATTTCATTTAGTAGGTTTTGAAATATAAGAAAATCAAGTTTCCAAAATAGTCGTGGTTTTGCAGTTCGGAAATTATAGCGAAAAATTCTTTAAAATGGATATTTTTAATTCTTTAAAAATATGGAATAAAATCTATTAATATTTTTAAAGATATTTGAGTTATAAAAATGGATTTCTAAAAGATAGAAATGTTGTTTTGACCAATATAGCATTTAAAACACTATTGTAGCACTTTCTGCAACACTTTTTACTAATTTTTGAAATATGAGTTTAAACTAAACAATTCTATTCCAACTATTTTTCCAATATTTTCAAATAAGTAATTAAGTAAATTAATGATGATTAAGAGGTTTAATAATCAGTATGCGGAAATGACTAGTACATTTGTCATATTTGTGAGTGTCGTAGAAAATCCGACAGAGGAATGGAACATATCGAAGGAAAAGCCTGGATGCTCTAAATTAATTAAAAGTTAATTAAGAATGTTAAAAGATTTAGAATCGATCAAATAACTTGACCATCTTATGGGTCACAGTGAGGCAGTCACTATGCTTGGGTTTGGGAAACCAATTGCTTGCCCTGTCTAGCTACCCGGACTGGCCCTATGGAGGTAATAATAAATTTGATTTACTCAGAGAAAATATTCCATGGTATAAAAGATATAATTTTCCAATTTAAATAGCTTGGATTGCAAAGAAATACACTTCTTATACTCGGCGTTAAATTCCCAGGATGTAATCCGTACTATCCGTAAGAATTTAAAAGGTGATCTCACTGTTATTCGATGGATAGTAAAGGTTGAATATGAAAATTGATATTGAGTAGAATTAGATAATTTCCATGATCCTATTTACTCAATAAGGTTTTCTAAAATGATAATTGGAAATGATTTGGTAATTTCAGAGTTAATGAGAGGTTTAATGATTCCGTATATACCGAAAAGAATGTTTTAAAGATATATGTCTCAAGAAGATATTTTGATAAAAAGAAATTAATCAATTAAAGATTAATTTCCTATTTAACAAACATCCTTTTTTATCGATGATTGGTTTGAAGGAACTGGGATCGGATCTGCTTTGGCACTTACCCCTCGTGTTGGGTATGCTCATAGTGTTGGAGTATAGAGCATGATAGGGGTTCTCGCTTTCTGTTTGATAGCAAGCAAGAGTCTCCTACCCCTACATGTCCCAAGGAAAAGGGTTGGTTGTTAGTCAAGAGGCTAGCCATAAAATCGGATTCTAGGTATTAATGTATGCATGGTGGTGCTGGGATCATTAAAAAGCCTACCAGTTGTCTTTGACGCATGGTTGAAAAGCCTAGGTTCTTTACATTTGGTATCAGAGTTTATGTTGAATGAACAACCGAGCCTGGTAGGGGTAAAGTCCCATTATAGATAGGGTTAGTAATACCCTAGGATGAGTAACTCATTTGAGATAGGGCAAGTAACACCCTAGAATGAGTTGATTGTATTATTATATATGAGCATGTATTTGTTAATGATATATATAAATGATATTCGTTTTTAAAAAATTTGTAAATGAAATAATTTTACCTAGGATTATATTTTATATGAAAAAATAATTTTTGAGAAATTTTAGTTTGATATAATGATTAAATTTCATAAAAAGAAAATATTGTTTAAAATTTGGTTGGTTAAATCTAAGTATACAACATTCGATGATTAGAATTTCAAAATGATTTTTGGATTTTATTAGCAATAAAATTTGGAAAAAAATTGGCAAAAATTTAAAAGGATTTTTGAAAAGGGTTTAAACAATTTGACATATTAAAAATTTTAAGTGGGAAAAGATTTCTTTAGAAATGGGTTGAACAAAGACCTCGGGTTATTTTCCAAGTATTGACCGAACATTGGTTTGAGGAAAGTAATACCAAGTGATTAGCAAACACTTCTACTTAAAATGTTGTATGCCTATGTTAATGAGATATTAATAACTTAACATTATAATAAGTTAAATTAAGTAAATTGCTTAGTACTTATATCTAAGGGGATGTTGTTTACATTATAAAAACCATATGGAGTTAAGTATTCTAAAAGAGAGACCCCAAGGGCAAATTGTGGCAAGAAGGACAACCTCATTATTCTCTCTAGCGATGAGGAAAAACAACCAAAATGTCCACCTAGCAATGGTTAGCCCTCGATAGATGAAGAGTATGCCCATATACTCAAAAAATGAAGAAGGGCATCCGACAATAAGAATGCTTATACCACCCACGACCCCCGAGATGATTATAATTTCTAATGATGATGAACTCGTGCAAGTTTCAGAAAGAATATAGATTATGGATCCTGCTAGCTTCGAGTAGAACCTATAGTAAAATCTGAACCTGTGAAGGAAGAATCAGAACCTCTGAATGACCCAGACGACGTGATATCTAACAACAGTAGCGAAGGCAGCAATATGATATGGGACTTGGATGGGGAGCATGTTATTTAGCAAGAGAAATAATCTAGTTCCTACATTAACTGGGATGAAATGAAGTGGAATGATAGAGAAATATCAAAAGAGGAAGAAGAAGCTGAAGTATTAGAGAACCCTTGGCAAGTTGGTGTGCAAGATCTTGAAGAAATAGAAGTGGGAGAAGTAATCCCTATAATGCCAATTGGTATTTGACATGTTCCATGGAACCAACCATGGCTACCCTATGTTGAGGGGGAACTGCAACCAACTGAAGACGGAAATGAAGCCGATTATGAATTGGAGAGCGATGAAGATGGAATTGAGGAAGTTCTAATGGATTTTGGTGTTAGAGCAAACCATCGGTTTCAGATTCAGAGGAATGAAGGAGATGTTGAGTATAGTAATTGAAGGGTAGCTCTATTTATATAATATATATAGCAGTGTTTGTGGTTGGAGATGAAATGTTGTTATGATTAGTATTTTGTACCCTATGTATCAGTGCTAGGAGGTCTTAACCCAAGTCTAAGTTGCAACATTGAATGTAAAATTATGGAGATATAATACAACTATGATATTTTTTTCATATTCGCATAATCACATAAATCTTTTAAATAAATTAATAAGAATTCTAGAGAAGCAAGAAAATTAAAATGAAGGATTTTCTTTTATAAGAGAAAGTGGTATTATGAAATGTTTAAAGACTTAAAAATAAAATCTTTCAATAAATATTCTAGAAGGAATCAAAGACAAGAGAAATTATAGTATATGTACAAAAAGATATTAAGTTTTGACTCAGAAAGGAAGTTTTATTGATACGAAGGTATTAAAGAAAGTATATTATAATGGGGAAATTAAAGGATAAATTATCTTTTAAAATGAAATGGTTTCTTTTAAAAGAAGATCAAAGAATATTTTTATGAATATATATTTTTGAAGAAATAATTTGTTTACAAAGATAAATTTAAACCAAAGATAAGGGTTTTATGAAATATTTTATGAGAATTTTGGAAAGGTTAATAAGCACGTATGAAATACGTGGATTATTTCATCGCATGATTCTGATCTAAGGTTCAAGTACAAAGCTTTGAGGTGTTTACACTGCTCCAAAAAAGATTTGTCACTCAATTCTTGACAATGAACATTGATGTGGGTTTGTGGTTGGATACTTGAGTTTTCTATCATAGTTCAGAGCTATCCAAGGAAAAACAAATTTTTTGATCAAAATGTCTGATTGGAGTCTACACCAGAGGATCGAGGGATCAATACTAGTTCGGAAATAAAGTTGTGGATTTGAATAAAAGACTGAATCAAATGTTGTGGATGATCTATGTATATGATATAGAATTGATTTTATAATAAATATTTTGGGCAAAACCTTTAGGTTTATGTTTTAAGTAATTTCGGGGATGAAATTCTTTAATGGGGGAAGTATGTAACGACCCGGATTTCGATCACTTTAACTAAAGATATATAAATTATTTCAAATATCTAGATATATATTATTTTTCAAAAATAGTCAAGTTTTAAGTGATGAATAATAATAATAATGAACCTATTTTGGAGAAATATTCACAAAAAATATTCACTTTAGGAAAATATCTATAAAAGGAACCAAAAACCGGTTTATTGACAAACGACTCTATAATCATCAAACTTCATGCATGGAGCTGGATACATACACATATATTTCTACTTAAACAAGAATATGAAATAAAATTAATTATATTATTTTTAGGAAAATAAATGTATTTATGACATCATTAGTGATGCCATTATATTTAATAATTGATTAATGACTTTAAATTGGGATTCAATGATTTAATAATTATTATAATTATTTGAATAAATGTTTTAAATAATTATAATTCATTTTAAAAAATTTATGTGGTGATAGTAAATCATTTATAATAGTTTTATAAAGAGGTATATTTGATTTGAAAATATAAGGAAAATTGATATCGCTTTATCGATATAATAACACCTTTTGTAAATAATTATTTTATATTTATTTATTTGGTTTTATATTCAAATATGATAATTTTAATTCATTTAAAGTGATAAGAAAATAGTTTTCAAATTTTGTTTAAAAATATATTTATGTTAATTAATAAGTGAAAATATGACCGGAAATCGAAATTAAAATTCGTAATGGTTTGACGTATAAAAGTTGTATAACATTGTTTAAACAACTAGTGCACATACATGTATATGTATAAAAAATCACATGCACATATACACATACACATAATATACAAGCAAATATATGTATACTACATATATATAAATATCTAAGATATTTTATAAATCTCCTAACACTTAAGTAAACAACCCTTACCATCAAACATCACCTCACCTTACACCACATAACATCACCACCACCTACAACATCATGACCACCATCACCTAGGCCTAAAGGGGGCGGCCACGCATTAAAATGATGGGGAGGTAGAGGTGGAAAGGAGTAACTTTTTCCATCCACATTATGATATTTTGGTTTTCTAGGATCCTATTAATACCCACCTCTTCTTCATATTTTTCACACAATGTTCTCCACTTTCTTCTCCTTATTCTCAAGCATATCGATGTGTTCTCATGTTAACAATATTATGGAGAAAAATATCTTAGAAAATAAATAAATTTATAATATACACACACTTTAGTATATCCACCTTAAAAACACTTCAAATCATTTCTCTTCCTCAGCATAACCCATGGCCTCAACCCACACCACAATAGGCTGAGACCACCACCATCTCCTTGTCGAGGCCATGAGCTCCTCCTTGCATCTAAATATAGGCTGACTACCTAGGGGTGATAATCCAAGTGTTCATAGGCTTAGATTTCATAATAGCGGAGCTATAACCAATTTTAAATTAGCTCAGGGGAAATGAAGGTGATAAACTCTACTTATATTATATTTTTAGATAAATATAATTTTTATAATGGATGTTTAATATGCTTTGGTCATCAATTTTGATTGTTTAATATTGTTGTTTAATTGCATTAACTAGTCACGTATAATACGTGTCGAAAATCACAATGGCAATCATTTTTCTTTTATTAATGGAATTATGTATATGGAATGTTTAAACCTCTTAAAATTGGTTTAATATGGTTTAGAAATGTTTTACAAACATTTAAAAATGTTTTGGCAAAGTTTAAACAAACATTGGAAATAGGCATGCCTCGTAACGACAGTAGGCAATTTTGCGTCTTAAAAGTTAAACCTATTTATAGGATGAATTCGGAGTCGGAGTTCTTTGTAATAAGAATTTTCCAAGTCCTTATAATCATAATTTTCAAACAAAGAAAGAAACCAAGATTTCATTTAGTAGATTTTTAAATATGAGCAAATCAAATTTTTAAAATAATCTTGGTTTGGTAGTTCAAAAACCAAAACGAAAAATTCTTTAAATTGATACTTTAAATTCCTAAAAATATGGATTAAAACCTATAAATCTTTTAGAATGTTCTAAAAGAGATTTGAGTTATAAAAATGGATTTCCATAAGATAGAAAAGTCATTTTGAACGATATAGTTTTTAAAACACTTTTCGCATCACTTTTCTAACTTTTGAAATATGAATTTAAACTTAATAATTCCTTTCCAAATCTTTTGTAAATGTTTTCAAATAAATAAGTAAGTAATTTGAAGATCATTAAGATGTTTAACAAATGAGTATGCAGTAATGATTAGTACATTTTTTCCATTTTTGAGTGTCATAGAAAATTCGACTGAGGAATGGAACAGATCAAAGGGTAAGCCCGGACGCTCTAAAATAATTAGAAGTTAACTAAGTATGTTTAAAGATTTAGAGTCGATCAAGAAACCTGACCATCTTATGGGTGACACAGAGGAAGTCTCTAGGCTTGGGTTTAGGAAACTAGTTGCCTGCCCTCCCTAGCTAGCTGGACTGGCTCGATGGAGGGAATAATAAATTTTATTTAGTCGGATCAAATTTCCCAAAGTATTAAAGATATAATTTTCCAAATTTAAATAACTTAGATTATATAGAAATAATCTTTTTATACTTTCTAGTAAATTCCGAGGAGGGAAATCGTACTATCCGCAAGAATTTAAAAGGTTATCTCACCGTTATTCGACAAATGGTAATGGTTGAACACGGAAATTGATATTAAGTAGAATCAGTATAATTTCCTAGATCTTATTTACTCAATAAGGTTTTCTTAATTTATTTGGTAATTTCAAAGTTAAAGCGAGGTTTAATGATTCCGTATACTGGAAAGAATGTTTTAAAGATATATATCTCTAGAAGATATTTTGATAAAAAGAAATCAATCAATCAAAGATTAATTTTCTATTTACGAAATATCCTTTTTATCAATGATTGGTTTGAAGGAACATGGGCCAAATTTGAGCGATTCTTATCTGAAAACCCCTTCGAACCAATTTACGAGTTCAAAATTGAAGACATGTTATAGACAATAAAGTTATAGGCGGGGATCTTCATAACGGAAGGACTGCTTGTTGATAATATTAGAGTTGCCCCTAAGATAAATAAATAGCGGCGGTCCCTTCGTTCTGGGATCTTTGAAGCAAGGGCTTCTCGCTACTAATCCTAGGGATGATTCCCGATAGGATGTGGTAGAAGAGTTCCATCCTTTTACAGGATAACTTGTATGGACGAATATTCGACGTTGCATTTCTAATTACATTATTGATCTCTATGAACGTATCATCTGTTTGGTAGCAGTGAAAGCAGCTTCTCTTAGCTTAACACCCTTTCCTGAGACATGCGAGTTCAGGAGTTATACTTTTGTAGTAATCAGTTATTTGATCATGGAATGGCAGTGTGGAATTCAAAGTAGAATGTGCTATGTGAAAGGTAATTGTTACCTCGGGCCTCATCAACATGAAATGGCTTAAACAAGACATGTCATGAGGCTAAGTGAGTCGCGCCCATTAGGGTATGGTCATTACTCTTCTGGATTACACTATATATGTTGAGTACGTTGTGTATGATAAAAGAGCTCTCGGATAGGTCAGGAACGACCGGGTGATGTCATATTTAGTTCTATCCACCACCAGGCAGGTCTTTGGTTACGTCGGTCTTGCCAGGTCCAGAGGTTTCGAAGACGTTGATCCTTGGTGCATCCCTATAAGCCTAACATATTCCGCAATTTAATAATGGTAACACTTTCGAGTAAGATTCATAAGTTTATTGGAAAAGTTTTCAAAGAATATCGTTAAAAGTAATATCAAATGATTTTGTATAGCAAGTATTTTGGTTATCATAAGGAAAAAACCCAATTTGTGTTTATGTCCGACGTAATCTTATGAGAAACCTTTGTTTTTCAAACCACGTATTTTGAGTTTCTCACACTAATCTCATGATTAAGCCAGAGTTTATTTTCCTTGACCTTAAACTCTGGGTGCCTTAATCTTTACAGGTAACCTAGTAGTTTAGGTTTAGCTTGGGGTAATTGGATGGAGCTTGGAGCTGTTAATTTCCTGTTGATAGTTACCTATTCCTATTCCCAATATATCTGTATTTTGTTGTTTTTAGCATTTGTGAGGACATGCATTTATAACTGTCTAGGCTGAGCTTAGGATAGACTCTGATAAATGTATTTAAATCTTCATTTTAAAGATTATATATTGAAATAATATACATTATTCCATCCATGTAAGATTCTATTTTGCCTTTGTTTTCTTCTTACCCTTTAAAGAACCGCCCCTCTGGCACTAGGATTTGCGGCATGTGAATACCGAGGATGTATTTGTGTCGATTTCCGAAGGTCGAAGAAACGGGTCTTTACATATAAGTGCTTGTTGTCTAATACTTGTTTAAAATTAATATAATGTATACTTGGATATGTACATTGTACACGCACTCAAAAGTAACTATTTGTAAATTTATTTAACTAATAAAAGATTTAATATTTAAAATAACTTAAGAAATATTCAAATTTGAAATAAGATCTAGTTTAAAATAATATCTCTTCTAAGATTCAGATTAAAGTTCAAATATTTAATATTTAATTTATAATATATATACATGTGTGTGTATTTCCATGTATACGCGTGTGTATATATGTATTTAAGTATGCATGTATGTATGTACGTACGTATGTATATGTATATGTATCCATACATATTAATTTTCTTATGAAATTACATAATATATATTGAATTTCATAAATTTTAATATGTATATATATAATATTATATATTAAACATAAAATAAGATTTTATTTGTTTATTTTCGACCAAAAATGATTTTGGCAAGATCAATTTTTTATTCCGTGTGGATTTAAAATTTAAAACATGTTTTTCTAAATCATTGTACGCTTTTTAAAATAATTTTATTATTTCTAAAAGAACTTATTTTATTTATTATACATATATACTGCATATTTATATATTTTAGTATATAATAATTTAAAACAATGAAACTTATGTATAAATGACTGCTCAAAATGAGTGCTCCGCTTGAATAAACTACCACTCTTACCATTAAAAAAAATAACTTGTATATAAATTTAAAAATACAGGTAAATAGGTACAAGGAAGAAGTTGTAAGAAAAATTAGTCTCAGGGACAACAAATTTGCTTTTTAGTTTGAAGGACACTTTTTAATGTGAACTGAAAATGATAATTACAACTATCATTTTGTTATTTACACTAAAATGTGTCCTTCGGTCTAAAAACCAAACTTTTTGTCCCTGAAACTAAATTTTTCTCTAATTTTTTCCTTGATCCTAAAAGCCCTTTAAAATATTTATTTTAATATTGCGTATTTCAATTATATACATATATATCAAAATAACTTTTTGAAAACAGATATACTTGCGAAAAAATATATATGTTTAAATTTTATTAAATAAATTTACAATTGTAAATTATGTATTAAATAATGATTTAAAATTCAAAAATTAATTTAAAATTTCTTTTAAATATGATTTTTTTTATTTTACTATTTTGATTGAAAATAAAAGTACTTATATACAAATATTTTTTATACGTATGTTAAATTGACAACAAATATATATATATATATATATATATATATATATATATTCACGATATAATTCTAACCTATGCACATATGGTGACATAATAATATACATATAAATAAATCTAAATTGAATTGGACCTAAATTAAGGTCTTAATGTAACTTCTTGATTGTTGAATCGAAAAGATTCCTTAAATTAGATTCAATCCCTACTAGAAAAGCTATTAATCGAAGAAGTAACCACACCTTGAATTTTGTTTAATTTGATTTGGTTTTTTGTTTGAAAAACAAAAATGGGAGTGGAGCTTTTGTAACGACCCGAAAATGCATCACTTCAAAAAATGTCAAAATATTCAAATATACTTTTTTTTAAACATAAGTAATGATATTTTGAACAATAACTAAAATTGGAAATATCATTTTGAATAAGTACTTACAAAATAATATATTTTGGAATAAATATCGATAAAATAACTGAAAATCATTTTATCGATAAACAGCTCTTTGACCACCCGGCATCATGCACGGAGCTGGATACATACACTGTAACGACGCGGATTTTGCCCGCTCGAAAATCGACATCCATACTTCAAATCGTATTCGAATGCCATAGATTCGATCGTTCAAATCCGATTCGCCGGAGCTTATAACAACATTAAGTAAATAACACAGCGGAATAAAAGAATAATACATTGATATACAGCTTTGATACAATATCTGATACAACAGATGATCCAATAGATATCAATATACATCAGAGATATGATATAATAAATAGTAGCGGAAAAGAAATATAGATGATAACATCTAGCAACTGAACAATATAAATCTGAGATAGTCTTCAAGGAAGAACTTCAAGAACTGCAACTCCATCTCCAAGAATCAATCCAGCAATAGCTCGAACTCCCAATAACGATGCACAAAGATAAGCAAGACTGGTGCAATCCAAAGACTGAACTAACTCCAGATAATCCACTATATCTAACTATCTGAAAAACCCAACTCTAGACTGCTCGTGTAGAAAATAATGAGCACCCAGAGTTTAGGAAAGAAACAATAAACTCCGGATCAGTCGTGGGACTGGTGTGAGCAACAAAAACAGTTTATCTTTTAAAACATTCAAAGAATATTTTTAAAGTCAATTCGCAATGCTTTTAAAAATGAGACTACCATAAGACCTCCTGCCACACACACAATGCAAACGCAGACTTGGAGGAGATTTCTTCTTATGATAGTCAAAGATGCTTGATACGCATTTAAAAAGAAACATTTGATATTATTACTAGTGCATAGTGTAAGAAAAATATTTCGAAAGTAGAATATAAATCTTAGCCAGCATAGGTACCATTATATTATGCCTACTATAGCTACCATATTAGATGGCAGGTTCTACAACTAAAACCGTACAAGATCGTATTGTTTCTTTGGATTTCCAACGAATGATCAGGCCAAGGAACTTCCCATTGCCACATGAGAATGCCTCTGGATGGACATCCCCGAGAACCAAACCGGATCTCTACCAACACAAGGCCGGGTTACCCCTAACTGAGTAACAACTGACCGGATATGCCATCCCCCGGTCCTTTGGGACCTTTCAACCGAGCGCTCGAAATCAATTCACACAATCATAAAGTGTTTTCAACATGAGTAAGTATCTGGGCTCCATACCATGATACCACCCTTTTCCAGAAGGAAATGCACATACCCTAAAGGGAGCTACCCCTCATAACCTTGCTGCTTCTTTCCTGTTTTGACCATTCCGGGATGTGAGGCTCGACGAAGTCTCGTCCACAAAAACATACTTTATACAAAAGCCATGCTTTGGGTCAACAAATGATCATAGAAATGATCACCAGGATAGACGATCAAATAAATGATCCTATCACAAATAATCAACACAATGATCATTTCACAGCAACACTCAGTATATCACATTACCAAATTGGGAATATATCGCTGATAACATTCAACTACATAACCTCTGAGCTCGTACGTCTCAGAGAAGGGTGTTAAGCTAAGAGAATAAATTCTCCGCCACCAACAGAAATATATTTGAAAGAAATCGGCTTTATATCTCAATTTGTAATGTCAGACATACAATCCATACAAGTCTGTTCCGGGCTCGAACAGAACCGAAGGCACTTACAAAGAAGTCCTTGAAATCCGGATATTCACTAATCACGTTCGGACTCCCCATCACATATGGAGTCTCTATACCGGGGACCATTCGATGCAAAGACATTCGACGAGTTGTCCTTACGTTTTCGAAAATATCCGGTCTTCACCACCGATCTTCAAATGCTATCCATAACGACGTATCACATATTCGGAATGGGATATATGACTCAAAGGTCCTCTCCCGGCTAAACCGAATAGTGAGCGCAATATTTACAAGAAATATATGGGTATTGGGATTTCAATTAAGTCACAACTTAAAACCCAAAACTTTCTTTCAAACGGTTTAAATTAATTACCATTTCTAACCTTTTAACAAAAAGGATTCATTTTCACAACCTTTAACGGTTTAAATAATTTTCACATTCTAATCTTTTAAACAAAAGATTCATTCACAGATTTTCCAAATCAATTTTCATTTCAATTTGATTTAAACAAATCACCAATTTAAATCTGTTAAAAATAAACAGATTTAATTCATAGCTTTCAAAAAGAATTCATTCAAAACTTAGGAAAATCATTTCTCTATTCAATCTTGAAATTCCCCTAATTAACTGGAATCTCAGTTCTTATCTAAAAGTGTTTATCATTTGAAAACAACAGTTTTCATTTTCAAAATCTGGTTCATTTATACAAGTTGAAATCCCTGGGTTAAATTCAAATTCCCAAAAATAATACTTTAAAAATGATTTAACTCATAATGACTAGTATAATATCATTAATCCCTAGTTTCAAATTACAGAATTCAATTCCAAATATCGAATTCAAATTCAAATTGAATTATTTAAATTTCAAAACTTAATCAAGTAAATTAAAATAAATTTTAACTTGAAATTTCATTCCAAAAGCTTTTCACATTTATTCCGATTCCATTTCCAAAACATTTGAATTTAAATATTCAACTTTAAAAATCATTTTTAAAATCATTTTAAAATCTGTGACTTAATCGACTTCCTCGTGAAATCCATAATTGTGTGTGTATGGTGTGGTCCAGGGGTTTAACACAATAGTGCCACATCATTTCAATCATCACAGATCAGAACATAGAAATATAGTTGATAAGCGATATAGTGCTTATCTTCCATTCACAATTCACAGATAATATGCAGATGTAAATAAATGAATAAATTATACATGGCACAATCACAGAACAAAGTGTCACAGATCAGATAGGATAATCAATTCAAGGCAACTCATTTAATACAATCATTCATAAGTAAGGTCAAGTATCGAATAATCATTTATAAACAGGATTAATTTATCGTTTAATCCTAATCAATACAATTTATTTCCAAGTAAATTGATTACTTATGAATTTAATTATCCACTCCTGATTTATTTTACAAATCATTTGATATAAATTTATTTATCTAACACTTTAATTAATTAAATTATTCTTAATTAATCATATTAATTAAATCAACCTTTTAACCCAATTACATAATTAATTAACTTTAATAAATCAAAATATCCAAAATTAATTACAATAAGTGATTAATCCTTAATTTCTCTTATTAAGTAATTACATTTAAAACAATTTATAATTGATTATCTAAATTAATTTATCTAATTAATTATCAAAATTAATCACATTAATTTAGTTACTTAATAATCTTTAGTTAATTTATCTATATTAACTAATAACATTTCCTTAATTACTTTCTTAAGAATTATCTTAGATTAATTATTACTAAACATCCCTAATTATAAATTAATCTAAATAAAAAATTTAAAATCAAATAAATCATTCTTTCATTACCATATTAATTTAATTATTTTAATTACCTTAATTATTTCTAAGATAATAAATTTCTTTATAAATTATTTCATTAATCATTTAAGTGTAATTTAAACATTACATTTTTAAATTTAAATTTAAATTCCATTTTGAATTTAGGATTCAAAATGAACATATATTCAAGCATTAACCAATTTAAATATCAATTTATAAACCTTAAATAAAGGTAAAGAATATTTCTTATTTACATAGGAAACTTATGTAAGGAAAACCTTTGAATTTATTTACTTAAATTTTTAGTTTTTAAATCACATTACATTTTAACTTGCAATTTCAAGTTTAAAACAAAACATTTAACCTCCATTTAAAATTCTTTTATAACAGAACTTTATCAAAAATCAAATTTAAATATTTGTTTGGAAACAAATTTACTTTTTTAAAAAAAAAAGCTATTCTAATTTAAACTTGTTTAAAACACAATCAGGTTTAAAACAAGTTTAAACTCCAAATTTCATTTTAAAACCTTAAATTCAAATGCTGTTTAAAACTGGTTTAAAATTTTGAACTTAAATTTCAAAACATTGTTTACATCCTGCCTTAAAAATTTGAACTAAGCTTATAAAACCTGAAACAATCAGGCTTAGCAAACCTGAGTGCTTCACTATCTCGAACCAACCCATACTGGCTTCGGAAAGAAAAAGAAAAAAAAAACTCCCCTTAGAAAAGCCAACCCACCAACATTTGACAGGTTTTCATCAAAACCTGTAGAAATGCAAAAGCAACCCCATGCCCACCATTTACTTCGAGTTTCCCCTTCCCTTGCTCCGAGCCAAACACCCCAAACCCCCGAGTGAAACCCGAGAAAAGAAAGAAAAAAAACTGCACATCAAAAAAAACCCAGTCCTTCAAACATGCACGGTGCACGTGCACCGTGCCGCCTTCGCCTCCGGTCCCTTGCCGGTCATCGTGGCAAGTCGACATCCACCTTGACAACCCCACCCAGCACCCAAACGACATGATTCGTTCGAGAATTAGATTTGACCCAAAAAACCCAACCTGTAAACACTTGCAAGCCTCCACTCCACGAACCTATCACCGGTTCTCACTCGACGCTCCGACCACCTGAGAGCCATCACCTCCGGCCGTAGCTTCGCCTACCACTCCTCTACCAATTCCCAAAATCACGTAACGCTCGATCGTCCCTAGGCAACGAACGAGACCAAAACGAAACTGCGTCAAAACTAGGTTTAAAAATATTAAACCTACGCCGCCGCCACCACGATCATCAGACCACTATCACACCATTTTTCCTGCAACCACCGTTCATCCCTCCATCACTAGCCAAAACCCCGATCCCTACTAATTAGTGAATCACCATAGATTACTAAAACATTGAGATTCCTACAAACCTAAACTACTCCTTTATCTTTGATCTAAAAATCATGATTTAAGCTTTAAAAATTGAGTTACAGCATACGATTTCGTTCTACATGCCTGAATTCGAATATTAAAAGGTTCGAATTTTAACTTATTTCAAGCCTTGCTCAAGTATTTTGTTTTCCAGGGGTATGCACAAGCTACTTTCACTTGAATAAAATTTAAATCTTGAGTTTATGCTATAACAAACAATTTTTGTTTCAATACTAAATCCAAACATCGAATAGATTGTGAAGGAATGATTTTTTTTTCTTTTTGAAAAGTTTGAAACCTGGAAAATGAAACAAGAACAGAATAAACTTCTTGTTCCAGACATGTACTCATATGTCATGTATATACACAGAGGGTTAATAAATATATGCATGCATACTTATTCACTGGTATGTGCAAAAGATTTCATACTCTTAAATTTTGGAGAAGATGATGTTACTCACAGCATCAATAAACAACAAAATAGAGTATGTTTAGGTAGGAGTTTACTCACAGATTCAAGAGAATGAACAAAGCTTGCAGTTTTGAAACAGACTTGCATTTTCAAGCTGAAGCTTTTAATTTGATCCTCTGGTTTGAAGTTGTTTGAATTATTGTTGTTGCTTAAATTGAAGTTTTGTTTCAGTTTCTAAGATGGTATTCATTTCAGTTTTACACAGCTTATGGACGAACTGAAGATGCTTGATATAAATGAGAAAAGAAGTCTACTGGTGGTGATTTTACAGGGTGATATCATTTGTACAGGTAATGTTATTTGTATAATAGGCATGGGTGGATATGCTTGCATTAAATGCAGGTCCTTTCTTGTTTACATGCTAATATACTTGTTTGTACACTTTATTTATTCTTGCATTTTTTTTTTCTTGCCTGATTTTTCTTTTACATACTTCTTGTTTTCGGCTGAAAAAATTTGATAATATTTTGAATAACTTGTTTATGCTAGCATTAAATGTTTTGGTACTTGAATGTATATATTTTGTAACTCTTGCCTTGCATTCTAAGCTTTATAGCAACAGGCTATACTTGCCTACTTTGTTGACTTCGGCTGATGGTTTACATTTTGATGGGGTTTAGGTATGCTATGGTGTACTAAAGCAAGGATATTAAATGCAAGTGTCTCCCATTTTGTTTACAGTAAATCCATACGCTTTGTATTTCTTTGTTTTGTTTATTTCTTGCTTTGTTACTTGTTTATATTTTAGTTTTGTTTTTAAGTGTACAAACTTATTTATTTTGTTTTGTTTTCTATACTTACTTTTCATATTTGCTTTAGTTTTGTTTTATACTTATTGTTTTTGTTTTGTATATCAATGTTCTTATTTTTATTCATAGCTTAAGTATGAATTATTTTACTTTACAAAATAAGTGAACTTCTATTTTTATTTTACTCTTATTACTTTTGTAACCTACTCCATTTGTATTATCTTCTATTGATTTATTAATATGAGATTAAGATATATATATTTACTTTATACTTGAATGTATTTTATTTTCTTTAAATCTTCTTGTTTTGTTTATGCTTATATTTGTATTTGTTTGTATTATTTTGTATTGCATACTTTTGTTTCGTTTATTTTGCATATTTATTTTCAACTTTGTTTCATATTTATTGTGTTGTATTTTTATTCCTATTTTATTTTAACTTAAATTGTTTATTTTACTTTAATATTTATTGTTTTATATTAAATTTATAAATTCAAATTATTATTAACCATCAATTGTAATACTTATTATTATCAATTATTATTAAACCATTCATTTACAATTCATATCTAATGTATACACATATATATCTCTATATTTGTTTTTAAAATCATTTATTTAAATTAAATCCAATTTAAATATATATTCACATATATACAAATTGTCAAATCCATATGACCATATATATTTTCTAGTCGAATTCGGGGAAAATCGCTTCCATTTAAATCAATTTTACAATTTTAATTCAAAAATTTATTTAAATTATCAATTTAAATTAAATTAAAATTTAGGGTCGTTACAAACTTCCCCCCTTAAAAGAATTTCGTCCTCGAAATTCGCAGGCACGAAAACAACACAGAGATAGACAAATTCGATCTCCTATAATTCCTCAAATACAAGATATGGATTCCAAATTCAAGTCGGAATATCCCAAAATATATACTAATTTGTCCCTCTTTGGACTTCAACCAACCCAACAAATTACAACAGAATTTTAAAATTTGGTTTTAAACGAAATCGTTTTATCGATACAATTCAAATTATCCTTCATATTCTATTAATCAATTTTAACTCAATTTAAAATTTCCAATTTATTCAAAATTTTAATTTTAAATTTCAAATTCATTAAAGTTTAAATCAGAAATTGATAAGAAAGTTGTTTCCACTGTCACAGGGTATTGACCATTTATAGTCGTATTTCCCTGTCCCTCTATCTCGTCCTCTTCTTGCACTCATACTCACTATCACTGGATAGTAAGAGAATTTACTGAGGCATTCAGACGGATATCTTAAAAATTACTCATTCTAGGGTTTACTTCACCCTATCTCTAATGAGTTACTTAATTTGTTATACTCCTGAGCTAAATTTCAACCTTAGCTCTGATACCAAATGTAACGACTCGAAAGTAGCGGTCACAACCGGTAGGCTTTTCAACCATCCCAGCCCCACCGTGGATTACACTGGTATCCCAAACTTGCTTTTACGGCCAGCCTCTCGACTGTCTCAGGTTACACCTAACCAACCCCCTAAAAGAGGATGTGTGGGAGTAAGAGTCTCCCGTTCGCCACCTAACCGCGAAGCTAGAACCCCCCATCACATAGCCCAAAGCTTAACAAGACTGGTGTGATCCAAAGACTGAACTAACTCCAGATAATCCACTATATCTAACTATCTGAAAAACCCAACTCTAGACTGCTCGTGTAGAAAATAATGAGCACCCAGAGTTTAGGAAAGAAACAATAAACTCCGGATCAGTCGTGGGACTGGTGTGAGCAACAAAAACAGTTTATCTTTTAAAACATTCAAAGAATATTTTTAAAGTCAATTCGCAATGCTTTTAAAAATGAGACTACCATAAGACCTCCTGCCACACACACAATGCAAACGCAGACTTGGAGGAGATTTCTTCTTATGATAGTCAAAGATGCTTGATACGCATTTAAAAAGAAACATTTGATATTATTACTAGTGCTTAGTGTAAGAAAAATATTTCGAAAGTAGAATATAAATCTTAGCCAGCATAGGTACCATTATATTATGCCTACTATAGCTACCATATTAGATGGCAGGTTCTACAACTAAAACCGTACAAGATCGTATTGTTTCTTTGGATTTCCAACGAATGATCAGGCCAAGGAACTTCCCATTGCCACATGAGAATGCCTCTGGATGGACATCCCCGAGAACCAAACCGGATCTCTACCAACACAAGGCCGGGTTACCCCTAACTGAGTAACAACTGACCGAATATGCCATCCCCCGGTCCTTTGGGACCTTTCAACCGAGCGCTCGAAATCAATTCACACAATCATAAAGTGTTTTCAACATGAGTAAGTATCTGGGCTCCATACCATGATACCACCCTTTTCCAGAAGGAAATGCACATACCCTAAAGGGAGCTACCCCTCATAACCTTGCTGCTTCTTTCCTGTTTTGACCATTCCGGGATGTGAGGCTCGACGAAGTCTCGTCCACAAAAACATACTTTATACAAAAGCCATGCTTTGGGTCAACAAATGATCATAGAAATGATCACCAGGATAGACGATCAAATAAATGATCCTATCACAAATAATCAACACAATGATCATTTCACAGCAACACTCAGTATATCACATTACCAAATTGGGAATATATCGCTGATAACATTCAACTACATAACCTCTGAGCTCGTACGTCTCAGAGAAGGGTGTTAAGCTAAGAGAATAAATTCTCCGCCACCAACAGAAATATATTTGAAAGAAATCGGCTTTATATCTCAATTTGTAATGTCAGACATACAATCCATACAAGTCTGTTCCGGGCTCGAACAGAACCGAAGGCACTTACAAAGAAGTCCTTGAAATCCGGATATTCACTAATCAAGTTCGGACTTCCCATCACATATGGAGTCTCTATACCGGGGACCATTCGATGCAAAGACATTCGACGAGTTGTCCTTACGTTTTCGAAAATATCCGGTCTTCACCACCGATCTTCAAATGCTATCCATAACGACGTATCACATATTCGGAATGGGATATATGACTCAAAGGTCCTCTCCCGGCTAAACCGAATAGTGAGCGCAATATTTACAAGAAATATATGGGTATTGGGATTTCAATTAAGTCACAACTTAAAACCCAAAACTTTCTTTCAAACGGTTTAAATTAATTACCATTTCTAACCTTTTAGCAAAAAGGATTCATTTTCACAACCTTTAACGGTTTAAATAATTTTCACATTCTAATCTTTTAAACAAAAGATTCATTCACAGATTTTCCAAATCAATTTTCATTTCAATTTGATTTAAACAAATCATCAATTTAAATCTGTTAAAAATAAACAGATTTAATTCATAGCTTTCAAAAAGAATTCATTCAAAACTTAGGAAAATCATTTCTCTATTCAATCTTGAAATTCCCCTAATTAACTGGAATCTCAGTTCTTATCTAAAAGTGTTTATCATTTGAAAACAACAGTTTTCATTTTGAAAATCTGGTTCATTTATACAAGTTGAAATCCCTGGGTTAAATTCAAATTCCCAAAAATAATACTTTAAAAATGATTTAACTCATAATGACTAGTATAATATCATTAATCCCTAGTTTCAAATTACAGAATTCAATTCCAAATATCGAATTCAAATTCAAATTGAATTATTTAAATTTCAAAACTTAATCAAGTAAATTAAAATAAATTTTAACTTGAAATTTCATTCCAAAAGCTTTTCACATTTATTCCGATTCCATTTCCAAAACATTTGAATTTAAATATTCAACTTTAAAAATCATTTTTAAAATCATTTTAAAATCTGTGACTTAATCGATTTCCTCGTGAAATCCACAATTGTGTGTGTATGGTGTGGTCCAGGGGTTTAACACAATAGTGCCACATCATTTCAATCATCACAGATCAGAACATAGAAATATAGTTGATAAGCGATATAATGCTTATCTTCCATTCACAATTCACAGATAATATGCAGATGTAAATAAATGAATAAATTATACATGGCACAATCACAGAACAAAGTGTCACAGATCAGATAGGATAATCAATTCAAGGCAACTCATTTAATACAATCATTCATAAGTAAGGTCAAGTATCGAATAATCATTTATAAACAGGATTAATTTATCGTTTAATCCTAATCAATACAATTTATTTCCAAGTAAATTGATTACTTATGAATTTAATTATCCACTCCTGATTTATTTTACAAATCATTTGATATAAATTTATTTATCTAACACTTTAATTAATTAAATTATTCTTAATTAATCATATTAATTAAATCAACCTTTTAACCCAATTACATAATTAATTAACTTTAATAAATCAAAATATCCAAAATTAATTACAATAAGTGATTAATCCTTAATTTCTCTTATTAAGTAATTACATTTAAAACAATTTATAATTGATTATCTAAATTAATTTATCTAATTAATTATCAAAATTAATCACATTAATTTAGTTACTTAATAATCTTTAGTTAATTTATCTATATTAACTAATAACATTTCCTTAATTACTTTCTTAAGAAATTATCTTAGATTAATTATTACTAAACATCCCTAATTATAAATTAATCTAAATAAAAAATTTAAAATCAAATAAATCATTCTTTCATTACCATATTAATTAAATTATTTTAATTACCTTAATTATTTCTAAGATAATAAATTTCTTTATTAATGATTTCATTAATCATTTAAGTGTAATTTAAACATTACACTTTTAAATTTAAATTTAAATTCCATTTTGAATTTAGGATTCAAAATGAACATATATTCAAGCATTAACCAATTTAAATATCAATTTATAAACCTTAAATAAAGGTAAAGAATATTTCTTATTTACATAGGAAACTTATGTAAGGAAAACCTTTGAATTTATTTACTTAAATTTTTAGTTTTTAAATCACATTACATTTTAACTTGCAATTTCAAGTTTAAAACAAAACATTTAACCTCCATTTAAAATTCTTTTATAACAGAACTTTATCAAAAATCAAATTTAAATATTTGTTTGGAAACAAATTTACTTTTTTTTAAAAAAAAAAAGCTATTCTAATTTAAACTTGTTTAAAACACAATCAGGTTTAAAACAAGTTTAAACTCCAAATTTCATTTTAAAACCTTAAATTCAAATGCTGTTTAAAACTGGTTTAAAATTTTGAACTTAAATTTCAAAACATTGTTTACATCCTGCCTTAAAAGTTTGAACTAAGCTTATAAAACCTGAAACAATCAGGCTTAGCAAACCTGAGTGCTTCACTGTCTCGAACCAACCCATACTGGCTTCGGAAAGAAAAAGAAAAAAAAAACTCCCCTTAGAAAAGCCAACCCACCAACATTTGACAGGTTTTCATCAAAACCTGTAGAAATGCAAAAGCAACCCCATGCCCACCATTTACTTCGAGTTTCCCCTTCCCTTGCTCCGAGCCAAACACCCCAAACCCCCGAGTGAAACCCGAGAAAAGAAAGAAAAAAAACTGCACATCAAAAAAAACCCAGTCCTTCAAACATGCACGGTGCACGTGCACCGTGCCGCCTTCGCCTCCGGTCCCTTGCCGGTCATCGTGGCAAGTCGACATCCACCTTGACAACCCCACCCAGCACCCAAACGACATGATTCGTTCGAGAATTAGATTTGACCCAAAAAACCCAACCTGTAAACACTTGCAAGCCTCCACTCCACGAACCTATCACCGGTTCTCACTCGACGCTCCGACCACCTGAGAGCCATCACCTCCGGCCGTAGCTTCGCCTACCACTCCTCTACCAATTCCCAAAATCACGTAACGCTCGATCGTCCCTAGGCAACGAACGAGACCAAAACGAAACTGCGTCAAAACTAGGTTTAAAAATATTAAACCTACGCCGCCGCCACCACGATCATCAGACCACTATCACACCATTTTTCCTGCAACCACCGTTCATCCCTCCATCACTAGCCAAAACCCCGATCCCTACTAATTAGTGAATCACCATAGATTACTAAAACATTGAGATTCCTACAAACCTAAACTACTCCTTTATCTTTGATCTAAAAATCATGATTTAAGCTTTAAAAATTGAGTTACAGCATACGATTTCGTTCTACATACCTGAATTCGAATATTAAAAGGTTCGAATTTTAACTTATTTCAAGCCTTGCTCAAGTATTTTGTTTTCCAGGGGTATGCACAAGCTACTTTCACTTGAATAAAATTTAAATCTTGAGTTTATGCTATAACAAACAATTTTTGTTTCAATACTAAATCCAAACATCGAATAGATTGTGAAGGAATGATTTTTTTTTTCTTTTTGAAAAGTTTGAAACCTGGAAAATGAAACAAGAACAGAATAAACTTCTTGTTCCAGACATGTACTCATATGTCATGTATATACACAGAGGGTTAATAAATATATGCATGCATACTTATTCACTGGTATGTGCAAAAGATTTCATACTCTTAAATTTTGGAGAAGATGATGTTACTCACAGCATCAATAAACAACAAAATAGAGTATGTTTAGGTAGGAGTTTACTCACAGATTCAAGAGAATGAACAAAGCTTGCAGTTTTGAAACAGACTTGCATTTTCAAGCTGAAGCTTTTAATTTGATCCTCTGGTTTGAAGTTGTTTGAATTATTGTTGTTGCTTAAATTGAAGTTTTGTTTCAGTTTCTAAGATGGTATTCATTTCAGTTTTACACAGCTTATGGACGAACTGAAGATGCTTGATATAAATGAGAAAAGAAGTCTACTGGTGGTGATTTTACAGGGTGATATCATTTGTACAGGTAATGTTATTTGTATAATAGGCATGGGTGGATATGCTTGCATTAAATGCAGGTCCTTTCTTGTTTACATGCTAATATACTTGTTTGTACAGTTTATTTATTCTTGCATTTTTTTTTCTTGCCTGATTTTTCTTTTACATACTTCTTGTTTTCGGCTGAAAACATTTGATAATATTTTGAATAACTTGTTTATGCTAGCATTAAATGTTTTGGTACTTGAATGTATATATTTTGTAACTCTTGCCTTGCATTCTAAGCTTTATAGCAACAGGCTATACTTGCCTACTTTGTTGACTTCGGCTGATGGTTTACATTTTGATGGGGTTTAGGTATGCTATGGTGTACTAAAGCAAGGATATTAAATGCAAGTGTCTCCCATTTTGTTTACAGTAAATCCATATGCTTTGTATTTCTTTGTTTTGTTTATTTCTTGCTTTGTTACTTGTTTATATTTTAGTTTTGTTTTTAAGTGTACAAACTTATTTATTTTGTTTTGTTTTCTATACTTACTTTTCATATTTGCTTTAGTTTTGTTTTATACTTATTGTTTTTTTTTGTATATCAATGTTCTTATTTTTATTCATAGCTTAAGTATGAATTATTTTACTTTACAAAATAAATGAACTTCTATTTTTATTTTACTCTTATTACTTTTGTAACCTACTCCATTTGTATTATCTTGTATTGATTTATTAATATGAGATTAAGATATATATATATATATTTACTTTATACTTGAATGTATTTTATTTTCTTTAAATCTTCTTGTTTTGTTTATGCTTATATTTTTATTTGTTTGTATTATTTTGTATTGCATACTTTTGTTTCGTTTATTTTGCATATTTATTTTCAACTTTGTTTCATATTTATTGTGTTGTATTTTTATTCCTATTTTATTTTAACTTAAATTGTTTATTTTACTTTAATATTTATTGTTTTATATTAAATTTATAAATTCAAATTATTATTAACCATCAATTGTAATACTTATTATTATCAATTATTATTAAACCATTCATTTACAATTCATATCTAATGTATACACATATATATCTCTATATTTATTTTTAAAATCATTTATTTAAAATTTTATTTTAAATCCAATTTAAATATATATTCACATATATACAAATTGTCAAATCCATATGACCATATATATTTTCTAGTCGAATTCGGGGAAACTCGCTTCCATTTAAATCAATTTTACAATTTTAATTCAAAAATTTATTTAAATTATCAATTTAAATTAAATTAAAATTTAGGGTCGTTACATACACTCATTATCCATATGAGTGAAACTATGTAATAAAATAATTTATTTTATTTTGGAAAATTAAAAGTATAAATGACATCATTAATAATGTCTCTATTTTGGAATAATTGATTTTTGAATTTAAATGGAGTTAAATGATTTAATACTTGTTTTAATCATTAAATAAGCCTTTTTAATTATTATATAATAATAGAAATATTATTATCAAATTTTGCTCAATACACACACACACCCCCCAGAAATATGGTTGTTTGTAATGTTTCATCATCAAGTTTGGATGTTGATTATATGTTTATTTTGATACCGAAACAAGTCACGTTTAATACACATAGAATATCACAAAGGAAATCAATTTCCTTTAATAAATGAAATGGTGTATATGAGATTGTTAAACCTCTTGAAAATGGTTTAAAATGGTTTATAAATGTTTTATAAATACTAGAATCCAATTTTGTGAAGGTTTGAGAAGTTACGAATATTAAGTCAAAAGCAGTTGTGTCGCCTAACCGTAGTTCTCGATTTCGCACCGCAGAAAGTTAAATCCATTTATATGATGGAATCGAAGTTGGAATTCTTTGTAACAAGAATTTTCCAAACACTTATAATCATAGTTTTCAAACAAAATAAAAGGATCGATATTTCATTTGGTATATTTTTAAATATGAGCGGATCAAGTTTTCAAAGTTGTCTCGCTTTGGCAGTTCAAAAACCAAAGCGACAAATTCTTTATAAATGATATTTTTGATCCTTTAACAATATGGAATAAATTCCATAAATATTTTAGAATATTTTAAAACAAATTTAAGTTATAAAAATAGATTTCTAAATGATAGAAAAGTTGTTTTTATCAAATAAGCTTAAAAGCACTATTCGCAACACTTTTGAGAACTTTTGAGATATGACTTTAAACTCAAGTATTATCTCCCAAATATTTTATAAATGTTTTCAAATAAATAAATACGTATTTTAAAGATGATTTGGAGTTTTTAAATTTATTTTAAAAAAGTTAAATAAATGATTTAAAGAAAAGCAGTTAAGTGATTTAATCTTGGCTCTAAAACCGACGAGTAGACTGGATTTTTCTATTCATGAGGTACAGATGTAAAGTGCTTAAACTTAGGAGTTTTTCAAGAGAATCTAAGATCAAAATGTCAAAAACGCGACAAGTATAAAGAGTCAAATTTTTAATTTAATTTAATACAACTTACATTGTTTAGAGATAATCTTCTTATACTTGATATTAAAATCTGAGGAGAGAATCCAAACTATCCATGCGAATTTAAAAGGTGATTTCATCGTTATTCGATGGATATTAAAGTTTGAATACGATATTGATGTTGAGTAGAATTAGTATAATTTCTATCGACCATTTTTACTCAATAATGTTTCCAATATGACTTATGAAAACGATTTGGTATTTCCAAAGTTAAAAAGAGGTTTAATGATTCCATATATACCGGAAAAATGTTTTAAAGATATATATCTCCAAAAGATATATATCTCCAAAAGATATTTTAGGTAAAAAGAAAGTAATTAATCAAATGATAAGCACTTATTTACTTGATATCTTTTTAATCTATATGATTGTTTTGAAGGAACCGGGGTCGAGTTTGAGTGATTCTTATCTGAAAAACACTTCAAATCAATTTACGTATTCGAAGTGAAGACTTGGAATGATAGTAAATAGAATGAAGGGAACTTGTCACTAACCCATGAGGGCATTTTATCATATCATATAAATGTGGCGGTAGTATCTTCACTTAATCTTTGATGTAGGGGTACTCACTACTAATCCTAGGGATGATTGCCGATATGATGTGGTTGGAGAGATCCTTCTATTTGTCCTATTCCTGGACAACTTATATGGTTGAATTTTTTATGTTGCATTTCTAATCACATTGATTGATCTCTATAAACGCATCTGTTTGGTGGCAGAGAAGGAAACTTCTCTTAGCTGAATGCCCTTTCCTGAAACATACGAGCTCAGAAATTATACGTTTGTAGAAATCAGTTGTATGATCAGTTACCTTGGACCTCATCACCTGGAAATGGCTTAAACAGGACATGCCGTAAGGCTATGTGGTTCGCTACCATTAGGGTATGGTCATCACCTTTCTAGATTACTTTATATATTTTAAGTATATTGTCTATACTATAGGATCCCAGATAGGTCGATTACGATCGGGATGATGTCATATTTAGTTCTATCCGCTACAAAGTTGGGTCTGCGGGTAAGCTGGTCTTGCCTGGTGCAAAGGTTTCAAAAGTTGTTGATCCTCAGTACATCTCTTTATAGGCATACTGTATGGAAGGTAATTCCTTACCTACCATTGTATGGAAATCCATTCTCCAATAAGTTCTTTCGAAATTGATTGTTGATCCTACTTTGTAGCTAGTATGTTGGAATTTAATCAATGTAACAATTTCAGCTAAGATTCATAAGTTTATTTGAAAAGTATTTTCAAAAAAATGCCATTAAAAATAATATTCCCAGATTTTGTGTAGAAAATGTTTTAGTTATCATAATGTAAAAACCCGTTCCATGTTTATGGGCGACATGTTCTTATGAAATACCATTTTTCTTTAAATTTCCGTATTTTAAGTTACTCACGCTGGTCTCATGACTGACTCGGGCTTTATTTTCTTTTCCTCTTAAAGTCTGGGTGCCTTATTTTTTCAGAAAGACGAGTAGTTAAGTAGCATAGAACATTTTGGAAGTGAGCATGGAGCATTTTGGATGAAGCATGAAGCTGGAGGATCCTATATAGATAGTTATCTATTTATAATTCCGTTATATTATGCATTTTGTATCTACTAGCATTTTAAGGATATGTAGTTATAACTATTGACTATCCTTGCTGGATTAGTACTTAATAGAACTATAATGGAGCAATTTGGAGTAACTGCACGTACCACTCATGTATATAATTATATGTTGAATACGGTATGAGATTCTATTATTGTCTTGTCTTCTATCTTTATTTTCTTTATCCCATGATAATCGACCTCTCTAACACTTGGATTTAAGGGTTGAAGATGTGGGTCATCATAGCTTCAGCCTGCGGCCAAGAATAGTAGATGAAGGCTAGAAAAAGTAAAATAGAAAATGAGGGTGGTGTAAAGCTTAAAAAAGAAAAGAAAGAGAGAGAAATGTTGAAATCTAGATCTCACTTTTATCTGTTCCTTTAAACCAAATCAAACCCTTATTTCTAAGAATATCACACCCTCTCCTACCCATCATAGCCAGCCATCCTTCGTAGGCTTATGGGCCTGAACATATTTCCAGAACCGATAAGTAATTGTACATTTTAAATCCAATTCAAATGTACATGATA
The DNA here is from genome assembly GCA_030765085.1 of Allium cepa. NCBI lineage: Eukaryota > Viridiplantae > Streptophyta > Magnoliopsida > Asparagales > Amaryllidaceae > Allium > Allium cepa. Next base: position 633,535,015 of record CM060941.1, read on the forward strand.
TTTATACGGATACGTATATATGCAACTCTTATATACACAATATATTCAATACAGATTCAAATAAATCAAAATATATATTATAATAAATATTTCAAATATATTAACTAAATCATAAAAACTATATATAATTTAAATTAAATCATTATGTATTCTGATAGCTCAACATTATAGTTGTGCGACTCGTAAGTGTAAATGTAGTTAGAGATTAATATTGAACTACTCAAATATTAATGTTCATGCATCACCTTAGCTAGTTGTGTGACAGTTTGGGCAAATTGATCGCTTAAACAATTTTGGTAAAATCCAATTTCACTATTTTAATAAGTCCTCAGTGTAGGATCGATTTCACCCTAAAGGTAGAGGGTGAATAGGGTGATGCTAATAATTATAAAAATTTAATGCGAAAATATATAAAATAATTGCAGCACTGATAATAGTAGAATAACAGCAGCACAGATCATAGAAAATTTTTAAAAGCAGAAATAAAACAACACATATTTACCCATCTTCAGCAAAACCCTGCCTAAGTGCTGCCCCTAAGTTTTCTACTAAAATTAAGTAGTCGGACGCTTATATACATGAACTCGCAACACTCGCTATCGACTAATCTAACTCTATGCTCAAAACCCTACCACAACTCAGCCACTGAGTTGTGAATTCTCGAACTGCACCATTGTAGTTCGTTCCCTAGTCACACGACTAGAAATTAAAAAAGTTTAAAAATAAATTACAAATAAAAACAATTTAAAAAACAAAAAACCCTAATTTACAAACTAAAGCCCAAAGAAGATTATAAGCCGGCCCAAAATAAAATTACCATTAAAAAATGATAGCCCAAAGTGATGAACACAGAAACGATTCCCCTTTTATTTCTTCGGGCTTGAATCCTTTGAGTTAAAAAAGGCTGCTTCCTTTCTCTTTCGTTCCTCTTTCAAAAACTTTAGAGTTTCTGGAATTTGTTGAAGTCGTCGATTCAAGTTGTTGAATGAATAATGAACTATCTGCAGTTTTCTTTGTCAACCAATTTGTCATTTTGATTCACAAACGGCTGCTTCAACAAGTCAAGTTTGAATTGAATTGGTATGTGACTTTTTCTTTATTTCTTTCGTTGATATGCTTGAACTCGATTGATTTTAGCTGCCAATGATGATATGGGTTATATAGGGATGGAAACCCTAAATTTATGTTCGAATAAAATTTTGAATTCATCTGTTACTTTTAGCTCTATCATTCGATTTTTCTTGGTTGCTTGTAATTGATCCTAACTAGTTCAATTCGTATATTTTCTGCTTGCTTGATCACCACGACTTCATGAATTTGGATTTGGCTCTGTTCTTTTTGCTATGACTTCGGCTTCTTAATTTTTTATATCGTTGACTTGGCTACTGATTTTTGATTTTTTGTTCATACGTGTTACTCTGATAGTTGCTTGAATACACGTGATAAGTTTGGACCGGTTCAATTTCGAATTGTTGGCAATCGACTGTGGTATTGAATTTTTTGATATTTCCTAGACTTGTTCAAATGGCAATGACTTTGACATGTTCAGTTTGAATTTCCAACGACACTGACTTGGTTCATCTTGATTTTGGACTTTGATTCATGTTTGCACTTTGCACTTCATTATTCACTGTCTTGTGTTATTGTGTGCCTTTAATCTAGTTGGTGTTGCAGTGTTGTTTTGTATTGATGTCGACACACTTGTGTACATGTTCATGTATTTGCATTTGGTTGTTGCTTTCATTTGGCCTTGATCATTGGTCTGGTTGAAATTTGTGGCCTTGTTTCATGATGTCTTCACTTGTTCCTCTTGAAGTCTTCACTTGTGTTAATGGAGTCTAGTCCGAGTTCCACTGAAATTTTAAAATTTGATTCTGCACTTGTACCATTCGATGTCAGGTTTTGATATATGTAGTTTGCGTACACTTGTGCGTATTCATATGTACTGGGTTGTATCCTCGAGCCAGTTTGCATTTGAACTTGACTGCGCAGTCCACACTTGTATTGTCCATTGCCGTGTTGCCTCTGTCCTTCATATGGCTGTTGTATACCTCTGTTGCAATTTGCATTTTTGTGATGAGTTGCTTCAAGTATGATCATATACATTTGCAGTCTAGTTCAAGCTTGCATTGTTTTCAGATTTTGTCCTGATTTTGGAATTTGTCTGCACTTTGAATGCCGGTCATCTCCACTTGTATACATACATACATGTATGTATGTATGTGTGTGTACACCTCAGTTGCATTCGATTGTTCACTGTTTTCATACTCTAGTTTTGTTGCAGTTTAATTATGGTCTGAAGCTTTTATTCCATTAGCTTGCATTTGAATGGTTGAGTTGTTTTCATATATACACATTGAATTTTTTGTCGAGGCTTGTTTCATTTATTAAAAACTTGATCATTCTATTTTTTTTTGTATTGTATCTGAGTTGAACCTAGCGTTGGCTGGGTTTGACCTTATGCTCGTATCATGACTTTATTTGTATTGCACTTGCATTGAACCTAGCTTTCAGTTGGGTTTGACCTTGTGCTCACATGTCTGTACAGTTTTATCAAGTGTATATCGGTGTGCACGGCTTTGTTGCATGTACAGTGATACACTGTGCATGTCACAAGTTGTTCGTGTATGATGAATTCAAAATACATGATGACGAACAACCCAAATAACCAAGCTTTATAATATTTTCAAAAACACATTTTATTTTACACTATGAAAATATTTCATTTTCAATTTTAATGCGTCAATGTTCATTTTGCAGATAACTCAGATGCTAGATTCAATCTGGAGTATGGTTGAAGAATAAATACAAGTGAACGAGTGACATGTAGTAAGGTGCAAATGTATAGTGAAAAAATGAGATGTAATCGAAATTGTATTGTAATTGTATGTATATATGTGTGTGTGAGAGCTCAAATTTGTATTATTCAAAATTGTAATAAAATATTTGTTTGAATATAAATTCCGTGTTATTTATTATATTCAACTAAATTCTGTGTTATTCCTTTTATTTAAAAAATATTTATTTAACTATATGAAAATAAAATAGTACAATAACAAATACATTTAAATGAATATATATATATATATGTTTATTGTCATCAAACAAAAAAATATACTAGCATATTAAACACCCGGTAGTAGCAATTATTTACACCAATTCTCTTCAACAAAACTATATAATTTTAGGACTTATGTAATTTGGTGTTGGTAAAAATTCTAATACCATCTACGTTCAACTTGTATAGTCCAAACATAAAGACCTTGTTAAATAATAACAATTATTATTAACCGAATTGCTTTGGCTAGAGACATTGACTTTGAGTTTACCAAAGCCAACTGTGATATTAACCCCATATAACTAAAGGGAAAATTCTCAATTAAACGGTGTTTCACTTTCAATGCTTCAACTCAAACCTAGCTATAGTTGTTCGATGGACGTCATGTCGTGATTTAACTATATTCAAAGTGGAGCGTCCACATTGAAGTTGGTGTTCTATGTTTGATCTTAGTTATGCTAAACAATTGAAAACCATCGAGTGAGTCATTCCATGATTATCCAATAGCCATCAGTACATAACTCCTTGGTGCCCCCAAAAACCATGAGTAACACACTACCCAACATTTAGAAAGCGTTGCATGCTCTAATCGCAATGGATATATCGATATCTTATCTCGATAAATCTTGACTAGTAATGTTTAAAATAATATGTTTATTTTCATTGCATTAAATTGCTCATGATTATGACATATTATAACTATCATCACAAAACTTACCATATTTGGATTTTCAAATATATTTAATTAAACAAATAATTCATTTAACACATTATAACAAGTATATAATAAAAAGAAAAACTCTTTGTATTTCAAAAGAGATTTTATTATAGGGTTGATTATTTTATAATAAATTATAGAATTTTCCCTAGGGTATACACCTAACTCTGTAAATTTTCCTTTACATTTCGGGTCAATTATGGAACATAATCCTATTCTTTTGATCATCTTGACAAGAACTGACTAAGCTAATCCATTTGTGAATGGAATGTCTACGATCTTCATTGTATCTACTCTTTGAATCATGATCTCTTTCTTATCAATAATTCTCTAATTATATGGAACTTTCAAAGAGAATTTCTTGGTTTATTTTTTGCTCTTGGCTCCTTTGCGATTTGCATCGCAGCATTGTTGTCACAAAACAATGTAATCGGATCCTCTCTATTGAGAATCACTCCTAGATCATTCATAAATTTATGCATCTAGATCATTTTCTTAGCTGCTTCATTAAGGGCTATGTACTCATCCTTCATCATGGAATCGGCTACAGTTTCCTATTTGGAACTTTCCAACTAATGACCCTAATGTTTAAAGTAAAGACATAACCTAACATTGATTTACAATTGTTGATATCATTCTAATAGATAGAGTCTTTATACCCCTTCATATGGATGTTTTAATTCCCATATACAAGGAATAAGTTCTTTTGTTTTCTAAATGTTTAGGTATACATTTTATGATAGTCCAATGCTTTTCTTTGAAATTAGGCTAGTATCGGCTTATGTATCTTAATGCATAGGCCGGTTTAATACATAACATAGCGTACAATATAGAACCAATGCATATGGTATCCTCTTCATTTGCTCTTTCTCCTCATTAGTTTGAGGAGCATCTGTATGAAAAGGACGATTCTAGATTGCGTTAGCATATTTCCATGCTTGGAGTTCTCAATACTAAACTTTTTCAATATGGTATATATGTGCAAGGATTGTGACAATCCCAGTAGTTTCTTAGATCTATCTCTGTAGATCTTCCTACGTAGTATATAGGATGCTTCTCTTAAATTCTTCGTGAAGAAATTTTTGGAAAGCTAAGCTTTCATCGATTGCAATAATGAAACATCATTGCCAAGCAATAATAAATCGTTAACGTACAATACTAAGAACATAATAGTACCTCCTAGTTCCTTTCAATATACGCTTGCTCACCTTGTTCAAATAAAAACCATACTATTTTATTACCTTATCAAACACTTATTCCAACTTCTTAAAGCTTGTTTAAGTCCACAAATGGATCTTAATAATTTGCAAGCCATTCCCTCACATCTACTAACCTTGAAACCCTTAGGTTGCAACATATAGACGACTCCCCTAAATCACCATTTAAAATTAACATCTTTATATCCATTTTCTATATTTTTATAGTAGTCGAAGCAGTAATAGCTAGAATAATCCGAATGGACTTAAGCATTTCTATAGAGGAAATTATTTTGTCATAATCAACACCTTGAATTTAACGAAATCTTTCGCAACTAGCCTTACTTTTTAAGTCTCCACTTATCCATCTGCATTTATCTTTTTCTTTAAAATCCATTTGCAGTTGATGTGTTTCATCCCTATGGGTACATCAGCCATAGTCCATACTTTGTTTTTATATATAGAATTCATTACAGATTTCATAGCCTCAAGTCATAGTGTACAATCTTTACTCTGTAGTGCTTGTGGGAATGAGAGAAGAGTGTTGTCATTTAAGTTGTCGTCGTCATTATCGTCATCCATGAGAAAACGTAGTATCTCTCTAGCGCATGAGATTCCTTGTTTGTAACTCCCCACTCCGAGACCCATATTAGCAAAGAGTATTACAAGGTAATACCGTCTGCTAATACGGAGAATAGAGCTGTATAGGAGCGACCATCCATAGCCTTGTCTTAACTATTTACTGAATACGTCGATAAATGTCGCATATTTTTTTAGGTGGATCGACTTATCCAATAGATATTTAATACAAAACTATAATGGCTATAAAATCTAACATAAAAAAATATAACAACTCAAATGTAAAACACATCACAGAACAGTAGATCATCACATACATATACACATATACAGATACATCACAGGGTATACAAAATGATACATGTCAAGTGGTGTAGCAACCACAATATACAGACGAGTCAAAAATATATACATATGAGAGTTACAACCAAAAAGGATTACACAAAAAGATATAACAAAAGGGGCTAGCAGAATAGTCCACGCGGAAGCAGAATATGCTAAGTCCAAAGGTACCTAATCTGAAACACGTCGGTCTGACCCGAGTATAAAATACACGGGTCAGTCTAGCTAAACAAATCAGTTAGATAAGTTAAATGATAATGAACATGCAAAGTCATAAAGTACCGCAAATATCTATAAAAGAGATAACTCGACCATCTAATAAAAGATGAATCATAACAAGCCTCATATCATTGGTAACTCAATAAAAAAAGGATATGAATATCCCAAATTAAGCCAGAAAGGCAAATAACAAATTCCAATGAAGGTAGCACCAGTTTCCATAAGGTAATCGCTATGTATCGAGTGGTTCAAAAGACCTACTCCGAAAGGCGATACTCTAGGGAAATATAAATATCAATGAAACAAAAGATGCACTTGTTCAGTACTGTATAAACAAGGATCCACAAGCCCGAAGGCGGCAAACCCAAGTATCTCTCGAGCGGTGACGAAGGACCAACTCCAAAAGCGATACTATAGGGCAACAAACCCGAAGGCAACAAACCCAAGTATCTCTCAAGCGGTGACGATGGACCAACTTCAAAAGTGATACTATAGGGCAACAAACCCAAAGGAAACAAACCCGAAGGCACAAACCCGAAGGCAACAAACCGCAGTGGCGAAGGTCCGGAGGCCCAGTACTGGACACCACTAACTGGCAATATGTGTCACAAACTCTCGGAAAGGAACCTGAAAAGTGTTAACGTGTGTCCCATACCACACGTTCACACTAAATGGTTTACTAACCATTAGTCAATTCTACACTCAAAGCAGTACAAAGTTTACCTCATCTCATCGGTAAACCAGACCCAAAGGTCAAAACGATCAGACGAATAGATTAGGAATTAATTGAAAAGATAAACGCACGTGTTCATAGCATGCGTTTTATCCAATCATTTAATTCTCCTCCCACTTCGCTCGAAGTGCAAAATTGTGTGTTTTATATAGAAATTAAGTTGAAGAAAACGAGTTTTAGGAACACTTCAAAATCGTTTTAGAAATTGCATTTGAAATTCTCCTACTATGAAGTAATTAATTTAATACTTAAAAATAATATTAAATAATAATTTCGAAAGTCAATTTGCTTGAAAAACACTTTGTAATGCTTTATAAAACCCGTGTACGAAATCTAGAGAAAAATCTCAAAGAAATCAGAAAATATCATAAAAAGCCAGAAATTATACCAAGTAAAAAAACCCGGTGACAACACGCTGCGAACCAAGTTCGAAAGTAGGTTTGGACCTGCAAACAGAGTCCAAATGACATGGAACTAGGTAGGAATATAGCTCAACATTCCTACTTCAATCTGCAAAAAGAATCATTCAAATCCGATTTGAAACGAAGAATCTGCGTCGTTTCAAAATCGGACCAAAACAAGATTTAAAACACTGAATTAGCAAGCTGTGAGTATAAGTTCGACAGCAGTTTAGAAATAGAAAACCAACCCAGATTTTCATGAAACTTTATGGGAATGTAAATCAATACTCCTAATTCAATTTGAAAAAGAATCACGCAAATCCGTTTTGGAAAGAATGAGTTATGCTTTCTCAAACATGGACTCAGACCATGTTTGCAACAGTTCAAAAACCAAATAAATATGCAGGCCTAAAACCCTCCTGTACTCAAGTTTCAGGCATAAAACAGGAGATCAATGGCATCATATTGCGCCCAAAATAGGTACGCATGTAGTAGAAAACTTCATCTTTCAAAAAAAAAAAGAATGATGCAATTTTGATAAAATATGAGAAAGCTATGATCTCTCAAAGTGGAACCCAAATAGTGTTTCACTGTTGAACTCTGGGCAAAAATATTGTTCAGGTCCAAGTTTGACAGCAGATTTATATAAGCTATCTATGTCAAAATGACCTGTAATTTGGTATGCTTAAAGTAGAGAACTTCATCTTTCAAGAAAAAAAAGAATCATGCAATTTGAGAAAAAACGAAAGAGATATGACGTCTCAAACATGGACTCAGTCCATGTTTGCAACAACTCAGAAAACAAAATGTGCACAGAATATTTGCAGGCTGTGAATTGATTTTGCAGTGACGATTTGAACACTCAAATGACCATATTATTCAACCATAATTTGCAGATATGAAGTTTAACATATAAAATTGACTCAGAAAAAGATCCGACAGCATTTCGTTGCCGGAGATGAAAGTTATGGATAGCCAAAGTTGGCACTTTAGGCCAGAAACGAAAATAGACTATACATTGAATAAACTTTTACATATGCAGCAAATTCAAGCAATTTCACAAGCAATTTAGCTAGTATATGTGAGATATTTTTCTCACCTTGCTGATTTGTTAAAATACCCGCATTTAAGAAAAAAGATTGGAGCTTTGAGATGGATTTGGCTTCGAGAACATGTAAAAACAAAAAAAAGCCATGCAAACCCAAAAGAAGAGATTACATACAACCCAATCTCAAAACTAGATTTTGATGAAATTATTTGTATTTTGGAGTTGATTACCTGTTTAATTCTCTTTAGATGGATTGTAACAACGATTATATTGAAGGAATTTGAGAGTAGAAGGCTTAGGTTTGAAAATGGTGGAGCTTTCTTTGTTTTCTGCTTTGTTACAGAAAGAGGAAGAAAGAAACGTACAGGAAAAGAGAAAATGTTTTCCTTTTCTTCTGGTTTGGGTTGGCTAATGGGCTTTGGACCCAAATTAGAAAAATTAATTTGCCTAAATTAAAAACAACACTTGAACAAATTAATGTGTACATATCACATATACACATAAAAATGCATTTCTCTCAAGTTTTACACCAGAAAAATGTGAAAACTTGTATACATATAAAATAAAATGATTTCTACCATATAAAAAGATAAATTTGTATTTTTAAAATATTTTTATTATTAAATTCTTTTATTTAACAAAAATGCACAATTTTCACCAAATAAATGTAAAAGTTTACACTTTAACTTTTAAAATTCCACAAAATTTATTTTATCACTTTGAAAAATATTACAAACCATTTTAAAACATTATTTGCAGCAAAAACTTATTTTAACCCAATTTCCACCTTTTATCAATAAACAACCTTTAAAATCAAATACTTCCTTTAAAAATTATTAAAAGAAGTAACTGGCAATAATTAATAAAATTATTGCAATTTCTATAAATAAAAATTATTTTCCATTCATTATTAACCCAAGCAAATAAAATAAAGCTTGGAATTTCATTTTCTCATTTTAAATTCCAAAATTCATTGTTTATTCCAAATAAACAATTTAGTTTCTCCAATTTTATTTTAATTTGCAATATCAAATCATAACTACCGTTATAATTTAATATTTACTGGTAATCTCCAAAACCAGGGTTGTTACAGACTCCCCCCTTAACAAAATTGCGTCCTCACAATTCCTAGAGAAGAATTTGTATTCAACTATTAATTTTATCAATCAAAAGAAAAGAAATAAGATTGAGATAAAAAGATTCTCAACATCGCTATGCGAAGAAAGAAAACCAGGGTAGGATCGCTCGATAAACTCTTTGGTTTCCCAAGTGCGGTCATTGGGATTAGCGGACCATTGAACTTTAACGAGCGGCACATCCTTGTTTCGAAGGTGTTTCACCTCCATAGCAAGTACGCGAATAGGCTGCTGCACAATAGATAAGTCTGGTGAGATCTCAAGCTCTTGCAAATGAGGAGAATCGATAACAGAATCCGACTCTCGAAGACACTTCCGAAGCTGAGAGATGTGAAACACGTCATGAATGCCAGATAGATGAGCTGGAAGCGAAACTCCATAAGCCACAGGGCCAATACGTTCAGTAATAGAAAATGGTCCTATAAAGCGAGGAGCCAATTTCCCAGTCGTACTGAAGCGCATAACCCCTTTCAAAGGAGAAACATGAATAAAGACGAGATCACCAATCGAGAACCCGAAAGGCTTCCTACGGTTGTTCGCATTGGATTTCTGGCGGCTCTGTGCCTCTTTCATTCTCTGACGAATAAGATCAATCTTCTCAGAAAAATCACGAACAGAATCTGGGCCAAGAATAAGCTTCTCACCAGATTCCAACCAACAAGAAGGTGATCGACATGGCCTTCCGTATAAGGCTTCGAAAGGAGCCATACCGATACTCGACTGAAAACTATTGTTGTAGGAGAATTCTACAAGGGGTAAATGATCCTCCCAACTACCTCCAAAATCAAGAATACAAATACGGAGGAGATCTTCCAAGATACGATTCACCCGTTCAGTCTGTCCATTAGACTGCGGATGATAAGCTGTGCTGAAGTTAAGCTTTGTTCCCAAAGCTTGCTGAAGACTCTGCTAGAAATGACTCGTGAATAGCGGGTCACGGTCACAAACAATCGAACTAGGAACACCGTGAAGTCTCACGATTTCCTTGACATATAACTTGGCTAAATGAGAAGCACTCCTATTAGACTTAATAGGAATGAAATAAGCTGATTTGGTGAGGCAGTCAACAATAATCCAAATGCTAGAATGTCCTGATCTCGAATGAGGGAGGCCGTTGATAAAATCCATCGAAATTTGATCCCATTTCCACAATGGAATCTCTAAAGGCTAAAGGAGACCAGATGGGCGCTGATGTTCGTCTTTGATACGTTGACAAGTCATGCAATTACTCACATAACTCGCCACATCGCGCTTCATGCCTTCCCAATAATAAAGGCGATGCATGTCGGCATACATCTTACTACTGCCAGGATGAATGGTATACTTAGAACGGTGACAGTCATCGAGAATGTCATGCTAAGTGAAGAATCATATGGCACATTAATACGGTTCTTCTGGTGAAGACACATATGAAAATCAATGCTGAAATCCTGCAATGCCTCATCACGGGATTCAGACTCACAAAGCTGAATACGATGCAACAACTCTGGATCTTGTCGCTGAGCCACGGCAATGCGATCAAATAGAGAAGGTCGAGCTTCCAAACTGAATAATAATATCGGAGAATCAAAAGATGGAGCTCGATCACGAATATCACAACAGGATAGAGTCTTAAGAACATCCCATTCGGCAAGCATCATAGAAACGACAGCCGAATGTTTGCGACTAAGCGCATCAACAACACGATTACCCTTACCAGGGGTATACTGGATATCGAAGTCATAGGAGGCAAGGAACTCGAGCCAATGCTGTTGCCTCATGTTGAGCTCCTTCTGAGTGAACAAATACTTCAAGGATTTATGATCAGTATAGAGAATGAAGCGATCGCCTAAGAGGTAATGGCGCCAAATCTTTAAAGCGAAGACAATGGCGGCTAACTCAAGATCATGAGTGGCATAGCGAACTTCATTCGGACGCAGTTTCCTAGAAGCATAAGAAACTACCCGATCCTTCTGCATAAGAACAGCACCGAGACCACTTCCACAAGCATCGGTGTAGACAACAAGATCATGATTCCCCTCGGCAACCACAAGAATAAGAGCATTAGTGAGAAGTTCCTTCAACGTCTGAAAGGAAGCTTCACACTTGTCGGACCAAAAATAACGAACGCATTTCCGAGTAAGGCTAGTAAGAGGAAGCATAACACTGGAAAAATCCTTAATGAACCGATGGTAATAACCCGCCAATCCAAGAAAACTATGAATTCATGAACATTCTCAGGCCTCTTTCAATTTTGGATAGCTTCGATCTTCGAGGGATCGACAGAAATGCCCTTGGAAGATACAACGTGGCCTAAGAACTTAACCTTATTCTTCCAAAAGTGGCACTTAGAGAATTTGACTCTAAGCTGATGCTGACAAAGAATATTCAAGACAATCCTCAAATGGTGGGTATGCTCTATCTCGGACTTAGAATAAATAAGGATCTCATCAATAAACACAAGGACGAACTTATCGAGATATTCTCGGAATACTCGATTCATGAGATCGACAAAGAAAGCAGGAGCGTTCGTCAAACCGAACGGCATAACGAGCCACTCAAAAGAACCATAACAAGTGCGAAAAGTTGCAAGAGGAACGCTATCCTCCGCGACTCGTAACTGATGAAAATTTATGGCAAGATCGAGCTGAGAAAGGACCTTAGCACCACTCAACTGATTGAACATATCGTCGATCCTAGGTAATGGATACCTATTGTTGATGGTCAACTCGTTAAGCTTGCGATAGTCAATGCAAAGCCTAAGAGTACCATCGGACTTCCTCACAAAGACGACCATGGCACCCCACGGTGAAGAACTAGACTGAATAAATTGCTTTGCTTCAAGCTCTAAAAGCTACTTCTTGAGTTCCTCATTTTCCTTTATAGAAATCCTCGTGGGAGGACGACTAACTGGCTGCACGTATGGAATGAGATCAATGCGGAACTCGATAGCCCGCTTGGGTGGCAAACCCGAAACAGGCTCAAATACATTAGAGAAGTCACAAACAATAAGAATATGAGATATATCATCAACATCTCGTGAGTCTAGAGAATATAATGCCACTTCGGAATTATCCACATTCCGAAGAACAAGAGATAGCTGAGATGGAGAATCGGGATGTCGAAGATATAACATCCGCTGGGCACAAACAATCCTGGCATCATATCGCACTAGCCAGTCCATACCAAAAATCATGTCAAATCCCAAATAAGAAATAACGTGCAGATTCGCACGAAGAGAAAATCCACATAAAGCAATCTCAACATCATCACAAAGCATGCTTAGGGTTGCGGATCCCTAGATAGGATTCGCAATCCTCAATGAAGTAACCATACAAGAAACATCCAAAGACAAATCATCAACGAGCTTCTTCGATACGAATGAACGTGAAGCACCCATATCGAAAAGAACTCGAATACTACGGTCATGAAATAAAATAGAACCTTCCAAAATAGATGGAGATATACCTCTGGGCTGAGAAGAACCTCCAGAAGCCTTAGCATCATAAAGCTTGCCAGACTTGGCATTAGCAGGAATAGTAGGGCAGGTGGAAACATGATGACCTTCCTTCTTGCAGTAGCGGCAAAAAAGAGGCTTAGGACAAGCCCGAATCAAATGATCAGGAGAACCACAATTGAAACACTTCCGAATGGAAGGTGTTCCAGTAGACTGAGTCTGAGAGTTAGAACCACCAGTCCTCTTCTTCTTGGAAGGAAAAGACTTGGACTTCTGAAATGGAAACTGCTTCTTGTTAGGGTTCTTGCAAACCTCAACATCATCACCACTATCAATCTCTTTCTCAATGGCTTCAAGATGAAGCACCGAGTAACCTAGCTCCTCAAAAGAAAGCTTAAGCTGTAACATCAAAGACTTCTTCAAATACTTCCTAGGGCCGGAAACGAACCTGAGGTTCTTCTTGTATGGAATGCTAATATACTCAAGGTCATACTTAAAAAGAGCCTTGAAAGAAGACACATAATCAAAAATAGAAGATTTCTCTTGCTTTAGCTCGAGGAAGCGACGGGCAAGAGATGCTTTCTTAGACTCTGGAACGAACTTAAGATCGAATCGTTCCCGAAACTGAGTCCATGTAAGAGTAGACTCGTCGAGCTCAGCAGTGAATAACTCGTACCAATCAAGAGCACGCTCTTGTAACATGCTGGATGCTACAAGAACCCTACGATAATCGAAAAGATCCATGCGAGAAAAATATTCGCTCGCAAGAATGAATCCAAGCCTGAGCCTCTAAAACAGACTCGGAGCCTTTGAATGGCTTGCCTTCGAGATGTGCAAAATCACTGCACATGCGCGCGAAAGGAGATTTGCACAAAGGAGAAGCTGGAGTAGGAGCTGGAGGCTGGGTGCTTCTAAATAACTCCATAAACTGATCGGCAGACATATATACTCCATCCGGATGGGAGCCACTGGACTGCCCTGCATCTGAACGTCGTCCTCTGCCTCTTCCAGCCATTAACTGAAAGTTAAAATAAGATAAAGATTATTCACATAATAGATATCATGAATTCAAATATGGAATACTATGGAATAAAAATGCATTCCAAGATGTATTCCCAAAATTCTATCTACCCCAAGGGCACGAAAATAATAAAGGCACGATGATTCAGGGATTCGTAACACTTGTATTACACTTTAGTGTACCGTAATATGTGATTCTATTTTGTGTTTATCATATTTTGTTCTGAACTCAGCTTTGATACCAAGCTGTAACGCCCCACTCCGAGACCCATATTAGCAAAGAGTATTACAAGGTAACACCGTCTGCTAATACGGAGAATAGAGCTGTATAGGAGCAACCATCCATAGCCTTGTCTTAACTATCTACTAAATACGTCGATAAATGTCGCATATTTTTTTTCCAGGTGGATCGACTTATCCAATAGATATTTAATACAAAACTATAATGGCTATAAGATCTAACAGAACAAAATATAACAACTCAAATGTAAAACACTTCACAGAACAGTAGATCATCACATACATATACACATATACAGATACATCATAGGGTATACAAAATGATACATGTCAAGTGGTGTAGCAACCACAATATACAGGAAAGTCAAAAGAATATACATATCAAAGTTACAACCAAAAAAGGACTACACAAAAAGTTATAACAAATGGGGCTAGCAGAATAGTCCACGCAGAAGCAGAATAGGCTAAGTCCAAAGGTACCTAACCTGAAACACCTCGGTCTGACCCGAGTATAAAATACACGGGTCAGTCTAGCTAAATAAATCAGTTAGATAAGCTAAATGATAATGAACATGCAAGGTCATAAAGTACCACAAATATCTCCAAAAGAGATAACTCGATCATCTAATAAAAGATGAATCATAACAAGCCTCATATCATCGGCAACTCAATAAACAAAGGATATGAATATCCCAAATCAAGCCAAAAAGGCAAATAACAAATACCAATGAAGGTAACACAAGTTTCCATAAGGTAATCGCTATGTATCGAGTGGTTCAAAAGACCTACTCCAAAAGGCGATACTCTAGGGAAATATAAATGCACGTGCTCAGTGCTATATAAACAAGGATCCACAAGCCCGAAGGCGACAAACCCAAGTAGCTCTCAAGCGGTGACGAAGGACCAACTCCAAAAGCGATACTATAGGGTAACAAACCTAAAGGCAACAAACCCAAGTATCTCTCGAGCGGTGACGATGGACCAACTCCAAAAGCGATACTATAGGGCAACAAACCTGAAGGCAACAAACCTGAAGGCACAAACCCGAAGGCAACAAACCATAGTGGTGAAGGTCCGGAGGCCCAGTACTGGACACCACTAACTGGTAATATGTGTCGCAAACTCTCGGAAAGGAACCTGAAAAGTGTTAATGTGTGTCCCATACCACACGTTCTCACTAAACGGTTTACTAACCGTTAGTCAATTCCACACTCAAAGCAGTACAAACTTTACCTCATCTCATCGGTAAACCAGACCCAAAGGTCAAAACGATCAAACAAATAGATTAGGAATTAACTGAAAAGATAAAAGCATATGTTCATAGAACGCGTTTTATCCAATCATTTAATTCTTCTCCCTCTTCGCTCGAAGTGCAAAATTGTGTGTTTTATATAGAAATTAAGTTGAAGAAAACGAGTTTTAGAAACGCTTCAAAATCGCTTTAGAAATAGCATTTGAAATTCTCCTATTATGGAGTAATTAATCTAATACTTAAAAATAATATTAAATAATAATTTCAAAAGTCAATTTGCTTGAAAAACACTTTGTAATGCTTTATGAAACCTGTGTACGAAATCTAGAGAAAAATCTCAAAGAAATCGGAAAATATCAGAAAAAGCCAGAAATTAGTTTAAAAAACCCGGTGACAACACGCTGCGAACCCAAGTTCGAAAGCATGTTTGGACCTTGAAACAGAGTCCAAATGATATTGATTTTGGTAGGAATATAGTACAACATTCCTACTTCAATCTGCAAAAAGAATCATTCAAATCCGATTTGAAACGAAGAATCTGCGTCGTTTCAAAGTCGGACCAAAACAAGGTTTAAAACACTGAATTGGCAAGCTGCGAGTACAAGTTTGACAGTAGTTTAGAAATAGCAAACCAACCCACATTTTCAAGAAACTTTACACGAATGTAAATCAACACTCCTACTAGAATTGGCAAAAAGAATCATGCACATCCGATTTGAAACGAATGAGTTATGATGTCTCAAATATGGACTTAGGCCATGTTTGCAACAGTTCAAAAACCAAATAAATGTGCAGGCCTAAAACCCTTCTGGACTCAAATTTCAGGCATAAAACAGGGGATCAAATGGCATCATATTGAGCTCAAAATAGGTACGCATGTAGTAGAAATCTTCGTCTCTCAAAAAAAAAAGAATGATGCAATTTTGATAAAATTGGAGAAAGCTATGATCTCCCAAAGTTGAACCCAGACAGTGTTTCATTATTGAACTCTGGGCAAAAATATAGTCCAGGTCCAAGTTGGACAGCAGATTTATATAAGCTATCTAACCTGAAATTTGGTATGCATAAAGTAGAGAACTTCATCTTTCAAGAAAAAGAGAATCGTGCAATTTGAGAAAGAAACGAAAGAGATATGATGTCTCAAACGTGGACTCAGTCCATTTTTGCAACAACTCAGAAAACAAAATGTGCACAGGATATTTGCAGGCTATGCATTGATTTTGCAGTGACGATTTGAACACTCAAATTACCATATTATTCAACCAAAATTTGCAGAAATGAAGTTTAACATATAAAGTTGACTCAGAAAAAGATCCGGCAGCATTTAGTTGCCGGAGATGAAAGTTATGGATAGCCAAAGTTGGCACTTTAGGCCAGAAACGAAAATAGACTATACATTGAATAAACTTTTACATATGCAGCAAATTCAACCAATTTTACAAGCAATTTAGCTAGTATTTGTGAGATATTGTTCTCACCTTGCTGATTTGTCAAAATACCCGGATTTAAGAAAAAAGATTGGAGCTTTGAGATGGATTTGGCTTAAAGAACCTGTAAAAAAAAAACCATGCAAACCCAAAAGAAGAGATTACATACAACCCAATCTCAAAACTAGATTTTGATGAAATTATTTGTATTTTGGAGTCGATTACCTGTTGAATTCTCTTTAGATTGATTGAAACAACAATTATATTGAAGAAATTTGAGAGTAGAAGACTTAGGTTTGAAAATGGTGGAGCTTTCTTTGTTTTCTGCTTTCTTACAGAAAGAGGAAGAAAGGAACGTACAGAAAAAAAGAAAATGTTTTCCTTTTCTTATGGTTTGGGTTGGCTAATGGGCTTTGGACCTCTTAGAGAAAAATTAACTTGCTTAAGTTAAAAACAACACTTGAGCAAATTAATGTGTACATATCACATATACACATAAAAATGCATTTCTCTCAAGTTTTACACAAGAAAAATGTGAAAATTGTATACATATAAAATAGAATAATTTCTACCATATAAAAATATAAATTTGTATTTTTAAAATATTTTTATTATTAAATTCTTTTATTTAACAAAAATGCACAATGTTCACCAAATAAATGTAAAGTTTACACTTTAACTTCTAAAATTCCACAAAATTTATTTTATCATTTTGAAAAATATTACAAACCATTTCAAAACATTATTTACAGCAAAAACTTATTTTTAACCCAATTTCCACCTTTTATTTCAATAAACAACCTTTAAAAATCAAATACTTCCTTTAAAAATTATTAAAAGAAGTAATTGGCAATAATTAATATAATTATTGCAATTTCTATAAATAAAAATTATTTTCCATTCATTATTAACCCAAACAAATAAAATAAAGCTTGGAATTTCATTTTCTCATTTTAAATTCCAAAATTCATTGTTTATTCCAAATAAACAATTTAATTTCTCTAATTTTATTTTAATTCGCAATATCAAATCATAACTACCGTTATAATTTAATATTTACAGGTAATCTCCAAAACTAGGGTTGTTACATTGTTAGACCTTCTAGGTTGTGTGTTTTTGTATACAGGTGAATTTGGTTATCCTACTGGTTCAGTCTCTGTATCAGCCTCTTAGATCTCATCCAATTCTACAACTTCGCTATTAATTTCTTTTGATAGAAATTAATTTTATAAAAATATAACATGTTGATAAATAATAACCTTTTGTTCCTCAGTATTGTAGAACATATATCCCGTAAAATTCTTGAGATATCCTATGAGTTTACACAAGATTGGTCTTGCCTCAAGTTTAGTCAGGCAAACGCTCTTAATATAGGCTGGACAACCCAATACCTTCAAATATTTGAGGTGGGTTTTCTTCCCATACTACACCTAATATGGCATCTTAGGCACATATTACATGGGTATCAAATTTAACACATGCACTGTGGTTTCTAGCGCATATCTCTAATAGGAAAGTGGCAAAGCTTTGCTCATCATGGAATGAACCATATTTAATAGGGTTTGACTCCTTCGCTCTAAATACCATTGTGTTGTGATGTATAGGATGGAGTAACCTGAGAGAAGAACCTATTACCCTTTAAGTGTTGTTGGAGCTCTTGTCCAACATGCTCAAATCCTTGATCATAATGGAGTAGTAACCTTATAGTTCATCTCATTTCGACCTCATTTTTATGTTCTATAAATTTTCCATGGATATCATATTTGTTCTTCATATGATACACATATCTTAGTCCTAAGAAATTATCCGTAAAGGTTATAAAATAAAAAGAATTATCCTTGGTAATACAGACATTGGGCCATATTACATCACAAGACCCAAGAGTTCACTAACACTTTCATTGCTCCCAATAAAAGGGTGCTTGGTCATTTTTCCCTTAAGACACAACTCGCACAAATGGTTCATAATCAAGTGATGGTAGAATACCTTCAGTTTTCTATTTGTGTAGTCATTTCTCACTTATACGGCCTTGCCTACAATGCCATATATAGTTATTATTAATGTCAATATTAGAAAACTTATTCATAATAGAGACATAATTAGTATTAATAACATAAATGTCAATATCCAAAAGCATTGCGAACTTTATTCCACTCAATATAATGTTCATAACATCATCAATACAATGAAAATATATCCAATCTCAAACAATCCGGACATAGAGATTATTCCACGAATAAAGTTTTTCGCATAATAACAATTATTTAAAATTGAAACTAATCCATTTGGCAAAGCTAAATTATAAACCCAATTATAGTTGCATCTACCAAAGATCAATCAGCAACTTAAGTCTCATTTCTCTTCTTGCAGCATACATCTATTCCTAAGTCCCTGTAATGAATTACAAATATGAGTTCTACATTTAGTATCTAAAATATAAGATAATTTACTGATTGCAAACAATTTTGAATCATAAATATGATCGTAGGAGCAGCAGAGCTATTCAGTTTCTTCTCTTTGCACCCTTTAAATACTTCTATTTTGTTGGATCTAGTGATCAAAATATCAGAGGGAGTTTACCGCCCGGATCCATGGGTATAAAAGGAGTGATCTTCCGTATAAACTACATTAGATCAACACAAATACGTTTAAATACTCGAATACAATTGAAATAGTATGTATCTTCTCCATAGAAGGCAATGTACACAAGTTATAGAATTTAATAACTTGTATATCAGGAACATGTATATATAAATTTCCATTTCTGCCATGATAACGATACCTGTATCATCATTTATTATATGTGTTCCTAATATATATTTTATTCAATTCTAGAACTCATGTACATTGCCTTATGTCGAGACAAGATACATACTATTTTAGATGATTCGGGTATTTAAGCGTATCCGTGTTAATCCAAAATAGTGTACACGGAAGATCGCTCCTTCTATGCCTATTAATCCAAGCTATGGGATGGTAAACTCCTTTTGATATTTCGATCACTGGAATCGAGGCATCACAAGTTTCTAACAACCCTTCTTGTAATAACCGTGACACCCACCCTTTTCAACTGGAGCAGTTATCTTATTCTTCTTATTAACCAATGAAAAATACAAGTGGATCGTGAAGTAGAAATATGGCTAACTAGACTAGGCTAATAGTAGTAATTATGCAATGTAAAGTAAACAAAAGAAAACATGCCAAAAATTTATACTGGTTCGAAGCACCTCTCCTGCGTCCAGTCCCAAAGCACCTCTTAAGAGTTTTACTAGCAACACCCTTGCTTAACCCAGAGGAATAGATGTAATACAAATCATCTTGACCTTGTGCCTGAAGATCTCCAATAGGAATTGATATAATAGAATAAAAGAAAGCTAACTTTGTGTATTCTTGAATAACACGTATTTTGCCATATAATATACCCGTCCTATAATCTTCGTAATATGAAGATTTGAATGTGTTGATATAGGAAATTAAAGAATTAAACACTTTTTAAGTTGAAAATGTATAGAGAGTATATATTTTTAAAGCAAGTAAGAATTAGTAAATTAAAAACATAAATTTCAACTCTATTTATAGCGTTGAGTAGTTCTTATCGAAACATTGTAGCCATAGAAAATGTTGCAACCTTTGGGAAAGAAGACATCTCTTTAAATTCCGATTTTCAACGAAGAGGCAAATCTTGTTGTCTTGGTCAGATGGCCAATTTTGAAATCAAGATAGCTGAATTTTTTTGGGAATAAAGCATAAAGTTTGAAAGTGCAAAAAATAGTGTTTTTAGACATCTGAAAATAAATTCCAAATGGCCTAATTTTATTTCAAACGTCTGAAATTTACTTTCAGATGACTGCAAAAAATACAAGAAAAGGAATAACTATTTAGTTAAAACTTAGTAAATTTAGATATCCAAAACTAATTTCCAGATGAAGTAGTTTTATTATAGACTTCTAAAATTTGGTTTCAGACTATTGATGTACACCTTTGAAGTGTTAATTAATTTTTCCATCTTTTTTATTTGAATTTCCTTGAAACTTTTACTTCTTAAAAGAATAAAATATAGCTATTTATAAAAACAAATTTTCAAAGAAATATATGTGTGTATGTATGTGTGAAATCACCATGTAGAAGATTGTGCAAAATAGAAAATACAACTAACTTTGTTTTTGTTTTCAATCTTTGAGCTCGTTTTCAACGTTGATCGTCCAATCTCCTTGTGTATATTTCTAAATGTATAATAGTGGTATATATATAGAAATGTATTATTATCTCATTAAAACATTAAAGGTAGGATCTAACAATCTCCCCTGTTTTTATGATGACAATTATACATTTTATTATGAGTACGTATGCCAAAATAGCTCCCCTACTGATATGCCTACTATTTCTCTCCCTTTGTTATCAACAAAAATAATGAAGAAAACAAGACACATACATAAGCCAACAAAATGATTATGTTGTTTTGTGCAGAACAACACATAAATAACATACTAGCAAAATGATGATAATGTTTTGTGCATAACAACACATACATAATAAACCAAAATAAAAGACCCAGTAGTTTTTCACAAACAAATCATAATATAAGATAATAGGACACAAACGAAAAACATTCGGTTTTCCAAAAAGATAGAGAACTTGCAAGACGTCATTTCATGTAAGAACCAAAATATTCACAAGAACTTTCAACGATGCAAGATAATGAAAAACATTTTAACAAGTATATAGAAAAAAATATCGGTTATGCATGAGAATATTTTTAATGAAAATATTATGTCACCAATCATCCCATGTAGGAAGAGTAGGAGAGCATCCGGTGAGGTTTTTCCTAATTCTTTTAAGTATATTCTTCATCCCTTTTACCTCATTTAATACTCGATCAACTTTAGTTTCTATTTGATCAATTCTTGAATTTGTTTGCGTAAATTCTTGAGACATCTGTTTTTTAAGTTTCTTTTGGTTTCTAATTGTGATGGTGGAAGTAGAGTTCATCTCTTTTGATCCATAGGATGTCATGTCGTTACGAATTACTTTGACGAATTCATCATCATTTTCTCCTTCGTTATTATCAGTACTGTCACTGTCATCGTCTCATTACTCTCTTCTCCTCGTTTTCAGATTGCGAGTTGTTTGCCTTTGTATTTTGAAGTAGAATCTTGAGATTGGCCTCTTTTCTAATCTTGAACACGTTGTAGATAAACTTCAAAAAGTTTAAATTGTGGAAAATCAATTGGTAATTCTATGAGAGTAAAAAATTTCTTGTCTACAATCTTAACACGAATAATGTGTTGTCCTGGCCCATGAATATTTTGGTCATTGAGAAGAGAAATGATGTATGATGAACATACAAGAATATTTTTCTTGTAATGAAAGTAGTTTCGAAGCTTATGATAAATATAATCAGCCCAATTTACTTCAATATTACCAAAGATAGCATAGAAAGCTTTATACTCAAGATCATAAATAAGTTTGTGACTTCCGAGGCGAGGAAATATGGTATTGATTAACAATCTTAGCAGAAGTCTTGGTCTTCGAGGTCAGAAGTCTTTGGATTTTGAATCTCCCCTAATATCATTGCATAAGTGGTGACTTATTTAATCTCTCTTTCGATCTTTCATATTAATGTCTTCTAAATATTTCCCTTGTTTCCCAATTTTTAAAACTCGGTCTATGTCATTTATGTGAATTTTAACAATGTAACCGTAGACACTTGAACATAGCCATCCTTTCTCTCGATGAAGTCTAATGTCTTTACAATTTACATTGGCTAAGGAAAGTTGAATACTTAGGGTGTTGATTTGAACATTATTGTCATGGGCATCGATTAAACTTGTTATTATGATCAGTAAAAGCTTGGAAATTAGATTTCGGAAAATCATTAAGATTGTGGAAAATACCCATAAACATCTTCATCTTAGATAGAAGCTTGAATCTCTCAATACTTTTATCACTGTGATGTAGCCAAACTTTGATTAGCTCATCCGATGGAGTTCCCATAGAACTAGCTTCAGCGGTTGATCTCTTCTTGGAAGTTTTTGGAGGCATACAAAAATTCTAGGGTTTTTAATTTGAGAAAGGTCTGAGATTTTCAAAGATTGATTTTTTGAGAATGTTGGCTACAAAAACATGAAAGGTAGGTCAAAAGGAGGAGAGAAGGCAATAAATAGTGTTATGTGACCATACCTAGATGAGTTTGGTAAAATCATTAAATTGAAATTTTTTATTGAGATGAACTTCACTATGAATTTATCTATATAATTTTGGCAAATAAAGTTATTTATAATTTTTGGCACCCACATTTTAATGATTATTTTATGATCTTCTTTTGTTCAATTATTTTCTTGTTTTTTAAAAATTTGTACATAAGGTAGAATATTTAGATTGTGACTTTGGTATATTAGATTTTTTAAAGCCTAAACCATGCTTGCTATTTGATGGTTTCGATAGATTAATTAAATGCGATAAATTTTCTTTTCCTTTATTAAATTTTAAAAAAATAATCGATAAATCTTTAATTTTATTTTCCAATAAAATATTTTCAATTGTCAAAGAATTATATTTATTTCCAAAATTTTTACTTTTCTTCCCATATATCAATAGTTTCTTGTAAATCACTTTTTTTTTTAACTAAGGTAAAATTTTATTTTTTAGCTTATTGAAAATCTTCATTAAATTCAGAGTTTTTATATAAAGTTTTTAATATTAAGATTTTTTGTTCTAAATTTTTTTCTATTCCTTAAGCACTTTAATTTCAAATTCTAATTTATTTATATTTCTAGTACATCCCTTATGAATTTTTCTTGAGCTTATAAATTTTCATCTAATTCCGATGTTATTTCAATTACATCTTCAAAAGAGAGATTAGAATATACCTCATCTTTAGTAGCCATGAAACACATGTTTGCTTGTTCTACATCACTATTAGTGTCACTTCCATTATTGCTTGAAGAAGAGTCATCCCATGTGACCTAGAAAGCAAGCTTTCCTCCTTTTGAATTTTTATTATTTTTTGATTTTCTTTTGAGGTTTTTTCTTTTCTTTATTTAGTTCAAGAAAATCTTTCTTTATATGACGAAACTTATCATATCCATAGCACTTGAAGATTGATGTATCATTTGAATTGTTTGCTCTCTGCCTTCAAACCATCTTATTGAATTTTCGGAATTTCTTGCAGTTCTTGGTAACTAATACAACAGCTTCTTAATCAAGCTTCGAGCCGTCCTCATCATCATTTACCTGAAAAGCGATACTACATTTTTCTTAGGCTAATTCTTTTCTAGCTTGCAAATTTATTTCATAAGACATTAAATAACCAACTAATTCCTCTAGTATAAGTGTAGAAAGATCATTACTTCCTCTAAAGTAAGCACTTTCCTTTCTGACTCGTCTATTGAGTTGAAAACATGTGATACTAAATCTAAATCAGTAATATTTTTTCCTAAAGCAATAAGATCATGTTGTACACTTTGAAATCTAGAATGCATTTCTATAATTCTTTCATTTGGTTTCATTTTGAATGATTGAAACTGATTTTTTAGTAAGCTAATCTTGGTTTCTTTAACCTTGGATGCACCTTCAGGAGTAATGTGTAACATGTGCCAAATGTCATAAATGGTCTTACACATCGTAATTCTAGAAAACTCATTCTTATCAAATGTACAGTATAATACATTCATTGCTTTAGCGTTTTGGAAGTAACGATCTTTTGAGCCTCTATGCAGGCACTCAATGCATACGTGTAGCCAAATATCAAAACCACTAGATTCCATAAATACATTTACATGTGTAGCCCAATATATAATTGAACCATTGAAAAATGGAGGATATGTAGTAGATTTTCCTTCGTGAAACATGTTATAACTCATATTTGCCATAGTTTTTCAAATTTTATTAAGATTTTGAAAATTCCAAGCTCTGATACCAATTGAAAAAATACTAGTGGATCGTATAGTAGAAATATGGCTAACTAAACTAGGATAATAATAATAATTATGCCAAGTAAAGTAAATAAATAAAACACACCAATATTTTATACTGGCTCGATGCACCTTTCCTACATCCAGTCCCAAAGCACCTCTTAGGAGTTTCATTAGCAGCACCCTCGCTTAGCCCGGAGTAATATGTATAGTACAAATCATCTTGACCTTGTCCCTGAAGATTTCCAATAGGAATTGATACAGTTGAAGAAAAGAAATCTGACTATGTGTGTTTTTGGATAACGCGTATGAGTCATTATAGTATACCCTTCCTGTAATCTTCATAATATGATGATTTGAATGTGCTGATATAGGAAGTTGATGAATTGAATGCTTTTTAAATTGAAAATATATAGAGAGTATATAGTTTGAAAGCAAGTAAGAACTAGTCAATTAAAAACATCAATTTCAACTCTTTTTGTAATGTTGAATAGTTCTTACAGAAAGGGGTAACTATAGAAAAAGCTGCAACCTTTGCGAAAGAAGATATGTCTCCAAATTTTGATTTTCAATGAAGAGACACGTCTTTTCATCTAGGTTGGATGGATGATTTTGAAATCTAGATAATTGAAATTGTTCGAGAATTAGAAATTTTCCAGGTGTAAAAAATAGTGTTTTTAGACGTTCGAAAATAAATTCCAAATGGCTCGATTTTATTCCATATGTATGAAAATTTACTTTCAGATTGTTGAATATGTACAGGGAAAGTTAGAAAGTATTTAGTTCAAATTTGGTAGATTTGGATGTCTGAATCTAAATCCCAAATGGCTGAATTTTATTTCAGACGTCTAAAATTTGGTTTCAGACCGCTGATTTACACTTTTGAAGTGTTAGTTAATTTTGCCTTTTTTTAATTTAAATT
Source organism: Allium cepa (assembly GCA_030765085.1). Lineage (NCBI taxonomy): Eukaryota > Viridiplantae > Streptophyta > Magnoliopsida > Asparagales > Amaryllidaceae > Allium > Allium cepa. The sequence continues at coordinate 633,560,655 of CM060941.1, forward strand.
GCCTTTGGCGATTATTATTCTTAAAATAAGAAAATATAGCTATTTATAAAAACAAAATTTCAAAGCAATATACGTGTGTGTGCATGAAATCATCGTATAGAAGATTGTACAAAATATTAAATATAACTAACTTTGTTTTTGTTTTCAATCTTCGAGCTCATTTTCAACGTTGATTATGTATTCTCCTTGTATATATTCCTATAAGTATAATAGCGGTGTGTATTATATATATGGAAATGTATAATTGTCTTATTAAAAGTTAAAAAGGCAGGATCTAACAACCAATTTCTACTTCTTTGAACCATTCGATGATGTTGTTTTACCCTTAACTATGAGCACTACACCTTGATCCTTGGATGAAGGTTTGGCTGACCTCACTACACTATACTGCTCCATGAGGCGCACAATCAAATGGTTAATATCATAGTTCAATATGAACAACTCAAACTATGGAGTATGAGATATTCAGGATCAAGTTCACTTATAGCTCACTACCTATGGTAATGTTGAGAAATTCTACCAATATATCACTTCATCATTAAGACATAATCATCAACCTTCATACCCTTCGACATCTTCGTGTTAAACAGTTTCTTCATAAGTTCATACCTTATGGAATAAGAGTATTTCCTAAATGAATATTTAGGGCTTTCAAAGAGTTGATGGTCATTCATGCATTCGTGTTTTCATTGCAATAGTATGTCTAACGAGGCAGACAACACGTAAACCTAGACGATTTTTAGGTCCGAAACCTATTTGTCATAGGCCAAAATTAGTTCAGGGTCCGCATTATCGGGAATTTTTTTCCATAGAGGTTAGTTATAGACGACCATAGGCATATGTATGTATATGCTATCTTAATTGCTCTTAACTAGTCTATGTAGTAAGGTAGTCGGGTATTGAATGTTAATCTTAGTTAGCTTAGTTCGCATTCTTTATTTTCTAGTAGTTCTTCATGATCAGTAATATTACACAAAATATACTACATAAAATCAAGAGAAAGCAGTCGAAAATCGATAAGTCTATTCATCTAAACTATTCTTAAAAGGAGGTATTTAATCATGAAATATATATATATATATATATATATAGTGATCCAAACTATTTTCGGTGAGTTTGTATATTCAGAAAACAACTTTAGTATAGACATTTTTCTGCATAAATTTAATTAGGTAGATTAGGATATTAATTCAAAGTTGATGTTCTTACAATACTAGTAACATTATATTTCATTTTACTAATAAGCTTCCACTAGATTTTTATATTTCTTAAAACCTAAGATGAAACATAGACATCTTTCGACTTCTGTAGTTGGTGTTAGGACTGACTTGCCTTGGTATTCTAACCTTGACGAATACTAACAAACCATAGGCCCACAAACAATGGATAATACTTTGTCAGTTACACAACTACTAACTCATGGTCTTTGTCCCAATCTCATTTTAACCTTGAGGAATATTAACAAATTGAAAAAAATCATTTTCTGATACCTACAATTTCATGATGGCCTAAGTATAAATGAACATACCTTAAGGAATATTGACAAATATGTACATACGTCTTACCTTATCTATTCAGCATATTTATTGTACTACACATAACATCCATAGCTTTAGGAATATCAACAACTAAGGAGTATGCAAGTAATCTATTAATATATAAATGGTAGAGGACAACATTTATATTAGATATTCATAATCATTAATATATTTAATTGAGTGACATTGACTTATGGAATGATTATTTCTTATGAATACTCTCGTAATTCATGTGTCTGACACATCTAAAATCACAATATACTATAATACATATGTATTTATTTCTTGAATTTATTCAGGGTCCGTTATTGTTCGACCTTTTATTATACTTTCATATTAATAAGTTTAATTCTTGTATAACATTTTATAATTTAATTAACTTATATAATAATCTTACGTCTAATCTTAAATTAATCGTATTAATTAAATTTTATTTAATTAATTTAATGAAGTAACTAATTAACATTTTGATTAATTTTAATTATGAATTAAAAATTTTAAATTGAATATGTATACATAGTTATACACATATATCTTAATATATATGTATTGTTAAATAACATTTAACTAATTTATGTAACTAATTTTGTATATTATATTTCAATTCAATATACATATATAAATATATATTACATTAAAGATTTTAAGACAATGTAACATATATTAATATACATATGTTATATGATTTAACTACTTAACTGTTTAATTAATTACTGAATCAATTTATCTAATTAATTATAAAAAAATTGAAAATAATTATTAATTTCCAAAATTATTTTAAATTATTTTATAACATTTATAAAATTTTACTCATTTTAAATTTAACCTTTTATGTTACCCTCCTAAATGGGTAAGCATTAATAAACTAGCTCTAATATTCCTAATTTGGACCACAAAGGCTATTTGGCTTTGAAATCATTATTGAAATCGGGCTAGTACGCACCAAGTTAAATGAGTGAATTTCGACGTTATTAGGTACATAAAGTATAAATTGATTTAGATCAGATCAAAATAAATTTGAAACAAAATATTTATTTCATTTAATTGATTATCATAAAGATTTAATTTATTAATATGTATGACATATATTGTGTATATATGTATAATTACACATATATTTATACGTAAACATGTAACATATAATGTGTACGTGGTTTAAAATGTCTGTATATAAGTGCTGAAATTTACACTACAACGAACACATTAGCCCCTTTATAAAAGAGCGTTGTCTAATAATAATTCAAATTAATATTTATGTAAAGTATACTTACATATATTCACACATCTATATGTACATTCTAATACACACACACTAAAACAATTATGTATAAATTTATTTTAGAAATAAAACCAGTTCAAATTTGAAATTGGATCTAAATTCAAAATAATCTCTTTTAAAATTGAAATTCAAGTTTAAATATGTAACAACCCGCATATTTTATGATTGAATATTTAAATATTTTATTTTAATATTTTATCTTTAGTTGGATTATAGTCCGAAAAATTACTTTTTGCATATAGTCGAATTTGGACTCAGGACCACTTCCATTGAGTTCAAAACGCCGTTTACGATCTTTTTAAGTATAAAGTTTGATATGTTTGGAGTTAGCGGAATTTTGCTACTTTTTCACTTTGGACTTTGGGTTTGATTTAGCCCATTAGCCTAAACTATTTACTCTAGCTCAACCCCTTCACTTCATAACTTTGCTTTCATTTCCTAACACTCAAGCTTCATTAAAAATGGAGGAAGGAATGGAAAATTAAAACTCCAAGCTCAAGATCATTTGCAAATCCAACATCCAACTTAAAATTCAAAGAGAAGACATTGATTCAAGCTTCTTGGGTTGATTCTTCCTTGCTTTCAAGCTTCTTCTTCATAAATTTTGTGTAAAGGCGAGATTTTTATCTCACATCTTTGTCTATAACTATCTTTGATTGTTGGGTATGAATTCCTAACACTTTTACATATGCATTTGTCATTAATTTGGGAATTGGTGAAAATCCCAATTTTTAGTGTTTTGGGTTCAAATCTTTAAAAATCCTAACTTTGATGTTTGAACACGTTTTTGGTGATGCACCGAGGAGCCAATATGACCGAGTAGCCTATGGGCATAATCCCCTAGCGTCCGTGCTCGATCGGTTGCAAATTGGGCGAGTTTTGACCTTCAAAAACCTTAGGTCGCTCAGCCTGCACAATGGTGATTTTCGGCCTGCATTTAGGTCATTTTTCCCCCTAGGTCGTTAGGTCGCTCGGCCCTAGGTCGTAGGTCGCTAGGTCGCTCGGCCTGCATATGGAAGATTTTCGGCCTGCATATAGCTCGTTCACCCTTAGGTCGTTCGGCAATAACTAGGTCTCCTGCCTTAGGTCGCTCGGCCCGTGTCACTATTTAGGTCGTTCGGCCATGCTAGCTCATTCTAGTTAGGTCACACACCTTAGGTCGCTAGGCCTATTTATCACTAGGTCGCACAACCCTTTAAGTCGCACGGCTATATCGCTCGGCCTTCCTGCACCTTTAGGTCGCTTGGCACAGGCTCGTACCACCTTAAGTCGCTCGGCACTAGGTCGCTCACCCTGTTAAGTCGCTCGGCCTTACCACCACATTAAGTCGCACCTCGTTAGGTCTCACCATTGCTTAGCTTGACCGTGTTAGGTCGCTCACCTCGTAAGGTCGCTCCAATGCTTAGCTCGACCGTGTTAGTTCACCCCCTTAGGCCGCGCCCTGTTAGGTCGTGCCAATTTCCTGTGTTGAACTATGTTATGTCGCAGGCGTATTTACACTTGGATGGCTTTGGAATTGATTTCTTTGGATTTTATTCACATCTTCGAATGTGAATTTTTGCGACCGATTGTTTCTACAATCATTTTTGTGATTTGTCACTTTAAAAATATAAAGGTTTCAATACTAGTAGTAAATATCAAAATTCTTTCATCAAAGCGATTTCAACACTATTATTACAAAGCTCTTTTCTTAAAACCGTTTTCCAATCTATTAGTACAAACCTTTACCTCACTCGTATGAGAAATCTAATTAAACGACTTAGTAAAACAAGTGATATGGAACGCTTGCGTTTGCTTTGTCGGTTAATTCTTGGACTTGTTCGATTGAATCTTTGTGACAATTTTCTAGTGGAAATCTACAATTTGTTCGTAAATATTTAAGTTAAGCTAGTGGTTATGGGACATGAAGCTAAGCTTTTATATCTACTAGCATATTGTACTTGACACTTCTTGATGATCGATGATGATCATTTTTGTGATTATGACTAGCGATATGCTATGTTTCTTTGTCCACGTAGGGGACAGTACCTCATCTTGTTGAGTTTCGTCTCATTTCTTTTATAGGTTAACGACCTATTTATTTCTTGGGGAGTCGACCCAAATTTTGTGGGCTAGCAACCCATGTTTTTATGGAGTTCGGATCTTTGAGCGTACCGTTGTACTACGTCGTTGTTTCGAATTTTATGAGTTTCAGGTTCCTCGGGCGTACCGTTGTACTATGTCGTTGCACCGGCTCTATGGTTAGCAACCATGGGATAGCGTCCTGTTTGTGATACACGTGTTGGTGAGTTTTCAGGCTCCCATTTCATGATAGGCCTTCCCCTTTTTGTGATTTCTGGATTTCCAATAATGATTTCTAGAATTTGTGTTTCACCAATTTTCATGATTTTCATTGATATGTGTTATCAATATTTGTGCATTGGTGAATTTGTGTGTCAATAAATTTATGTGAATGAAGATATTGAGTATGACATTCCTTTTGATCTTTGAGAAGATTCTGGTGATATTGATTAATCTCTTGTTGATTTTCAATTACATACTTGGCTTCATGGTTATCATATGTTTATGTCATATCTCTTATTCTATTTCATTTTATCTGATATTTATAGCTAGACTGATCCGTTTATTTTCTTACAAATAATACTCGGGTCAGACCGAGATGTTACAGGTGCTTCTGCTTGACTTCACTTCTGGGATAATCATCCCGACTTTTGGCTAAGTACTTAGATTAGCAGTTTTTGTTGTATACCTTTGAGATATAGACTCCTTGATGTATACATATTCTTTTGTCTTGCACTTGTAACCATTCTTTTGTAATATTGTGGATCTTGTTTGACCACTACTCCGATGTACACTTTCATGTGTTATATTCATATCTTTTTCTGCCTTTGTGATATGGATGTCTGTGACTGATTTGTGTTATGTTTATTTCTATGTTTGTTTTCGAAGAATATATATAGCCACAGTGTACTCGCCTTGAGTTGTATCGGCATGTCGGACTTTCTTGTAGTATCTTACATATCGGTGCTCGTACAAAGTAATTACACGGTTGGTCGCTCCTCAACAACCTTATTCTCCGTGCTAGTTGACGGTATTTCACCATAGTGTCCTTGGCTAGCGTGGGTATAGAGGCGGGGCGTCACAGCTTGGTATCAAAGCCAAACTTCGGAACAACGTAGAATAATTTAAGAAGGATCATCGTCCTAAGTCCATCTTAGGAGTCGTGCCTTAGGATTTTATTCGTGTCTTCGTACCGATTCATCCTATTTTCTTTATGACTCCTTGTTTTATCTATCAAGATTGCTTGATACTAATTTGGTAAATAACCTTTTTCTTCTTTCTTTCTTTCTAAAGGAAGAGAAATGGTTAGACCTGGCCGTCCCAGCGCCAGTCAATCTCGTGCTACTCCCCAGGATGGAGTATTTATATCTGCCCAGCAGCTTCTTGATCTAGTTAGGAATGCTCAAGCAGCCGGATCAAATCCGGAGTCTACTCACCCTAGGTCTGCATTTGCACGTTTGTGCAGCGATTATACCAATTTGGGTGGGAAGCCATTCAAAGGTTCTGAGACTATTATCGAAGTCCAGGCTTGGATGAGATCGTGCGATCGAATCTTTTCTCGTATGAATCTTATTGATCTTCACCGTGTTCAGGTGGCTTCTAGTATGCTCCAAGAAAGAGCATTAGACTGGTATGAACTTCTGATTTCTGAAATAAATGAAGCGGATCTTACTTGGGAGAAATTCCAGGAATGCTTCGAATTAAAATTGTTGCCAGAAGTTGAGAATGTGACTTTGGCTCGCCGTTTCATTGACCTTGTTCTACGTCGCTTCTTTTAAATCTCTTTCTAAATACGAGGTTGAATACATTAATACCCCATTGAAGAAAAATCAAATATTCGTCTATGGCGTGAATAAAAATCACAAGAAGCCATTACTTCTAAAGTTAGAAGTTTCTTTTGATCAACTTGTTGATATCGCTCTTCGATTTGAAGAGGCAGATAAAGAGAGTGATGCTGATGTTGTGGTTGCCAAACCAAAATTCAACAACAACAAGAAAAGGCGTATTAAGTTCAAAGGGTCTTATCCCAACAAGAAAGAGAAGCAAGCAATTCCGGTGGCAAAGGCTTCTTCCCCTAGTGGTGGGCAATGCTACAATTGTGGTTCTAAAGACCATTATGCCAATAGATGTCCGAAACCTCTCTTTTGTCGCTATTGCAAAAGCCCGGATCATTATTTATCTTCTTGTCCCAAACTTCAAGGCAAGAAGGAGGGAAAAATTACTGTCGCTCAAGCCCCTAGCAACACATCTCATGGTAAAGGTATTTCTCATTCTATCCATGATGGCGTTATTTTATTTCGTGATCATCTTATTCGAGTTCTTTTTGATACGGGTGCATCCCATTCTTTTATATCAAAAGAACTTGTTGATACTTTTTCTTTAGATGTTATGTGCTTAATGACTTCTCTGAGAATTGCGAATCCGGTTGGTGAATCCGCAACAATCAGTTTATTGTGTAAAGATGTCGAGATTATTTTGTGTGATTTTTCTTTCCGAGCCGATTTGCATGTCATGCGCTACTTAGGCTTTGGAATGATTTTGGGAATGGATTGGCTTAACCACTATGAAGCCCTAATCCTATGTCCTGAATGGACTATTCATCTTCGGCATCCTCAATCTGTTAAGAAGATTTCTATTGACCTTAAAGAATCGGATTCCAGCTTGGTTGCATCTTTATATTCTTTAAATCCTCATGATGACGATAATGATGATGAGGAAGATATTATTTCTCTTATTCACGTTGTTCGTGAAATTTCCGACGTATTTGATCCCGTTTTAGGATTACCACCTGAGCGAGCAATTGAGTTCAAAATTAATCTCATCCCTGGAGCTCAACCTATCACTCGTCCTCCTTATCGTATGTCCAATAAAAAAAATAAGGAGATGCGCAAACAATTATCCAAATTGGATACGACGCAATTTAATCGCTCTAGTTCCTCGCCTTGGGGAGCTTCGGCTATTTTTGTGAAGAAATCCGATGGTATACTTAGGCTTTGCGTTGACTACCGCAAGCTTAATGACCTTACTATCAAGAATAAATTACCTCAGATTGATGATCTATTCGATCAACTTAGTGGTGCTAGAGTCTATTCACAATTAGACTTAGCTACCGGTTTTCATCAGTTTCGTATTGTAGAGGATAACATTCCTTTGACATCATTCCATACTCGTTATGGATCTTATGAATGGCGTGTTATGCCATTTGGTTTAACGAATGCTCCGGCTTATTTCGTTGACCTTATGAATCGAGTTTTCAAAGACTTCCTCGATCGGTTTGTTCTCATCTTTATTGATGATATTCTTGTGTATTCTAAAACCGAGGAGGAGCATGAAAAGCATCTTCAGATTGTGTTGGAAACTCTTAGGAGCAATCAATTAAAAGCGAAATTTTCTAAATGCCACTTTTGGCAATCTCGTGTGAAGTTTCTCAGTCATATTATTTCCAAATCCGGAATTTCCGTGGATCCTTCAAAGGTTGAAGCGATTCAAAATTGGAAGAGACCGGAGAGTGTGACGGAAATTCGTAGTTTTCTTGGATTGGCCAGTTATTACCGCCGTTTCATAAAGGACTTTTCCAAAATTTCCGTGCCTCTTACTAGCTTAACTAAGAAAGGTGTTAAATACATTTGGTCGGACAAATGTGAGGCTTCTTTTCAGAAATTAAAAGAACTCCTTTCTGATGCTCCTATTCTTGTTATTCCCATGGGGAATCAAGATTTTATTGTTTATACCGATGCTAGTCGCGTTGGTTTGGGTGCCGTTCTTATGCAAAAGGAACGTGTTATTGCTTATGCTTCTAGGCAATTGAAGCCTGCTGAGACTAGATATGCCACTCGTGATTTAGAACTCGCAGCTATTGTTTTCGCCCTTCGTATTTGGCGTCATTATCTTTTAGGAGAAAAGTTTATTCTTTACGCCGACCATAAATCTTTGAAGTATCTATTTTCTCAAAAAGAACTTAATTTGCGTCAACAACGTTGGCTCGAATTTCTTGTAGCATATGGTCTTGATATTCTTTATACTCCCGAAAAGGGTAATCGTGTTGTCGATGCACTTAGTCGTAAGCAACAAGCGGTTGTTTCTATGATGATATCCGAATGGAATGATCTCGAGATTTTATCTACTTATGAGATTCGAGATCGCGTTTCTGATTTGTGTTCCTCTCTTGCTTTATGTAGTCTTGAGGCTCATCCTTCTCTTTTAGACCGCATTCTTAAAGCTCAAAAGCTAGATCCCGAATTGACTCTTCTTGGCCAAAATTTTAGGGATAAAATTGATATTGAAGGTTTGAAAGACTTTGATATTGATTCTCATGGCGGTATTCGAAAATTTGGTAGACTTGTCGTGCCAAATATTAGTAATCTTCGTAAAGACGTTTTAGAAGATTCTCATCGTTCTAAATTTACCATTCATCCCGGTAGTAGTAAAATGTACGCGGATATGAAGCGACTTTATTATTGGTAGGGAATGAAATCTGATATTGCTAACTTTGTTAAGTGTTGCATGACTTTCCAACTTGTCAAGGCCGAACAGCAAAGGCCTGGAGGGTTATTACAACCTTTAGAAATTCCAATTTGGAAGTGGGATCAAATTTCCATGGATTTTATAAACGGCCTTCCCCGTTCTCGTTCGGGTCATGATAGCTTATGGGTGATAGTTGATAGACTTACTAAATCCGCCCATTTTATTCCCGTTCGGTCCAATCGAACCGTTCCTCTCTTGGCCAAACTCTTTATTAAAGAAATTGTAAAATTGCGTGGAGTTCCTTCTTCTATTATTAGTGATCGTGATCCATTGTTTGCTAGTGGATTTTGGAAGAGTCTTCAAAAAGCTTTGGGAACAAAGCTTAATTTTAGCACCGCTTACCATCCCCAGTCCGATGGACAAGCTGAGCATGTGAATCAAACTCTTGAAGATCTTCTTCGTGCATGTGTTCTTGACTTTGGTGGAAGTTGGGAAGATCATATTTCTCTTATTGAGTTTTCCTATAATAATAGCTTCCAATCTAGTATTGGTATGGCATCTTTTGAGGCACTCTATGGAAGGCCATGCCGATCTCCTTCTTGTTGGCTTGAGGCCGGTGAGAAGCTGGTTTTAGGTTCAGATTTTATTCGTGATTCCACGGAAAAGATTAATCTTATTCGTCATAGGATGAAAGAAGCCCAGAGCAGAAAAAAATCCTATGTCGATAACCGGAGAAGGAAATTAGAATTTTCTGTGGAAGATCTTGTGTTTATTCGTGTTTCACCTATGAAGGGTGTTGTACGTTTCAGTCGATCGGGAAAGTTAGCACCTCGATATATTGGTCCATTTCCCATCACCGAACGTATTGGTTCCGTGGCTTATCGCCTTTTATTACCCGCTCAATTTTTTGCTATTCATGACGTGTTTCACGTTTCTCAATTACGGAAGTGCCTTCGAGATTCCGATTCTATTCTTGAGCCCGGTGTTGTGGAAGAAATTGAAGTTTCACCTAATTTAACTTATGAGCAACATCCTATTTGTATCATTGCTTCGGAGGTCAAACGCCTTCGAAATAAAGATGTTCCTCTTGTTAAAGTCCAATGGTCCTCAAATCCTAAGGATTGCTCTTGGGAATCAAGAGAGTTCATCGAGCGAATACATCTGGACTTACTTTCTCGTGCTCCATGAGATGAATTTCATATTTCAAATTTATTTTGTGTTGATATGCTTTCATGGTTGTTACCTTATATTTTCTTCTTAAATATTGCTAGGACGCAATTTCTTTAAGGAGGGGAGTCAGTAACAACCCGCATATTTTATGATTGAATATTTAAATATTTTGTTTCAATTTTTATCTTTAGTTGGATTATAGTCCGAAAAGTTACTTTTTGCGGACGGTCAAATTTGGACTCGGGACCACTTCCATTGAGTTCAAAACGCCGTTTAAGATCTTTTTAAGTATAAACTTTGATATGTTTGGAGTTAGCGGAATTTTGCTACTTTTTCACTTTGGACTTTGGATTTGGTTTAGCCCATTAGCCTAAACTATTTACTCTAGCTCAACCCCTTCCCTTCATAACTTTGCTTTCATTTCCTAACACTCAAGCTTCATCAAAAATGGAGGAAGGAATAGGAAATTAAAACTCCAAGCTCAAGATCATTTGCAAATCCAACATCCAACTTCAAATTCAACGAGAAGACATTGATTCAAGCTTCTTGGGTTGATTCTTCCTTGCTTTCAAGCTTCTTCTTCATAAATTTTGTGTGAAGGTGAGATTTTTATCTCACATCTTTGTCTATAACTATCTTTGATTGTTGGGTATGAATTCCTAACACTTTTACATGTGCATATGTCATTGATTTGGATTGAATTGGTGAAAATCCCAATTTTTAGTGTTTTGGGTTCAAATCTTTAAAAATCCTAACTTTGATGTTTGAACTTGTTTTTGGTGATGCACCGAGGAGCCAATATGACCGGGTAGCCTATGGGCATAATCCCCTAGCGTCCTTGCTCGATCGGTTGCAAATTGGGCGAGTTTTGACCTTCAAAAACCTTAGGTCGCTCAGCCTACACAATGGTGATTTTCGACCTGCATTTAAGTCGTTTTCCCCCCTAGGTCGTTAGATCGCTCGGCCCTAGGTCGTTGGTCGCTCGGCCTGCATATGGAAAATTTTCGGCCTGCATATAGATCGTTCACCCTTAGGTCGTTCGGCAATAACTAGGTCGCTTGCCTTAGGTCGCTCGGCCCGTGTCACCATTTAGGTCGTTCGGCCATGCTAGCTCATTCCAGTTAGGTTGCACACCTTAGGTCGCTAGGCCTATTTATCACTAGGTCGTGTAACCCTTTAAGTCGCACGGCTATATCGCTCGGCATTCCTGCAACTTTAGGTCGCTTGGCACAGGCTCGTACCACCTTAAGTCGCTCGGCTATACCACCACATTAGGTCGCACCTCGTTAGGTCGCACCATTGCTTAGCTCGACCGTGTTAGGTCGCTCACCTCATTAGGTTGCTCCAATGCTTAGCTCGACTGTATTAGGTCGTTCACCCCCTTTGGCCGCGCCTTGTTAGGTCGCGCCAATTTCCTGTGTTGAACTATGTTATGTCGCAGGCGTATTTACACTTGGATGGCTTTGAAATTGATTTCTTTGGTTTTTATTCACGTCTTCGAATGTGAATTATTGTGACTGATTGTTTCTACAATCATTTTTGTGATTTGTCACTTTAAAAATATAAAGGTTTCAATACTAGTAGTAAATATCAAAACTCTTTCATCAAAGCGATTTCAACACTATTATTACAAAGCTCTTTTCTTAAAGCCGTTTTCCAATCTATTAGTATATACAAGCCTTTACCTCACTCGTATGAGAAATCTAATTAAACGACTTAGTAAAATAAATGATATGAAACGCTTGCGTTTGCTTCTTCGGTTAGTTCTTGGACTTGTTCGATTGAATCTTTGTGATAATTTTCTAGTGGAAATCTACAATTTGTTGGTAAATATTTAAGTTAAGGTAGTGGTTATGGGACATGAAGCTAAGCTTTTATATCTACTAGCTTATTGTACTTGACACTTCTTGACGATCGATGATGATCATTTTTGTGATTATGACTAGCGATATGCTATGTTTCTTTGTCCATGTAGGGGACAATACCTCGTCTTATTGAGTTTCGTCTCATTTCTTTTATAGGTTAACGACCTATTTATTTCTTGGGGTTTCGACCCAATTTTTGTGGGCTAGCGACCCACGTTTTTATGGAGTTTGGATCTTCGGGCGTACCGTTGTACTACGTCGTTATTCCGAATTTTATGAGTTTCAGGTTCCTCGGGTGTACCGTTGTACTACGTCGTTGCACCGGCTCTATGGTTAGCGACCATGGATAGCGTCTCGTTTGTGATACACGTGTTGGTGAGTTTTCAGGCTCCCGTTTTGTGATAGGCCTCCCCTTTTTTGTGATTTCTGGATTTCCATTGATGATTTCTAGAATTTGTGTTTCGCCAATTTTCATGATTTTCATTGATATGTGTTATCAATATTTGTGCATTGGTGAATTTGTGTGTCAATAACTTTATGTGAACGAAGATATTGAGTATGACATTCCTTTTGATCTTTGAGAAGATTCTGGTGATATTGAGTATTCTCTTGTTGATTTTCAATTACATACTTATCACAGTATGGCTTCATGGTTATCATATGTTTATGTCATATATCTTATTCTATATCATTTTATCTGATATTTATAGCTAGACTGATCCGTTTATTATTTTCTTATAAATAATACTCGGGTCAGACCGAGATGTTACAGGTGCTTCTGCTTGACTTCACTTCTGGGATAATCATCCTGACTTTTGGCTAGCTACTTAGATTAGCAGTTTTTGTTGTATACCTTTGAGATATAGACTCCTTGATGTATACATATTCTTTTGTCTTGCACTTGTAACCATTCTTTTGTGATATTGTGGATCTTGTTTGACCACTACTTTGATGTACACTTTCATGTGTTATATTCATATCTTTTTCCGCCTTTGTGATGTGGATGTCTGTGACTGATTTGTGTTATGTTTATTTCTATGTTTGTTTCCGAAGAATATATATAGCCACAGTGTAGTCGCCTTGAGTTGTATCGGCATGTCGGACTTCCTTATACTATCTGACATATCGGTGCTCGTATAAAGCAATTACACAGTTGGTCGCTCCTCAACAGCCTTATTCTCCGTGCTAGTTGACGGCATTTCACCGTAGTGTCCTTGGCTAGCATGGGTATAGAGGTGGGGCATCAAAAAATATCTAATATTTCATTAATAATACATATATAGATATATATGTTAAAAAAAGATATTTTTATGAAACTACATATTATATGTATATATTAATTTTCATAAACTAATTTTAATTTGTATATTTATATGTGTTATATTATAATAAACATGAAATAAATTATTGATTTATTTTTGGCCAAAAATGATTTTGAAAAAATTAATTTTTTTATTCTGTGCGGATTTAAAATTTAAAATGTTTTTTAAATTAACATATAAAATATTTTTTACTTTTGAAAAGAATGTACTTTATAGGATACATATATTATCGTATATTTATATATTTTTATACATAATAATTTAAAACTATATAACTATATACAAATATAAAATATGTATTCAATATTATATTTCAGCCATATATATACTAAAATTAATTTTTTTTAAGTACATATATTTAAGAATATATATATATATATAAAAAGTTTATTAATTAACTTAAAAATATATATTGTGTATTTAACAATGATTTAAAATTCAATAACTATTTAAAATCTCATTTTAAATAATTTTGGGAATTAATTTTGAAATCATGAACTTATATGTATTGGTAAGTGTTGTTTAAACTTAAGCACCAAGAGGGAAGCTAAAATAGTTAAGGTTTATAATTAGGTTTTATTAACTAATAACGCTTTCTCATGAAAAAATCGATAAATTTCTTATCAATGTATCGAAAGATTGTATCGTAAAAACACATTTCATCTTTCCTTTAGTGGTATGTCAATAACTATTGAAGAAGTCATGCACATTACCGGTCTTCTAACAGAAGGCCTCTAACGATCTTGAAATTCATCAATTCAGGAAAAAATTCAAACTATTCAAATATAAGATACTTTAACGTAAATTAAAATGATTTAAATGATAAATAATTTCAGTAATCTTGTTTTGTATAAATATTTACAAATATGTAATTTGAAAGATATGTCGACAAAATGATCGAAAATCATTTTATTAATAAATAGCTCTTTGACCATCTGATATCATGCACGGAGCTAGATACATACACTCATTTATCTATATGAGTGAGAATATGTAATAAAATAATTTATGTTATTTTGGAAAACTAAAAGTATATATGACATCATTAATAATGTCGTTATTTTGAAATAGATGATTTTTGAAATTAGATTGATTTTAAATGATTTAATAATTATTTTAAATAATTAAATGAGCCATTTTAATTATTATATAATGATATAAATATTACTATCAAATTTTGTTTACAAATATATAAGTGGTAAATAAGAAGTAAAAATGTGACAGGAAATTAAAATCGAAAATTGTAACGATTCAACATGTAGAAGTTGTGCAACATTGTGGATTATATATGACATACATATGCAGATATACATACATATACACATACATGAAGACACTCACATAAACATGGATACATACATATAATATAAAATAACTAAAAATACTAAGATATTTTATTCACTTTCCTTAACCCTTAAGCATCCCAAAGTCAACACTTACACTCGTAAGTACAAGCACATGGCCTTGTGCCTAGGAAAAGGGGGTTTCGGCTGAACACCATGATGATGGAGGGTGGTGTGGTGGTGGTGAAGTAATGATATAATTGCACTTAAAAATTGATATTTTATTCCTTCCATTTGTCTATAAATACCCACCATCCTTCTTCACTTTCATTCACTTCTTTTTCTTCACTTTCCTAAGCTTTTCTATCTACTTTCATGTCTTTCATGTTTAGAGAAATAATGATAAAAATGTTTACAAAAGAAAACTAAATTATATAGTTGTGCGTGTGTAACCACTTCAAAAGCCAAGCAAACTCTTCCTCTCTGGTTAAATACCAGTGGCCACACTCTTGCAACCCTAAGCAATGAGCCTTCCTCCACTCCAAGATTAAGGCCAAGCCTTCCAAGGCAAAGGTCTGAGTGTTCGTAAGCTTTGAATTCAAGTTAGTAGAGCTATAGCCGCTTTAAACTTAGTCCGATCAAAATTCAAGTGAGAAACTCTATTTATAATATTATTTATTGGATTAAATATTTTTGCTGGTTAAGATGATTGTTTATCAAGTTTTGATATTAATTACATGTTGTTTGAATATATCAACAAGTCACGTTTAATAACCGTCGAAAATCACAGAGAAAATCGCTTTCCTTTAATAAATGAAATGGTATATATGAGATTGTTAGACCTCTTAAATATGGTTTAAAATGATTTATAAATATTTTATAAATACTACAATCCAATTTGTGGAGTTTTGGCAAGTTATGAAAATTGAGTCAAAAACAGACGCGTCGCGTAACGGTAGTTCGCGATTTCGCACCGTAAAAAGTTGAATCCATTTAAATGATGTATTCAGAGTCGGATTTCATTGAAATAAAAATTTTCTAAACTCTTTTAATCATAACTTTCAAACAAAAAAAAAGATTGAGATGTGGTTTAGTAAATTTTGAAATATAAGAAAAACAAGTTTTTGAAATAATTGCGGTTTTGCTATTCGATATCCAAAAAGAGATCCTTTAGAATTTATATTTTTAAATTTAAAAATGTGATAAAATCTTTATAAATGTATTAAAATGTTTTAAAAGAGATTTTATTTATAAATATGGACTTCCAAATGATAGAAAAGCTATTTTAACCAAATTAGCTTTTAAAACACTATTTGCAGCACTTTTTCGCTTCACTTTTTAATAACTTTTGCAAACAATGGATTTGACTTAATTATTATTTCTCAAATTATTTGTTAACCTTTTCAAAGAAATAATTAAGTAATTTAAATATGATTAAGAGGTTTAAAATTGAGTATGCAGAAACAACTACTACATTTGTGGGTGCCATAGAAAATTCGACCTAGGAATGGAAATGATCGAAGGGAAAGCGTAGATTCTCTAAAATAATTAAAATTAAATTAAATATGTTAAAAGATTTAGAGTCGTTCAAATAAATTAACCATCTTATGGGTGACAGAGAGGTAGCCTCTAGGCTTGGTTTGAGAAACAAGTTGCGTGCCCTCCCTAGCTACCCTGCCAACGGTAGGGATAGTAAATTTGATTTATTTTGATCAAATTTTTTTCCCAAAGTATAAAATATATAATTTTCCAAATTCAAACAACTTGGATTGCACTGAAATAATCTTCTTATACTTGGTACAAAATTCTAAGGAGGGAATCTGTACTATTCATGTGAATTTAAAAGGCGATCTCACCTTTATTCGACGGATAACAAAAGTTGAATAATTGATATTGAGTAGAATTAGTATAACTGTAAAGGTAAGGAATTTCGACCATAAAGGTCAAAATCAATACGTCTACTGTATCAACTGCCGAGCAATCGAAGATCGGAAAACCGAACCGTTAGGGTTAAAGAAGAGGTAGAAGATAGAAGAAGAAAGAAAAAGCAACAGAAACAATAACAGAATCTCACAATCACAGCGGAACAACATATAATAGATAAATGAATATCTTTAAAACAAAGAACTATATCAGTTATCACATTACATCACATTATCATTACATTATCAGAGTTTATAACAACAAATAGCGGAAAAGAAATACTATATACTAGTTGATACGCCATGCCATCCAGCTTGCTTCCAGATCTCTACAGCAACTTCTGAATTTCAGAATGACCTGATAACCTGACTCTAGACTGCCCGTGTTAAAATTGTTGGGCACCCAGAGTTTAGGATGGAAACAATAAACTCCAGCTCAGTCATGAGGCTGGTGTGAGAACTTAAAACCGTTTATCTTAAAAATAAACAAATATTTTAAATTAGATTCGCAATTCTTTTAGAAAATGAGACTACCATAAGGCCTCCCGCACACACACAATGCAAACGCAGAATCGGAGGAGATTTCTCCTTATGATAGTCAAACATGCTTGATACGCAAATTTTCTTTGATATTATTATTATAAGTGCAAAGTGCAGAAAACACTTCGAAAGTATAATATAAATCTTAGCCAGCATAGACATTTCGAACTATGCCTACTATAGCTACCATCCAAACAGTGGGGCACCACCATAAGTAGATGGTAGGTTCTACAACTAAAACTGTACAAGATGCGTATTTGAGTTTGGATTTCCAACAAATAGTCTGGCCAAGGAACTTCCCATTGCCACATGAAAACGTAACTGGAAAGACGCCCCGAGAACCTAACCGGATCTCTGCCAACACAAGGCCGGGTTACCCCTAACTGGGTGACTACTGACACGAATATGCCATCCCTCGGTCGTAACCGACCTAAATCCCAGGATTCACCAACAACCACAAAGTAATAAGTTTGCAGCAACAACATAGGTTAAGTATCAAGGCTCTATACCATAATACCACCTCTATCCAGAAGGAAATGACATACACTAAGGGGGCGCTATCCTCTAATAACCATGCTTCATCTTTTCCTATTTTGACCATTTTTGGGGTGTGAGGTCCGACGAAGTCTCGTCCACAAAGCTACATTTTTTACAAAAGCCACGCTTTGATCAACAAATGCTCAACAACACTTTGTATTCCACATTACCAATTTGGGAATATATCACTAGTAACCATCAACTACATAACCTCTGAGCTCGTGCATCTCAGAGAAGGGTGTTAAGCTAAGAGAATAAATTCTCCGCTACCAACAGAAAATATATTTGATAGAAACCAGCTTTACATCTCAAATTGTAACTTCAGACACACATCTATACAAGTCCGTTCCGGGATCAAACGGAAATGAAGGCACTTACAAAGAAGCCCTTGCAATCCGGATATTCATTAATCACGACCGGACTTCCCATCACAAAGGGTGATAAAACCTCTATATCGGAGATCAGCCGATGCAGAGTCATTCGACCGTAATCCTTCCATTTTCAAAAATACTCGGTCTTCAACACCGGTCTTCAAATGCTACCCATTTCGACATATCACTATTCGGAATGGGATTTATGACACAAAGGTCCTCTCCCGGCTAAACCGAATAACGAGCGCTTATTTTAAAAATAAGTGTAGCATTCAAATTCAAGCAAATCACATCAAATACCCATTTAAAGGTAAATATTGATAGTCGGTTATTTAACTACCAAGGCCAACAAACAAATATCCAGCGCCATAACAATCACTAGGCCCTTTTTATTAATCTTCCATAAATTAAATAACTTGCCAGATATCCACTTCAATTTATCTTTAAAAAGATATATTCTCTAAACCATTTCAATTTCTACATTGGAAAACATTTCCAAATACTTATTTAACAATAAGTAATTCACAAATCCATTTATTTTCAATACTTAGAAAATGTTCAATATACTTAAAACACAATTTAGTATATATTTTATTCTTTAAGGAAAACATTCTCTTAAACACATTCATTTGAGTCAAAACGAATGTTGCGTAAAACATCCTTACGACAACCCAAAATCACTAGTATAGGTATTCGAAATTAAGATAGATATATAAATCCCAATACTATACAAGACATTTCCATTCGAAAATCATTTACTATAACAACAGTGTTATAGTCCACCGTTTCCTTTTATTTCTCGAAAACGTCTATTTCAACAATGAATGTTGAAATGTATGATTTCGATCTTTAACACATTTTAAACAACTTCAAATTGTTTTAATTCTATTTAAAATATCACTTCCCCAAAACATTTCTTTTATATATTATTCATTATCCAAAATCGTGAGTATACTTCGTTAACCGAATTCAACATTTCTACACATTTTATTTAAAGGATTATCCACAGTCCAAAATCGTGAATATATTTCCTTTAATAAGCTTTCATATTTACTTATTAAATTAAATCAATTTTGAATTTATAAATCAATGTTTAGAAATTCACATTTATATAAGTTTTATAAAAAAACTTCAACTTATAAAATCCCTTAATTAACAGATTCTATTTAAATCTCATTTAAATGCTAAAATCCAATTTATAAGTTAATTACTTATAAATCTTTTATTTTACCAAATCTACTCATTTTATAACTTCACAATTTCTAAATCAATAAATTTCATTCACTTATGAAATCCATTTATAATTCATTTTAACACTTATAAAACTCGTTTTATGATTCCAATATTTTAATTTATAATATCAATTTTATAAATCTTTTTATTTGAACCGTTTATAATAATTCAAAAATCCTATTTTAAACCATTTTTCAAATTAATCAACTACTTATTTCAAAAATCACATTTCGGTTATATTTCACACAAATCATAATTTTTTATAACATAAAAATTATAATGTTTATTTATTAAAAATGAATCAATTCCAAAATTAGATAAAATGTATACTTTCAAAAATCACATAAAAATCCTTTTAAATTTTAAGACCATCACTTTTACACTTTTAATTTTTCAAAATAAGCCCAATGCTGTAACAGCACTAAATATAACAATCAGGACACCCAAAACATCATATATCATATGATAACAGAATATATCACAATATCTATAAATAAATCAATACGGGTGAGGAATCCAGTTGGATCCCTCCAACCTGTTTCCCTGCATCCACAGATGTTAGCACAATACCAATCCTGTTCCAATACGGAGTATCGCGGTACATAGGATTTATAAAATATTATCCGCTATTATGCGGCGCAATAGGGTCTTATCCTCTATATAATGCGGGAAAATCAACTCCAAGTACATATATAACACCAATTCCACTTCAAGATGGAATATCGCGGTATATGTGTTTAATAAATAACATCCGCTTAATATACGGCGTATATGGTCTATTCCAAAACAATAGATAATAATTTATCATTCAGTCACACAATCCAGCAATTTTAAATCTAACTATTTAAAATTTAAATCGAAACAGTTTCGATTGAGTGAGAAGTTCTCACATTTCTTCCAATAACAGTTTCAGTGTTTTATTTCGAATAAAATTAAACGCGCATTTAATTTTACCCAAAATTTTCACTAGCTCCAATCTATTCCAATCCAACTCCATCGCGTAGTGTTCGCGAATACGAACCCGATGCAATTCGTTTCGTCCAAAACGGACCTCGTATGAAAAAGATAACGCGGTACAAAGTTTGAACGAATTTATATAATATAAATTTACAAATTCTTTTTATTTTTAAACCCTTAACATATCTGGGCCATGCAATTTGGGTTGATGCAATCCAGGCCGTAGCCTCTTTCTTCCCCATCATCAGGTCGAACGCGACCGAGAAACCCAAAATCGTTCAAGAACCCTAGCTATCGCGACCACCTACCGACCACATCACGTCGATCAAATACTTCCATTTGAATGGTCATCACTAGCTCCACCTTCGACATGAATCACAATGAGCTCGACTTCCTCTATGAACTGAAAAATGTTTATGAACCCTCCTAGAACGCGAGCAATTTTCTCCGCCTATGGTTGACGATTCGTCGACCTACCCGTAGGGATTTGAAGCTCTCGTGATCCTCTTCAAGTTTGTAGTTGAAAGTATTTGCTAATTTTTTACGGATTGAGAGAGATTAAGAGGAGAAGAAGATGAAATTCTGGCCATTGGAATGTTAATGGCGGCTAGGGTTAGTTGCTTAGGGTTTCTGAAAAAAGAAAAAAGTGGAGGGCTATTATAGACATTCTCGCGACACTATTCACCCAAAAAATTTCCGAGCTCCAAACGTAGCATGCCGCCTGGTGTTTATAATGTTTTACCCCCATTCCGAATGCAATGGAGTATATATCGGGAGCCAATTCGATCAAATTTGAAAGATAATTTGAATCGACTATTTAAATTCAAAATTCACTCAAATCGATTTCTACGTGTTTTAGCTTGCCCCGGACAAACCGTAAGTCCGATTGACACGAAATTTGAAACCATACAATAATTTAACATTACGGATCCAATGAAACTGGTTTTGTCGAAATCTGAGACTGTTTGAAAAATGACTATTTTTACTCGTCGATTAAATATTAAAATATTCAATTTCCACAAATTAACTTTTAATTCCATTTTAAAAGTTCTATAATATCGTTCTAACTCCAATATGATTAAATATTACTTTACAAATAAATTCTTATCACATTAAACCAATTTTCCAATAATTTCTGTAATTTTAAATATTATATTATCGATTTAATTATTAAATTAAACCTTCATATTCAAAATTTAATTCACTCAGCTTATAAAATTCATTCGTGAATATTTAAAATTAATTAAATATACGAATTTCAAATGGCAGAAATCTTGGGTCGTTACAAACTTCCCCCTTAAAAGAATTTCGTCCTCGAAATTACCAAGTAAGAAAAAGACTTGAAATCCATTAACTTTTCAAAAATAAATCGTTCCAACTTGATTTCAAATTCATTTAACTTCTTAACTTTTCCAAAGTCCAATAGTTAAACTTCTTATAAAAACTTTACTAAGTTTTCAAATCATACTTAGTTATCTTTTCAAAATTTTCCAATTTTTCTCAGAAATGTTCTAACGCCTTATATTTTTAGAAAAATTCGTCATAGTCTCCTTTGCGTGGCTCGATCGAAAAAAAATGGCAATATATATCTCAAATATACATCTCATCAAGTAATGAGGCACCCCGCAGGGAAAAAAGTGTAAAAGTACGATATGTAATCCGAGATATGTACCTTATATATTATTAGCGAGCATATACGGCTAATATAGCGTGAAAGCGAGCTCCAAAAGCGAAGTAATGCGAAATCCGCACCTACTAAACACTCAACAAATCATGAGAAACATGTATATATGAAAGTAATATCAATATAAAACATATACCAGTAGCAACAACAATATGTGCCAATATATCAAATGCAGTCAAAACAACAAATCCGACCATTAAACAACTATCATCCAACAACAATTCCAAACATCAAATCAATATACTTTCACTTCTCATTAATATTCAATGAATTTGTTTTCCAATTTAAATCACATTTGATTCATTAACATTGGATTTATAGCATTCATTCATATTCAATTTCAATTAGTCTGCATTCACTAATTTATATTCAAGTTTGTTCATTTCCAAATCAAATTCAATTCTATTTAGATTTACCTACTTCCAATTTGAATTCAACTACTTTAGCTTTCAATTTCATTAATTCAATTTCATATGGATTTCTATACAATCAACTAGCAATCATATAACAACCAAATCATAACCAACTCAACCAAATTTATTTAATTCGCTTACATTCATTCAATTTGGTTCATCATTTTTAATTAGCTTTTGTGACGAACCGACTTTCCACTCTCAAAAAATCGCATCATCAATTAAGAAAGAAAGGGATAGAAGAAGAAAAGAAAGAAGAGAAAGAAGAAGACAACACTAGAATCTCAACAGCGGAACGAATAAATTATATTAATAACATAAGTATTTACATAATATACAATACCAATCAGAGATACACAGCATACACATCACATATACTAGACAGTTATAAACACCTGTCTAGTATTTACAATTCAATACAAACACAACACAGAGAAAACACAGCGGAACTATATATCTATAACATAGAAGCCTCCTGCTCCATTGCTCCTCCATTATTCGTCAAAGCTAACCTGAATTCCCTTGGCTACTCGTAAAAATTTGAGTACCCAAGAGTTTAAGAAAACAAAGATAAACTCCGGGTCAGACATGGGTCTGGTGTGAGTAACAGGTTAAGGTTGCTTAACTTTAAAAACCTTTTGAAAAGAAAGGTATCACGTAAGACTTCCCACACATAAACATGGAAAAGTTTTTACCTTACGCTAACCAAAACATTTGATAGGAAATCCGATGATATTATAATAGTGTCTAGGGTTTTCAAGTAAATAAGAAATAGCCGAAATTGTTACATTTATTAAATTCCAGCTACTAGCCACAAAAGTGGGTAATACAATCAAAACCGTTGGCACTTATTGGATTATGGATTCCATACAATGGCAGGGCTACTGGGGTACCGCCCGTCACAGTACGTGGCCTAGATCACCGTACCGAGGAGTACTCCCACTCCCCTGCAACACAAGGCCGGAACCATTCCTTACTGAACAGTTCCGAACAAGACAACCCCGTAGTTGTTTGCAACCAACTGCCCACACAGCCGAATATAAAGGGACCACTAGACAGGGATCAATCTCGCTCTCCAGTGGGAGCTACCCACGAAGCCTTGCTGCACCTCCCCTGTTTTAGCCATTCCCGGTTGATGAGGCTTGAGGCTACGATTACCTTTATAGGACACATCACTAAGAATGCTCATCGTCCACCTGACGATGTTCTGAAAGCATTCAATCCATACAAGTTCGTTCCGGGTTCGAACGAAACCGAAGGCATTATCTCGTTACACTCATTTTGGAATCACCCTCAGAGTTAACGACAATAACCCTTGCACTCTAAACCACCATCTCGAATCTATAAGCACTATTCCGTCAACTCATTACGGAATCACCCACAGAGTTATACTGACGTATAGCCCTTACACCTCGAGTCTTCACAAAGCTCCATTTGGATTTACGACCTAACGTTAATTCGGAATCAATGTGGTTTTCGGATATCCAAATATGGAAACCCGATCCCGGTCTCATCGAAATCCAAAGCGTGTCTTTTAGGTCCAAGTTGTTTTAAAGGTTTAAAACAATTTAACTCAATATTATCTACATACACACAGACAGATAATTCTCAACATCATAATAGATAATCAATATTATCATCACATCAGATAATCTATATTATCAACTTCAACAGATAAATCATATTATCAACTCAATGCAACCATAACATCCAAATCACACAACAACATTTATCTCATAACTGAGATTTCAACCATCCAGGGTAATAAATATCAATCATTATTCATAAGCGAAGACTTATCAATCCAATCTATAATGAATTAAATTAATCACTCATCCATATAAATCATGCTTACACATCAATTAATTATTCTTAACAAGTTACCCTAATTAATCATCTTGATTAACTATCCTTTAATTACATTCAAGTAATTAACCTCTAATTAATTTCATAAATTAATTATTCCAAACCAAACCTGTAATTAACCTGTAATTACTTCATTAATTAATCCTTAATTAATTAACTAATACCTTCATTGATTAATTTTCTTAATTAATAAATCCTTAATCATATCATTAATTATATAAATTAATGATCTCAAATTATTTTAAATAACTCCATTAAATTAATTATCAAAACCTAAATTAATTACACTAAGTAATTAATTATTAATTACTTACTTAAGTAATTATTCAACATACTAATTACATATTAATTACACAAGTAATTAATTCCAAAAACTCCTCCATTAAATTACATCCAGTAATTTATTTTCTTCACTAAGTAATTTTCCATTTGTAATTACTTCTCAAATCAAATCAATGATTAATTTAAATTAATTAAATTTAATTAATTAAATTAATTAAACTTAATTAATCAAAATAAACTTAATTAATTACAATTAGTAATTAATTTCCTTAATTACTTTCACTAAGTAATTATACTTAAATAATTCTCAAATGATTATCTTAAATTAATTAATCAAATTAATTATTAAAATTAATTACATTAATTAATTATAAAATAATATCAAGTTAATGAACTTCATTAACCAGTAACAGATCTTTAATTACTTTTTCAAAGTAATCAATTGAATTAATCAATATTTATTTAAAGAAACTCATTAATTAATTTCTAATTTTTAAATTAATCAAGTGATAATTAAAAACTTAATTAATTATCCATTACTTGATTAATAATTTCAATCCATTAATTAAATAATCAAATCTTATTTAAATTAATTCCTAAGTCATACTTTAAATCAAATTTAGTTAACTTACTTAAACTTTTAATTAATTAAATAAACCCTTAACTATTTAATTAATATCCTAATTATTAATTAATTAAATTAATTAAAATCTTAATTACCTTGATCAGATAATTAAGTTTTCAAAACAATAAACAAAATCATTTATCTCATTAATGATTAAATTATCATTATTAAAGTCATTTAAAAAAAATTACTTCTAAATTTTCTAAATTCCATTTTAAATAAAAATTTAAAATGAAATCAAACTTAAACAAGATTTTAAATATTTAAAAACTCTTAAATTTTCATTTTAAAGGATCACTTATCTTTAAAGTATTTTTAAAAGAATAGTTTAACTTATGCCACATTCAAATTTAACAAGTTTAAAATACTTTAAATAATTCAAAGGATATTGAACATATAAATTTCAAATTTTATTTATATTACAACCAAGATCCAAATCATATTTCAGGTTTAAATTCAAAGATTAAAATTTAAACTCTGTTTTAAATTTTATTACAGATTTTATATAACACATGTTAAACATACTTAAAATATTCAAACTAAATTATTACATTTGAATTTGTCAACCTATTTTCCTTTTTGAAACTTTCAGGTTCAAATTCAAATTTGAATCCAGGATTCTAAATTCAGATTTAACTTAGAATTTAAATCTTGTTTTAATAACTTATTTTCAGATTTTAAAAATCACTTAATATCAAAAACTGTGCAGGTTTTAAATTTTAAATATTTTATTTAAATACTTAATTTTATGCTGCAAATTTATTAAAAATCTGGAATTCAAATTTATTTGAATTCATACTTAAACTAACCCCCAATCTTGTTTAAAATTTTATTTCCAGGTTTAAAAATTTCTTTATATAAAAACTGTGCAGGTTTCAGTTTTAAAAAAAAACAATTCATTCCTGCAAATCTTTTTTATTTTAAAAATCTGAAATTCAAAATCTATTTGAATTCATCATTGAATCTTAAGCTCAGATTTTAAACAAGCCTTGCTTATCTTTAAATTTAGTTTTAGAAATTCAAAAACTTGAAACTGTTCAGGTTACAAAAACCACCCAACAACTAAAACTACCCGAGTCTAAACCAATTCTACTTCGAGTCATATTCCTCTTAACTTCGAGCAAGAACTGAATCCACCCGAGTACCACTTCTTCTCTATATTCCAGAACTAAATCTCCTCTCTATGGCCATTGCGCACATGCATATTGCCATGGCCATCTTCCCGATCATCAGAGATGATCATCCCATCCACCAACCTCCCTTGAGTCCACCTGAACACCTAAGCATCAGAGAATCCCCATTTCCCAAATTCAAGCAGAGCAGTTTCTTATTTTTTTGAAAACCTGAAAACACTATACCCAGAACTCCTCAAACCTGTCAACGACAGTTTCACCTCCCTCCGACCATCGATGCAGTTGAAATTCCAGCCACTACTTTGTCAGGGACCCATCTACCTTCCCACTAAACAGCTCAATACTCGAACCACTAATAAATCAGGTAGATCAAATTTCCTAATTTGCTAAAAACTTAGGTTTACAGGAAAATTTCCCATTCCTCTGCTAATTCAAAGACGAGTTACAGATTTGATAATTCTTATGATAAACCTAATCATATTACTAAATACAGAAGAAATATCAAAACTTCAGAATTCCATAATCATTAAAACATCCTAAAACCCAGATTTGGGTCAAACAGTAATGCCACAGTCATACCAAACTTAGAACTTTTGATTCTTCTCTTAAAAATCATGAATTGCTTATAAGTATTTAATTTGTATATCTAAATTACTGAGTTTACAAGTTTTAAATTTTCACAATGACCTGAGTTTCCCCTTTAACCTGATTTCCAGTGCATGTTTTAGTTTTCTATTTAAGTTAAAATAATTTTGTAATTAGTTTAAAGTTAAACAAATAAATATTGTTTTAAATCTTAAATCTTAAAAATTTATAGATAAAACAAAATAAATTTAAATATGAAACTGGGTTGATAATTTTGGTTCAGGGTTGATATGCAGGCAATTCATATTCAACAAAAATCACACATCATAAATGCATAGAAAATTTCCAATATAAATACAAAAACAACTTATTTAAACATATTTAAACAACCAGATCTAACTAAAGATTTAAAAAGAAGTGTTACTCACCTTATACTCAGAAGAACAGAGCACCACTGATTTAAAAAAACAGTTTTTGAGCTTTTGAAAACATGAATGCCCTTGATTTACAAACTGGAATGCTTGCTTTAATTTGAAAGGATGTAGTTGCATGCAGTTTGAAACTGAAATACTTTTTCTCTCTATCCAAAATTTCATGCATGCAGGAGTTCCAGATTGAGAAAAAATGCTAAAGCTTTGATTATTCAATTGATCTACAGGTTTTCTTGCTTTACAAAGCAGAATTGAGGAAATGTAGGGTCTTTGAAAATACAGACTTGAGATTGAATGAATTTGAAATTGCAAACATAATTTTCCAGAGATGAAAAATGCAGGTTCTTGATTATGCAGTAACTTCCTGATTTTATAAGAGTTTGAATACAAGATGCAATTGAACAAATTTTTGTTTGAATTTTGCAGGTTTTGTTTTTGAGAGATTTCGGATTTTTTGAATGAAGTGTTTCTTTGATTCAACAAACATTTGATTTTTAAAAGATAATAATAAAAGTGAAAATGTTTTTAAAAGAGAGCTGAAATAAATTTAACAAAATAAATATAAGAAAATAAAGATTAAATGACACTTGTCACATTTACAGATTTACAACTAACACATGCTCCTTAGATTGCTAGTTTGATTACACTTGTTTTAAATTAAATTTAGTTATATCTTTAAAGATTTATAAAGAGTTTCCTTTAATTTATTTTAAGTTTATGTAAATATATATGAATTTCCTATTAAAAGTATACGTAAATAAAACAATTTATAAATTAAAACTTATACAAATATTTTAAAGAACCAATTAATTTGAATTTCAAAATAAAATTCCAAATGAAATTAATTCTATTTATTCAATTTAAAAATGAAGACTCTAATTCCTTATCTTAATCCTTTTTTATATTTAAGAAAAATAGAATATTTATTAATATAGTTTAAAATAACAATTTACAATTTTATATGATTTATAAAGAAATTATAAATCACTTTTATATTTAAATGAATTTAAATCATATGCTATCTTATATTTTAAACTTATATAAAATATACTCAAATCATATTTATCAAATAATATTTAATAAGAAATAAACTTAACTTTTATTTAAATTTTAAAACAAAAATTAAGCTAAGTCAAATTTTAAACAATTTAACATTTATTTAAATATTATCAAACCACATAGTTACTAATTTAAATAGATTTTTAAAAGCTTAATATTAATTAAAACATAATTTCCTAATTACTCAATATCTTATTATAATTTAAAAACAAACTTCATTTATTTATTTTCATGTAAGTTAAATTCCAAACAAAGTTAAACTATAATATATATACAAATACATATATATACACACGTTATAATTTGAACATTTATTTTAGCATTTAAAAGATAAATTCACAAATTAAATATTATTTAAATATGATTATTAAACCAAAACATATTTTATTAATCAATATTGTCAATATCAATTTAATTTTATATATAGATTATTAAATTGATATTGTCTAAAATTCTGGGATATCACATTCCTTCCCCCTTAAAAGAATTTCGTCCCCGAAATTTAAAACAAAGTTAATTTAATAACCTATTTAAGATTTTAAATTTTAAAACCAAGCATATATCAAACATATGCTAACATCCATAGCAATCAATTCATCAAATCAAACAAAATTAACTATCCAGACAAAATTCTGGATAGAATTTCCTCGAGTTTCCCAAGTAAACATCGGAATACTCGCTCTATAAAACCCAAACAATCAACACTACTAAGCTACAGAACTCCTACTCATCTAGATCTATAACTGAACAAGACATCAGACTATAGACAAGTCTGACTCAACAACCAAAATCTCCCAGAACAGCTGATTCCAAAACCAGAAATAGATATACACGTACTCCCTCAGAGATACGTGAAACACATCGAATTCTAATTGTCCAAACTGGCAATTCAATCCAGAAAATCAAACACTATTCCAAAACAGAACAAAGAAGAAATCCAAAACATCTCAGAGCTAGCTTACCGAACCTTACCAAAATTTATAGCTCCTAAAACTGGGAAAACTTATCCAAAATCAGATATTCGACTGCCTGTCTCTTACCTGATCAGCTCAATCCTTGCTGAGGTCACAAGAAATAAACTAGACCAATCCCAAACCACTAGAATGATCCTCCTCGATCAATCAAGGTCAAGAACAAACTCCACTCACAATCATCAGAAGAAAACAAACTTCTCCTATCCGGAAAAGAAAAATAGATTCACTCCCAAACTGCTTCCGCTGCACAACTCTGATTTGGAGTAGAAAAGAATGCTGTTGAAGAACACAAGCACAACTGGACAGCAAAACCAAAAAGATCTCTGATAACCCAGAGAAAATTCAGAATTTCCTCAAATCCTGAGTTGCTTCAACAAATTCCATCTTAAGAAACCAACCTTCAACTAGCTGAACCACCAGTACCACTGAATCTCTAGATGAAGACAAACTCTGACTTATCTGAAAATATTAAGAAAAATCTCCAACAATCTAAGAGATCACTCAACTATCGCAAGTCGCTTTTGCGATCAACCCAAATTAAAATCCAAAGAAAACTGTTCTCTTTTTACCAATCAGAACAGCTTATGCCGGTCTTGCCAACCCATCGAAGAAATGGATTCTACTCTACTGCTTCTGAACTCCTTCTCCAGAAACTACTAAGCCAGAAAACTCTGCCGACACACAGCACACTCCGAACAGCTGACAACAATGCCAAAGAATTCTTAACCAAAAGCTCTCAAGAAACTCGGACTTCAAACCAAACAGAAACATCCTGCTGAACTCAGCCACAACACCGAAGCAGACTTATTTCCTTAAACTTGTTCCAAAGAAATCATCTTCGGAAACATCCATAGTCACTGCATCTCATCACGCAGCTACTATTCCTTGAGGTATTAAAATACCATTGCTCACTTCTGCCAACCAACAGATCTAAACTCTACTTATCAAACTTCAGAGAATAAACTCCGAACCTTAACAGGTTACGTTCAGAGATTAATGAAGTCCTTACACCACTTCAAAACTTACTCGAGACGGTATTAGGTCTACAGTCTCGACAAATACACTTCCAACCAAACATTCTAACTCCAACCAATGGCAGTCGTGTTATACACACCACTACCTCAATCTACCTTTATAACCCACATTGGAAAACCCGAACAGGTAACCCAATCGATAGGTAGAAATAAATAAATATATATAAATATATTAAAAATTACAAATACGCTCTCTCAAGATAGACACCACTCCAGAGCCTAGGTATTCACTCAACCTAATGCTCTGATACCACCTGTGACGACCCGGGGCAGTGGCGACCGGTAGGCTTTGCAACCATCCCAGACCCACCGTGGCTCATAGTGATACCTCGGGTTTGCTTTTACGGCCAGCCTCTCGACTCGCAACCAACCCCACAAGACCTTATACTATCCCCGGGGGCATGTAGGGGTAAGAGTCTCCCGTTCGCCACCTAACGCAAAGCGAGAACCCTCTATCACGCTGTAATGTAGCAAACCCGATCCCGGTCTCATCGAAATCCAAAGCGTGTCTTTTAGGTCCAAGTTGTTTTAAAGGTTTAAAACAATTTAATTCAATATTATCTATATACACACAGATAGATAATTCTCAACATCATAATAGATAATCAATATTATCATCACATCAGATAATCTATATTATCAACTTCAACAGATAAATCATATTATCAACTCAATGCAACCATAACATCCAAATCACACAACAACATTTATCTCATAACTAAGATTTCAACCATCCAGGGTAATAAATATCAGTCATTATTCATAAGCAAAGACTTATCAATCCAATCTATAATGAATTAAATTAATTACTCATCTATATAAATCTTGCTTACACATCAATTAATTATTCTTAACAAGTTACCCTAATTAATCATCTTGATTAGCTATCCTTTAATTACATTCAAGTAATTAACCTCTAATTAATTTCATAAATTAATTATTCCAAACCAAACCTATAATTAACCTGTAATTACTTCATTAATTAATCCTTAATTAATTAACTAATACCTTCATTGATTAATTTTCTTAATTAATAAATCCTTAATCATATCATTAATTATATAAATTAATGATCTCAAATTATTTTAAATAACTCCATTAAATTAATTATCAAAACCTAAATTAATTACACTAAGTAATTAATTATTAATTACTTACTTAAGTAATTATTCAACATACTAATTACATATTAACTACACAAGTAATTAATTCCAAAACTCCTCCATTAAATTACATCCAGTAATTTATTTTCTTCACTAAGTAATTTTCCATTTGTAATTACTTCTCAAATCAAATCAATGATTAATTTAAATTAATTAAACTTAATTAATTAACTTAATTAATCAAAATAAACTTAATTAATTACAATTAGTAATTAATTTCCTTAATTACTTTCACTAAGTAATTATACTTAAATAATTCTCAAATGATTATCTTAAATTAATTAATCAAATTAATTATTAAAATTAATTACATTAATTAATTATAAAATAATATCAAGTTAATGACCTTCATTAACCAGTAACAGATCTTTAATTACTTTGTCAAAGAATTAATTGAATTAATCAATATTTATTTAAAGAAACTCATTAATTAATTTCTAATTTTTAAATTAATCAAGTGATAATTAAACTTAATTAATTATCCATTACTTGATTAATAATTTCAATCCATTAATTAAATAATCAAATCTTATTTAAATTAATTCCTAAGTCATACTTTAAATCAAATTTAGTTAACTTACTTAAACTTTTAATTAATTAAATAAACCCTTAACTATTTAATTAATATCCTAATTATTAATTAATTAAATTAATTAAAATCTTAATTACCTTGATCAGATAATTAAGTTTTCAAAATAGTAAACAAAATCATTTATCTCATTAATGATTAAATTATCATTACTAAAGTCATTTAAAACAAATTACTTTTAAATTTTCTAAATTCCATTTTAAATAAAAATTTAAAATGAAATCAAACTTAAACAAGATTTTAAATATTTAAAAACTCTTAAATTTTCATTTTAAAGGATCACTTATCTTTAAAGTATTTTTAAAAGAATAGTTTAACTTATCCCACATTCAAATTTAACAAGTTTAAAATACTTTAAATAATTCAAAGGATATTGAACATATAAATTTCAAATTTTATTTATATTACAACCAAGATCCAAATCAAGTTTCAGGTTTAAATTCAAAGATTAAAATTTAAACTCTGTTTTAAATTATATTACAGATTTTATATAACACATGTTAAACATACTTAAAATATTCAAACTAAATTATTACATTTGAATTTGTCAACCTATTTTCCTTTTTGAAACTTTCAGGTTCAAATTCAAATTTGAATCCAGGATTCTAAATTCAGATTTAACTTAGAATTTAAATCTTGTTTAAATAACTTATTTTCAGATTTTAAAAATCACTCAATATCAAAAACTGTGCAGGTTTTAAATTTTAAATATTTTATTTAAATACTTAATTTTATGCTGCAAATTTATTAAAAATCTGGAATTCAAATTTATTTGAATTCATACTTAAACTAACCCCAATCTTGTTTAAAATTTTATTTCCAGGTTTAAAAATTTCTTTATATAAAACTGTGCAGGTTTCAGTTTTTTAAAAAAACAATTCATTCCTGCAAATCTTGTTTATTTTAAAAATCTGAAATTCAAAATCTATTTGAATTCATCATTGAATCTTAAGCTCAGATTTTAAACAAGCCTTGCTTATCTTTAAATTTAGTTTTAGAAATTCAAAAACCTAAAACTGTTCAGGTTACAAAAACCACCCTGCAACTAAAACTACCCGAGTCTAAACCAATTCTACTTCGAGTCATATTCCTCTTAACTTCGAGCAAGAAGTGAATCTACCCGAGCACCACTTCCTCTCTATATTCCAGAACCAAATCTCCTCTCTATGGCCACTGTGCACATGCACATTGCCATGACCATCTTCCCGATCATCAGAGATGATCATCCCATCCACCAACCTCCCTTGAGTCCACCTGAACACCTAAGCATCAGAGAATCCCCATTTCCCAAATTCAAGCAGAGCAGTTTCTTATTTTTTTTAAAACCTGAAAACACTATACCCAGAACTCCTCAAACCTGTCAACGACAGTTTCACCTCCCTCCGACCATCGATGCAGTTGAAATTCCAGCCACTACTTTGTCAGGGACCCATCTACCTTCCCACTAAACAGCTCAACACTCGAACCACTAATAAATCAGGTAGATCGAATTTCTTAATTTGCTAAAAACTTAGGTTTACAGGAAAATTTTCCATTCCTCTGCTAATTCAAAGACCAGTTACAAATTTGATAATTCTTATGATAAACCTAATCATATTACTAAATACAGAAGAAATATCAAAACTTCAGAATTCCATAATCATTAAAACACCCTAAAACCCAGATTTGGGTCAAACAGTAATGCCCCGGTCATACCAAACTTAGAACTTTAGATTCTTCTCTTAAAAATCATGAATTGGTTATAAGTATTTAATTTGTATATCTAAATTACTGAGTTTACAAGTTTTAAATTTCCCTTTAACCTGATTTCCAGTGCATGTTTTTGTTTTCTATTTAAGTTAAAATAATTTTGTAATTAGTTTAAAGTTAAACAAACAAATATTGTTTTAAATCTTAAATCTTAAAAATTTATAGATAAAACAAAATAAATTTAAATATGAAACTGGGTTGATAATTTTGGTTCAGGGATGTTATGCAGGCAATTCATATTCAACAAAAATCACACATCATAAATGCATAGAAAATTTCCAATATAAATACAAAAACAACTTATTTAAACATATTTAAACAACCAGATCTAACTAAAGATTTGAAAAGAAGTGTTACTCACCTTATACTCAGAAGAACAGAGCACCACTGATTTAAAAAAACAGTTTTTGAGCTTTTGAAAACATGAATGCCCTTGCTTTACAAACTGGAATGCTTGCTTTAGTTTGAAAGGATGTAGTTGCATGCAGTTTGAAACTGAAATACTTTTTCTCTCTATCCAAAATTTCATGCATGCAGGAGTTCCAGATTGAGGAAAAATGCTAAAGCTTTGATTATTCAATTGATCTATAGGTTTTCTTGCTTTACAAAGCAGAATTGAGGAAATGTAGGGTCTTTGAAAATACAGACTTGAGATTGAATGAATTTGTAATTGCAAACATAATTTTCCAGAGATGAAAAATGCAGGTTCTTGATTATGCAGTAACTTCCTGATTTTATAAGAGTTTGAATACAAGATGCAATTGAACAAATTTTTGTTTGCATTTTGCAGGTTTTGTTTTTGAGAGATTTCAGATTTTTTGAATGAAGTGTTTCTTTGATTCAACAAACATTTGATTTTTAAAAGATAATAAGAAAAGTGAAAATGTTTTTAAAAGAGAGCTAAAATAAATTTAACAAAATAGATATAAGAAAATAAAGATTATATGACACTTGTCACATTTATTGATTTACAACTACATGTTCCTTAGATTGCTAATTTGATTACACTTGTTTTAAATTAAATTTAGTTATATCTTTAAATATTTATAAAGAGTTTCCTTTAATTTATTTTATGTTTATGTAAATATATATGAATTTCCTATTAAAAGTATATGTAAATAAAACAATTTATAAATTAAAACATATACAAATATTTTAAAGAACCAATTAATTTAAATTTCAAAATAAAATTCCAAATGAAATTAATTCTATTTATTCAATTTAAAAATGAAGACTCTAATTCCTTATCTTAATCCTTCTTTATATTTAAGAAAAATAGAATATTTATTAATATAGTTTAAAATAACAATTTACAATTTTATATGATTTATAAAGAAATTATAAATCACTTTTATATTTATATGAATTTAAATCATATGCTATCTTATATTTTAAACTTATATAAAATATACTCAAATCATATTTATCAAATAATATTTAATAAGAAATAAACTTAACTTTTATTTAAATTTTAAAACAAAAATTAAGCTTAGTCAAATTTTAAACAATTTAACATTTATTTAAATATTATCAAACCACATAGTTACTAATTTAAATAGATTTTTAAAAGCTTAATATTAATTAAAACACAATTTCTTAATTACTCAATATCTTATTAGATTTAAAAACAAACTTCATTTATTTATTTTCATGTAAGTTAAATTCCAAACAAAGTTAAACTATAATATATATATAAATATATATGTATATACATTATAATTTAAACATTTATTTTAGCATTTAAAAGATAAATTCACAAATTAAATATTATTTAAATCTGATTATTAAACCAAAACAAATTTTATTAATCAATATTGTCAATATCAATTTAATTTTATATAAAGATTATTAAATTGATATTGTCTAAAATTCCGGGATATCACATTCCTTCCCCCTTAAAAGAATTTCGTCCCCGAAATTTAAAAAAAAGTTAATTTAATAACCTATTTAAGATTTTAAATTTTAAAACCAAGCATATATCAAACATATGCTAACATTCATAGCAATCAATTCATCAAATCAAACAAAATTAACTATCCAGACAAAATTCTGGATAGAATTTCCTCGAGTTTTCCAAGTAAACATCGGAATACTCGCTCTATAAAACCCAAACAATTAACACTACTAAGCTACAGAACTCCTACTCATCTAGATCTATAACTGAACAAGACATCAGACTATAGACAAGTCTGATCAACAACCAAAATCTCCCAGAACAGCTGATTCCAAAACCAGAAATAGATATACACGTACTCCCTTAGAGATACGTGAAACACATCGAATTCTAATTGTCCAAACTGGCAATTCAATCCAGAAAATCAAACACTAATCCAAAACAGAACATAGAAAAAATCCAAAACATCTCAGAGCTAGCTTACCCAACCTTACCAAAATTTATAGCTCCTAAAACTGGGAAAACTTATCCAAAACCAGATATTCGACTGCCTGTCTCTTATCTGATCAGCTCAATCCTTGCTGAGGTCACAAGAAATAAACTAGACCAATCCCAAACCACCAGAATGATCCTCCTCGATCAATCAAGGTCAAGAACAAACTCCACTCACAATCATCAGAAGAAAACAAACTTCTCCTATCCGGAAAAGAAAAACATATTCACTCCCAAACTGCTTCCGCTGCACAACTATGATTTGGAGTAGAAAGAATGCTGTTGAAGAGCACAAGCACAACCGGACAGCAAAACCAAAAAGATCTCTGATAACCCAGAGAAAATTCAGAATTTCCTCAAATCCTGAGTTGCTTCAACAAATTCCATCTTAAGAAACCAACCTTCAACTAGCTGAACCACCGGTACCACTGAATCTCTAGATGAAGACAAACTCTAACTTATCTGAAAATATTCAGAAAAATCTCCAACAATCCAAGAGATCACTCAACTATTGCAAGTCGCTTTTGCAATCAACCCAAATTAAAATCCAAAGAAAACTGTTCTCTTTTTACCAATCAAAACAGCTTATGCTCGTCTTGCCAACCCATCGAAGAAATGGATTCTACTCTACTGCTTCTGAACTCCTTCTCCAGAAACTGCTAAGCCAGAAAACTCTGCCGACACACAGCACACTCCGAATTGCACTGCTGACAACAATGCCAAAGAATTCTTAACCAAAAGCTCTTCGAGAAACTCGGACTTCAAACCAAACAGAAACATCCTACTGAACTCAGCCACAACACCGAAGCAGACTTATTTCCTTAAACTTGTTCCAAAGAAATCATCTTCGGAAACATTCATATTCACTGCATCTCATCACGCAGCTACTATTCCTTGAGGTATTAAAATACCATTGCTCACTTCTGCCAACCAACAGATCTAAACTCTACTTATCAAACTTCAGAGAATAAACTCCGAACCTTAACAGGTTACGTTCAGAGATTAATGAAGTCCTTACACCACTTCAAAACTTACTCGAGACGGTATTAGGTCTACAGTCTCGACAAATACACTTCCAACCAAACATTCAAACTCCAACCAATGGCAGTCGTGTTATACACACCTCTACCTCAATCTACCTTTATAACCCACATTGGAAAACCCGAAAAGGTAACCCAATCGATAGGTAGAAATAAATAAATATATATAAATATATTAAAAATTACAAATACGCTCTCTCAAGATAGACACCACTCCAGAGCCTAGGTATTCACTCAACCTAATGCTCTGATACCACCTGTGACGACCCGGGGCAGTGGCGACCGGTAGGCTTTGCAATCATCCCAGACCCACCGTGGCTCACAGTGATACCTCGGGTTTGCTTTTACGGCCAGCCTCTCGACCCGCAACCAACCCCGCAAGACCTTATACTATCCCCGGGGGCATGTAGGGGTAAGAGTCTCCCGTTCGCCACCTAACACAAAGCGAGAACCCCCTATCACGCTGTAATGTAGCAAACCCGATCCCGGTCTCATCGAAATCCAAAGCGTGTCTTTTAGGTCCAAGTTGTTTTAAAGGTTTAAAACAATTTAATTCAATATTGTCTATATAAACACAGATAGATAATTATCAACATCATAATAGATAATCAATATTATCATCACATCAGATAATCTATATTATCAACTTCAACAGATAAATCATATTATCAACTCAATGCAACCATAAAATCCAAATCACACAACAACATTTATCTCATAACTGAGATTTCAACCATCCATGGTAATAAATATCAAACATTATTCATAAGCAAAGACTTATCAATCCAATATATAATGAATTAAATTAATTACTCATCTATATAAATCTTGCTTACACATCAATTAATTATTCTTAACAAGTTACCCTAATTAATCATCTTGATTAGCTATCCTTTAATTACATTCAAGTAATTAACCTCTAATTAATTTCATAAATTAATTATTCCAAATAAAACCTGTAATTAACCTGTAATTACTTCATTAATTAATCCTTAATTAATTAATTAATACCTTCATTGATTAATTTTCTTAATTAATAAATCCTTAATCATATCATTAATTATATAAATTAGTGATCTCAAATTATTTTAAATAACTCCATTAAATTAATTATCAAAACCTAAATTAATTACACTAAATAATTAATTATTAATTATTAATTACTTACTTAAGTAATTATTCAACATACTAATTACATATTAATTACACAAGTAATTAATTCCAAAACTCCTCCATTAAATTACATCCAGTAATTTATTTTCTTCACTAAGTAAATTTCCATTTGTAATTACTTCTCAAATCAAATCAACGATTAATTTAAATTAATTAAACTTAATTAATTAACTTAATTAATCAAAATAAACTTAATTAATTACAATTAGTAATTAATTTCCTTAATTACTTTCACTAAGTAATTATACTTAAATAATTCTCAAATGATTATCTTAAATTAATTAATCAAATTAATTATTAAAATTAATTACATTAATTAATTATAAAATAATATCAAGTTAATGACCTTCATTAACCAGTAACAGATCTTTAATTACTTTTCCAAAGAATTAATTGAATTAATCAATATTTATTTAAAGAAACTAATTAATTAATTTCTAATTTTTAAATTAATCAAGTGATAATTAAAAAATTAATTAATTATCCATTACTTGTATAATAATTTCAATCCATTAATTAAATAATCAGATATTATTTAAATTAATTCCTAAGTCATACTTTAAATCAAATTTAGTTAACTTACTTAAACTTTTAATTAATTAAATAAACCCTTAACTATTTAATTAATATCCTAATTATTAATTAATTAAATTAATTAAAATCTTAATTACCATGATCAGATAATTAAGTTTTCAAATTAATAAACAAAATCATTTATCTCATTAATGATTAAATTATCATTATTAAAGTCATTTAAAACAAATTACTTTTAAATTTTCTAAATTCCATTTTAAATAAAAATTTAAAATGAAATCAAACTTAAACAAGATTTTAAATATTTAAAAACTCTTAAATTTTCATTTTAAAGGATCACTTAGCTTTAAAGTATTTTTAAAAGAATAGTTTAACTTATCCCACATTCAAATTTAACAAGTTTAAAATACTTTAGATAATTCAAAGGATATTGAACATATAAATTTCAAATTTTATTTATATTACAACCAAGATCCAAATCATGTTTCCGGTTTAAATTCAAAGATTAAAATTTAAACTCTGTTTTAAATTTTATTACAGATTTTATATAACACATGTTAAACATACTTAAAATATTCAAACTAAATTATTACATTTGAATTTGTCAACCTATTTTCCTTTTTGAAACTTTCAGGTTCAAATTCAAATTTGAATCCAGGATTTTAAATTCAGAATTTAAATCTTGTTTTAATAACTTATTTTCAGATTTTAAAAATCACTCAATATCAAAAACTGTGCAGGTTTTAAATTTTAAATACTTTATTTTATGTTGCAAATTTATTAAAAATCTGGAATTCAAATTTATTTGAATTCATACTTAAACTAACCCCCAATCTTGTTTAAAATTTTATTTCCAGGTTTAAAAATTTCTTTATATAAAAACAGTGCAGGTTTCAGTTTTTAAAAAAAAAAACAATTCATTCCTGCAAATCTTGTTTATTTTAAAAATCTAAAATTCAAAATCTATTTGAATTCATCATTGAATCTTAAGCTCAGATTTTAAACAAGCCTTGCTTATCTTTAAATTTAGTTTTAGAAATTCAAAACCTGAAACTGTTCAGGTTACAAAAACCACCCTGCAACTAAAACTACCCGAGTCTAAACCAATTCTACTTCGAGTCATATTCCTCTTAACTTCGAGCAAGAAGTGAATCTACCCGAGCACCACTTCTTCTCTATATTCCAGAACTAAATCTCCTCTCTATGGCCACTGTGCACATGCACATTGCCATAGCCATCCTCCCGATCATCAGAGATGATCATCCCATCCACCAACCTCCCTTGAGTCCACCTGAACACCTAAGCATCAGAGAATCCCCATTTCCCAAATTCAAGCAGAGCAGTTTCTTATTTATTTTTTAACCTGAAAACACTATACCCAGAACTCCTCAAACCTGTCAACGACAGTTTCACCTCCCTCCGACCATCGATGCAGTTGAAATTCCAGCCACTACTTTGTCAGGGACCCATCTACCTTCCCACTAAACAGCTCAACACTCGAACCACTAATAAATCAGGTAGATCGAATTTCTTAGTTTGCTAAAAACTTAGGTTTACAGGAAAATTTTCCATTCCTCTGCTAATTCAAAGACCAGTTACAGATTTGATAATTCTTATGATAAACCTAATCATATTACTAAATACAGAAGAAATATCAAAACTTCAGAATTCCATAATCATTAAACACCCTAAAACCCAGATTTGGGTCAAACAGTAATGCCCCAGTCATACCAAACTTAGAACTTTTGATTCTTCTCTTAAAAATCATGAATTGGTTATAAGTATTTAATTTGTATATCTAAATTACTGAGTTTACAAGTTTTAAATTTTCACAATGACCTGAGTTTCCCCTTTAACCTGATTTCCAGTGCATGTTTTTGTTCTCTATTTAAGTTAAAATAGTTTTGTAATAAGTTTAAAGTTAAACAGACAAATATTGTTTTAAATCTCAAATCTTAAAAATTTATAGATAAAACAAAATAAATTTAAATATGAAACTGGGTTGATAATTTTGGTTCAGGGATGATATGCAGGCAATTCATATTCAACAAAAATCACACATCATAAATGCATAGAAAATTTCCAATATAAATACAAAAACAACTTATTTAAACATATTTAAACAACCAATCTAACTAAAGATTTAAAAAGAAGTGTTACTCACCCTATACTCAGAAGAACAGAGCACCACTGATTTAAAAAAATAGTTTTTGAGCTTTTGAAAACATGAATGCCCTTGCTTTACAAACTAGAATGCTTGCTTTAGTTTGAAAGGATGTAGTTGCATGCAGTTTGAAACTGAAATACTTTTTCTCTCTATCCAAAATTTCATGCATGTAGGAGTTCCAGATTGAGGAAAAATGCTAAAGCTTTGATTATTCAATTGATCTACAGGTTTTCTTGCTTTACAAAGCAGAATTGAGGAAATGTAGGGTCTTTGAAAATACAGACTTGAGATTGAATGAATTTGAAATTGCAAACATAATTTTCCAGAGATGAAAAATGCAGGTTCTTGATTATGCAGTAACTTCCTGGTTTTATAAGAGTTTGAATACAAGATGCAATTGAACAAATTTTTGTTTGCATTTTGCAGGTTTTGTTTTTGAGAGATTTCAGATTTTTTGAATGAAGTGTTTCTTTGATTCAACAAATATTTGATTTTTAAAAGATAATAAGAAAAGTGAAAATGTTTTTAAAAGAGAGCTGAAATAAATTTAACAAAATAAATATAAGAAAATAAAGAATAAATGACACTTGTCACATTTCTTGATTTACAACTAACACATGTTGCTTAGATTGCTAATTTGATTACACTTGTTTTAAATTAAATTTAGTTATATCTTTAAATATTTATAAAGAGTTTCTTTTAATTTATTTTATGTTTATGTAAATATATATGAATTTCCTATTAAAAGTATATGTGAATAAAACAATTTATAAATTAAAACTTATACAAATATTTTAAAGAACCAATTAATTTGAATTTCAAAATAAAATTCCAAATCAAATTAATTCTATTTATTCAATTTAAAAATGAAGACTCTAATTCCTTATCTTAATCCTTCTTTATATTTAAGAAAAATAGAATATTTATTAATATAGTTTAAAATAACAATTTACAATTTTATATGATTTATAAAGAAATTATAAATCACTTTTATATTTAAATGAATTTAAATCATATGCTATCTTATATTTTAAACTTATATAAAATATACTCAAATCATATTTATCAAATAATATTTAATAAGAAATAAACTTAACTTTTATTTAAATTTTAAAACAAAAATTAAGCTAAGTCAAACTTTAAACAATTTAACATTTATTTAAATATTATCAAACCACATAATTACTAATTTAAATAGATTTTTAAAAGCTTAATATTAATTAAAACATAATTTCCTAATTACTCAATATCTTATTAGAATTTAAAAACAAACTTCATTTATTTATTTTCATGTAAGTTAAATTCCAAACAAAGTTAAACTATAATATATATACAAATATAAATTTATATACACACATTATAATTTAAACATTTATTTTTGCATTTAAAAGATAAATTCACAAATTAAATATTATTTAAATCTGATTATTAAACCAAAACATATTTTATTAATCAATATTGTCAATATCAATTTAATTTTATATAAAGATTATTAAATTGATATTGTCTAAAATTCCGGGATATCATAGCTTTACTGAATTAACACTTACATCCATTATTCCATATCGATTTATTTTCATTCAATTGATTTACATTCAATTCATTCGTTAATTCAGTTGCTAATTCATTTAACCACAAAAGTTGAATTTCATTTATATAACTCAAGTAATATCCATCACTTCACTTTATTAATTTACTTCGATACCAAAATCAACTTCATTCAACATCACTTAAGTTATATTCCATTTAAACATCATTTGTTTAACTTAACTTAAATTTCCACTTAGAAATCCAATTCAGATTCCAATTCTAAAGTAAATTCTATTTAACTTTACTAAAGTAAAATCTTTATTATCTCATATTATAAGTTCAAAACTCGTTTCACTTATATTCAACAATTTCAATTTGGATTTAATTTCAAATTTATTTACCACAACCAAACTTCAGTTTTCCAATTTACTATGGTAGCAAATCCTTCACACAGAAACTCGAAGATTATACTGATGATGCTGCAGTCATCACCCTTATTATTTCCCAGTAACAGTAGTGAATCCAGTCCTTAATATAATTTCAAAATTTTCCTTTTACTTATAACTCACATTTATAAGTTTTTTACTTATAAAATTTCACTATTTTCTCTTTACTTATATAAGATCAT
This sequence comes from Allium cepa, assembly GCA_030765085.1. Lineage (NCBI taxonomy): Eukaryota > Viridiplantae > Streptophyta > Magnoliopsida > Asparagales > Amaryllidaceae > Allium > Allium cepa. The sequence continues at coordinate 633,604,242 of CM060941.1, forward strand.
TTCACAATTGTAAATCATATTAATTATAATTCTATCTTAATAATTCATTTGCTTAGACAATTTATTCTTTTACAATTTTTTTTATTTAGATTATTCAAACATCCTTTTAATTAACTTGCATATATTCTTAATTTTTCAACAACCAAACGATCAATTTATATACACTTTAATAATTTATGAAAAATTATTCCTTTATATTTAAAATATAATCGTGGTAAAATTATTTCATTCAATCACATTTGAAACGATATCGTGGTGAATTGTTTTGTACGAGTGTTTAGAGATCCCTATCGATAGAGTTGTATGGACTATACCGACCAGAATCCATATACCACTCAACAAACCAATCATCACAATATAAAACAATTTTATATTCACTAACAAGTACACTCTCATATTTATAATTATACTCAAACTCATTCTAGAGTATTGCTGACTCTATCTCTAATGAGTAATTCCCAACAGAACCAAGGTTGTCACTTAACCATATGCTCTGATATCAAATGTAAAGGTAAGGAATTTCGACCACGAAGGTCGACATCAATACGTCTACTGTATCAACTGCCGAGCAATCGAAGGCCGGAAAACCGAACCGTTAGGGTTAAAGAAGAGGTAGAAGACAGAAGAAGAAAGAAAAAGCAACAGAAACAACAATAGAATCTCACAATTACAGCGGAACAACATATAATAGATAAATGAATATCTTTAAAACCAAGAACTATATCAGTTATCACATTACAACACATTATCATTACATTATCAGAGTTTACAACAACAAACAGTGGAAAAGAAATACCATATACTAATTGATACGCCATGCCATCCAGCTTGCTTCCAGATCTCTACAGCAACTCTTGAATTCCAGAATGACCTGATAACCTAACTCTAGGCTGCCCGTGTTAAAATTGTTGGACACCCAGAGTTTAGGAAGGAAACAATAAACTTCAGGTCAGTCATGGGACTGGTGTGAGAACTTAAAATCGTTTATCTTAAAAATAAACAAATATTTTAAATTAGATTCGCAATGCTTTTAGAAAATGAGACTACCATAAGGCCTCCCGCACACACACACAATGCAAACGCAGAATCGAAGGAGATTTCTCCTTATGATAGTCAAACATGCTTGATACACAAATTTTATTTGATATTATTATTATAAGTGCAAAGTGCAGAAAACATTTCAAAAGTATAATATAAATCTTAGCCAGCATAGACATTTCGAACTATGCCTACTATAGCTATCATCAAAAAGTGGGGCGCCACCATAAGTAGATGGCAGGTTCTATAACTAAAACTATACAAGGTTCATATTGGAGTTTAGATTTCCAACAAATGGTCAGGCCAAGGAACATCCCATTGCTACTTGGAAACGCCTTTGGAAAGACGCCCTGAGAACCTAACCGGATCTCTGCCAACACAAGGCCGGGTTACCCCTAACTGGGTAACTACTGACACGAATATGCCATCCCCCGGTCGTAAAAGACCTGAATCCCGGGATTCACCAACAACCACAAAGTAATAAGTTTGCAGCAACAACATAGGTTAAGTATCAGGGCTCCATACCATAACACAACCTCTATCCAGAAGGAAATGACATACACTAAGGGGGCGCTGTCCCCTAATAACCTTGCTGCATATTTTCCTGTTTTGACCATTTTCGAGGTGTGAGGTCCGACGAAGTCTCGTCCGCAAAGTTACGTTTTTTTACAAAAGCCACGCTTTGATCAACAAATGCTCAACAGCACTTCGTATGCCACATTACCAATTTGGGAATATATCACTAGTAACCATCAACTACATAACCTCTGAGCTCGTACATCTCGGAGAAGGGTGTTAAGCTAAGAGAATAAATTCTCCGCCACCAACAGAAATATATTTGATAGAAACCAGATTTACATCTCAAATTGTAATGTCAGACACACATCTATACAAGTCCGTTCCGGGATCGAACGGAACCGAAGGAACTTACAAAGAAGCCCTTGCAATCCGGATATTCACTAATCATGACCGAACTTCCCATCACAAAGGGTGATAAAACCTCTATATCGGAGATCAGCCGATGCAAAGTCATTCGACGGTAATCCTTCCGTTTTCAAAAATATCCGGTCTTCAACACCGGTCTTCAAATGCTATCCATTTCGACATATCACTATTCGGAATGGGATTTATGACACAAAGAACCTCTTCCGGCTAAACCGAATAACAAGCGCTTATTTAAAAAATAAGTGTAGCATTTAAATTCAAGAAAATCACATCAAATACCCATTTAAAGGTAAATATTGATAGTCGGTTATTTAACTATCAAGGCCAACAAACAAATATCCAACGCCATAACAATCACTAGGCCTTTTTTATTAATCTTCCATAAATTAAATAACTTGTCAAATATTCACTTCAATTTATCTTTAAAAAGATATATTCTCTAAACCATTTCAATTTCTACATTGGAAAACATTTCCATATACTTTTTTAACAATAAGTAATTCACAAATCCATTTATTTTCAATACTTAGAAAATATTCAATATACTTAAAACACAATTTAGTATATATTTTATTCTTTAAGGAAAACATTCTCCTAAACACATTCATTTGAGTCAAAACGAATGTTGCGTAAAACATCGTTACAACAACCCAAAATCACTAGTATAGGGATTCCAAATTACGATAGATATATAAATCCCGATACTATACAAAACATTTCCTTTCAAAAATCATTTACTATAACAACAGTGTTATAGTCCACCATTTCCTTTTATTTCTCGAAAACGTCTATTTCAATAATGAATGTTGAAATCTATGATTTCGATCCTTAACACATTTTAAAACAACTTCAACTCATTTTAATTCTATTTAAAATATCACTTCCCCAAAACATTTCTTTTATATATTATTCAGTATCCAAAATCGTGAATATACTTCGTTAACCAAATTCAACATTTCTACACATTTTATTTAAAGGATTATTCACAGTCCAAAATCGTGAATATATTTCCTTTAATAATCTTTCATATTTACTTATCAAATTCAATCAATTTTGAATTTATAAATCAATGTTTATAAATTCACATTTATATACGTTTTATAAAAACTTCAACTTATAAAATCTCATAATTAACAGATTCTATTTAAATCTCATTTAAATGCTAAAATCCAATTTATAAGTTAACTACTTATAAATCTTTTATTTTACCAAATCTATTCATTTTATAACTTCACAATTTATAAATCTATAAATTTCATTCACTTATGAAATGCATTTATATTTCATTTTAACACTTATAAAACTCAATTCCAATATTTTAATTTATAAATGTCAATTTTATAAATCTTTTTATTTAAACCGTTTATAATAATTCAAAAATCCTAATTTAAACCATTTTACAAATTAATCAACTACTTATTTCAAAAATCACATTTCGGTTATATTTCATAGAAATCACAATTTTTTATAACATAAAAATTATAACGTTTATTTATTAAAAATGAATCAATTCCAAAATTAGATAAAATGTATACTTTCAAAAATCACTTAAAAATCCTTTTTAATTTGAAAATCATCACTTTAACACTTTTAATTTTCCAAAATCGGCCCAATGCTGCAACAGCACTAAATATAACAATCAAGGCATCCAAAACATTATATATCATATGATAACAGAATATATCACAATATATGTAAATAAGTCAATACGAGTGAGGAATCCAGTTGGATCCCTCCAACCTGTTTCCCTACATCCACAGATGTTAGCAAAATACCAATCCCGTTCCAATACGGAATATCGCGGCACATAGGATTTATAAAATATTGTCCGCTATTATGCGGCGCAATAGGGTCGCATCCGCTATATAATGCGGGAAAATCAACTCCAAGTACATATATAATACCAATTCCACTTCAAGATGGAATATCGCGGTATATGTGTTTAATAAATAACATCCGCTTAATATACGGCATATATGGTCTATTCCAAAACAATAGATAATAATTTATCATTCAGTCACACAATCCAGCAATTTTAAATCTAACAATTTAAAATTTAAATCGAAATAGTTTCGATTGAGTGAGAAGTTCTCACATTTCTTCCAATAACAGTTTCAGTGTTTTATTTCGAATAAAATTAAACGCGCATTTAATTTTACCCAAAATTTTCACTAGCTCCAATCGATTCCAATCCAGCTCCATCGCGTAGTGTTCGTGAATACGAACCAGATGCAATTCGTTTCGTCCAAAACGGACCTCGTATGAAAAAGATATCGCGTTACAAAGTTTGAACGAATTTATATAATATAAATTTACAAATTCTTTTTATTTTTAAACCCTTAACATATCTGGGCCGTGCGATTTGGCTTGATGCAATCCAGGCCGTAGCCTCTTTCTTCCCCATCATCAGGTCGAACGCGACTGAGAAATCCAAAATCGTTCAAGAACCCTAGCTATCGCGACCACTTCACGTCGATCAAATACTTCCATTTGAATGGCCATCACTAGCTCCACCTTCGGCATGAATCACAACGAGCTCGGCTTCCTCTATGAACTGAAAAACGTGCATGAACCCTCCTAGAACGCGAGCAATTTTCACCACCTATGGTTGACGATTCGTCGACCTACCCGTATGGATTTGAAGCTCTCGTGATTCTCTTCAAGTTTATAGTTGAAAGTATTTGCTAATTCTTTACGGATTGAGAGAGATTAAGAGGAGAAGAAGATGAAATTCTGGCCATTGGAATGTTAATGGCGGCTAAGGTTTGTTGCTTAGGGTTTCTGAAAAAAGAAAAAAGTTGAGGGCTTTTACTGAAATTCTCGCGACACTATTCACCCGAAATTTTTCCGAACTCCAAACAAAGCGTGCCGCCTGGCGTTTATAATGTTTTACCCCCATTCTGAACGCAATGGAATATATATCGGGAGCCAATTCGATCAAATTTGGAAGATAAGTTTTTGCATCAACTATTTAAATTCAAAATTCACTCGAATCGATTTCTACGCATTTTAGCTTGCCCCGGACAAACCGTAAGTCCGATTGACATGAAATTTGAAACCATACAATAATTTGACATTACGGATCCGATGAAACTAGTTTTGTCGAAATCCGAGACTATTTGAAAAATGACTATTTTTACTCGTCAATTAAATATTAAATTATTCAATTTCCACAAATTAACTTTTAATTCCATTTTAAAAGTTCTACAATATCGTTCTAACTCCAATATAATTAAATACAACTTTACAAATCAATTTTTATCACATTAAACCAAATTTCCAATAATTTCTGTAATTTCAAATATTATATTATCGATTTAATTATTAAATTAAACCTTCATATTCAAAATTTAATTCACTCAACTTATAAAATTCATTCGTGAATATTTAAAATTAATTAAATATACGAATTTCAAATGGCAGAAATCCTGGGTCGTTACAATAACTTCCATGATCCTATTTATTTAATGATGTTTTCAAAAATGATTTATGAAAATGATTTGATAATTTTAAAAATAGGTTTAATGATCATGTATACACCGGAAAGAATATTTTAGAGATAATGTCTCTAGAAGATGTTTTGATTAATCAATCAAAGAATAATTCCCTATTCACTTAACCTCTTTTTATCGATGACTAGTTCGAAGGAACCGGGGTCGAATTTGGCGGATTCTTACCTTAAGATCGCTTCGAACCAATTTACATACTCGAAAATAAAAGGCATAGGATGTTATGATTTGGAAGATGGAATGTAGAGATACTTGTAACTAACCGTTGGAGGAATTTTCCTTTATCACTTATCAGTGACGGTAGTTTTTCATTTGAGAACTTCGATGCAAGGGCTTCTTGCTACTAATCTTAGGGGATGTGGTAGGAGAGTACCTTTGGTTTATCCTATTTCTAGATAACTTGTATGGACGAATGTCTGATATTGCATTTCTAAAACATATGTACATTGATTTTTACAAACGTACGTCTGTTTTGTGGCATAGAAAGCAACTTCTCTTAGCTTAACACCCATCTCTTAGACATATGATCTCAAGGTAGTACATTTGTTGAAATCAATAGTGTGTGATGGAATTGGCAATGTGGAATTCAATGTGGAATGTGCTAGGTGAAAGTAATTGTTACCTTAGGCCTCATCACCCGGTAATGGCTTAAACAGAGTACGCCGTAAGACTATATGGTTCGCAAGCATTAGGGTATGATCGTCACCTTTCTAGATTACTCTCTATAAGTCGAGTATGTGGTGTATGCTAGGGATCTCGGGTAGGTTGGTTATGATTTGGGTAAGGACATATTCGGTTTCTATCCAGGCCATATCGGAGTGCTAAAAAGGGATAGACCGGTCTTGCCAAATGCAGAGGATTGTTTGTGTATCGTCGGTACATCTCTTTAGAGATGTACTATACAGAAGGTAGTCCCTTACCTTGCCATTGTATGGAGTCCATTCTTCTATAATTGCCTTCGTACTTGTTTGTAGAGCCTAACATATTTGGAATTTAATAATGGTAATAATATCGGCTAAGATTAACAAGTTTAATTGTAAAATATTTCAAAAGAATGTCATTAAAAATAATATCCCTATATTTGGCATAGTAAATGTTTTGGTTATCATAAAGTAAAAAACCGTTTTGTGTTATGTGTGGCGTGGTATTATGAGATACCATTAGTTTCAAAAACACATATTTTGAGTTCCTTATATCAGTTCCATAACTAACCCGGAGTTTATTTTTAAACTCTGGGTGCCCTAATTTTTCGAGTAGCATAGTAATTTGATTGTTCGGAGCATTTTAGGATAGAGCATGGAGCATTTTGTGTCTTTTATTGAAGTTATCTATCACTTTCCACTGTTTCTGTATTACGTATAAGTATCTACCAGCACCTGTAGGGATAGGCTGTTATATCTATCCTAGCTGGGTTTGTACTTGCCATGACTCTGATATCTCTTTTTGAGAGTGATTGGATATACTATCTATATGATTACAAGTTTTAAATATGATGATAGATTCTATTATTGTCTTGTCTTCTATCTTTATTTTTTTACCCTATGATAATTTGCATCTTCGGCACTTGGATTTACGGCATATGAATACCGAGGATGTATTAGTGTCGATTTCTAAGGATCGAGAAGGTGGGCCAACATAAGAACTAGCTGATATAGGACCCCTCAGTAGAGCTAGATTTATTGGTATTGATGATGTTTATGACCTATTGGATAAGTGTTTCGGGATTGACAAGAGTAACTCTATTGCAATATTGAAGGGTAAGAGACATTGTGCAACCACATACCTTTTGCGCACTATTATTGTTTAGTTTTTGGTGATAAGTCTAGGAATGAACTGCCTGTCCATTTTCTATAATGCCATAATGAATTTAGACACATGCATACTTACTCTTGGGTCAGTGCTTATTTGAGTTGATTATTACATAACTTATGTAAAATTGCAAGTAAAGATGCCCAACAAATGTCTGGTTGTATGACCTTATTTCATATATGCTTACAATTTTAAGTTCAAACCATATATTATATTATCAATTTATACATGTTTATATTTAGATTTGTGATCACCTTTAAGTGTAAGATGAGATAATCAGTGTGTTGGTGTGGGAGAAGGTGAAATGAGAGTAGCTTATTATTTTTCTTTTGAATGTGGTAACAAATTGTTGTTTGAACTAATAAGTATTGGGGAGAGGATCAATGATTTATAAGATTGTGGTGTTATTTGGGATTTTTTAAGAAGAAATCAGATATTATCAATTTCAATTTGCATTCTAGAATGGTTCCATTGTTTTCTTTAAAATCATAGAATTTTGTCTTCTACAACCATAATATGGAATTTAATTAATAATAAGAAATTATTGAATAATAGTTAAGAGAAATCAACTAAAGGGATTACTCAATGGACATTTGGTTAATTAAGTGTGGGACATTGAAATATGGTTAATTGAATGGAGCGAGGGTAATTATCAATTAAATTTGGCCATAAAGACTATAAGGAATAAAATAAAATACATTAGTGAAGGGAATAAATTTGAATATTTGAATCAAGAGAATTTTGTATTAAGGGAAATGAATAAATAAGATTAGGCAGAAAGAGATTTTAGCCCAAGATAAATTATTAATATACATACCCTTAACCATCCTTCTCCTCACCTCATTTCACAAAAACAAATTAAAAACCCCAAGCTAAGGTCGACCGCTATTTTTTCAAAATAAGAGGAAAATAAACCAGTGATTAAAGCATTCACCTCTAAAGAAAACAAAAGGATTTTAGTCAAGCTTTCACACTTTGGTGAATAAATATTACGCTTATTCACATCCATATCCTATTCATGTTTGGATATTAAATGATACTGTTTTGGTATGTCTAAGAGTGAGAACATGATTTATCTACCTCTAAATGCTTTGAAATTTTAAAGTAATGTTTATAACATTAAAATAGAGATGCTTTTTAATTTCCATAATTTTTGGATAAAAAATTATTTATTATGAATTTCTAAGTAGAAAATGGGTAGTTTTGGCTGTGAATTAAGAATTTAAAATATAAAATTTCAATATTTTGATGTAAAATATTTTTAGAAGGTAAAAAACTATTTTTGATGAAATTCTGAGAATTTTCCCTTCAATTTTTGAATTGTTATCAATTAAATGGTGAGACTGGAAATTACCTTAATTAAAAAATTAATTGAAGAAAGAAATTAACTAGAGGATAATTCGGGGACAAGTTACTGTATCATAGATTTTTGCTGCTTAAATAAAGTAATGTATAGATATTTGATGTATGTAAGGCATAAGCCAAAAAGAGTTACTTAAAGGGGGAAGATACCAGTTTTGAACTTAATTACAAATTCGCCATTTTAAACATGTGATGGATAAATGGACCAAGAAGTTTGATAGCATCAAAATTATACATCGACAACTTCAAACTTTATACCTATGATAATTCTGAAGTTTGATTTACGATAGCCTTAAAAACTAGACTTGCGATGGCTATTAAGTTATAAGCGCGATAACTCTAAATTAATATATGCGATAGCCTTAGAAGTAATTTGCAATAGCTATTTTAGATGTGCGATAACTATACTTGGAATAGCCATTTAGAAGTTCGCTGCTATACATGCAATAACTATTTAGAAATGCACCAGCTATACTTATGATAGCTATTTAATAGTTGTGATAGCTTGTTTAATGGTGCGATATCCATATACCTATGATAGCTATTTTGGATGTGCGATGGCATTATACTTGCAGTAGTTTAGACATGCGATAACATGGATTTAGTGATGCGGTAACTAATGTTAAAAAATTCAATATTTAAATAAGTAAATTTTGGGGTAACATTTTAGAAGCCTATTTCTAAAATGTTTACTTTGAATTTAATAGTGATGAAATTATAAAGGGAAATGAAAAGTTAAAATATAATAATTTTAACATCCCTAATTTTTGATAAGTTTATTCAAAAAAAATTAATTAGATAAATCAAATAGAATAATGAAGATAAAGAGGTTGAGATCTCAATAAATTATATACGGTCGTGCTTATTAATAAGGTAAATGGGCTTTAATTTGGTTTACAGGTTAATTAAACTGCAAATGGGCATATTACTAAATTAGCCATTAATTACACTGGGCTATAACTTCTCATTTTGTCCATTCATGTTCATTTTATTTCTAAAATCAAAATAAACGCAAGAACGCTAATAGAGCCGGCCATAAACAAAGGAGAAGTGGAATTTTAATCAAAAGCTTAGGATCAAAAGCTAAGGAGGATAAATCAACAATAAATTTCAAATTCCTTATCCAGTTTAAGTTGAATAATAACCTTCTACCATCTCTTTTTTATTCTATAATTACTGGTTTTGGATTTATGATTAAATCCGTTTTTGTGATAAAATGGATTATGATATGCATGAGTTAAATTGTGATGATTTATTTTAATTTAGAAGCACATGAATATGTATATTTTTAGTATAAAACCGATAATATATGATTTTAGATTGCCATGGAAATTTTTATGTTAAGTAAAACATGATTTTAGAAATGGGTTTTAATTTTCAGAATCTTCAATCTATGGAAATTTTATTATAAATTTTGACGAAAGATGTGATATAATTAGGTTTAAAAATTATTTCCTGAATTTCAGGAAGAAATTGGGTCTAAATTTTAATATGTTCGATTACATGATGAAATCAATTTTCTGCGATTTTTTAGGATTTTTTCCAGTTGGTTTATTTGGGGAAATAAATTATTATAAAAGAAGGGATTTTTTGCAAAATGTCGGTTTTTCTTATATGGTAAGGTTTTAACGTCCAATTCCTTTAATTAGGATCTGGATAAATTCGGCAATTATAAAGGTAAAGTATTTGAAAAGTTTTATGGCAGCCAATCAGTTTTTACAAATAGGCAAGTTGTTAAAAAGAAATTACTAAAATTTTCCATAACTTAGCCTTTAAATCGGAAAAGGGTGTTCCGCCTCTGTTAGTAAGTACTAGGCGACTCCATTGACTCCGCCTCGTACCAGTCGAAACCACTATAGTCGAAACCACTATAGTCGAAACTAATGCACATGATACCACGTAGGTGGTATGTAGTAGATTTGAAGGAAGGCAGAAAGCATGGTGTCGAAAGGGTAGCTTCTGATGGGGTCAAAACGCTACTTTTTTTTCAAAAGTTAAAGTCTTGCGTAGTTTTACCTAAAGCTTTTGACACAGTCGAAAGCTATGCTTTTGAAAAGGTTTTATAATTAGCTTTCAAAGAAGGCTGTCATGTTGTGTTAAAGTATTTGCTTTCGAAGGAGTACCATTTTCCTCTAAATAATAGCTTTCGAAAGGGTAGGTTTCGTCCCAGTCGAAACCAAGCCGCTAATTCCCCTTTCGGCTGCACTGACATCATTTATGTTATCAAAGGGGTTACTTCTATTTTAATCTAAGATTTTTTCTGAATACTTTAGAAGAGATTGAGGGTTTCGAAGGTGATGGATTCGAAAGAGGGTTTTGACTCTGTCCTTCGAAGTTTTGATTTTTTAAAGTCTTTTGCTTTTGACTAAGATGGTTCTGACACCATCAATTATTCCCCAAACTAATTTTTATTGGTTTTGAAAGAGATACTTTCATATATAACCATTTTGATCCAAATTATATTTTTAAAGAGTAAATCCAATGCTTTCAAAAAAGGTTCTTTCATTTGTTTCGAAGCTCTATATTTTAAAAGATGATTTGACACCATCGAAAGGTTTATATAAAATATTATGAAAATAGGTTTTTGCTTTCAAAGGAGGCTATCTAGAGGTTTCGAAAGAGATGTTTTGTGGTTTCAAAACATAAATCCAATCTCAATTTAAAGTAATAACAAAGGAAATAGAGACTTTGAAATGTTATTCACATTATTATTAACCCATAACTATATTTTGGGGAAAGGGTAGAATAACCAGTTAGATTGACCCAGGAGTAAATATAACTTAACAGATGTTAAAAATTTAATTAAAGGTATTGGGAGGAGCCAATAGGTTTACAGTAAGCCCATTAAAATTGTATGATATTGGCATGGGCCAATAGGTTCATAGTCAGCCCTTGAAAACTATGATCTGATATTGGAAGGAGCCATTAGGTTTGTAGTTATCCCACGAATACTATATTTGTATTAAGATATTTTCAGTCAGCCAATAGGTTCCTAGTTATCCCATGAAAACTAAGAAATAAGATATTGGAGTTACCAATAGGTTCTATGTGACCCATGAAAACTAAGTAATTGGACAGTTAGTCCTTAACATTTAACAGGTTAATAGTAATCCAAGAAACTATAATTGAAACAGATAGTCAGAATGAATGGGGATGGGTAATCCAAAAGTGAATTATTTGTTTTGCATAACATCATAATGTTTTGAAATACTATGTTTTTACCATTATGGATGTAGGAGCATGGTATATGATTTTATAAATGTTTTAGGATACTAGTGAAGGGAAAACCCTTTCCACTAAGCAGCTTGGTCTCACTAAATATCTAAATGGTTTGAGATGGTAAATTATTATTCATACTAGGCATTATGTCAGACTCAAAGTTTTTTCCCTTTGAACTCTCGGGTACTCAATTGATTTTGAGTAGGTTGAGAGTTAAGGTTTCTAGGTGTTCTTTTAGATGAATAAAGCTTCCGAGGACATGTAGGAGGCCAGATCATTATTAGAGTTCTTTTATAACACAAACATTGTTTTTTTTTATAAAGGAAAATTGTTTCTTGCCTATTAATATACTTCGATGTACCAAAGAGGCATCTTCATATGTCGCGCTTGGCATAATTTGTAATAATTATATGTTATCTGAATGTGGTCTGCGAATTGGGATTATGTAATCAATTTGAAATATTTTGAAATAAAATGTGGAATTTGTTTTGTTGTTTAAAGTTTTTACATATTCTTATGTTTCTATGCATCAATATATCTAATATCGCTATGTTTGGTCGTCGATGATTAATAACTATGAATGACTGCAGTATCCGTAGCCGTTAGTTTTGGGGCTTCAAATAGGGGGTGTTACAAGTTGGTATTAGAGCATAGGTTTGTGAAACTTTAAAAGAAATTTAAACCTAAAAGATTTTCCAATCATAATCCAATGAATCATATAATAAGATTGAGGTTAGGTTAACGCTATAGTAACGTACTTGTATTTTCTATTATATAGTTATATATGTATAAGTACTTGTCCCCTGCTCTCTTAGACCATTCTTCTATATCTTACTAAGGCTCGTATCCAGATTTATGAGAGGAGATATGGAAGAAGGAAACAAAAGAGGGAATCTCGATGGAGGAAGCACCACAACTAATGGAAATACTCGACCCACTACCAGGAGGAACCCGGGTTGACCGGCTAATGCTAGTAACCAAAATGTTGTAGCCAACGTGGGTGATGTAAATCCACCAGTAGATATAGGTGCGATTTATTAGTTCTTTGTCGATTTACTATAAGCCGGAGCTGCTGTTGGAGTTGCTGAAAATATATGAGGAGCTAATCTTGTGGCTCTGTGTAACGATCCTGATTTTTGAGTTAAATTTAAACGGATAATTAAAGTAAAATTTTGAATTAAATTATGAATTTATTTAAATTTTTCCAAATTAAGTGAAAACGTTTATTTATTTATATATATGTTTATAAATTGATTTTAAATAGAATTTAAATTTGAAAATCAAATAATATTTATTTTAAAATTGTATTGAATTTGAAAACATTATATTTCAATTATAGATATTCTAAAAATTGGATTTAAAACTCTATATTTTAAATTTATGAAAAATTTGTTTTATAATTATGATTTGGAAGTTATATTTTGAAATTAATACAATAATTTTTGAATTGCTATTAAAAGGTTATATTTCAAGAAACAAATGGTTATTAGTGAATAATTTGATTCTAAATCATTTTATTTAAAACCTATATCAATATAAGTTATATGTATGTATATACACATTTAAAAATATAAAAGAGAAAACATAGCTTGTAAATTAAAATAAAGAGAGGATTTAAAAAAGTTTTAAATTTATTTAAACAAGGGTTAAAAACATAAAACATGTTTTATAAATTAAATAAATTTAAGAAATGGGTTTAAACACAAATGTTCACATTTGAACATTTGTAAAATTGAGATTATTAGATAAAACAAGTGTAAAAATCTTAATGATATGAATTAACAAGTGTAAGATTTTAACTATGTGTGGTGAACAATTGTCATGATTTAAATTTTATTTAAAAAAATAAACAAAAATAATCAATACACCTTTCTCTGATCCATTATAGGCTTCAAGATTTAAACAAACTTTGTTTATACAATCAGAATCTAACTTTTCAAAATAGTTTTAAGTTAAATTTGAAGATAATTTTTACTGGAAGAAGAAATATACAGTAAAACTCAAATTAATGTCGAAATTCAGGTATCATAAATTATTGATTCACTTATACGACATGATTTACTTTAGAAAATCATGATTTTTAAAAGAGAAACCATGATTTTTAATTTAGTAAGTCCATCAGAAAAATATTCGATAATTTTATAATTTATCGTGGATGGCGAACGAAGTTGATTTTGGATTTAACCATAGTTTTTAGTAAAGGGGTGAAAAATGGTGACGCTGATTTCTCAAGACTTCGGATTACATGAGTCGCGGAGGAAACGACTTGTGGGTGATCGAGGAAGCTTCAGCCGGAGTCGCAAAGCTTCTGGTGGCGGTATGTGGTAACACGAGTTGTTTTGGTTGGTCATGTTAGTGCCAGGAAAGGTTGGTATGGTTTGATTCTGATTCTCAGACAATTTCCAAAATCTGAGTACACGGGGTTGTTTGCGTGATCGCTGGCGACATATGGGTGATCGGAATGATGGTCGAAGGCGCTTCGACCAAGTGTGCATGTGCAAACGTGATATTGCGTGTCTACGTGGATTTAAGGTTGGGGAAGATGAAGCTTTATCAGGGACGAACTCGAAGGGATTCACGGAATAACTCGAAGCAAGGAAGAGGAAAATGGAAGTTCGGGGGGAAACTCAAGAATTTATATGTTAGGCTCGAGAAAATTACAAATCGGCTCAGGTGAAATAAGAAAGGCTCGGTTTGTTTAATCTGTTACCATATTTCAAAATTTAAAAAGGAAGAAAATATGTTTCTGGTTTTAAAATAAATAGTTTTTTTAGTTAAAAAGTAAATTTTTATTTAAACAAAGTTTCAAAGCAAATTTAAACTAAATAAGTTTCTAAAAGAAAATAAATTAAGTTTCGAATTTTAAACAAGTTTTAAAATAAGATTTCAAAGAAAATATGAACAAGTTTTCAAAATTTTAAAAAGGTTTTAAAACAAGCTTTAAAGGTTTAAATTTGACTATGAGGTAATTAAAAAGTGATTAAGGATTGTGTATTAAACATTAGTTAATCAAAAGAATTCTCAAAGGGTTTTTGTATAAATTAATTTCAAGTTATAATTTAATAAGATCTATATGGTGATTAAGTAGTTAATTAAGATCAATGGATTATCTTTAATTAATAAAGGTCTTATTGTGATTAATTAAAAGTTAATTAATCAATGTAATTCATTGAAGGTAAAATTACTAAATGTAATTGATTAAAGGATTAATTAATTTATAGTTAAGGATAATCACTTTTTGTAATTAATTAAGAATAATTAATTTAATGGTAATTATTTAAGAGTTAATTAATTAATGAAATTAAATAAGGATTAATTAATTTATAATTAAGGATAAATTAATTAGTAATTAAAGGATAATTAATTAAGACAATTAATTAGAAGATGATTAATTTATTGAATTAAAAATAATTAAGTAAAGAATAATTAAATAATTAAAGGTTAATTATTTACTGATTAAGGGTTAATTGATTTATTAATTAAGGATGATTAATTAATAATTAAGGGTTAATTAATTTATTATTAAAGGTTAATTAATAAATGATTAAAGGTTAATTAATTGAAATGGTTTGTAATTAATTAATGTTAATTAACCAAGATTAGTAATTTATTAATCTGGTTAAAGTCAATCAGGATTGGTAATTAATTCATAAGTAATTAATTTATTTGGAAATTTAATTAAATTAACTAAGGATTAAACAATTACTTAATCCTGCCTATAAATGATTATTGAATGTTTGGATTACTTATGAATGTTTGAATTATATGAAATGCTGTGAATTGTTGATATCTCTCCTGTGTGATGCTTTGTGATATGAATTGTTTTAATTCAAGCTGTGATAGATGTATTTTATTTTATCTGTGATTTACCTATGGATCTGTGAATGGAAGATAAGCGTTATAGAAGTATACCGCTTATCTATAATTGCTGTGCTTGAATCTGTGATGATTGATGTTGCTGCACTATTGGGTAAAACCCCTGGACTACACCTTACACACACAAATATGGATCGCACGAGGAAATTGGTTAAGTCATAGATTTTGTGATATCCCGGAAATTTTGGTAATATCAGTTTAATAATCTGTAATTAAAATTAAATTGATTTGATAAATTCTGTTAACAAAAATTTACTTGATTTAATAATCCAATTAAATAAATGTTTAATTGGTGAATTTTATCTTTTAAAAGCTAATAAAATGCTTTCTATTTATAATGTGTATATATATATTTATATATATATTATAGGTAGATAGGTTTTGATTGTAGTTTAATAAACAAATAAAATCTTGTTTTTAAATTCTAATATTCATTTTTGATAATTTGGAAATTATTATTTTATTTAATAAATAACTATTCAAAACTATTTAATAAATAACTATTTGGTTTTAAGATACTTAAAGAAATTGTTTTAAATTGTTTAAATGTATTTTAAAGCATAGTTTAAATTTTAAATATGACAGGCAAAGGTTTATTTTATTTTCTTTTTAAATATAGCTTAATAAATATAGTTTGGAATTATAAATGAAAATTTAAAATACGATTTATATATTGAACATTAATGCATTTAATTAAGATAAATAAGATAAGTAATTTATAATTTCTTTTATAAATGATTTAAAATTAACAAATATGTTATTTTAAAATAATAGTAATAAATGTATAAATATAGATAGATTTTAAAAGACAATTTTATTATTCTTAAAAATAAATATGTTAATATAAATTAGTTTTAAAATTGGAATTTTTAAATGTACGAATAGCATTTGAATTTGAATTAATTTTGAAATTCAAATGAATAAACATATCTAAATCTTGTAAATAAGTTTTCATTTTTATATAAATTGTTTTATTCCATTTTCTTTAAAAAGAAATGCATATACATTTATTTATGAAAATAATTTATATATATATATGTATGTATGTATTTAATAAATAAAGAAAGAGTTTCATTTACTTTTAAATTAAATAAAAATAAATAAAATTTCTTACATGACACATGTTATTATATTAAAGGATATAATGACAAGTGTAGTTAAGTTAAATGACTATTGTGATAGATGTTAGTCTTTTTTTACAAGTGTTCTTTTATTTTTAAATTTTCTTTTAAATTTAAATAAATCATTAATCTTATATAAGCACATACTTCTCTCCTTCATTTTCTTTTTAATCTTTATTTTTTCAAAAGAAAGAAGAAAATTTTCAGCTGAAACAATTTGTTTCCAAACTCTCCAAAAACCCAAAATTCAATTCAATTCAAAAATCTGAAATGCTTCCTCAAACCAAAGCAAATCGAACTTATAATTCCTTATTGCCTGCATTCTTTAAAACTAAATCTGTAATGCAAGTTTTAAAGCAAGCAAATCCTCTGTAAAACCATTTTCAAAATGCAAAAGATTGCCTGCATGCAAATTTAATCAGCAAGCAAGTAAACTCTGCATGCATCTTTCAACCTGGGAATAAAGTGAAATCTGTAATTCAAAGTTTTAAATTCAAAAGCAAAAAGGAATCTGGGTTTGTCTTCTGCAATATGGATTTGTTAAAGCCTGCAACTCAAGTTTAAAACATTCTGCAACTCAGTTATAATCAGAAGTAAAAGCTTTCCAAATTTAGTGCTCTGTCTTTCAAAAATATCAGGCGAGTAACTTCTTTTTTTTTAAATAAAACTTAAGTATAATCTGTTGTTTGATGAATAACTGATATAAATATGCCTTGTGTATGTTTGTCTGATTGCATGTTTATAGTATGCTTGTGTGAATTGTTTTAGATGCATTGCTGATTGAATGTGAATAGATATTATGTGTTGTGTATCTGCTCTTTCCTGTATCTAGTTCCATAAGTAAAGATTTTAATGAAAATCCATTTTCTCTTAAATAAGTTTATGTTAGGATTTAAGATCCAAATAATATCTGTTTGTTTGATTATAAAGAAAATTTTAAAATTGTGTTTAAGTTGAAATTAATTGTAATTTGTTTAGGAAACTAAAATAAGCAGTGAAGTTTAAGTTTTTGGGTAAATTCAAACTCTTGAATTCATTAATTCAGGATTAAAAAACTGAATGCTTATACAAAATTATGTTTTTTTAAAATCAAATCACAAATTTTAATGGTGGATCAAAAGAGCAGTTTTGATTATATTGGAAATTGGTTTTTAGGGTTTTGCTGATGCTCTCAAGGGTCAGGGAGGTCGTGGTTGCTTCTGGTGATGGTGGGGGAAACAGTGATGATGGGAAATTATTGTGGTGGTGATTAAGGAATGGTGGTGGCAGCGGCGACTGTCGTAAGTCTGTAAACCTAGTTTCTAGGCAGGCAGTGATTTGATCAGCATAGTGGTTGTACTGGATCAAGTGCAACAATTTTTGGGGTGAAGGCAACTTAGGTGTCGAAGAAGCGTTGAACGGCGTTGCAAAGCTTCCGATAGCCGGAGGAGGGGGAATGAAGGTTTTCCAGGTTTGGGGTTTGATGGTGAACTTGTTCCAGTATTCTTCCAGGTTTTGGGTTTGGGGGGACTCGAATTTGAATTCGAGTAGAAGTTGGGTTTTTGATGATCGTGGATGGATCTGGGTGCAATCATCGACTTGTTTGTTGCCTTGGTGGTGGCTGGAGGTGGCCAAGACCAACATGCATATGCACGGTGAAGAATGGTGTCAGGTGAGGTTGGGTTTTGTAGTTTTATTTTGCCTCGCGTCATACTCGAGTAATTCCAGTTTCTACTCGAAGATGATCAAGGTTTTACTCGAAGCTAAACAAGGGAAGCTCGGGTATTTTTCTATAGTTAATAGGTTTTTGGAAACCTGTACATTTCAATTCAAAATTTTGTTTTAAATCCTGAATGCAGGTTTTAAACAAGAATTTAAAAATAAATTGAAATTATGGTTTTCAAACCGAGTTTGAATCCAAGTTTTAAAATCTAATTTAAATTTTATAAATTAAAATGTGTGACGCCCCACCTCTATACCCACGCTAGCCAAGAACACTACGGTGTAATGCTGTCGACTAGCACGGAGAATAAGGCTGTTGAGGGGCGACCATCCGTGTAATTTCTTTGCGCGAGCACCGATATGTCAGATAGTATAGCATGCATTTCATTTAAGGAGGAAATCCGACATACCGATGCAAACTCAAAGCTATCACGCGGTGGCTATATATAATCTTCGGAGACGAATATAGAAATAAGCATAACATAAATCAGCCACAGATAATTCATATCACAAAGGCGGAAATAGATATGAATATACCACACTTAAAAGTGTTTATCATAGTAGTGGTCTAACAAGATCCACAATAACACAAAATAATAGATCACAGAATCTCATATATATATATATATACACAATAACTGATGTCGGTTACAATACACGTGGTACAATACATATGATACAACAACAACTGTCGACTCTGGAAGTTACATATAAAGTACATTAACATATATAATATACATGAATACATATCTTCCAATACAATTACAGACTTCTATAAATGATGTCGACTACTCCAAAAGGTATGAAAGGACTTCATAGCTCTAGCAGCAACCTGAATCAAGATATCTACAACCTGTATATGTTCGGTCTGACCCGAGTATTAAATTCAAAAGAAAATAATACCCGGGTCAGTCTAATTCAAACTCAGTTATTAGTGCATAGAGGCAGTAATAATCAAATAATAATTAGACGACAGTCACAGAAATAAATTTACCTATCCGATTCTTAAATAAGAAATCGGATAACAGTAAATATAACGCGAACTAATTCAAAACAATTGGAACAGCAATTAAAAGGTCAACACGAGTAGGGCTGCAGTATACGCACGCGTATACTGCCTCGCCACTACAACATCTGGAATACGAAATAGATCCATAAATCAAAAGCAAAAGAGATAACACCAAAACCAATACCGTGTGGCTGCAGTTCACGCTTGCGTGCACTGCCTTGCCACAACAGTGACGATGTACCCAATGATCAACGAACCGAAATCAATGAAGATTCAAATATCAAATACCACGGCCTCAGTGGTCAAGAAGGCAGACATGGAGAATGTGCATGGCAACTAGCACAGAAAGATATACAGTATGAACTAAAAGGAATAAGGACCCAATGCACTAATATGAAGAGCAATGTACAACAGACTGTACACGATGGCAACAGTTAAAACTTCCACCAAATGAAAGAAAAATATGTACACAATTGAATGTACATAACGAACAGCACCTTAACAAAATGGATATAGAAATGGCAACATGGAACTGCATGCAAACCAGGTTAATAAAGCACTGCCATGGTGGCCCAACACGATAAAATGCACCAACATGGCTACTATGTAGTGCAGCAGACACACATGGCCATTACAAGAAACTCAAGACTGCAACATATAAAATAGATAGTCACAGTACATCTCAAAGACAGGTTCAAAAAGAAAAGAACCGACAACAAATACAATGCACCACTGAGACATAATTACAAGACCAACAATGCAACGGTATGCAATCTGTCTTGAAGAACATGTAATAAAAAGGGGCAATCGAGTGATATGCAAATGAATGCATCAGTGAACTAACTCAATTGGACAGTCCCCAATATATGCAGTACAACGGCTGCGACAAATCAAAGGAGTAAAGAATGAATGCCACGTCTCCATGGAGCATAAGCAAGTTAAAGGGGCAGTAGAGAACTGCAAATACCAAGAAGATGGCAACACAACAAGTATGCAAACAGGTACAACGGCACTGCAAATTCAAGAAGGCAGCAAACTGAAGTCTAGAAGTAGTTCAAGTGCATAAACACATAAACCAAGTATACAAAAGCAATTGAGAAATGAATAATACAAGCCAACATCAGTGATACGGCCTTAACAATGAAATGGCTACAAACAAGAATACAACACAAGTGTACATAAGCAACAATGCACTGTACAACAAGTGATACAAAATCAAAGCATCACATTTACATAAACAATGGCACAGCAACTAAATGCCGCATATACAACCGAGCAGCCAGTGATGAAACATTTAAAATGACCCAGTGGCTCGTTAACAATAAAATGCATAAATATATTTACATATATGGTGATGAACAAATGAATAGCCACAACCATACTGAGCTCCACCAGGCAAGATGCCAACCCATATATATACATACAAGAATGCATATATATACATGCCAGCAATCAAGAACATTGAAGCTTCAAATGAAAACATATGTGCCAGTGAAACATGTGCAACTCGGTGAATCAGAGGCAACAAGGGTCAGGTAACTGGACAACATCAAGGTCGAGCAAAAATCCACAAAAAAAGAAACAGATATCCCCAAAAATCAAGCAATACCAAAAAGCTACATGAAATGAATGCAACCAGACAGTGGCATCGACAAGTGCAGCAGCTACAAACAAGTACAAAATGATGCATAATAAATGGCACAAAGATGGCCAAAGACTAAGCTCAAAATTAAAGACCGAGAATAAACTTTGTGACAAGTTCGAAATCAATGCAGATGCTCCACAAGGAAATTCAGAGCAAATACACGAATTTAATAAAATCAGAGAAATCATGAACAACGACATCAGAGAAATTATCAAAAAAAACGAAACCAAGTCAAACGCAAGCATATTATTAGGTTGAATTAGATGTGAGTGGTAAAGCACTCACCTTTGCCATGAACGGAAGCGAAGATGAACGAGCGCGAGGGCGAGCAGCCATTAATTGACGAAGCCCTAATTCTCGAACGAAGGAGAACGAATGAAGACGAGCCCCATCGAGCAGCCAGGACGAAGTTGAACTCGAACTGACGAAGCCGATCCTCCCAAAGCCCTAATTGGTGATGACGATCGATGGAGCACAAGGCCGCCACCTTTTTTGTTCTCTCGGTGGTTTTAGGTTTCGAACGAATAATAGAAAATTAGAAAGAGGGGATCGGGTTTAAGTCGAAGAAAAAGGAAAGGGTATTGGGTTTTTAAAATTTTCACGGCCCAAAAACAAATGAACCACTATTTAAAAATCAAAGCCCCTCAAACTTTATAACCATTTGTAATTTAAAATTTAAAAAATTCAATTTGAAAATTGACGAAAATATCGGGTTGTTACAGACTCCCCTCCTTAAAGAAATTGCATCCTCGCAATCTTAAGGAATAAATGGGCAAAAGGTAACAACCATAAGAATATATCAACACACGATGAAGAAATTTGAAATAGGAAGTTCACCATATAAAGCATGAGAGAGAGAGAGCCTGAACGTGTTTGCTCGATGAATTCTCTGGATTCCTAAGTGAAATCCACAGGATTTGAGAACCAATAAACTTTCACGAGAAAAACATCTTTATTTCGAGGGTGCTGAACCCCCGAAGCATTGATGTGAATAGAATGTTGCTCAAAGTCAAATCTGGTGAAACTTCAATTTCTTCAATAATACCGGGCTCAAGAATAAAAATCGGAATCCCTAAGGCATTTCCGTAAAAGAAAGACGCGTGAAACACGTCATGAATAACAGAAAATTGAGCCGGTAATAAGAGGCGATAAGTCAAGAAACCAATACGTTCAGTGATAGGAAATGGCCCAATATATCGAGGCACTAACTTTCCCGACCGACTGAAACGCACAACACCTTTCATAGGTGAAACACGATTAATTTGGAACAACAGCGTAGTACAATAACGATACGCCAGATGAATCAAAGCTTCATTAATTCGGAACGCCGACGTAGTACAAAAACGGTACGTCCAATGAACCGATCAACATAAAAGAACATCAGACGTAAGTCCCTAAAAGGAATGAGACGAAGCTCAATAAACCGAAGTACATCGAAACGTCTGATGAACCTGGTGAAAAGATGATTCCATTCGGACATCATCAAAGAACAACCACTTGTTTGCCTACGACAAGTGCATCGGCATCACGATTTCCCATCCGGGAGTGGTAAATAATATCAAGATCATAAGATGTATGGAGCTCGAGTCAACGTGGTTAACGCAAATCATGTTCCTTATGAGAAAATAAATATTCCCAAGATTCATGATCAGGGTAGAGAACAAATTTCTTACCCAAAATAATGATGCCAAATCTTGAAGAACGAAATCAATAGCCAAGAGCACTAAATCATGAGTGACATATCTAGTCTCAATAGGCATTAATGATTTAGAAACACAAGAGACAGCACGTTCTCTTTTGCAAGAGAATGGCATGCAAACTAACACGATTAGCATTGGTACAAACGATAGAGTCTTGGTTCCCTCGGGAATCACAAGAATAGAAGTGTCGGAAAAGAGTTGTTTTAAATAATATTCTTTCCCGAAAAGCTAAAACTTTCGAAATTTACAATTTACTTTATGTAATTATCTTTTCAGAAAAATTTACATTTTAAAATTCAATTTATTGTGTCTGATTGTCTCATCAAAGCATCTAGGAGATTCCTATCGATAACGTTGATCAAGCGCATCGACCAGAATTCTTAAAGCACTCAATGGGAAATACAATCACAAAACATTCTTTCAATTTTTATTTTTTATAAAAGGAATTAACAAATTTTCACCCTCAAACGGACAAGTCCGGAATTAAACGAATCAGTAAAAGAAAGGGGTCATAGTCCTCGATTTTCCTGAAACGTTTAAATCGCTTTCTCATTCTTTTGAAAGCGTAAACTATAAAAATTTTGAAAATGATTTTTATTTTGAAACAATTTTTAAAACACGTGATTAAAACAGCGATATCTGTAGCAATTTCGATAAGTGGATTTTCATTCATCAAAAGTGTCACAAGAATCTTCTCAAAGATAGAAAGGGATATCATACCCTAAACTTGTATTCATAACAAGTCAATGACACACGAATTCACCAATGCACAAAAATTGATAAAACTTATCAATAGAAATCACGAAAATTGGTGAAGCAAAAATTCTAGAAATCATCACAAGAAATCCAGAGATCACAAGATGAAAGTATGAAAACTCGAACGGGAGTATAAAAACTCGAACAGAGTATGAAAACTCAAACGGAGTATGAAAACTCAAACGGAGTATGAAAACTCGAACAGAGTATGAAAACTCGAACGAAGTATGAAAACTCAAACGGAGTATGAAAACTCAAACGGAGTATGAAAACTCAAACAGAGTATGAAAACTCAAACGGAGTATGAAAATTCGAACAGAGTATGAAAACTCAAACGGAGTATGAAAACTCGAACGGAGTATGAAAACTCAAACGGAGTATGAAAACTCAAACGGAGTATGAAAACTCGAACAGAGTATGAAAACTCAAACGGAGTATGACAACTCAAACGGAGTATGAAAACTCGAACAGAGTATGAAAACTCAAATGGAGTATGACAACTCGAAGTAGAGTATGAAAACTCGAACGGAGTATGAAAACTCGAAGGAGAGTATGAAAACTCACCTATACGCGAGCATGAAAATTCATCAACACATGTAACGCATAACAAGAACGGGAGCACGAAAACTCACCTACACGCGAGCGTGAAAACTCATCAGCACATGTAACGCAAAGCGAGAACGGGAGCACCAAAACTCACCTACATGCGAGCATGAAAATTCATCAGCACATGCAACGCATAACGAGAACGGGAGCACGAAAACTCACCTACATGCGAGCATGAAAACTCACCAACACGTGCAATGCAAAGCGAGAATGGGAGCACGGAATCTCACCTACACGCGAGCATGAAAAATCATCAACACGTGCAACGCAAAGCGAGAACGGGAGCACGGAATCTCACCTACACGCGAGCATGAAAAATCATCAACACGTGCAACGCAAAGCGAGAACGGGAGCATGGAATCTCACCTACACATGAGCATGAAAATCATCAACACGTGCAACGCATAACGAGACGCTATCTCATGGTTGCAAGCCATTAATTTTGACACACGAATGGCCCGAAGACCGTGGGGCGCTACCCCACATGTGTGAGTCGGAATCACACAGATTGAGATCAAAACTAACCTCGCAATCAAAAGAAAAGTATGTGTGAATGAAATCACACAAGTGGTGTCTAGACAATCCTCAAAGCCCAAGAGATATGTGTGAGACGAAATCACACCGATGAGGCCTAGTCTAACCGTAAAAATGATCGTCATGATCAACGAGAAGTGTCAATTACACTAAGTTAGTAAATATAAAAGTTTAGCTTCATGTCCCATAACCACTTGCTTAACTTAAATATTTACGAACAAATTGTAAATCTTCACTAGAAAATTGTCACATGAGGTTCAATCGAACAAGTCCAAGAATTAACCGACGAAGCAAACGCAAGCGTTTCATACCACTTGTTTTACTAAGCCGTTTAATTAGATTTCTCATACGAGTGAAATGAAGATTTGTATATACTAATAGATTGGAAAACGATTTTAAAAACGAGTTTGGTATTGAAAATAGAGTTGAAAATATTTTGATAAAAGAGTTTGGATATTTACTACTAGTATTGAAACCTTTATATTCTTAAAGTGACAAATCATAAAAATGATTGTAGAAACAATCAATCACAAGAATTCACATACGAAGACGTGAATAGAATCCAAAGAAATCAATATCGAATTCATCGAAAGGTATGTCCATAAAAATCCCGAAGAAAAGGTCATCAAAGTTGCTAATAAATGATAGCAAAAAATCGGGAAATAATCAAGAATCGATTAAATTCGAAAACCAAATCAATTCACTAAGATTCACATTCGAAGACGTGAATAAAATCCGAAGAATTCGATTCCAATCCATCAAAGTAGGAATACCCAAAAATTCCTAAAATAGAAGTTATCAAAGTCGACAAAGGTGATAACAACTAAACGGAAAAGAAGAATCGATTAACAATTGGAAAATCAAAGCAAAACGAGCAAGGTACTCGAGACAGAAAATAGCAGGGCAAAAGTCGATCAAGTCAGCGACTCTATCTCAACTAAGCACAGATAAACTTTTGATTCTTTACAAGATCCAAAAGTTGTTGGGCAGATATGAATATGCCATCCAGAGATGGACTACTGGATTGAATAGCGCTAGGACTGCCAGATTCAACCAATTCTTCTTCTTTAAGAAAAGAAAGAAGGAAGAAGAAAATGATATTCACAAAAATGAAATTCAATCAAACTCGATTGATAAAACAAGGAATCATAAAGAGAATAGGATAGAACGGTACGAAGACCCGAATTAAATCCTAAAGCACGACTCCTAAAATAGACTTAGGACGATGATCCTTGTTATAATATTCCATATTGTTCCGAAGTTTGGCTCTGATACCAAGCTGTGACGCCCCACCTCTATACCCACGCTAGCCAAGAACACTACGGTGTAATGCTGTCGACTAGCACGGAGAATAAGGCTGTTGAGGGGCGACCATCCGTGTAATTTCTTTGCGCGAGCACCGATATGACAGATAGTATAGCATGCATTTCATTTAAGGAGGAAATCCGACATACCGATGCAAACTCAAAGCTATCACGCGGTGGCTATATATAATCTTCGGAAACGAATATAGAAATAAGCATAACATAAATCAGTCACAGATAATTCATATCACAAAGGCGGAAATAGATATGAATATACCACACTTAAAAGTGTTTATCAGAGTAGTGGTCTAACAAGATCCACAATAACACAAAAGAATAGATCACAGAATCTCATATATATATATATATACACACACACACACACAATAACTGATGTCGGTTACAATACACGTGGTACAATACATATGATACAACAACAACTGTCGACTCTGGAAGTTACATATAAAATACATTAACATATATAATATACTTGAATACATATCTTCCAATACAATTACAGACTTCTATAAATGATGTCGACTACTCCAAAAGGTATGAAAGGACTTCATAGCTCTAGCAGCAACCTGAATCAAGATATCTACAACCTGTATATGCTCGGTCTGACCCGAGTATTAAATTCAAAAGAAAATAATACCCGGGTCAGTCTAATTCAAACTCAGTTATTAGTGCATAGAGGCAGTAATAATCAAATAATAATTAGACGACAGTCACAGAAATAAATTTACCTATCCGATTCTTAAATAAGAAATCGGATAACAGTAAATATAACGCGAACTAATTCAAAACAATTGGAACAGCAATTAAAAGGTCAACACGAGTAGGGCTGCAGTATACGCACGCGTATACTGCCTCGCCACTACAACATCTGGAATACGAAATAGATCCATAAATCAAAAGCAAAAGAGATAACACCAAAACCAATACCGTGTGGCTGCAGTTCACGCTTGCGTGCACTGCCTTGCCACAACAGTGACGATGTACCCAATGATCAACGAACCGAAATCAATGAAGATTCAAATATCAAATACCACGGCCTCAGTGGTCAAGAAGGCAGACATGGAGAATGTGCATGGCAACTAGCACAGAAAGATATACAGTATGAACTAAAAGGAATAAGGACCCAATGCACTAATATGAAGAGCAATGTACAACAGACTGTACACGATGGCAACAGTTAAAACTTCCACCAAATGAAAGAAAAATATGTACACAATTGAATGTACATAACGAACAGCACCTTAACAAAATGGATATAGAAATGGCAACATGGAACTGCATGCAAACCAGGTTAATAAAGCACTGCCATGGTGGCCCAACACGATAAAATGCACCAACATGGCTACTATGTAGTGCAGCAGACACACATGGCCATTACAAGAAACTCAAGACTGCAACATATAAAATAGATAGTCACAGTACATCTCAAAGACAGGTTCAAAAAGAAAAGAACCGACAACAAATACAATGCACCACTGAGACATAATTACAAGACCAACAATGCAACGGTATGCAATCTGTCTTGAAGAACATGTAATAAAAAGGGGCAATCGAGTGATATGCAAATGAATGCATCAGTGAACTAACTCAATTGGACAGTCCCCAATATATGCAGTACAACGGCTGCGACAAATCAAAGGAGTAAAGAATGAATGCCACGTCTCCATGGAGCATAAGCAAGTTAAAGGGGCAGTAGAGAATTGCAAATACCAAGAAGATGGCAACACAACAAGTATGCAAACAGGTACAACGGCACTGCAAATTCAAGAAGGCAGCAAACTGAAGTCTAGAAGTAGTTCAAGTGCATAAACACATAAACCAAGTATACAAAAGCAATTGAGAAATGAATAATACAAGCCAACATCAGTGATACGGCCTTAACAATGAAATGGCTACAAACAAGAATACAACACAAGTGTACATAAGCAACAATGCACTGTACAACAAGTGATACAAAATCAAAGCATCACATTTACATAAACAATGGCACAGCAACTAAATGCCGCATATACAACCGAGCAGCCAGTGATGAAACATTTAAAATGACCCAGTGGCTCGTTAACAATAAAATGCATAAATATATTTACATATATGGTGATGAACAAATGAATAGCCACAACCATACTGAGCTCCACCAGGCAAGATGCCAACCCATATATATACATACAAGAATGCATATATATACATGCCAGCAATCGAGAACATTGAAGCGTCAAATGAAAACATATGTGCCAGTGAAACATGTGCAACTCAGTGAATCAGAGGCAACAAGGGTCAGGTAACTGGACAACATCAAGGTCGAGCAAAAATCCACAAAAAAAGAAACAGATATCCCCAAAAATCAAGCAATACCAAAAAGCTACATGAAATGAATGCAACCAGACAGTGGCATCGACAAGTGCAGCAGCTACAAACAAGTACAAAATGATGCATAATAAATGGCACAAAGATGGCCAAATACTAAGCTCAAAATTAAAGACCGAGAATAAACTTTGTGACAAGTTCGAAATCAATGCAGATGCTCCACAAGGAAATTCAGAGCAAATACACGAATTTAATAAAATCAGAGAAATCATGAACAACGACATCAGAGAAATTATCAAAAAAAACGAAACCAAGTCAACGCAAGCATATTATTAGGCTGAATTAGATGTGAGTAGTAAAGCACTCACCTTTGCCACGAACGGAAGCGAAGATGAACGAGCGCGAGGGCGAGCAGCCATTAATTGATGAAGCCCTAATTCTCGATTGAAGGAGAAAGAATGAAGATGAGCCCCATCGAGCAGCCAGGACGAAGTTGAACTCGAACTGACGAAGCCGATCCTCCCGAAGCCCTAATTGGTGATGACGATCGATGGAGCACGAGGCCGCCACCATTTTTGTTCTCTCGGTGGTTTTAGGTTTCGAACGAATAATAGAAAATCAGAAAGAGGGGATCGGGTTTAAGTCGAAGAAAAAGGAAAGGGTATTGGGTTTTTAAAATTTTCACTGCCCAAAAACAAATGAACCACTATTTAAAAATCAAAGCCCCTCAAACTTTATAACCATTTGTAATTTAAAATTTAAAAACTTCAATTTGAAAATTGACGAAAATATCGGGTTGTTACAAAATGTTTAAACAATTTTAAATGAGTTTAAATAATTGAATTTAAAGATAAAGTTTTAAAAATTAGAGTAGAAGATTTAAACCTAGGTTTTAAATCTGAAATCAAAATCCAATCTGAATCAATGTTTTGAAAATAAAGAAAGTTTTAAAATTTTAAAATGTTTAAACAACTTTTGATGTTGAGCATATTTTAAATATAATTTGTATCTTAAAAATGAATTTGGTTTAAATTTCCTTTTAAGTTCTTTATAAAATAAGAAATTATTTAGTAGATGTTTAAAAAAGTTTTTAAAATGCGTTTAAAACTTTGTTAAAGTTAAGTTTGGGTTTCATTTTAAATTTTAAATTTAAAATGTAATTTGGAAACAAATTTTAAAAAATGTGTTGTTTTAAATTTCTTTGTTAATGATAATGTAATCATTAATAAGAAATGTTTTATTTTAAATCAAAGATTTTGATGATTTTGATTTATTAAATTAATAAGGTAATTAGATGGATAATTAATTAATTTATTTAATTAATTAAGGATCTTGAATTAATTAATTAAGGTTGAAGTTAATTAATTAAGATTAATTAATTTGGAAATAAGATCATTAATTAAATAAGTTAAGATTTTAATTAACGATTAAAATTAATTTATCAAGAGATTAAGATTAACTAAGTTAAAAACTTAATTAATGAAATAATTAGTGATTAATTAAATGATTATTAAAGATTAATAAATTTTGTGATTAATAATGATTAATTTAAGTTAATTACTTAAGTAAGGTAATTAAGGAAATTGTTGATAAGTTAATGAAGGTCATTAACTTGAGATTATTTATTAATTAATTTAGTGACTAAATTTGATAATTAATTAGATTAATTAAATTAGATAATCATTATAGAATTTGGTTAAGTATGATTACTTTGTGAAGGTAATTAAAGTTAATAATTACTTATTGTAATTAATTAATTAATTTGATTAGTTTAAATTAATTAATTAATTTTAATTAATTTAGAATAATCATTTGATGGGTTGATAAGTAATTAATAAAGGACAATTACTTAGTGAAGTAATTAAGATGAGTAATTACTGAATGTAAATTATTGAAATATGAAAGAGTTGGGGTTATTTGCTTGTGAAATTATTATGGAGGATAATTTCTTTGTGAAAGAAATTAATAATTAATTACTTGATGTAATTAATTTAAGCATTGATTAATTAAGTCATTTGAAAATAATTAAGTAATGTAATTAATTAAGGGTAATTAATCACTAATGAGATCAATCAAGGATGATTAATAATTAATTAATTATTTAACACAATTAATTTAGGGGTAATCAATTTACTCAATGAAGTAATTAAGAATAGTTAATTACTGAAGTTAATTAATCAAAAGTATTTAATAATTAAGGTTAATTACTTAATGAAGTTAATTTATTTAAATGTAATTAGGAATCATTAATATAATTAATGATGTGATTAAGATTAATTAATTGAGATTAATTAATCAACGATAAGTGATTAAAGTAATTAATTAGTGTACTTAATTAAGGATTAATGTGATTAATTATAATTAATTAATTAATGAAGAAATTAGAGGTTAATTACTGTATTTGATTAAGGATAATTAATTTGTGGAATTAATTACTTGAATGTAATTAAAGGATGATTAATCAAGGGAATTAATTAGTGGTTAATTAATTAGTTGATTGGTTTGTAATTAATGGTTATATAAGCAGGATTTATAGATTGAAGTAATTAATTTAATTTACTTTAAATTAATTAGAGATAATGTAATTAATTTAATTCATTTTAAATTAATTATATATGGTGTGATTATCAATCCTTGTTTATATATGAATGATATAGATTTCCTTAAATGGTTTGAATCTCAGATATGAGATTAGTAATGATGTGTGATATGGATGCATTGGTTGCATTGTGATGATGATTTGGATTATCTTCTGATAATGATAATATGGATTATTTATGGTGATGATTATCTATTGTGATGATGCGAATTATCTTTCTGTGTGTATATAGATAATTAAATTGAATTGTTTTAAAACTTAAAACAACTTGGACCTAAAAGATGGCGTTTTGGATTTGATGAGACCAGGATCGGGTTTCCATATTTGGATATCCGAAAACCACATCGATCCAAGTTAACGATAGGTCGTGAATCTCAAGTGAAGATGAAGATTTAGAGTGCAAGGGTTATGGTCGTTAACTCTGAGGGTGATTCCAAAATGAGTGTAACGAGATAATGCCTTCGATTACGTTCAAACCCGGAACGAACTTGTAGGGGTTGAATGCTTTCATAACATCGTCAGGTGGACGATGAGCATTCTAAGAGATGTGTTCTCTAAAGGTAATCGTAGCCTCAAGCCTCATCAACCGGGAATGGCTAAAACAGGGGAGGTGCAGCAAGGCTAAGTGGGTCATGTCCAAGTAGGACGAGATTTTCCCCTGTCTAGAAGTCCATTTTTATTCGGCTGTGTGGGAGGTTGATTCGCGACAACTACCGGGGTTGTCTTGTTCGGGACTGTCCAGTAAGGGATGGTTCCGACCTTGTGATGCAGGGGAGCAGGCGTACTCCTCGGTACGGTGATCTAGGCCACATACTGTGACGGGAGGTACCCCAGTAGCCCTGCCATTGTATGGAATCCAAAATCCAATAAGTGTCGTACGTATTAGTTGTGCCCAACTATGTTGGAACGTGAGATGTAAGCATTCCAGCTATTTCTGTATTTTATTCGAAAATCCTAGACACTATTATAATATCACCGGATTTTCTATCAAATGTTTTGGTTAGCGTAAGGTAAAAACTTTTCCATGTTTATGTATGGGTAGTCTTACGTGATACCTTTCTTTTTAAAGGTTTTTCAAAAGTTAAGAAACTTTAACCTGTTACTCACACCAGACCCATGTCTGACCAGGAGTTTATTTCTATTTTTCTTAAACTCTTGGGTACTTAAATTTTTACGAGTAGCTAAGGGATTCAGGTTAGCTTTGACGAGTTATGGAGGAGCAAATGGAGCAGGAGGCTTCTGCGTTGTAGTTATCTAGTTTTCTGCTGTGTTGGTATCTCTGAGTCGTTTGTTTGAGTTGTTTTGTATTGTGTTGTAATAACTAGACAGGTGTTTATAACTGTTTAGTATGTGTTGTATTTTCTATGTAACTCTGATAGCTGTTGTATATCTATGTAATACTTTTGTTATTAATATAATTTATTCGTTTCGCTGTTGAGATTCTGTTGTTGTTTCTTCTTTCTTCTCTTTCTTTCTCTTTCTTTCTTAAATCATGATACGTCTTTCTGGTTAGTGGAAGACGGGTCGTGACAGTTGGTATCAGAGCATTAGGTTGAGTGAATACCTAGGCTCTGGAGTGGTGTCTATCTTGAGAGAGCGTATTTGTAATTGTGTATATATATATATAGTTATTTCTACCTATCTGTTGGGTTACCTGTTCGGGTTTTTCCAATATAAGTTGTAAAGGTAGATAAGGTAGTGGTGTGTGTAACACGACTATTACCAATGGTTGGAATTTGAATGTTGAGGTTGGAAGTGTATCTGTCGAGACTGTAGACCTAATACCGTCTCGAGTAAAGTAGCTTGGTAAAAGGATTTCATCGATCTCTGAAGGAAACCTGTTAAGGTTCGGAGTCTGTCTTTGAAATTGGATGAGTTGAGTTTGGACCTGTCGGTTCAGCATATGTGTGTAATGTTATTTTGATACCTCAGGAAGTGGTAGCTGCGTGATGAAATGCAGTGAATGTGGATGTTTCTGAAGATGTTTCTTCGGAACAAGTATTAGGAAGTATGTCTGCTTCGGTGATGTGGCAGAGACCAGCTGGTTTTTTGTGTTTGGCTTTGAGGTCCGAGTTTCTCGAAGAGCTTTGGAATAGGAAGTCTTTGGCTTTGGTGTCAGAAGTGCAGCTCGGAGTGTTCTGTGTTGGCGGGAAGTTTTTTGGCTTAGAAGTTTTTCTGAGGTGGAGTTCAGAAGCAGCAAAGTGGATCCGTTTCTTCAATGGATTGGCTAGACTAGTGTATGCTGTTCTGTTTGGTAAAGAGAGAACGGTTTTCTTTGGGAATTGGTCGGGATTGATCGCAAAAGTGACTTGCGATTGTTTTAGTGATCTCTTGGGTTACGAGAGATTTTCTGGATGTCTTCTGAGAAGTCAGAGGTTTGTCTGTATCTGGAGATTGAGTTTTTTTATCGACCGAATTCTAGGAGTACTACCGGTGGATCAGCTAGTAGAAGGAGGATTTCTCGAAATAAGGTTTGGTGAAGCAGCTCAGGATTGGTGGAACTTCTGAGTTTTCTTTTATGGATCTGTTGAATCATATTCTGGGATGTGTTGTCCAGATTGTGCTCGTGTTCACCATCAGCATTTCTTCCTTTCCAGATCAGAGTTGTGCAGCGGAAGCAGTATGAGAGTGTTTCTGTGTTATCTTTTTCGGGTAGAAGAAGTAAGTTTGTCCTTCTGATGTTTGAAGAGTAGAGTTGGTGATCTTGATCTGGATTGATCTTGAGGAGATCATTGGGTTGGGTTGTTTTTGGTTCTGTTTGTTTCTAGAGGCATCAGCGAAAGTTGAGCAGATCAGTAAGGGTGTAGGCAGCCCAGGATCGTCCGGAGAAATTTGGATTCCGGAGCCGGAGATTTGTTTTGGATAAGTTTTCTCCAATCGAGGGAGCTATAAAGTTTTGGTAAGTCTGGAAAGATAGCTTCGAGGTGTTTTTGATCTCTTCTGTGTTTTGGTTGGATTGGTGTTTGGATTTCAAGAGTTGAATAGCCAGTTTGGATAACTTGGATTCAATAAGATTCACGTATCTCTGAGGGAGTACGTGTATGAGCTATCTCTGGTAGTGGAACCAGCTGTTCAGGAAGGTTTGGTTGTTGAGTCAGACTCGTCTGTAGTTTGATATCTTGTCTAGTTTTGTAGATCTAGATGAGAAGGAGCTCTGTAGCTTCGTAGTTTAGATTGTTTGGATTCTGTAGAGCGAGTATCCCGGTACATATATATACTTGGGGAAACTCGAGAAAATTTTATCCAGAATTTTGTCTGGATAATTAATTTGTTTGATTAGATAAATTGGTTGCTTTGGTTGTTAGCATATGGTTGATATATGCTTGTGTTTGAATTTAAAATCTTTAAATGAGATTATTAAATTACCTTTGCTTTTAAATTTCGGGGACGAAATTCTTTTAAGGGGGGAGGAATGTGATATCCCGGAAATTTTGGCAATATCAATTTAATAATCTGTATTTAAAATTAAATTAATTCGATAAATTCTGTTAATAAAAATTTACTTGATTTAATAATCCAATTAAATAAATGTTTAATTGGTGAATTTTATCTTTTAAAAGCTAATAAAATGCTTTCTATTTATAATGTATATATTTATATATATTATAGATAGATAGGTTTTGATTATAGTTTAATAAACAAATAAAATCTTGTTTTTAAATTCTAATATTCATTTTTGATAATTTGGAAATTATTATTTTATTTAATAAATAACTATTCAAAACTATTTAATAAATAACTATTTGGTTTTAAGATACTTAAAGATATTGTTTTAAATTGTTTAAATGTATTTTATAGAATAGTTTAAATTTTAAATAAGATAGGGAAAGGTTTATTTTATTTTCTTTTTAAATATAGCTTAATAAATATAGTTTGGAATTATATATGAAAATTTAAAATACCATTTATATATTGAACATTAATGCATTTAATTAAGATAAATAAGATAAGTAATTTATAATTTCTTTTATAAATGATTTAAAATTAATAAATATGTTATTTTCAAATAATAGTAATAAATGTATAAATATAGATAGATTTTAAAAGACAATATTATTATTATTAAAATTAAATATGTTAATATAAATTAGTTTTAAAATTGGAATTTTTAAATGTATGAATAGCATTTGAATTTGAATTAATTTTGAAATTCAAATGAATAAACATATCTAAATCTTGTAAATAAGCTATCATTTTTATATAAATTATTTTATTCCATTTTCTTTAAAAAGAAATGCATATACATTTGTTTATGAAAATAATTTGTGTATATATATATGTATTTAATAAATAAATAAAGAGTTTCATTTACTTTTAAATTAAATAAAAATAAATAAAATTTCTTACATGACACATGTTATTATATTAAAGGATATAATGACAAGTGTAGTTAAGTTAAATGACTATTGTGACAAATGTTAGTTTTTTTTTACAAGTGTTCTTTTATTTTTAATTTTTATTTTAATTTTAAATAAATCATTTATCTTATATAAGCACATACTTCTCCCCTTCATTTTCTTTTTAATCTTCATTTTTTTCAAAAGAAAGAAGAAAACTTTCAGCTGAAACAATCTGTTTCCAAACTCTCCAAAAACCCAAAATTAAATTCAATTCAAAAAACTAAAATGCTTCCTCAAACCAAAGAAAATCGAACCTATAATTCCTTATTGCCTGCATTCTTTAAACCTAAATCTGTAATGCAAGTTTTAAAGCAAGCAAGTCCTCTGTAAAACCATTTTCAAAATGCAAAAGATTGCCTGCGTGCAAATTTAATCGGCAAGCAAGTAAACTCTGCATGCATCTTTCAACTTGGGAATAAAGTGAAATCGGTAATTCAAAGTTTCAAATTCAAAAGCAAAAAGGAATCTGGGTTTGTCTTCCGCAATATGGGTTTGTTATAGCCTGCAACTCAAGTTTAAAACATTCTGCAACTCAATTCTAATCAGAAGTAAAAGCTTTCCAAATTTAGTGCTCTGTCTTTCAAAAATATCTGGTGAGTAACTTCTTTTTTTAAATAAAACTTAAGTATAATCTGTTGTTTGATGAATGACTGATATAAGTATGCCTTATGTATGTTTGTCTGATTGCATGTTTATTAGTATGCTTGTGTGAATTGTTTTAGATGCATTGCTGATTGAATGTGAATAGATATTATGTATTGTGTATCTGCTCTTTCCTGTATCTAGTTCCAGAAGTAAAGATTTTAATAAAAATCCGTTGTCTCTTAAATAAGTTAATGTTAGGATTTAAGATCCAAATAATATCTGTTTGTTTGATTATAAAGAAAGTTTTAAAATTGTGTTTAAGTTGAAATTAATTGTAATTTATTCAGGAAACTAAAATAAGCAGTGAAGTTTAAGTTTTTGGGTAAATTCAAACTCTTGAATTCATTAATTCAGGATTAAAAAGCTGAATGCATATACAAAATTATGTTTTTTAAAAATCAAATCACAAATTTTAATGGTGGATTAAAAGAGTAGTTTTGGTTATATTGGAAATTGGTTTTTGGGGTTTTGCTGATGCTCTCAAGGGTCAGGGAGGTCGTGGTTGCTTCCGGTGATGGTGGGGGTAAACAGTGATGATGGGAAATTATTGCGGTGGTGATTAAGGAATGGTGGTGGCAGCGGCGACTGTCGTAAGTCTGTAAACCTAGTTTCTGGGCAGGCAGTGATTTGATCAGCATGGTGGTTGTAGTGGATCGAGTGCAACAATTTTTGGGGTGATGGCTGCTTGGGTGTCGAAGAAGCGTTGAATGACGTTGCAAAGCCTCTGATGGCCGGAGGAGGGGGAATGAAGGTTTTCTAGGTTTGGGGTTCGATGGTGAACTTGTTCCAGTGTTCTTCCAGGTTTGGGGATTGGGGGGACTCGAATTTGAATTCGAGTAGAAGTTGGGATTTTGATGACCGTGGATGGATCTGGGTGCAATCATCGACTTGTTTGTTGCCTTGGTAGTGGCCAGAGGTGGCCAAGACCACCGTGCATATGCACGGTGAAGAATGGTGTCAGGTGAGGTTGGGTTTTGCAGTTTTATTTTAGCTCGAGTCATACTCGAGTAATTCGAGTTTCTTCTCGAAGATGATCAAGGTTTTACTCGAAGCTAAACAAGGGAAGCTTGGGAATTTTTCTATAGTTAACAGGTTTTTGGAAACCTGTACATTTCAATTCAAAAATTTATTTAAAATCTGAATGCAGGTGTTAAACAAGAATTTAAAACTAGATTTAAAGTATGGTTTTCAAACTGAGTTTGAATCCAAGTTTTAAAATCTAATTTAAATTGTATAAATTAAAATGTTTAAATTTTTTTAAAGGAGTTTAAATAATTGAATTTAAAGATAAAGTTTTAAAAATTAGAGTAGAAGATTTAAATCTAAGTTTTAAATCTGAAACCAAAATCCAATCTGAATCAATGTTTTGAAAATAAAGAAAGTTTTTAAAATTTTAAAATGTTTAAACAACTTTTGATGTTGAACATATTTTAAATATGATTTGTATCTTAAAAATGAAATTGGTTTAAATTTCCATTTAACTTCTTTATAAAACAAGAAATTATTTAGTAGAAGTTTAAAAAAGTTTTTAAAATGCTTTTAAAACTTTGTTAATGTTAAGTTTGGGTTTCATTTTAAATTTAAAATTTAAAATGTAATTTGGAAACAAATTTTTAAAAGTGTGTTGTTTTAAATTTCTTTGTTAATGATAATTTAATCATTAATAAGAAATGTTTTATTTTAAATCAAAGATTTTGATGATTTTGATTTATTAAATTAATAAGGTAATTAGATGGATAATTAATTAATTTATTTAATTAAGTAAGTAAGGATCTTGAATTGATTAATTAAGGTTGAAGTTAATTAATTAAGATTAATTAATTTGGAAATAAGATCATTAATTAAATAAGTTAAGATTTTAATTAATGATTAGAAATTAATTTATCAAGAGATTAAGATTAATTAAGTTAAAAACTTAATTAATGAAATATTAGTGATTAATTAAATGATTATTAAAGATTAATAAATTTTGTGATTAATAATGATTAATTTAAGTTAATTACTTAAGTAAGGTAATTAAGGAAATTGTTGATAAGTTAATGAAGGTCATTAACTTGGGGTTATTTATTAATTAATTTAGTGATTAAATTTGATAATTAATTAGATTAATTAAATTAGATAATTATTATGGAATTTGGTTAAGTATGATTACTTTGCGAAGGTAATTAAAGTTATTAATTACTTATTGTAATTAGTTAATTAATTTGATTAGTTTAAATTAATTAATTAAGTTCAATTGATTTAGAATAATCATTTGATGGGTTGATAAGTAATTAATAAAGGATAATTACTTAGAGAAGTAATTAAGATGAGTAATTACTGAATGTAAATTATTGAAATATGAAAGAGTTGGGGTTATTTGCTTGTGAAATTATTATGAAGGATAATTTCTTTGTGAAAGAAATTAATAATTAATTACTTGATGTAATTAATTTAAGCATTGATTAATTAAGTCATTTGAAAATAATTAAGTAATGTAATTAATTAAGGGTAATTAATCACTAATGAGATCAATCAAGGATGATTAATAATTAATTAATTATTTAATACAATTAATTTAGGGATAGTCAATTTACTCAATGAAGTAATTAAGAATAGTTAATTACTGAAGTTAATTAATCAAAAGTATTTAATAATTAGGGTTAATTACTTAATGAAGTTAATTTATTTAATTGTAATTAGGAATCATTAATATAATTAATGATGTGATTAAGATTAATTAATTGAGATTAATTAATCAATGATAAGTGATTAAAGTAATTAATTAATGTAATTAATTAAGGATTAATGTAATTAATTATAATCAATTAATTAATGAAGAAATTAGAGGTTAATTACTATATTTGATTAAGGATAATTAATTTGTGGAATTAATTACTTGAATGTAATTAAAGGATGATTAATCAAGGATGATTAATCAAGGGAATTAATTAGTGGTTAATTAATTAGTTGATTGGTTTGTAATTAATGGTTATATAAGCATGATTTATAGATTGAAGTAATTAATTTAATTTACTTTAAATTAATTAGAGATAATGTAGTTAATTTAATTCATTTTAAATTAATTATATATGGTGTGATTGTTAATCCTTTTTTATATATGGATGATATAGATTTCCTTGAATGGTTTGAATCTCATATATGAGATTAGTAATGATGTGTGATATGGATGCATTGGTTGCATTGTGATGATGATTTGGATTATCTTCTGATAATAATAATATGGATTATCTGTGGTGATGATTATCTATTGTGATGATGTGAATTATCTATCTGTGTGTACATAAATAATTAAACTGAATTGTTTTAAAACTTAAAACAACTTATACCTAAAAGATGGCATTTTGGATTTGATGAGACCGGGATCGGGTTTCCATATTTGGATATCCGAAAACCACATCGATCCAAATTAATGATAGGTCATGAATCTCAAGTGAAGATGAAGATTCAGAGTGCAAGGGTTATCGTCGTTAACTCTGAGGGTGATTCCAAAATGAGTGTAACAAGATAATGCCTTCGGTTTCGTTCGAACCCGGAACGAACTTGTATGGATTGAATGCTTTCAGAACATTGTCAGGTGGACGATGAGCATTCTAAGAGATTTGTTCTCTAAAAGTAATCGTAGCCTCAAGCATCATCAACCGGTAATGGCTAAAACAGAGGAGGTGTAGCAAGGCTAAGTGGGTCATGCCCAAGTAGGATGAGATTTTCCCCTGTCTAGAAGTCCCTTTTTATTCGGTTGTGTGGGCTGTTGATTCGCGACAACTGCCGGGGTTGTCTTGTTCGGGACTGTCCAGTAAGGGATGGTTCCGGCCTTGTGTTGCAGGGGAGCGGGCGTACTCCTCGACACGGTGATCTAGGCCACGTACTGTGACGGGCGGTACCCCAGTAGCTCTTCCATTGTATGGAATCCAAAATCCAATAAGTGCCGTACGTATTAGTTGTGCCCAACTATGTTGGAACGTGAGATGTAAGCATTCCAGCTATTTCTATATTCTATTGGAAAACCCTAGACACTATTATAATATCACCGGATTTCCTATCAAATGTTTTGGTTAGCGTAAGGTAAAAACTTTTCCATGTTTATGTGTGGGAAGTCTTACGTGATACCTTTCTTTTTAAAGGTTTTTCAAAAGTTAAGCAACTTTAATCTATTACTCACACCAGACCCATGTCTGACCCAGAGTTTATTTCTGTTTTTCTTAAACTCTTGGGTACTCAAATTTTTACAAGTAGCCAAGAGATTCAGGTTAGCTTTGACGAGTTATGGAGGAGCAAATGGAGCAGGAGGCTTCTGCGTTGTAGTTATCTAGTTTTCCGCTGTGTTGGTATCTCTGAGTCGTTTGTTTGAGTTGTTTTGTACTGTGTTGTAATAACTAGACAGGTGTTTATAACTGTCTAGTATATGTTGTATTTTCTGTGTAACTATGATAGCTGTTGTATATCCATGTAATACTTTTGTTATTAATATAATTTATTCGTTCCGCTGTTGAGATTCTGTTGTTGTTTCTTCTTTCTTCTCTTTCTTTCTCTTTCTATCTCTTTCTTTCTTAAATCATGATATGTCTTTCTGGTTAGTGGAAGACGGGTCATGACAGATTTTTAAAATGGTTTTAAAAGATAAATTTTTCATCCAAATGGTTTTGGAAATGTAATTGCTTTAATATGAAAAGCTTTTGAAAAGGAGTTTTAAAGATAAACGTTATTTTGAATAACTTGATAAAGTTTGAAATGTTAAATGATTTGATTTGAATTTGAATTCAAGTTTTGAAATTGAATTGCATATTTGAAAATTATGGTTTAAAAATATTATAAAACTTATAAATATGTTTTTATGGGTTTAAACCATTTTAAAAGTATTATTTTGGAAATTTGAATTTAACTCAAGTTTTGTGCTTTAAGGGCGTTAACTTGTGCAAATGTAATCGGATTTTTCCGAAACGAAAACTACTTGTGTTCAAATAATAACAGCTTTCTATAAAGATAGGATTTCCAATTTGTATTGAAAATATTTCGAGTTTGAATTGTAAATCGTTTTGAAATCTATTAATGAATCTGCGTTAAGGATCAATGAACTTTGTTTCCCAAATAAGAGGATCCTAAAGGTGTAACTTTTGTATAAAAGATTTGAATTGTGAGTTTTTCTGAAAGCTGTGAATGAACCTTTGTGAAAGATTATTAAATCTTGTTTTGAAATGGAAGAGGATTTTAAATGGTGTATCTTCTATATAAAAGATTTGAATTGGAAATGGTTTTGAAAGCTATGAATTGAATCTTTGATCTAATGATTGTAAGAGTTAGTCCAATTTTGAAATGGAAATTGTTTCGAAATCTGTAAATGAATTTTTGTGAGAAATGGGTGAACTTTGTGAAATGAATCTTTTTTTTTAAAAGATTGGAAATGGTAATTTGTTTAAACCATTCGAAAGAAAGGTTTTGGACTTTAAGTTGTGACTTAAATGAGATCCCATATCCATATGTTTTTAAATATTGTGCTCATTATTCTATTTAGTCGGGAGAGGACCTTGCGTCATATAACCCATTCCGAATAATGATACGACGTTATGGATAGCATTTGACGACCGGTGGTGAAGACCGGGTGTCTTCGAGAATGATAGGATAACCTATCGAATGACTCTGCACTGAATTGCTTCGGTATAGAGATCTCCATATGTGATGGGGAGTCCGATCGGGATTGAGGATGCCCGGATTGCAAGGGCTTCTTTGGAAGTGCCTTCGGTTCTGTTCGAACCTGGAACATACTAGTATGGATGTGTGTCTGACATTACACTTTGAGATGTATAACTGGTTTCTATCAAATACATTTCTGTTTGGTGGAGGAGATTTATTCTCTTAGCTTAACACCCTTCTCTGAGACGTATGAGCTCAGAGGTTATTTGGTTGATGGTAACTAGTGATACATTCCCAATTTGGTAATGTGGCAAAAGAAGTGTTGCTGATCATTTGTTGATCGAGGCATAGCTTTATGTAAAAGCATAACTTTGTGGACGTGACTTCGTCGAGCCTCACAACCTAAAAATGGTCGAAATAGGAATGTTGTGGCAAGGTTGCAGGGGTCGCGCCCCTAGGGTATGTCCATTTCTTCCGGATTAAAGGTGGTATCATGGTATGGAGCCCATATATTTACCTATATGGTTGCTGCATACTTATTGTTGTGTGTTTGTTAGTTGGTGCCCTCGGATAAAGGTCGCGAACGACCGGGGATGCCATATCTTTAGAATTACTTTCGAGGAAGGGTAACCCGGCCTTGTGTTGGTAGGGAATCGTTTGGTTCTTTGGGGAGTCCCTCCAGAGGCGTTCCATTTATTAAGGAAGTTCTTTAGCCTAACCATTTGTTGGAAATCCAAAGAAACAATATGAGCCCTGTACGGTTTTAGTTGTATAACCTGCCATGGAATGTGGTGGTAACCTGCTATTGAACATGGTAGTTGTAGTAGGCATAGTACGAAATGTCTATGCTGGCTAAGATTAATACTATATTTTCGAAAGGTTTTCTGTACTATGCACTAATAATGATATCAAATGATTTTCGCGTATCAAGAAATTTTGACTATCATAAGGAGAAATCTCCTCCAAGTGTGCACTTGCATTATGTATGTGGTGGGAGGCCTTATGGCAGTTTCATTTTCCAAAAAGCATTGCGGTTTTCAATGTTTTAAATTCCTTTGTTGTCTGTTTTAAAGATAAACTATTTTTGTTTGCTCATACCAGTCTCATGACTGACCCGGAGTTTATTGTTCCCTTCCTAAACTCTGGGTGCCCATAACTTTGCACACGAGCAGTCTAGAGTTGGGTTTTTCAACAAATCAAATAGTAGGTATAGATTCGATAGCCTTCGAAGCCTTTGGATTTGGGGATCGGATTCGTTACACTTCAGCATTCATGGCTGACCTTGCTTAGTACAACGTGATGGGGGTTTCTCGCTTTGCATTTGGAAAGCATGTTGGTGGATCTAGTCTTTGGAGTTTTTGGAGCTTTAGCTATGGAGTTGCAGATACAGTTGTTAGAGTTCTTTCTTTGGAGTTCAAGTTTAGGTTATCTCTTTTCGCTGTTGTATTTAGTCTATGATATTTGTATCGATATCATTTGTATCGTTATTGTATCAACTGTTGTATCTGTTGTATGTCAATGGTATTATCTTTTCTTCCGCTATGTTGTTATACTTAATGTGTTATAAGCTCTGGCGAGCCAGATTGGACGTTTGAATATGCGGCATTCGAGTACAAGTGAAGTACGGGTGCCGATTTTCGAAGGTCAAGTCAAGATCGTTACACTCTGGTTGGGAATATTGCTTTGCTGAGTAGAGATTACACTATTTTGTATGGTAAGCCATTCTTGGTAATTGAGAGTGCCATAGAAGTTTAGAATTGGTTGTTGCATTATGAGCGTATATTTACTGATTTGGGTTTGATTGATGGGAAAAAGAGGAGGTTGGCCTTTAGGAAGTTGCAGGGGTCAGCACTGCACTGGTGGAATAATGTCACTGTTAGAGTTCCGAAAGTGCAATTAACTTGGAATGATTTTAAGATGGGATTTGAGTAGAAGTTTGTATCTGGGTTTTCTATGTCTGAGGCGATGAGGAAATTTATGGATTTAGTACAATGAGAGATCTCAGTAGTGGAGTACGCTACTAAGTTTGAAGAGTTGTCTATATATTTTTGATATGCTATTATAGATACGTACATCAAAAGGAATTAGAAGTTCATTTGGGGACTAAGTCCCAAGCTTGCTAGGATGACCATGATCCATGTCCGTAACCCTTGTAATATAGTGGTGGAGATGGCTATTTTCCATGAGGAGTTGCTAATTTAGTTAAAGAGAAGTTAGTGGAGACCCAGGGTTCTCAAGGGAAGAAGAGGAAGTTCTTTAAAAAGAAGGGTGCCTAGAGGGGAGACACAACTAAGAAGTCAAAGGCCGAGGTAGCTTCTATAAATGTGACAAGAAGGATCAATTTGCTAATGAA
Source organism: Allium cepa (assembly GCA_030765085.1). NCBI lineage: Eukaryota > Viridiplantae > Streptophyta > Magnoliopsida > Asparagales > Amaryllidaceae > Allium > Allium cepa. The sequence goes on from CM060941.1 coordinate 633,648,326, forward strand.
TGTCAGTCAGGAAGTAGGAAGAAAGCTGCAGTTAAGAAGAATGTGAAGTGCTTCAACTATGATCAAGTTAGGCATTACAAGAATCAGTACCCAGAGCAGTTAGGGAGGATAAAGGGTAAGTTTTTGCTATAGGACCAATTAGGCCTACTGCAGAAGATAAGGGAAAGACTATGATGGAAATATGTTTTTATTTAGAATATTCCAGTTAATGTGCTTTTTGATACGGGTGCATCACATTCATTTATATCTCAGCGTTTGGTAGGTAGATTATGTCTAGAACCCACCTATCTTGTTACTTTCTTAAGGGTTGCAAATTCAATAGGAGGGTACGCAACTCTTGGGTTAAGATGTGAGCAGTTAGAACTTGACTTGTTAGGTCATAAGTTTGCATGCAGTTTGTATGTTACTAATTTCGTAGATTTCGGGATCATTTTGGATATGGATTGATTGAGTAGGTATGAGGCTAGAATATTTTTCCAAGATAGGGAAATATCATTGAGACACCCTAATAGTCATAACCGAGTGATATTCTTAGTAGAGAATATGGACCGAAGTGTTAGTGCTATGCTTAATACTATGGAGATAGGAAATAGTTAAGCCAGGTTTAGGTAGCAAGAGAATTTGTAGATGTTTTTAAGCCAGTAACTGGACTACCTCCTAAAACATCTATTGAGTTTAGAATATATATTATGCCAGGAGCTGAGCTTGCAAGTATATCACCTAGCAGGATGACACCAACTAAGATGGAGGAATTGAAGGTGCAGCTAGTGGATGTAGAAGAAAGGAATTTTAGTTCGTCTTGAGGAGCGGCTATGGTGTTTTTGAAGAAACCAGATGGGTAGTTGAGGATTTGTATTGACTATCGTAAGTTAAACAAAAGGACAATTAAGAATAAGTATCCTTTTCCAAGAATAGATGATATGTTTGATCAGTTAAGTTGAGCCATAGTGTTTTTCTAACTGGATTTAGCAACAAGTTTCCATCAGTTAAGAGTGGTAGAGGATAGTATTCCTTTGATAACATTTCAAACTAGATATGTGGTTAGTGGTGCCATTTGGATTGACGAATTCACCTGCTTTCTTTATATATTTGATGAACCGAGTTTTTCAAGAGTACTTGAATAGGTTTTACTACTATTTATAAATGACATTCTATTATACTTTAAGGATGATAAAGAGCATGAAGTTCATCTTAGAGTGGCGCTGGAGACGCTGAGGCAAAATCAGCTAAAGGAAAACTTTACCAAGTGTCATTTCTGGAAGAAAGAGGTAAAGTTTCTGGGTCACATGGTTTCAGGGAGAGGGTTGTCAGTCGATTCAGATAAGATTAAAGCTGTGAATAATAGAAAGAGACCAGAGACAATGACTGAGATCAGGAGTTTTCTTGGACTTACTGGCTACTGTCGGAGATTCATTAAGGATTTCTCGTGGATAGCAGAACCCTTAACTAAGCTAACTAGGAAGGGGTTGAGATTTGTTTGGTCCAACAAATGTGAGGAGGCATTCCTTAAGTTAAAGCATTTATTGAACAATGCACCAGTATTAGTAGTTCCAGATGGAAACTAAGGATTGGTGGTGTATACGGGTGCATATAGAACTGGATTAGGAGCAGTTTTGATGCAGAGTGGTAAAATTATCATCTGCGCATCTAGGTAGCTTAGACCGCATGAAGTTAGATATCCCACTTATGATTCAAAGATGGTAGCTATGATCTTCGCATTGGAAATTTGGAGACATTATCTCTTAGAGGAGATATTTGAGTTATATATCGATCATAAGTCTTTATGGTATTTATTCTGTTAGAAAGAGTTGAATATGAGACATCAAAGGTGGCTGGAGTTGTTGGATGCTTATGATTTTGGTATAAAGTATACACCAGGGAAAAAAATAAAGTAGCTGATGCTCCTAGCAGGAAATATCCGAATGAGGTGTTTGCTATGTTGGCAGAGTGGAAGGATTTAGAAGCTTTAGTCAGTTGTGATGTGCAGTTAAGATCAATTGCTGGTTCTAGTTAGAGTACCATCAAGATGTCTTATTTAGAAGTTCGACCAGTATTGATTGAGAAAATTTCTTCTAAGCAGAAGGAGGATCTAGTATTAGCTAAGAAGATCAGAAGACTTAAGGTTGGAACAGAGATTGATGATTTAAAATATTTTAGCCTTGACCAGAGAGGGTGGCTAAGAAAGAAGGGATGGTTATGTGTTCAAAATGTGGAAGAGTTAAGGTATGAAGTTATTGGAGAATGTTATCGATCCAAGTTTACGATTCTTCTTGGAGGAACCAAGATGTATTACGGTATGAAGAGGAGCTTCTATAGGGAAGGCATGAAGAGGGATGTTGGTTTGTGTGTTAGACAGTGTGCAAACATTCAATAAGTGAAAGCTCAACATCAGAAACCAAGGGGCTTACTAAAGCCTTTAGAGATTCCAGATTGGAAATGAGATTCGATATCCATGGATTTTATAGACTGTTTGCCAATGTCAAATAGAGGTAATTGAAGTATATGGTTTATAGTGGACATATTGACCAAGAGTACCCATTTCATTCCAGTTAAGTCAACCAGAATGACACCTATTCTAACTAAGTTGTTCCTGAAGAACATAGTTAAACTACATGGAGTTCCTAATAGTATAGTCAGTAACAGAGATGCATTGTTCACTAGTGAATTCTAAAAGAGCCTATAGGAAGTGATGGGTACCAAGCTTAATATGAGTACTGGGTATCACCCTTAGACAAAAGGCAGACAGAGAGAGTCAATAAGGTACTCGAAGATTTATTGAGAACTTGTGTATTAGACTTTGGTAGATCTTGGGAGGATCACCTATGTTTAGTTGGTTTTTCCTATAATAATAGTTATTATACTAGTATAGGAATGGCGGCCTTTAAAGCTTTGTATGGAAGACAATGCAAATCACCAGCATGTTGGTTGGCGACTGGAGATAGATTAGTCGTAGGTCTAGATTTGGTTAGAGATGCATCAGAAATGATTGAGTTAATCCAAGAAAGGATGAAGGAAACTCAGTCCAGATAGAAGAGTTCGCAGATAAAAGGCGTAAGGACCTAGAACTCTCAGTTGGAGATAAGGTTTTCATTAAGGTATCACCTATGAAGGGTGGGTTATGATTTGAAAAGTTGGGAAAGTTATCCCCTAAGATATGTAAGTCCATTCCAGATTACAGAGAGGATTGGAAAGCTCGCATACTGAATAGAGTCGCCGAGCAATTCGGAAGGTGTCCGTAATGTGTTTCACGTGTCTCATCTTCGCAAGTATGTGCATGATCCGGAGACTACTATTCCTCCAATAGGGTGGATGGGTTAGTGTTAGAGCCTAATTTGACTTTTGTGGGACAACCAGTTCGGGTTGTAGCTAGAGATGAGAACAGATTAAGGAAAAAGACGGTCAGGTTGGTTAAAGTTCAGTGAAGCGACAACGAGAAGGACAGTACTTGGGAGACAGAGGACAAGATTAGAGATACTTGTCTTGATTTGCTTTGAGGGTATGTCTATATTAGATTTATATAGATAATTGCTAGTCAGTTAGACTAGTATGGCTTTTAGAAGTTGTTGCAGATGATAGCTATGCTTAGTACTTAGGCCCTTACTGAATATCAAGGGCGAAATTCTTTAAGGAGGAAGCCTGTAGCAACTCTTATTTCAAATAACATTATTCAGATATTTTTAACTAGATAAATTAAATAGAATAATGAAGATAAGGAGATTGAGATTTGAATAAATTATATATGGCCATGCTTATTAATAAGATAAATGGGCTTTGATTTGGCTTACATGTTAAATAAACTACACATAGGCATATTAGTAAATTAGCCAATTAATTACACACGGCTATTACTTCTCACCTTGTCCATTCACGTTCATTTTATTTCCCTAATAAAAATAAATGCAAGAACCCTAATAGAGCCGACCATTAACAAAGAAGAAGAGGAATTTTAATCAAAAGCTTAGGGTCGAAAGATTGGGAGGATTAATCAACAACTAATCTCAAATTCCTTATCAAGTTTAAGGCTAATAATAAGCTTCTACCATCTCTATTTTATTCTATTATTATATGCCTTCGGATTTATGATTTAAATTCGATTTTGTGGTAAAATGGATGATGATATGCTTGTGTTATATTATGATGGTTTGTTTTAATTCATGAGCACATGAATTTGTACGAATTTAGTATGAAACCAATAATATATGAATTCAGATTGCCATGGAAAATTTTTACGTTAAGTAAAACAAGATCTTAGAGATGGATATTAATTTTTAAAATTTTCCAAGCTACGAAAATTTTATTATAAATTTTTGATGAAAGATGTGATATAATTGGGTTTAATATTTATTTCAATAATTTCAGGAAGAAATTGGGTCTAAAATTTTAATACGTTTGATTACACGATGAAATCAATTTACTATGATTTTTGGGGATTTTTCCCAGTTGATTTATTTGAGGAAATAAATGATTATAAAAGAAGGCTTTTTCTACAAAATGTCAGTTTTTGTTACGTGAAAAGGTTTTAATGTTCAATTCCTTTAATTAGGATCTGAATAAATGTGGCAGTTATAAAAGTAATGTATTTAAAAAGTTTTATGACAGCCATCAGCATTTTACAAATAGGCAAGTTGTTATAAAGAAATTACTAAAAGTTGCTATAATTTAGCCTTTTAAAAGGGTGTTCCGCCTCTGTTAAGTACCTGTCGAATCCATTGACTCCGCCTCATCCCAGTCGAAACCAATATAGTCAAAACTACTATAGTCGAAACCAATACACATGATATCACTTAGATGGTACACGGTGGATTGGAAGGAAGGTGGAGGCAATGGTGTTGAAAGGATAGCTTCCAATGGGGTCGAAACCCTGCTTTGTTTTCAAAACTTAAAGTCTTGCCTAGTTTTACCTAAAGATTTCGACAAAGTTGAAAGCTATGATTTGAAAAATGTTTTATAATTAGCTTTTGAAGAAGGTTGTCATGTTGTGTTAAAGTATTTTCTTCTGAAGGAGTACCTTTTTCCTTTAAATAATAGCTTTCGAAAGGGTAGGCTTCATTCCAGTCGAAACCAAGCCGTTAATTCCCCTTTCGGCTGCACTAAAGTCATCTATGTTGTCGAAGGGGTTACATTTGTTTTAACCTAAGCTTTCTTCAGAATGCTTTCGAAGAGGTTGAGGATTTCAAAGGTGATGGAGTTGAAAGGGGGTTTCGACTTTGCCCTTCGTAGTTTGGAAATTTTAAAGTCTTTTGCTTTCGACTAAGATGATTCCAACACTATCAATTTTTCCACAAACTAATTTTTATTGGTTCAAAAGAGATACTTTCGTATATAACCATTTTGACCCAAATGATGTTTTTAAAGAGTAAATCTAATGCTTTCGAAAGAGGTACTTTCATTTGTTTCGAAACTCTATATTTTAAAAGATGATTTAAAGCCATCGAAAGGTATGTATAAAATATTTTGAAAAGAGGTCTTTTCTTTCGAAGGAGGCTATCCAGAGGTTTAGAAAGAGATGTTTTATGGTTTCGAAACATAAACCCAATCTCAATTTAAAGTAATAACCATGGCATGAATAAAGATTTTGAAATGTTATTTACATTGTTATCAACCTATAACTGTATTTTGGAGAAAGTGCAGAATAACCGGTTAGGTTGACCCAGTAGTGAATATAACTTAACAGATGTTAAAAATTTTATTAATGATATTGGCAGGGGCCAATAGGTTTAAAGTAAGCCCATGAAAACTGTATGATATTGGCAGGGGCCAACAGATTCATAGTCAGCCCATGAAAACTATAATTTGAAACTGGCAGGGGCCAATAGGTTTGTAGTTAGCCCATGAAAACTGTATCCGGATTAAGATATTGGCAGTCAGCCATAGGTTCCTAGTTAGCCCATAAAAATAGGATAAGGAATAAGACATTGGAGTTACCAATAGATTCTTAGTGATCCCATGAAAACTAAGTAATTGGATAGTTAGTCCTTAACATTTAACAGGTAATGGTAATCCTAGAAATTATAATTGAGACAGATGTTCAGAATGAATGGGGATGGGTAATCTAGAAGTGATTTTTTTGTGTATCATCATAAAATTTTGAAATACTATATTTTAACCACTGTGGATGTAGGAGCACAGTATATGGTTTTATAAATGTTTTAAAATACCAGTAAGGAGAAAACTCGTTCCGCTAAGTGGCATGGTCTCACTATATATTTAAATGGCTTGAGATGATAAATTATTATCCTTACCAAACTTTATGTCCGACTTGAAGTTTTTGTTTTCACCTTAAACTCTCGCGTACTCAATTGATTTTGAGTAGGTTGAGAGTTAAGGTTTCCAAGTGTTCTTTTTGATGAATAAAGCTTCCGAGGACACGCAGGAGGCAAGATCATTATTAGAGTTCTTTTATTTTCAGCTGTGTATTTTTTTGTAAAGGCAAATTGTTTCTCGCCTATCTATATACTCTGATTTACCAATGGGGATCTTCATATGTCACTCTTGGCATAGTTTGTAATAATTATATGTTATCTAAATGTGGTCTGCGAATTGGGATTATGTAATCAATTTGGAATATTTTGAAATAGAATGTGAAATTTGTTTCGTTGTTTAATTTTTTTTCCATATTCTTGTGTTTCTGTATAATAGTAGATCTAATATCACCGTGTATTTTCGTCGAGGATTAATAACTACGGATGACTGCAGCATCCATAGCCGTTAGTTTTAGGCCTCCAAATAGGGGGATGTTACAATATACTCTTAAAATGAGAAAGGGGACTAAGCTTAGGGAAGGAGTGGAATGATAAGTGAATCATTTAAAAAGAAACATAAAATTATTTTATTAAAAGAATTGAATAATTCTGATCTAACATGCAGATATAAAGAAGGCATAAGGTACAAAACTAATAGATGACAGAAACGGATTGAAACTAAGATCTGAAAATATACCAACTCATGGTGTCATTGAATTCCTGGAGGCTGGGGCTTAGGGAAGTCTAAATTTAATGGTATATCATAGGATGCCAAGAATTATGAAGTCTACTGGATTCCATTCAGAATTTTAACACTAGTGTGAGTAGTAACATCAAAATTGATGTATTTTAATGAAAAAATTGGCAACATGAAATGAAAGTGTTTGTGGAACTAGGAGGGGATATCTATGCTTAGTAAGGACGCTTGCTAGAATGTATTCAGGATGCTTACATCAAACCTCCTACGAGAATCATGATGGCTTTAGTTATGGTGGCTCCAACGGTGGAATGTATGTTAATTTACCAGTGATGTCTTTTGAGAAAAAAAAAATTACGATAGAAACATCAAAAAAGGTAGTCAGTAAATAAAGTTAAGAATACCTTTGAAATTGATATCTAAGTAAGAGTATAGGTGATGCATGGGAATGGGATAATTATTATGTGACATAGTTCACAAAATGTAGATAAATATAGGGTATACTTATAATTGGAATGGATGAATGTATGACATGGTTCATAACTTCATGTTAAGTATAGAGTATACTTGTATTTGAATTTATGTTGTATGCATGCTCATGATGTGATAATTATTTACATGATATGATGTAATTGATTTGATGATTTAGTAAGGGGAAAACCCATTCACTGGACGGTATGGTATCACTATATATGTGCATGTGAAATTTATTACACATATTAGGTCTCATGTTTAATCAGTGTTTTGTTATTGTTTTTTCCATAAAGTCATAGGTACATATTCAAGAATGTTGAGTTTATGGTTTAGATAGGTTTCTTTTAGAACCGTAAAAGCATGCTTAGTAGGAAATAAAAGTTGTTTTTAAAATTCCACTGTCGTAAAACCAAATTATATAACTGGCTAAGTGTTTTTATTGGCATTTTCATATGCCATTCATGACAGTACTATTTTATATTTTTATTATATTTACCCCTATGTGGGTACGATCTAGGATTATGGAAATGTAAAGACAAATATGTATAATAAAATTTATTTATCTACTTCGTTTGCTTGACGTTGTTAAGAAAAAACTGATCACATTTTGTTGCCTGAAAATAATTCCAGTGATGATTGCAGCATCATCCATATTCATTTTTGGGTCTTGAAATGGAGGATGTTATAGTTTAGGATTGGAGGTTAGGTTAGCTGACACTTAAGTAAAATATAGTTAAGTAGAAATCAAGGTAGACACCGGATAGTTTAAAACAAGCAACTTAGGGAGTGTATATGCTATATATATAATGTACTTATGTTTTGACATAGATATATAAGTGGATATATCTATCCCTCTAGTGATGTTCTCACTCTCTATACTTCCATTTCTTACGAATTCTTGAGCAGAAAGAAAGAATGGAGACCCAAAATGACTTTTGATGATGCATCTAACAACCTATCTTTCACTACACTTTGATTCTACATCTGAATCAGTGCACAAACCACAAGGATCATAAAATAGGAATCATTAGAGTAAAATGCAAAATAACTATACATAGAGATATCTACTTTGCATATAATTTATAAACTCATATTGAAAGGAATAAATTTTGATAGTCATAAATAAATATCTAATGTAATCTAGAAATAAGCGTGGGTGTTATTACACAAATCCAAATAATATTTCAGAATTCGTGATTCTATAGAACATAAGTGCTGAATAGTGTAAAGTATATAAATAAATAGCTAAGGTGCTTTATCTCATATCTAGTATTTCTTAACCCCTGTCAACCTAACATATGTAAAAGGAATGGTATATTGATGGAGACGGACATAAACCTTATGAGTGAGAAAATACCTTTAAGTATATGATACTATCACACTATTAAAACAATACAGACAGCTAATGCTACCCTTATCATTTCAAGGTTGCTTATTTAAATGTTTAGCCTATCTTTACAACATGTTATTTCTAAACATTGGATGGTGGTGTTAGCGCCAAAATTGGTCACTAACACCCAAATTCAGATTAAAGCACCAAATCCGAATCACAGCTCACAGAGAGGATGTATGTAGAGAGTAATAATATGAAGAACAGTTAAAATTAAAATGAAAGTAGTAAAGAACAACATATTTTATAGTGGTTCGGCTAACTCTGGCCTACATCCACTCTAGAAGTTTCCTTTTTATTGATGTTCGAATCAATTACAGCTACAAAGTGGTAGACTAGCCTTAGTCTTAGGAAATAAAAAAGTCAGAGAGCAGAAGAGAAGAAGAAGATCCCCCATCTGGAGACCCACATGCTGTATTTATCGGCAAAAGCAGGTTGTTGGGCCTCCTGTGTAGTTTGGGCCCATCAAGGTCATAGCAGAACCCTACTTCATTATGCCGACCGATCCTGAGCAGTTGGTATGCCGAACGAGTGGAGGTATGCCGAACGAGTGGAGGCATGCCGATCAAGTTGAGGTATGCCGAACGAGTGGAGGTATGCCGATCGAGTGGAGGTATGCCGAACGAGTGGAGGTATGCCGATCGACCGGAGGTATGCCGAACGAGTGGAGGTGTGCCGATCGAGTTGAGGTGCGAGGTATCGAGGTGTCGAGGTACCGAGGTGTCGAGGTATCGAGATGCGACTCCTTTATGCCGAGCGGCAACCAATGCCGAACCATTCCTTTATGCCGAGCGGCAACTAATGTCGAACCATTCCTTATGTCAAGCGAGGAGTGTAGACCGAACGATCTCTAATGCCGAACGCTCATGGATGCCGAGCGCTACTGAATGCCGAGCACTCCTGGAATCCGAGCGCTCCTGGATGCCGAGCGCTCCGGGATGCCGAGCACTTTTGGATGCAGAGCGCTACTGGATGCCTAGCGCTACGATGCCGAGCGCTCCTAGATGTCAAGCGCTACTGAATGCCGAGCGCTCCTAGATGCCGAGGGCTACTGAATGCCGAGTGCTCCATGTATGCCGAGTACTCATGAATGCTATTCGAACGTGAATGCCAGACGGACCATTTGTGTCGAACCTCCATCATGCCAAACCATGTTCAATGTCAAACCATGTTTCCTAGACCCAAATTATTGTTGATTCATCTTTAGCCAATCATATTTCCGTCTCCCAAGCATGTTGCGTTGTGCATCCATCCAGTCGACTGAGTCCATCATATACCAGCCTCGACGAACATGCAGTCGATTAAGTTAAACCGCATGTCCATGGACTTGTAAAAAGGCAGGATAACACTTGCCTCCCAAAACATGCCTTTCTGTTGAAAGCTGTGTTTTGAATAGCCTCAAATCCGATATCCAAAGTCCATGTTTCATCCATATCTAATAACCAATAACCGACTCTAGGACCTATGTGGGTCAATATCCAAACCCTCTGCCATTCATAGCCGATATTCATATCTGTAACCTCTTCGGGTTCTTTTCAAGCACAATCCACACCTGATGACCGTAGTCCAGTGTCCCTGAACGTTGAGTAATGCATGGCTTAAGTCCTAAGGCGAATCCTGGTTGCTCCAGACCCCTGTCGAGCATTGTCCATACTCGACGACCTGAAATAGTAATCGATAATATAGGGCCTAAGTCCTAGGTCGAATCCTGGTCTCTACGGACCCTTGCCGAGCACAGTCCATACTCGACGACATGAAATAGTAACCGATAATATTGGACCTAAGTCCTAGGCCGAATCCTGGTCTCTCTGGACCCTTGCCGAGCATAGTCCGTATTCGACGACCTGAATAAGTCGATTTGCCATGCTTGGCAAAGCGACCTACCCCTTGCCAGGTATAATCCATACCTGACGATCGTTTATCAATAACTAGATAAAAAATCCAATCGAAAGCCAATCCAAAATCCATATCAAATCAGAAAACAAAAAATCCATATCGAAAATCCAAACCAATATCCAAACCAGAAAACAATCATCCAAATAAAAGTCCAAACCAAGAAACAAACAAAACCTGAAGTTCAAACCAAATTAGAAAAAAGAAAATGTCCAAGCCAAATAAAGAGAAAGCATATTTCACAAACTAGAGCGTCGCGGTTTATCATCATCTCAGAGCATGCCTAGGGGTTATCTCCGTCCCCATACATGAGTAAGTGGCTTGGTCGTTTACCCGTAGTTTGCTACTTATTTCATAATATCCCAATCAATTGATGACCAATCGACCATCATTCCTATGCCTCGTACCATCACTGTTTGAGATAGACGGTGGTTGTTCCTGCCCTACTACTGCATTCCGATCTTCGACGTATTGTTGCAACTGTCCATTCCTTACATGCTCCTCAATTATGTCCTTTAAGTGCCTACAGCTGTTGGTATCGTGCCTATCCAAATCGTGGAAGAGGCAGTGTTTTCCTGATGCCCTCTCACGTTCGGAGGGTTCTCTCCTAGACGGCCTTCGGTAGGGAAGGCGATTTCGAGTCTCCAAATAAATTCGTTCCAGCGTCTTGTTCAATCCTTTGTAGGTGGATAATTTTTTCTCTCTCCCCCTCTTCCTAGCCATTCCTAACTCGTCATCCATCTTCCTTTTTCCTTTTTCCAAGCCTCTGTTGGATGGCCCTCCATCCTCGGCCGCGTTCACCTCCTTTAACTTCATATATGAGCATGCATCTTCCTGCCGAAGGAATTTCTCAGCTTCGTGAAAGAATTCCTCGAGATCCATCGGAGGGTCCCGTATCAGTGACACTTTGAAATCTAAATTTTCTCTAACTCCTGACACTGTCGCCATTAAAACCATCGATATGTCCGGCCGATCCACCGAAGCAACCTCTGCATTGAACCGAGTTAAGAAAGCTCTGAGTGATTCATCTGTCCTCTGTTTTATCGATGTTAGCGTCATTACGTTCTTTGGCCTTTTGATATGTACCCGAAACTACTTCATAAACCTGTCCACCAACTCTGTCCATGTCCCGATAGATCCTTCTTCCAGCTGCCCGAACCATATAGCAGCTATGTCCGTTAAGAATAAAGAGAAACATCGAGCCATAACTTCTTCCGATGCCCCCAGCACCTCCATGTGTCTTGTACATCTCATCAAGTGATCTGTTGGATCGGCCTTTCCATTGTACATTTCCATGTTAGGTAGCTTGAAATCTGGAGGATTCCGAGCTATCCTGATTTCACGAGTGAACGGACTCTTGTTTACTCCTTCCAGATCTCTATTGGTCAAACCCACGTGCATGGTTCGTTTGATAATCTCAGCTAAACCAGCATTGTCCGTCAAGGGTTGCCTCCCGAGTTTCCGAGGGAATTCTGGTACATACTCTTCATCTCTTGCTCTTACATTCCTGCCAGCATCCTGTTGCGTGGTGTTAGCTGGAACCCCTCCATGAACTGGTTCAGCATTATCTGATGGTGCGCCCCCGAGTCCAGGTCCATCCGGATTGTTAGTTGTCTGTTGATTGGGGGTTGGCCCCTGCTGAACCATTCCCTCTGCTTGCTGGTTGAGCGCTTCTGATCTGGCTCCAAGGATTTGAGCCCCCGCATTTCCTACTTGCGTAAATTGTCTGAGAAGAGCCTACATCATCTCCTCTTGTCTTTTCATCATGACTACCATTTCCTCTCTGGTGATGTAGAAGGATGCTTGACCTGCTCCAGCTCCAGAGGAAGCCTCTTGACTTCCATCCAGATTGCTCCTTTCTGTCACTTACTTTCTTGTTGATGGCCTAGCTATTGCTTTCTAGAGTCCAAGTTCCTAGCTCCAAAATCCCTGAGTGCTTGCCTTCTCGGTGAAAGCAACAAAATGTTAGCGCCAAAATTGGTCACTAACACCCAAATCCAGATGAAAGCACCAAATCTCAATCACAGCTCACAGATAGGATGTATGTAGAGAGTAATAATATGAAGAATAGTTAAAATTAAAATGAAAGCAGTAAAGAACAACAGATTTTATAGTGGTTCGGCTAACTCTGGCCTACATCCACTCTAGAAGTTTCCTTTTTATTGATGTTCGAATCAATTATAGTTACAAAGTGGTAGACTAGCCTTAGTCTTAGGAAATAAAAAAGTCAGAGAGCTGAAGAGAAGAAGAAGATCCCCCATCTGGAGACCCACATGCTGTTTTATAGGCAAAACCAGGTTATTGGACCTCCTGTGTAGTTTGGTCCCATCAAGGTCATAGTCGAACCCTACTTCATTATGCCGACCGATCCTGAGCAGTTGGTATGCCGAACGAGTGGAGGTATGCCAATCGAGTTGAGGTATGCCGACCGAGTTGAGGCATGCCGATCGAGTAGAAGTATGCCGAACGAGTGAAGGTATGCCGAATGAGTGGAGCTATGCCGACCGAGTGGAGGTATGCCGATCGAGTGGAGGTGTGTCGATCGAGTGGAGGTGCGAGGTACCGAGGTATCGAGGTACCGAGGTGTCGAGATATCGAGGTGCGACTCCTTTAGGCCGAGCGGCAACCAATGTCGAACCATTCCTTATGCCAAACCATTCCTTTATGCCGAGTGGAAACCAATGCCGAACCATTCCTTATGTCGAGCGAGGAGAGTAGACCGAACGATCTCTAATGCCGAACGCTCCTGGATGCCGAGCGCTACTGAATGCCGAGCGCTCCTGGATGCCGAGCGCTACTGGATGTCGAGCGCTACTGGATGTCGAGCGCTACTGGATGCCGAGTGCTCCCGAATGCCGAGCGCTCCTGAATGCCTAGCGCTACTGCATGCCGAGCGCTCCTGGATGCCGAGCGCTACTGAATGCCGAATGCTCCATGTATGCCGAGTACTCTTGAATGCTATTCGAACATGAATGCCAGACGAACCATTTGTGACGAACCTCCATCATGCCAAACCATGTTCAATGTTAAACCATGTTTCCTAGACCCAAATAATTGTTGATTCATCTTTATCCAATCATATTTTCGTCTACCAAGCATGTTGTGTCGTCCATCCATCCAGTCGACTGAGTCCATCGTACACCAGCCTCATCGAACGTGCAGTCGATTAAGTTAAACCCGCCTATACATGGCCTTGTAAAAAGGCGGGTTAACAGGTGGTATTATATATCCATTGTAAATGTACTAAATAGGAAAACAACAAATATAATTAATATTCCTCATCCGTTCCATTGGCAACAATTACATGTCATATACACCAACATTGGTTCATTTAGACAATGATCTTGTACTGCATTCATTTTTTCGATCCCTAAGGCAATGACCTTGTGTCGTATATGCCACATGATGTTAAGACAGTGACTATTAGTCGTACTCGTCACACAGTCCATATAATAAGTCAATGTTAATATGTCGTATACACCATGATCCACCATTAGGGAAACAACCGTTCCATAATATGCACCCAACAATTTATCTTTAGAAAAAGACAATGACCATCCTTCATATACACCATCTAATTAAATATTAGTCTACATCTATCAATGCAAGTGTTACTAACATGATCTAATTTGTCGTTCCACATTTATCATATAGACATCATACAACGACATAATGTTGTTAACTATTCAAGACTTAGTGGTTACAATTGTTTGAATTAGCCTAATGGTTTCTGGTTCAATTTGTGTCATTCACAAACATTCGGTTGACTATCCAAACTCAATCAATCTACTATTCGTCTATTCTATTTTTTTGACATTTAATTAGTCGACTGGCTGAAGTGACTAGTCGATTGGTTGCCTATTCAATCAATTGATCACTTACGTTTAGCCAACTGTTCTGGTCCTATTTTGCACCGTTTTATTTTAGGTTTCTACAAAATAAATTTAATCAACCAATAGAACTTGGTTAGTCGATCATTCGCTTGTTTGTTGCCTTTTTTCATGTTTTTAATGTATTTTCTAGTTACCTAATAACCTTATTCATTGGAGAATGATATTACTTTCAAATTGATTATAGTTAGGTTATATTACATTTTAATAGTGGTTTCTATTTTATTCTTATTTTTTATGAATGATTTCACTATTAACGTAGTTTCTTCTTATATTTTATCACCTTGTCCGATTACCAACAAATTAAATTATGCTCAATACCATTATTAAATCATTTCATTTTCATGATATCATTAATATATTCATTTTATCAAATATGGTTCCTATTTAATGCAAATAACCAATTATAATTCCAAAACCTAATTTAAAATGTTTAAATCTCCATTACATACATATGTCGGTCTTTTCATACCAAAATTTCAAACTTTTTGTATTTAAAAAAATCAATAATGAATTAATAGCGTCGGTAGGATCATAATATAGAAAATAGAATTTTACTCACTATTTAACCCAAATAGCATAGAATCATCTTTTCCCCTTGCTCTTTGGTTTTCCCTAGCTTTCAAACCCCAAAAATGCAGAGATGTTATAGACTTGAGAAGCTATATTATTTCTCTTTTATTAGACTATTTATTTTCCAAAATTAATGGAGAATTTTTGATTTTATTTTGGATCTAATATTTAGATCTAGAGTTTATTTAGAGGAAGATGAAAATGAACGTGTTCTTCTTCTAGGCTGGGGAGGTTTATATTTACACTAATTAGTGCTAATGGATCGTTGACCCTAGGTAGCCCGTTTTCATTAATTTATTTTGTTAGTAACAACTTACAATTCCTACATCCATTTCAAATATATTTATAATCATGTATGACAAGGAAAATATGCTCTACACAATTGTGCAAGTTTCATTGTTTAATTCTTTAATTTAAACATCCATATTTTCCCCTCTATAGTACTATTACTATTTTTCCACTTTAGTAAAATGCCATTTTACCCTTTAATTAGTGTTTTGATTAATTATTAAAATTTACAGGTGTTACATTCCCCCTTAAAAGATTTCATTTTCGAAATTTAAAAGGATAGAAAATGTAACTCGCTTTTAACATACATTATGCAGCTATACGTTTTCATACACCAATGAATCCATACATATATCCATATAATAAAATATACTCAAAATAAGATACATAAGCAGAAAAACAACACATAGATATCAGTATAGGAATGAGTATGCCATGATATATAAATGAAAAAATGCAACTAGTGGCCTTCTACATGTATGCAAAGAGTATGACATTTAGGCATGTATGCGAAACCTCAAAATATAAAAAACATATAATTCTATACAAATGCAAACACACCTCATATCATAACAAAGTATCCTCTTAAAACATAAGAATTACACAACCATGGGAATAAATGTAATGCAAACATATCCAAGGAAATCTAATCCTAATTCTACAATAGCATAGTGAAGCAACAATATGCATACAACCGAATAATCAATCCAGACAATCCAATACAATCGTACAAAGAAAACAATCATCTAAAGAGATTTGCTAGCCTAAGTTATTTAGCAAACAAAATGGAAAAAATACCCGTAAAAAGTTTGGGATGAGAAGCATGAATCTTCTTTTCTGGTTCACAAGTGCTCTCTACTGGGTTATTTCCCTACTGTACTCGAACAAAATTTACTTTTTTATTTTAAAGTATGTTCATTTCATGTCGTGCTATAAGAATAGGCCCATAGGTTACAATAGACTCCTACTTTACATCAAGATGATATGCTCCAGTGTAATGGGTAAATCATGATCATACTCCCATAGATATGATACATGAAAGACATTTTTAATTCCTGCTAAATCTTTAGGAAGCTACACCCTACAAGCCAACTTTCTTGCTCTCTTTAATATCAAAAATGGCCCTATAAAGAAAGGCGCTAACTTTCCCAAACTACCGACTCTTATAGCATGCTTAAGTGATGAAACGCTCATAAACACCATGTCACCTACTACGAACCCGAACTTGTACACCTTCTATCAACACAACAACTTTTTCCTTTCATATGCAATCTTCATCATTTTTCTTATCATCTATACTTTTTTGCAAGTGTCTTTGTTCATGTTTGGTCCAAATATAATCCTATCAATCTCCTTCCACTAATAAGACATGGATTTGCATTGTCGTCCATATAACACTTTGCAAATTTCCAAGCCTATGCTCACTTAAAAATTATTGTAAGTGAACTCTACCAATGGAAAATAATTGTCTTATGCTTCACCAAAGTCAAAAATACAAGCTCTCAACAAATTCTCCAATACTCTGCCCACCCTCTCAGTCTGTCCATTACTCTATTGGTGATATGCAGTACTAAGACTAAACTTGGTCTCTAAGCCATCTAAAGAATCCTTCAAAACTCGCTAGTGAAAATTTGATCTTTGTCGTCGACTATGCTAATTGGAATCCCATATAATCTAATGACCTCTTTAACATATAAGGTAGCCAACGACACTGTTGTACGCGTACTCCATATTGTAATGATATGAGCGCATTTGGTCAAGCAATCAACAATGACCCAACTATTATCATTTCCCCTTCTACTTCTAGATATGCATCAACAAAATCCATCGAATATGTTTCACTTCCCACGCAAATCTTTTAAGAGAAGTAACATGCCACTTGGCTTTTTTTCTCAACCTTGACTCTTTGACAAGTCATCATCTAGCAACATATAAGGCCATTTTCTTTTTCATACTTTGCCAAAAAAATACCCCTTTATATCCTTATACATCTTGTCTCCATTAATATGAATAGTGATCCTGGAATGATGAGACTTAGAAAAAACCTCATTCATTGGCTCTATGATATCTGGTACATGCAATCTATCATCTCACCTATGATACATCTCCGTATAAATAGGGGGCCTATCTAAATCAGAAGAATTCTCTTCTTTCTCCAACTAATCAATGATATCTGGTACCGTCCCATCACTCCTCTGGCTAGAACCAATATGATCCATAATTTCTGATCTAACCAATAACGATGCCAACACACTAGGAATTAATCTTGATGATGGTCTAAAATTAAATCTAAAAATAAACTTTAACTTCCTCTACTCCAATAACATGGAACCGAATGTCTCATGATTCCTACTTAAAGCATCAGCCACTACATCACCATTTCTAAGGTATATGCAACACGAAAATCATATGAAGCTAGAAACTCCATCGGCCTCTCCTGCCTTAGGTTTAGATCTTTCATAGAAAATAAATATTTAACAAATTTGTGATCTATAAACAATTCGAATCTCTCTTCCAATAAATAATGATTCCAAGATTTAAGCATAAAAAAATTGCCACTAACTTAAGGTCATAATCAGATAATTCCTCTCATGAGTTCAATTTTTTGCTAGAATATGCAACTACTCTAGCTTCCTGCATCAACACTACAACATTCCATAAAAATTAATAAAAAATAAATAAAATGGATAAATTAATTAAATAAGATAAGGCTAAATTTTTCTAAAAGTCATAATGGAAGTTATGTTGTTGCATTTATGGTGAAATTCTGATCAATTTCTATATGTAATGTTCTTAAAATGGAGCTCAAACGAAAAAGTTATAGACATTTGAAGTTCTCAGGCTTAAAATAATTTAAATGAAATACAAATTCAAATAATTAAATAATTCTTAAATTTTAAATTCAAAAATTTACAGTGATTAGATAGAGGTTAATTAAATGTTAAGAATAGCGTTAACGTTAAATAATAATTAAGGAAGAAAATAAATTAAAAAGCAATGGCACAAAATCTTTTCAAAATAGCACATATAGGTCGACTACTCCCCTTGACTGGTCGATCGTTGGCGATCAAGAGGTGGGTAACTGCGGTCGACCTGTACTGTTGAGTTATGGCTATAGTTTTTAGATATTTAATGTACCAGATTCTATTATTTTTAACCGATCTTAATCCAATGTTCTGGTGCATTTTAACCACTATAAATAGTATTTTAGCCCCTTACTTTTATTCATAAAAATTTTTGGGACCCAACAAAGCTCTGTTACTTTGTTTCTTCATAGATTTAGAAAAAATCCATTGGGGTTTCAAGTAAGAAATCCTATATATATATATATGTGTGTGTGTGTGTGTGTACGTGTGTATATATATTACTATATTTTTTACCAACCTATTCTTCTCCAATTTTCTTAATCTAACATATATATACAATTCCATTGCTCTCTCTCTCTCTCTCTCTATATATATATATATATATATATATATATATATATATATATATATCAAAAAGAAGAAATCTGATAGAGATTGTTAATGGCATGTCAAAACCAAAGGAGGCAAAGCTAATGATATACTATGAGTGAATCTTGGCATTTCTATTTTAGTAGCTGATTAGTATAGTTGGATTTAAATATGCCTTAGGGAGTTTTAGAATGCGAAAACATCATATTATAACCCCAAAACTCCTTTAATGAAAGTGTCAATTCTAGGTTGAAATCTCATTTGTTTATGTCAAAACGATGGAAATGTTGTAGATTTGTAGTTTTCATAATTTTACCATCTATTGCATTTCTTATTAATAGAAATTCCTTTGTTTATTTTTATGTGAAAAAGGAGTTGAGTGGAGCGTAAAATATGAATTCTCAATGGTAAATGAAGTGGACCTACCTTAAAAAAGGTATAAAATAGTTGGAGTCCGGATAATTCTCATTAAAAGGTATTAAGCGACTTAGGTACTATCTCTTATACCATCTCTTACATTGATAGGACATTATTAATGACAGATATAGGTTATTGGGTTCAAAATGAGATCGATTTGGGCTTATGTTTGGAAAGCCTTTTTATTTATGCTTAGGAAAATCCTTTGGGCATATACTTGAAAAGACTTATAATGTAGGTAGAATACGTAATACATGTTCCTATTTAAATTATACTGCTTAAATATTAGTATAGTTAGACCCAAGATTTTTATTTAGTAGATTTATGTTGTTCTGACTACCTCTTCATTACAATGCAGGTTAGGAAGGATGATGTAGATAGCGGAGATGTTGATGAGAGTTATGGCAGCAGTCTATTTATTTACTTATTATTTTCTGTAGTTTTTGATGCACCCATGAAATAAAAATGATGTTATAATTTTTTTAAATATTGCACCACGAATAAATAACAATGATTATGGACATTGTTTTATGGTTTTAAATGACATTTTGAATTTATGATAAATGGGTGCTGGTGTTATTGTTATATTTTATCCTTTTGTTGTGAGATTCTGAATATGTAGATAAATAGCTCTGTACTAGTCCTTTACCAACCAACAGCCAGCTTTGAGATGGTTTTAAGTTTTGATGGACCATTTCTTTATCGGGATTTAGGCCCATTTTTGAGTCAGTTGTTACATTTGCTATTAGAATCTAGGTTAACCAAACAATGTGGATATGTATATGTCTGAGATGCGTACTTGTTATTTTTGAAAATGATTTTCAAAAATCCTACTATATAAATAAATATATACACACATATTTTAAAAGTAAACATTAGGCAGATCTTTAATTCAATATATAATATTATCTTTGGAAATATAAAACGAAGAGATTGTAACTTCAAAATTAATAAGGCCATAAATGTGCAATAAATAGGGAGTTATAAGAATTTGATAAGGATATAAATGGACCAATTAAAGAGATTATTAGCAAAATTATGGAGAGATAAGAAAGACATAATAAGTAAAATTATGAAATTCCTTTTCAAAAAAACAATTTGAATGAATAAATAAATAACATTAAAAATTGTCTATTATAATAACAATCATTTATTATGGACAACTAACAATAGCGAATAAAATTGTTAGGTGGTAATTTAATATTCTAAGGTAGTTAATTGTCAATCAGGTAAATTATATAGCCTCAATTATATAGACATAATTTAGTGGGCCTAGCTAAATGTATAAAAATAGATTGAAGATAAGAATCTGTGTTGTAAACATACAAAGATAAGGAATGAAGCAAGATGTGAAGAAGGAGTGGAGCAAATTCCCTCAAGAAGGTATACATTAATCACCACAAGGAATATTGGATTTTTATGGAGATTGAGTAGGAAAAAAAGTAGTTAAAGTCAACTTCTGGATTCAACTTCATGAGAAAAAATTTGATAGAAAAAATTTGGAAAAATTCCTTGAAATATTTTGAATAAGTTTTTCAAAATATTTATTGGGAAGCTATTGTTTTGAAGAAGCAAGAAAATTCATAATTTATAATTTTATGGAGTAAAAAGTTTCCGATTAAAAGAGTTTTTGGTAAAAGGATTTTTCATTTTTGAAATTCTATTTTAAAATTGGTTGAGTCAAAAAAATTATTTTTAGAGAAAGGGATTTTTTTTAAATAAATATAAAATAGAGTGTAGGTGTAATTTGATGATTTTCCTTTATTTCATAAATTCAGAAGTTCATTTTAAAAAAAAATTCTAAAAGGGAAAATAAGTATAAATGGAACTTAAATTAAGGAATAGAGAATAGAAGGATGAGAATAACTAGGATTGGAGGAACATATTCATATAAGGAAAATACGTGGAATAACAGCTGAAGTAAGGGCTAGTTAGTTAGGAGAAATATAAATAAAGGTAATATTGGGAGATTTGGATAGAATAAACATTAGGAATTGATATAAAACATGATTAGTAATCTACCTAGAAATTAATAGGATAGAGGTTATCCTTGTCCAATTCACTTTTCATTATTTAAGGTTGTAGAAAATGTTTTTTCGTGTGCAGTTGTATGGTAATAAAAGAGAAATTAATTATGATTAATAAGAAAAGGATTGTGAAAGATTATAGGAGTTTAAACAAGACTTAAAATGAAGTTATAAAAAGTATATAGCTAAGTGACAGTGCATTTTGAGTAATAAAGCAATAAATGTTAATGTAAATCATTAGGATAATATAGCAACCTGAAATTAGGAATTTGGCATGCAAGTGAACAGATTGCGGTTTGAAGTCTATTAAAAAATAATCTTGTAAGTAGAAATATCTTTGAAATAATGAATGTTTAATAAAGGAAAATCTATTATTTTGAAATGATACCTTTGTAACAGATTTAAAGGGAGTCAAATTTGGAAAATAATAATAATATATCCTTAATATGGTAGTTTATAATCTTTTCATAAGCATAGGCCATAATTTTATGGAGCAGTAAGTGTTGATTTCGAATTTAATGAAATAGGTTTATTTTTACAAAAACAATTCATAGAAAAAAGTGTATGCTGTAGAAGGATTTTTAGAAGGGAAATTATTTTTCTCCTTTTTGAAATTAAGCAATTTTTAATTTAATAATAGTTTGGTTTAATAATTAAGTTTTAAATGTTTTGAATTAAAAGTCCAACTTTAAAGAAATAGATCTCTGTTGTACAAAGGCCTTAAAAGGAAAAGTTGGTTAGAAAAATGAAAAAATTTCATGACTCGTTTAGGGAACTAAGAAATTATTGAAAATAATGAAAAAGAGTTTTCAAGTATTTATTTTTAAAGACAAAGGTTTCGAATAGGATACTTTCTAATTGTGAAACTTTTTAAAGAATGATGAGAAATAGACCAAATGTTTATGGAGTAAGCAGGGACCACTGCTAGGTAAAGTAGTGTAAAGGTTTTAAGATATGAATAAAATAAGAATAGTATATACAACCTGATCTTGAAATCAATCCTAAATATTTAATTGCTGTGTATTGGTAAATTTGTGAAGGTATTCTCGTTTTATAATTGGGTTGTAAGTTAGGTTGTTCTAATTGACTTGGAATGTGAATTCTATGTTTTGATTTATTTGGAGCGAGTTCCATGTAAATTCCAAAAATTATTCAACTCTAAAATATGTATAACAATGTATCGTTCGAATTAACAAGGATATATTAAAAAGGAAAGAAATGCATAAGATATAGATATTCTTTTCCATAGTTTACACTATCTATTTTGCTAAAAAGAAAATAAATAATTCTTTGTAGTTTCAAATGAAGCAAATTCTTACTTTGGTTGATTTATGGAAAAATTATAATGGTAATCCTTTTTAGAAGGATGGTTTTGAAAAAATAAAATATTAAAAGAAATGTTCTAGTTTAGAAATTAATATATAGACACCGCATAACCACTCTTAGCGTATAAAACCATAAATATATAAATAGCATAATTTATGATTATGTACGTATTAGTAAGTAATTAACGGATTATGATTTATGAAAATTAAGTACAATTTTAATGAGAAACAAATTTGTAAATAATAGAAGTTAAAAATAATTATATGAGGATTGATTAAGGAATTTAATGTGGAATTTATGGAGTATTTGAATCAGCATAATAAAATGGATTTGAAACCGGTAAAAAGATTAAAGAGATTTAAATGAGGTTTGATTAGAGATGGTCCAACTTTGAATTAATGACTAATTATTAAGGGTAATCAACCGAAGTAGTGAATGGATCATATTTATTAGAAATCAAGAAGGTAAATTAGGAAACATAGGTGATAGTGGACTGACATATTAGAAGTTTCCATCTTAATTGAGTAAGGGTTGTGAGGACTACAATATTATTTACATCAGTTAATGATAAATGGCAACCTTCATCAAAGATTTCTTTCAGAGTTTTTGAGATTGCTATAGCGAGTTGTCTCTCTTAGGTTATTGGAAAAGCGTATGATATGGTATAAGATATGTTCATGTCTTATCGCTGTGTTGATTTTATGAATGGGACTAGAATACTAGATAAATATATACATATTGAAAAACAATGTAAGTAAGAAAATTTAATAAGGACAATAGATTAATGATAAACTGTAGGTAAGATTAGAAGTTATACACTACAACAAAACAACCTTTCTACAACGGGCTATGCCCGTTGTAATATGTGTTTCGCAACGGGGATGCATCCTTTGTATTAGGCCTCGTTGTAATAAGTCCACTGTATTTTACAACGGGCAGTAAACGTTGTAAAGGATCATTGTAATACACCTTTTTACAATGGTCGTTGGCCGTTGCAATAGACTCTTTGACAACATGCATTGACCGTTGTAAAAAGGTTGTATAACAACATGCTCCGACCGTTGCAAAATAAATGCAAATTAAAAAAAACAGCCGCATCTATACAGTATATCTATAATTGAGAAAAAATCATAAAAAAAAATTCATTTCATTTCAAATTGCAGTTACATATCATTTGCACTTTCTTCTTTTGTTTACATTGTTTTCAAAATTCATAGAAAAAAATCTGCCTCTCTGTTTACTGTTCCCTGCTTCATACTCACTGCTGCGCTTCATCAATCATCAGTACATACAATTCTCACTATCACAAATACCAAAACTCCCACCGTTCAACATCATCTTTTTCATGCAACAGCGGCTATACTCCATTCCGCTGTAAAAAAAAATACAACCACATTCTGCTGCTGCAATTCAATTCGAAAAGAAAAAAAATATTTCCATTGACCTTTGCCTCAACATAATAGCTGCACCACCAGACTTGCATGCTTCTCCATCATCGCCAATAGCAACTACACCTCCTACAATCCTCAAGCACAGCAAACTCATCACAAAACCCACCCGCGGCCCTCAACAACCTGCATAACCTCACTTCCAAACCAGAAATCACCATTTTAACTGTCCATACTTCTTCAGCAACCTACCTTCCTCCCTGCAGTCACTAACTCCAGCCCTAAAACACAGTCTCTGCCTCCAAAACAAACCGCTACTCCCCTTATCAACATGCACAAAACCACCCTACTTGTTGTTACACCATCCTACTCCTTCCAATGCCACTTCACTGTCAACAGTACCACCAAACAAACACGCAAACTCCTGCTTCAGAAAGTACTGCTACTGCATCCCGACACCACCCACAATCTGTCAATCTCATCCCTGCCTTCCAACACCACCACAACAACAACCCATCACATCTAAATCACCATCCAACCAAACAACAACTAACACCTCCTTCATCATACACTACAACAAACATACATCACAAGATTTACAACTACCTCAACAACCTGTCACATTCACTTCACTCCACCTTCACCTCACCGCTTAAACAAAATCGCAACTCCACCACTAGAACAAAATCGCCTAACTCAACAACCCGAACCCGCAACATCTCCTTCAACCTGCAAACGGCGCATCCAACCCGCATCAATCAAAATACCGCCTCGAACACCAGAAATCTCCACCACAACCCAAAACTCAGTAAACCATGACTAACCGAAACCCTTCGACCACAACCACCAACCGCGCCCACCTTGGAACAATCCCTCGGCAACCACAAATCGCTGTATAAAAAATTAGCTCTGTCTAACATTGTAAAATAACTGAAACCATCGATGTCAAATCCCTTTTCTATCATTTCATTCAAAATATTCTTGCCCAAACTAGGATTTGACTTGCATACTGTACCTATGATAGCTAGGTAACATTCATAACTCACCCTGTAACTGTTTGACAAAATGCGCAAGCAAATATTTTCGATTTCTAACACGTTATCTTCGGATTTCTGACATAAAAGTATGATGAAATTCGATATGCTGATAGATGATCCATTATCAATGTCAATCCATGCTGATTCGACGTCACAGATTGTGCCATGTGGGAGAACGCATTGTAGAAGCACGCTGTATATAAATGTGTTAGAAAGTTTATCGTTTTTCCTTGGATTGGAGAGCATCTGTTTGGATCGAGTGATTTTGTTGGTTAAAGAGAAACCACGAAGAATGAGTAGAGAAGTGGATGCATATTGAAAGTGACGAACTGGATCTTGGTTTTGGATTTGGACTACTCATTTTGTTCGGAATCTCGAATTAAGGTGAGATGTATTGGATCTGGAATTGTGGTGAAGAAAGGATGAACTATGGTAAAGGAATTACGGGAGATGTAATAGATCTGGAGGTGGAATAGGAAGTCTTTGAATAGTATATTGCTGTGGAAGGGTTTGGTTTTGCTGGAGAAGATGAATACGTGTATCGTCAGAGGAGTGAAATAAAAAATGGGACATATGTTGTGAACGAATAGAGGGAAAATATTTTAGAGTTGGAGCCAAATATTTCAGATTGGAGGGAAAAGAAAGTTTTTTCGAAATTTTAGTTATTTAGAACCAAAAAACATGTTAAAGAGGATAGTTACAAAAGAAGCCCTTTAGATGCTTATTAAATACTAAATTATTAATATGTTTCAAAATTTTAGTTATTTGGAACCAATAAACATGAATTTTATTTTTGAAATTTATGAATATTAAATAATAAATATTACTTCGAAATATTAAATATTACTTATTAATTTTTTTTAAGTATTATTTATTTAATTATTATTTACGATTAATTTAATATTAATTACTTATTATAAATTATTATTATTTCATTTTAATTATTAATTGTTAAAGTTCATTTTAATGATTAATTATTACTATTATTTAATATTGATTTATAACTTTTAATAATTTTTGCCTTGCCAAAAAACTTTTAATAATTTTTATTTAATTAATAATTGTTTATTATAAAATTTTATTATCAATTATTTGTTACTATTATTTCATAGCAATTATTATTTATATCTTACTAATCATTAGTTAAATATTTATTATTTATTTTATTATTATTGATTATTATATTTTTAATATTTAATATTAAATATTAATTCTTATTTATTAATTAAATATTAATGTTAATTATTAATTATTAGAAATTATTAATATTATTTATTATTTAATATTAATAGTAATAGTAATATTAATAGTAATGTTGATTATTAAATTATTTAATATTTAATATTAATAGTAATAAAATCAATTACTAATATTATTGATTATTAATTATTAAGAATTAATTAATAAAATTAATTATGAAATTTTAAGTATTAGTTATTCATTAGTAAATGGATAATAGTATTTATTTATTAATTAATATTTATTTATTGATTATTAACTATTAATTATAATATATTTATTTATTTTTTATTATTAGGAATTATTTCATATTTCAAATTAATTGTTAGTTATTATATTAATTTATTGTTATTACTATTTAATATTATTTATTTATTATTAATTAATTAATTATATTTAATTAA
The DNA here is from genome assembly GCA_030765085.1 of Allium cepa. Taxonomy (NCBI): domain Eukaryota; kingdom Viridiplantae; phylum Streptophyta; class Magnoliopsida; order Asparagales; family Amaryllidaceae; genus Allium; species Allium cepa. The sequence continues at coordinate 633,675,066 of CM060941.1, forward strand.
TTATTATTACTAATTATTGATAGGAATTACGTCATATTATTAATTAAAATTAATGAATAATTATTAAATATTAATAAATAATAAATATTAATTTTAAGAAAGCATTGTAATTATTAATTATTGGTTGTTAAAAATTGGCAACAAACATTTATTACAACGGGCATTTTATGCCCGTTGTAAAATTGTCACCTATTACAACGGGCATTTTTAGCCCGTTGTAAAATTGGCACCTATTACAACGGGTATTTTGTGACTGTTGTAAAATGGGTATCTATTACAACGGGCATTTGGTGAACATTGTAAAATCGACATCTATTACAACGGGTATTTTGTGAACGTTGTAAATTTGACATCTATTACAACGGGAATGCACGGACCGTTGTAATAGCATTCTATTACAACGGGCAGTCATTGTCCATTGTAAAAAAGGCGTTGTATAGGGCATCTATTACAACGGACCTGAATGGACCATTGTAATAGCCTACTATTACAACGGGAAGTCAATGCCCGTTGTAAAATGAGCGTTGTAATAGAGTATTTTTGTTGTAGTGATTAAGAATAAAGAGGAAATTAGGTTAGTGATTAAGAATAAAGAGTACCTTAATCCCAAAAAATTTAGGATTCTAGAAAAAAAATTAGCTTGAAAAGTGACACCATTCGAGATGACTATTCACCCTAGTGGAGATAAGATGAATAGTAATGTAAAGAGAATTTTCTATTGGACAAGAATAAAGAAGAAGGTGACAGAATTTGCTACTAGGCATTTGACGTGCCAAAAACAAAAGGATATAATTGATTAAACAGCGAATGAAGGGCACCAGCAATTCATGTAGACAAGTGAAGAAAACAGTTGAAGTTTGAATTAGGGGACATGATGTTTGTTAAAGTTTTCCCTCTTAGGAAGGTCATGAAATTTGAAAAGTTGGCATCAAAATTTGTTGGGTCTTTCCCAATTTTAAAAAGAAAGGGAAGACTTGCTCATCCTGTAGAGCTATCGGAATAATTGATAGGAGTCCATGACATTTTTACGTTTGCCACTAGAGAACATGCCTTCATAGCACAGTCACTATGGTAGAGTCTGATCAATTGAGTGGTAACGTAACGATCCTGATTTTTGAGTTAAATTTAATTTGATAATTAAAATAAATTTTGGATTTAATTGTGGGTTAATTTGAAATTTCCAAACTAAATAAAAGATTTTTTTTATTTATTCAAATATATATGTATATAAATTGAATATAAAAAGATTTTTGGTTTGAAATTCAAAATAAATCTCTTATAAATAATATTTGATTTTAAAAAGCTCTATTTCAACATTACTAGAAATTTGTTTTCTAATTTATAATATACATATGCAATATATATTTTGAAAGTTGTATTGGAATTCAATATAGTAAATTTTTAAACGATATTTGAAAGTTAAATTTTAATTTGATATAAATAATTTTAAAATAAAAAAAGTTTTTTAAAGTTAAATTTTTTTTTTTAAATCTTATATATATATATATGAATATATAAATAAAGGAAAATGTATATAAATATATATTTATTAAATTTGATAAAAAAGGTTTAATACATTTTCTTTTGAAATTTAACTACAGATAAATAAAATTTTGTTTAAATAATTTAAATTTAAGAACAAAAGTAATTTGTAAATTAAAAAGGTATAAAATATAAATACTTAATTAAACAAGGGCTAAAATATAACTCGTAAATAAAATAGAGAAAAGGGTCTAAACACAATTTAAATAATAAAGGACATTTGTAAAACAAATGTTAATGTAAACTCACAAGCGTTCGCTAATTAAACAAGTGGCAACATCATCTCTTCTTTCGAAATTGAATTATACAAATATGAATAAAAAAGAAACCAAACTTTTCTCAGTAAAAACTTCTCAAATCTGATACCAGGAAAGAAAAGTTAAAACAAAAGCAAAATAAAAAGAAATCAAATCTGAAGCAACTAATTTAAACAATCAAGAAAAATCTAACCTGGAAACAAATTTTGAAGCCTGGAAAACCAAAGTAAATTCCTGATTTTGATTCAATTCAAATTCTTCAGCTGTTCAACCTGCATTTTAGCTTCAGGCAACTTAAACAAAAACAAAAATCAAAGATTTACATCAAAACCAGATTCTAGGATCAGATCAGAGCAATCAAAGCAAAGTTTAAAGGCAATCAAACATAAAATCTAGAGTCAAGTTTTAGTTTATTCCAAATTCAAAGCAAGCATGTCTTCTCTGTTCTTTTCTGCCTTCAAATATCAAATTCCAGGTTCTTTGTTCTTCACATGACTGATGAGAAAACTACCACCTTAAACATCTTAATCTTGATGTCTGTGATTAATGATGATGAGAAGTAATGGAAAATGATTGCATGAATATGGATATGTGTGTGTATGCATATATATATATATATATATATATATATATGAAGTTTTATGTGTATGAATGTTTGTATATAAATCTGTTCTTAGTTTACATGTTAAAATCAACTTCAAAAGTTTCAAAACTTATCCCCTAATTTTTTTTTAGGTTTTGGTATCCAAATAAAAGATGGTTGTAAAACTATAACATCCATTTAAAAAATGATTTCAAACAATGTATATCAAGTATTTAATTTAAAATAGGAAATTAAAGTAAGAAATCGATTTGCGTCCAAATTTGATGATCACTATTTCAAGTTTAGATCGTACCACTAGATTTGTAATGGAAAAATATTAATTTTGATAATAAAATCAAAATTTTAAAGATTGTAATAAAGGTGGATTTTCGAGTTGAACGGAATTGTGAAAAATGTCAATTTCCATCGATCAAAGAATATTCGGTCTTCGAGTTTGAATATGGAGGAGGATGTTGTGATGTAGATTGCAGGAAAAATGATCGGAAAATTTCTCGATCATTATAGTGACGGCAAGGCATGATTTATGGTTTTAAAGCTAGTTTTGCTTGTCTGTGTTTGAAGTGGAACTGTGTCGCCGTCAAGATGATCCACGCGATCGGACATGGGGGAAATGTCGCGTGGGACGATGATAAAGTTGAGGACGTGGTTGCGTGGCGTTAGGAGGTCAAGATGATCGGAACGAGGTGATTTTGTGATCGACGATTGGGATTTAGGTAGAGCTTGACTGGCTCGATTTGGATTTTTAGTTGGAAGTGACGATCTGGGTGTTCGAGTTGACCGTCGAGATCATCGGTGATATGTGGAGAGTCTCAGCGATGGTCGGCAGCCATTTTGGTGATCGTGCACGTGCACGGCGAGGCTGGATGTGTCAGTGGGTTTGAGAAGTATGCTGGCTCAAAGGAGGACCTAGGAAATTTGGATGAAGACCCGCGTTCGTTCTCGGGTTTATTCACATAAACATTATATGGTTTCACTGTTAAAAGAATTTTTTTTAACATAACAAAGGAAGAAGGGAAATTTGCTAGGGTTTTACCCGAGGATGGTCTCGAGAAAAATGGCTATGGGCTCGGGTTTGTTTCAACAAATTTCGAACAATCTATCTAAACCAAGTTTTGAAGTTTATTTGAATAAATATGTTTTTCAAAAGATTGTAAACAAGATTTTCCCAATGTAAGATTATTTTATAAGATCTTAAACATGTTTCAAAGTTTAATTGCTAATATTAAATATTTTTAAGATAAATTATTTTAAAGGTTTATCAAATATTTAAAAGATAATCAAGTAATTAATCAAAGTAATAATTTATCTTTAAAGACTTAGGTGATTATAGTTTGATTAATTAATTAATTAATAATAAAAAGTTGATTAATTTATTATTAAAGGCTAATTTGTTTTAATCAAGGTGATTAGTTTAATAATGTATTAAGGTAAGTAGTTTGAGGATAATTACTTAATAAAGGTGATTAAGGGGTTAATTACTTAATGTAATTAATAGGTTGATTAATTAAAGTAATTAAAGAATAATTACTTAATCTAAGCAAATTAAAGATTAAATAAGGTTATTAAGATTAATTAAAGATTAATTGAGATTAATAAAGGTTAATTAATTAATGAAGATGATTAAGGAATAATAATTATATAAGGGCTGATTGATTAATGTAGTTAATTAATTAAAGGTTAATTAATTAATGAAGGTGATTAAGGAATGATAATTAATTGAGGAATAATTAATTAATTAAGTATAAATTAATCAAAGGATAATAAATTAATTAAAGGATAATAATTTAATGATTAAAAGTTGATTAACAATCAATGTCAATTAATTTATTATTAATGGTTAATTAATAAATGATTAAAGAATAATTAATCAAATGATTTGTAATTAATTAATGTTAACTAACCTGAATAAGTAATTTATCTGATTTAAATAAATCAGATAATTAATTGATCTTACTTATGGATATTTAGATTCTATTGGATGTTGAATTGTTTGATATCCCTGATGTGTGTTGCTCTTTGATACGAATTATTTTGATTTGAGCTATGATGAATGTAATTTATTTATCTATGATGAATGTAATTTATTTTATCTGTAATGAATGTATATTATTTATCTGTGAATCTGTGAATGAAGATAAGCTTTATAGATTATACTGCTTGTCGATATTGATATGATTGAATCTGTGATGATTGATGATGTTGCACTATTGTGTAAAACCCCTGGACTGCACCATACACACACGAATATGGATTTCACGAGGAAATTAGTTAAGTCACGGATATTTGAATTTCATGAAATGGTTTTAAGGATTGAATTTTGAATCCAAAATAGTTTTGGAAATGAAACTGGATTAAATATGAAAAGCTTTTGAAAAGGAGTTTTTAAAAGATAAAAGTAATTTTGAATAACTTGATAATGTTTTGAAATTTAAATAATTTGATTTGAATTTGAATTCAAGATTTGAAATTGAATTCTATGTTTGGAAATTACGGTTTAAAAAGGTTATACAAGTTATAAATGCGTTTATATGGGTTGTAAACCATTTTAAAAGTATTGTTTTGGGAATTTGAATTTAATCCAAGTTTTATACTTGAAGGGCTTTAACTTGTGCAAATGTAATCGGATTTTTCTGGAATGAAAACTATTTGTTTTCAAATAATAATAGTTTTCATATAAAGAAAGGATTTCCAATTTGTGTTGAAAGATTTCAAGTTTGAAATGGAATTGTTTTGAAAGCTATGAATGAATCTTTGTGAAAGATTGTTGAACTTTGTTTTGAAATTGAAGAGGATCTTAAAGGTGTATCTTTTATATAAAAGATTTGGAATTGAAATAGTTTTGAAAACTATGAATTAATCTTTGTGGAAGATAGGTGAACTTTGTGAAGCGAATCTTTTTGTTTAAAGATTTAAAAATGGTAATTTGTTTAAACCATTTGAATAAAGGTTTTTGGGTAATAAGTTGTGACTTGACTAAGATCCTATATATCCATATGTTTTTAAATATTGCTCTCATTATTCGGTTTAGCCGGGAGAGGACTTTGTGTCATATAACCCATTCCGAGTACTGATATGATGTTATGGATAGTATTTGAAGACCGGTGGTGAAGACCGAATATTTTCGAAAGCGAAAGGATAACTCGTCGAATGTCTCTGCACCGGCTGATCTCCGGTACAGAGATTTGATCACCTTTTGTGATGGGGAGTCCGGATGCGATTAGGGGTTATCCAGATTTGCAAGGGTTTCTTTGTGAAATTCCTTTGGTTCTGTTCGAACCCTAAACAGACTTGTATAGATGTGTTTCTGACATTACACTTTGAGATGTAAAGCTGGTTTCTATCAAATACATTTCTTTTTGGTGGCGGAGAATTTATTCTCTTATCTTAACACCATTCTCCGAGACGTACGAGCTCGGAGGTTATATAGTTGATGGTTACTTGTGATACATTCCTAATTTGGTAATGTGGCATACGAAGTGCTGCTGATCATTTGTTGATCGAAGCATGGCTTTTGTGTAAATCGTAGCTTTGTGGACGAGACTACATCAGGACCACACACCCCGAAAATGGTCAAAACAGGAAAGATGCGGTAAGGTTATGAGGGTCGCGCCCTTTACGGGGTGTTCATTCCCTTCTGGAAAAGGGGGGTATAATGATATGGAGACCAAATACTTAACTCATGTGGTCACTGTGAATTTATTATTTTGTGGTTGCTTTGTGGTTGAGAGCTCTTGGATAAAGGTCGCAAACGTCTAGGGGATGGCATGCTCGAGTAGTAGTTACCTAGTTACAGAGGTAACCAAGCCTTTTGTTGGCAGAGAGCCGGGTAGGTTCTCGGGGAGTCCCTCAAGAGGCGTACCCATGTGGCAATAGAAAGTTCCTTAGCCTGACCATTTGTTGGAAATCCAAAGAAGCAATACGCGCTCTGTACGGTTTTAGTTGTATAACCTGCATGGAATGTGGCGGTAACCTGCTATTGAACATGGTAGCTATAGTAGGCATACGACAAAATGTGGTATGCTGGCTAAGATTAATATTATATTGCAAATGTTTTCCACTATGCACTAATAATAATATCAAAATGGTTTTTGCGTATTAAGCATGTTTGACTATCATAAGGAGAAATCTCCTCCAATTCTGCATTTGCATGGTGTGTGCGGTGGGAGGCCTTATGGTAGTTTCATTTTTCAAAACGCATTGCAGATTTCTTTTAAATTCTTTTATTTTTCTCTTGTTAAAGATAGACTGTTTTTATTTGCTCGTACCAGTCCCATGACTGACCCAGAGTTTATTGTTCCCTTCCTAAACTCTGGGTGCCCATAATTTTCCATACGGGCATTCTAGAGTTAGATTTTCAAATAGTCAGCTGGTAGATGTAGATTTAGGTAGCCTCCATCTTTCTATTTTGAATCCTTTGGAGTCTTTGGATCTTGATGATCACATCAATGACTGACCTTTCTTAGTACAAGGTGATGGTGGTTCGAGCTTGTGGTTTGGATATAACTGCTTATGGCTTGGAGATCTTTGGAGCATTGGAACGGAGATGCAATATTTGATTCTCAAGCTCCCTCTCTTTCTATTGAAGTTAATGTTGGTGTTCCTTTGTCGAAGACTTTCTTCCGCTGTCATTTTTGTACCTCTGATTTCTCAATTGTATCATTGTTGTAATAAACTATTATGTATCAATGATATATATTCTTCTTCTTCCGCTGTGTTGTTGTACTTAATGTGTTATAAGCTCCGACGAACCAGATTCGACGTTTGGATCTGCAACATTCGAATACGCGTGATGTATTTGAGTGCCGATTTTCGAAGGTCGAGTCACGGCCATTATAGGTAATGAGACGGAGCCGATAATATCCTATACCACCACAAGCGTTGTAGAGCATAGACTAGGAAACTTCGCAGCATAGACATTAGGTTGGTTCAAGTACAATGGGGGAGAATCCAATGGAAAGTTTGAGGGCTTCTCAAGCTAAGATTTTCACGAGTAAATTTTTCTCTCCAAAATTAGATTTAAGTTGCATCATTCTTGCTAGATTAGATAGTAGGAGATGGTTGCTACACTTTCACTATCACTTTCACACTCATACAGAACACTTTTTGCATGTTTAGGATGTTTGCATACATGTGTATATATCACGACACTTGCATTCCATCTAAAATTGAGCTCATCTATAATACATCGGCACATATAATCACATTGCACATTTGGTTGAGCAGATGGATGTATGGATGATTAGGTTGTATAACATGGATGCTTAGTGCATATTACATTGTTCGTCCCTTGGAAAGATTTTAGGATGAAATCCTTTTAAGTGAAGAATATAACACACCGTAAAAATTAATAAAATAATAAGTAAAATGGATAAATTAATTAAATAGATATGGCTAAAAAAATTCAGAATTCAAAATTTTACCATAGAAGTTACGTCGTTGTGTTCATGGCAAAATTGTGATCAATTTCCATATATAATGTTCTAAAAACGGAGCTCAAATGAAAAGGTTATGGATGTTTAAAGTTTTCAGATTCAAAATCATTTAAATGGAATCAAAATTTAAAAAATTAAGTAATTTTGAAATTTGAAAGTAAATAGTGATTAGACTTGGAGGTTAAGAAAATGTTAAAAATAACGTCAACGTTAAATAGTTACTAAGGAAGAAAATAAATTAAAAAGCAAAGATACCAAATCTTTCCAAAATTGCACATATAGATCAACCACTCATCTTAGACTGTTCGACTGTTGGCAGTCGACAGGTGGGTAGTGATGGTCGACATGTGATATTGAGTGGCAGCTAGGGTTTTTAGATATTTAATATACCAGATTCTATTATTTTTAATCGACCTTATTCCAACGGTTCTAGTGCATTAAACCACTATAAATAGAAGTCTAGCCCTCTCACTTTTATTCACAAAAATATTTGGGACTCTAGCAAAGCTCCGTTAGTTCATCTCTTCATGGATTCAGAAAAAATCCATTAGGGTTTTAGGTAACAAAACCTACAATCTATTTTGCTTTCTAATTAATTTTCCAACTTATTCTTCTCCAATTTTCTATTTAACGTGTATATACAAATCCTATGCTATATATACATATCAAAAAAAGAGATCGGGTAGAGATAGTTAAAGTCGTGTTAAAACCAAAAGAAGGCATAACTACGGATATACTATGAGTGGAAATCTTAGCTTTTCTATTTTAGTAGTTGATTAGTACAGTTTGGTTTTGAATATGCCTTGGGGAGTTTTCCTTTGTAAAAACATCATATTATAAATCTTCAAAACTCCTTCAATGCGAAATGTCAATTCTAGGTTGCAATCTAAATTGTTTATGTCAAAATAATTGGAATTATATAGATTTGCAGTTTTTGATAATTTTACCATCTACTCCACTTCTTATTCTTTCTGTTTGAATTTGATTAAAGGGTTTGATTAAGGAATAATATGTAAGGAATGAATTTATTCGTAGCTTGCACAACTTTCCCATGAAAAAATTATAAATTCCTTGGTTATTTTTATATGTAAAAGAAGTTGAATAGAGATAAAATTGGAATTGTAAGCATTTATTATCAATATATTTCATTATTTTAATATAATCGGTTGAGTTTAAATCTGATTATATCAGGTCTATTGATTGGAATTTTTGGATATGAATATTGGAATTTTGGCATGTTGATAATATGAGATGAGACTTGTATAATTGTTGAAAGATTTGACATTCAAATACTAGTTTAGGACGTATTTTCCGCACGTTAGAAAATTACTAGGCGCGTATCTATATATATGTATATTTGCGTAATTAACGTATGATTATAACATATAATTGCGTAGTTAAATAGATATTAATTTTACTAAATCCCCCTTGGGCAAGTAGTTAATGTTAAAGGAAAAAAAGAAAGATTTCTTGTAAGGCCTTGATTATGGAAACTGTGAGATGTGTGACAATATATGCAGAGTATATATAGATTATGACTAAGTTATAGGAATGCAAGGTCAGTCAAATGCACATGGAAATCTGCCCAGCTAACCTAACTACCAGCAGTGTGACTTTGGGGCTGACGTAAAACATAGCCTATAATAAGTAAGTATGCTGACACGAGCTTAGTCCAAAATTATGAAGGGTAAATCTGTCCAGCTAATCTGGCTACCAGTACTTACGAATAGTCAGACTGATATGAGATGTCATTATAGGATACAAATCATAATATGAAGGACCTACTTTAGAGATTGATGATAATAAGTGGTTATGTGAGGGCCCTCCTATTCTTTGTGTAGGAAGTAAAAATGGTTGGGATTGAGTTAAGCATGGTAGAGGATATCTCGAAAAAGGCTCGCTTCTATAGAAAGTATTAAGTGGCTGAAGAGATTCCATACAATGTCAGCTAGGTAGTTACTAGTGAAGTGTCTACCTTAGGATCATGGGCAGTAAGTAATGTGGACCTACCTTAAATAAGGTATTAGATAATTAGAGTCTTCCTAATTCTCATTTAAAGATATTAAGCGACTTGGGTGCTATCTCTTACATTGATAGGACATTATCGATGATAGATATGGGTTATTAGGTTGAAAGCGAGATGGCTTTGGGCTTATATTTGGTAATATTATTTATTTATGTTTGAGAGGAACTTTTAGGCATATATTTCAAAAGATTTACGATGTAGACGGAATACATAAGATATATTTCTATTTAAATTATATTGCCCAAGTACTAATATAGTAAGGCTTGAGATTTTTATTCACCAGACATATGTTGTTCTGCCTCCCTCCTCATTACAACACAGGTTAGTAAGGCTCGAAATTTTATGTTGTTTTTGATGTACCCATGAAACAAATATGATGTTGTAATTTTGGAATATTGTACAACAGATATGTAACGGTGATTATGGATATTTGTTATGGTTTTAAATAACATTTTGAATTTATGATAAAATTGGTATTGTTGTTATTTTTATATTTTATCCTTCCTTTGTGAGATTCTAAATGTGTAGATAAATAGCTATGTATTGTTCTTTTTACCAACCAACAACCAGCTTTGTGATGGTTCTAAGTTTCGATGGGCCTTTTTTGAGTAGGCCATTTCAGAGCTGGTTGTTACAAACACTACTCCGGGCTTAGTATCCCAAACATTAGTATATATAGTAAAAGGCTTAGTGCCATCTAAAATCATCAATACAGGTGCACTAGTCAATAGCTCTTTCAACCTAATGAATGTTGCCTGTACTATATTTTCCTAAGGAAAATCCTATTCTTCTTGGTAAGCTTAGTTTTAGCGAAGCCCCTAATGAACTTCTTATAAAAACCGGCCAAGTCAAGAAAAATTTCAAATCTTTCTAGCATTCTTTGGTATGAATCAATCCTGTACGGCCACTACTTTACTTTAGACCACAAACAATTCATGCTTAGAAATGACATGGCCTAGAATGCAAACTTTTCTTCTCCAAAGATGGCACTTTAAGAATTTTGCCTTTAACTAATGCATTCTCAACACATCAAGTACAATCAATTGCTGCTTATGTTATTCTTCACTTTTTGAATAAATAAGGATATCACCGACAAAAACAACTAAAAAATTATTCAAGTGCTCCCTAAAGACTCGTCAAATCAAAAAAAATAAGCCCGAGATTGGTTAGTCCGGATGACATTGCTAACCACTCAAATATCCCATTTGTGTGTGGAAAGCAATCCGAGTAGTGCTAGCACTTTCCACTCTCAATCGAAGAATCCCAATGGCTAATTCAAGCTAAGAAAATAATCTTTCTCTCATTAATTGATCCAACATATCATCTATGCAAGGAAATGGGTAGTGATTCTTCTTTATCGGCTTGTTCAATTCACAATAATCAACACATTGCTGCAAATAACCAACTACCTTAATGGCAAAGGTTATTGGTTCCCTCTAATTTGAAAAATGCTCCTACAAATAAACCCCTTCTGTAATAATTCAGAAATTTGCTTATCTTGCTCAATTCTTTCTTCAAAGCTATATGCCTCAGCGGAATAATAATGGGCTTAGAATCCTTCTCGACAACAACTTAAAATTCAATTTCCCTTCCTGGTAGTAGGCCTGAAATTTCTATAAAAATACAGAAATTCTAAAACTACTGGAATATAAGATAAATTATCATGCAGTAGGTCTAGTGAATATAAGTAACTCAACAACATTGGACTATTACGCACACAATATGGAACTAAATCATTCCATCCACTACTCCTTATCATAATCACCCTTCTATCATAATATAACACTACCCAATAGTGTGACGTCCAATCCATCACCATATCAGTCCATACCATGAGAAACTAAGTACATATTCATTACAAAGGAATTCAACACCACAAATAACTAATTTCAAGTTTTGGCAAATCTTGGATAAATAGGTCGATCACCTAACAAGATTCGATGCTACTATAGAATCATGCATAATGTGAGTTTCTAACTGTATATCATCTAGTAGATACAAAGGTATAAGATGCTCTAGTATCAAATAAGGTACAAAATAGAAAATAAAAAATAAAAAAATATATCTTACATGATGGCCTTTTTTCCCTTGTCTACTGTTGCTAGTGGTTTGCTAACACTTGGAACCGCCTAAAGTAAATAAGCTTACACAACTAGTTCATTCGTATCTAGGGTGAGGAGCCGATGCTTCATATTTCCAAGCTGGTTAAATTTGAAGTTCTTGATCTTCCCCATATTGACTTTGTAGTTCTTGACAGTGTGCTCTTTCTTGTGGCATTACTGCATAACAGGTTCTACTTCTTAAGTTTCCTATTTTACCTTCTATGCCTAACTCCTTGTGCTTCACCCACCAATTTTCACTGGCATCCTCCTTCTTTGGCTCCTCTTTAGTTGAATATTTGGAAATAGTATTTGATAATGTCATTTCCACTAGACTCTCATATGTAGATCTCATAGGGATGTGACTAAGATTCAATTCCAAAAGTGGTTTTCTCAACCCCTTAGTGAATTTCATAGCCTTCTTTTTGAGAGAATTCACAATATCCAACCCAAACTTCACAAAGCTCATTTAATTAATTCACATACTCCTTCACAGACATGTCTTCTTTCTTCAGATGAATAAACTTCTCCTACTAAACTCCTTGCTCAGCTACATACAAGAAATTAGCTTCAAAACATCTCTATAAATCACCCCAACTTATATTCTCCTCACTATTCATAGCTATTAGAATATCCCGCTTATGTAAAGCCTTTCCTTGCAAATGCCAAGAAGTTAGTTGTCTCCTAATATCATCTATCAGATCTAACATAGTAAATATCTCTCACATGTGTGTATCCATGCCTTTGTATCCATAAAAGATTCAATCCCCAAAAATGGCTTTCCATACACACTAATAAAGTCTCTGCATAGCTTAGTAAAGTTTATAATTGGTGGATTGACAGGAGCTTTTCCTTGTTTCTAATGTATAGAAGCATCTAGATTGGTATTAGTCTGTGATCTAGCCTAAATATACCTACAAAAATAAAGTGGATAGTTCACGAGGAATCTCCATGATTGCATCTCTTATACCTACTCGGATATTATTATCCATTTCAACTATCTGTAAATGAGATTCATTAGCAACTTTCCCTAGATACTATATATAATTAGAATAAAAGTTGTGTATACATATGTATATTTACTATTTCGATTTATATCTATATATAAAAATAAAAGTATGTCCTCTCAATACGTTCTTAACTAATAGGAATTGACTAGCCTAGGCTCTCTAATAATAAATGTTACAACCCAAATTTCATTTGCTCTTAGATTCTACATCCAAATCAATGCACAAATCCTAAGAATCATAGAAGGTGGATTGTTGGGGTAAAAAGTGAAATAAACAGTACATAAAACTATCTCCTTTAATTACACTTTATGAACTATAGTGGAAGGAATAAAATATAACATAACTTATGACATAAATATTGGAAGTAATCCAGAATAACCATAGGTGTTTCTATGTAAATCCAAATAATACTTTAGACTTCGCGTTTCTTCATAACATAATTACTAAATAACAAATAGAAAACAAATAAATAGCCAAAGAACTACAACATCTCCATCTTCTCTATCTCATGTCTAGTATTCCCTAACCACTATCAACCTAACATATATAGGAAGAATGGAAATATATAGGGGTTCAAACATAAGCCTGATGAGTAAGAATATACCATAAGTATATGACATTATCATATTAGTAAAACATTATTGGAAGCCATTGCTAACCTTACCATTTCAGGGTAACTTATTTAAATGTTTAACCTATCTTTACAACATTTCAGTTCTAACGAATTAATAGTATGCTTAAATCTTTATTTCATATATCTATGGTTTCTTTTTATATTAGAAATCCAAAACTTATTTATATTGGAAAATTCAGTAATGAACTAATAGCATGAATAAGATCATATAACATAGACAATAGAATCACACTAACTATTTATCCCAACTAGCTTAGAAATCTCCTTTTCCTCTTGCTTTCGGATTTTTTCTAGCATCCAAATCCCATAAAAATATGAGTTGTTTATATGTTTGAGAAACTCTCTCCTTCTCTTCTATTTAAACTATTTATCTGTTGAAATTGATGGAGAATTTTGTATATTATTTTAGTTCAAAGATTTTAGATCTAGGGTCTATTGCGAGGAGGCTGAAAAGAAAAAGAAATGATAGTGAACATACTTTTCATTTGGGTTGCTAAGGTTTATACATACACTAATTGGTATTAATGGGTTATTAACCCTAATTAGCCCATTTCTATTTAGTTTATTCTTTTATAAATAACTTAAACCCCCTGCGTCTGTTCCAAATATATTTGTAGTGAATCCTAACCAAAATAATATGCTTTACACAACGGTGTATGTTTCATATTTAATTCTTTTATTTAAATAAATCCAAATTTTATCCTTTTTAGTAAAATTACCATTTACCCTTTGATTAATATTTTAATTGATTATTAAAATGCATAGGGTGTTTTAATGGGAAGTGTTAAGACAAACACTAGTAGAGGAATAAACAAGTATGCAAACTAATGGCCAAGGGAGGGAAGCGACCCCAGAATTTCATGTTGATGCTAGAACTCAGATGCCTGCATCAGCCATAGGAGAAATGGATATAAATGCTCTTTTCCATCCGTATATGGCAGAGATGATGAGACAACAACTGGCTAAAGTTGTTAAGCTGAGACTAATAGTTGAGGAGTGGACCTTTCTAAGATGACCCAAGGCTATAAGAACTGTGGAGGGAAAGTATTTATTAGAAAGGAACCGATTTTGGAAATGTTGAATTGGCTAAAACTATGCAAGAGTAGTTTTAGAGACATGGGATATGATAATGTATAAAAATGGATGTCGGCTTCTCGTCAGCTTCAAGATGATGCCTTAGATAGGTAGGAGGAAATAACTACTAAGTTCAGAAGGAAGATACCACTTGGAAATAATTCAAGGGGCAAAAGGGTGTTTAAAAAAAGGCAGGTATGGAAATAAGTGGATCATAAGGGAGCAAAAATGAAAATTTTAATGGATCGAAATATGCAAAAAGAAAATGATAAAAATGAAGTAGTAGCCAAAATAAATGAAGTCAATAAGTTAAAGCTGGATGAAGTTCTTGTGAATAATGAGAAAGTCAACAACACTCAAGAAACAATTGAAGAAGAACCCACATGTACAAGTAATAGATTTCAGGTGCTGATGAATGGAAATGAGGCTGAAACATGCTATGAAATCAGTGATAATGAAGAACAGGGAGAGGAAGGTTAGACTTGAATGAAAATGAAGCAAATGTGCACACAACCTTATATGTGCACACCGACACAGAAGTGCAAGCCAATGACAAGTACCAAGGAAGAACTCCACAAACACAAAGTGAACCACAAGCAGACTCGAATATATCTCGAAGCACGACCCAAAGAACACATGATGCTGACACACATTTCTGTAAAGTACTTGAAAAGCAAGTAATGCAACTGTACCTGATTATGCAAGAAGCTCCCACCACCATCAATGATCATTCCTTATCCACTGCACCTTACTACACTTTTTCTAGTACTATGCCTGGCTGGACCTCTCCCATAGCACACAAGAAAAACAATAAGGGGACAAGTCTAAATTTTTCTAAAAAACACACACCATGCCTCGGGAAAGAGGGGATCTCCTTCAATAAGGAGGATGAAAAATGTAGTTCATCAATCCTTGAAGTGTACTAAATGATGCAGAACTATGCAATATGGAATATTAGAGAAGCACATTTCCAAACTAAGCCTGATCAAATAAAGTGCCTGATCAACCACCATAACATATCACCTTTTGCAATTCTTGAAACAAAACTGAATAAACCCCTAACTATCAAAGCAGCCAAGCACATCAATCCATCATGGACTCTCTACCATAATCTAAATGAAGAAACTTATGGTCGAATTATGGTTATCCATGACCCATCAGTAATGTCTTTGACCACAGTTCTATCAACTGATCAAGTAATACATCTCCATGTCTCGCTGAGCAGTATCAATACTTCCTTTTATTTATCCATAATTTATGCTCACATTCTATGAACACAAGACAATCTCTTCTTGAACTTCTTCCTACCTTCAAGCAAAATACACATCCATGGCTAGTCTTTGGGGATTTCAACTGCTGTCTTAACTTGCATGACAAGCGAGGTGGCACCCTCCTTCTCCTTAAAGATATACTCTCACTCACAATGCAATATCTGAATCATGTCTACTGCCAATTCAAAGAACCGGTGCAAGGTTCTCATGGAATAACAGAAGCAGATCTGGTATCAGAACTTTCACAACCATATATCACTCCTTGCAAATTACCAAGCCTTAATTTCATAGCTAACATGTCATCCTTTCTACCCCAGCCTGTATTATCAGACCATTTACCAATTTTTTTCCCTCTGGACAGAAACTATTAAGGAAAAAAAAGCTTCAAATTTTATAATACTTGGGCCCATGAACCTGAGTATACTAGTATTATACAAAATGCTTGGGCTTAAAATTTTAATGGAAACCCTATGTTTATTTTTGTAGGAAATTAAGAGTAACAAAAACTGCTTTAAGAGCATAGGCTAAAGACTAGTTTGGTGATGGCTACTTGAAATCAACGAAATTAAGAAAAAAAAAACTCAAAGAAGCTTAAGATTACATGATGGCAAATCCTACTGATATTGAAGCTGCTAGAGCAGAGAAAAATTATTTTGAGGAGCTAAATGAAGCATTAAGCACTGAAGGTAAAATGAGGAGGCAACAACTGAGACAAAAATGGGTTAGTGAAGGGGATAACTATATTCCTTTCTTTCATGCTGCAATAAAGTTTAAACAAGCTAGAGAGCAGATCAATACCATATATGATGAACTTGGGGTCCTCCATACTACTCCACATGCAGTAGACAATTCTTTTCTCAACTACTATAAAAAAAATTGAAGACTCTGATGATTTTATCCTAAACATTGATGATCTAACTCGCATTCAACTGCCAAGAGTGCAACCTGATGAAGCTGCCAAACTAGTAAATAAAGTCACTGACCAAGAAATAAAAGAAACTCTTTTCTCCATGATTAGGAATTCCAGTGGAGGCCCAGATAGATTCAATGTTCAATTCTTTATCCATAGTTGGGACACTATCAAGTCTGAATTTTTTAAAGCTGTTCATAATTTTTTTGATAAATTCAAACTTCTAGGGGAAGTCAATGCAACTAATCTTGTTCTCATTCCAAAAACCCAACGTTCCACTTCTATAAAATATCATTCTGCAATGTAATGTATAAGTGTATTTCAAAAAATTTAGCTACCAGACTTGTTACAGTTCTTAACAGAATCATTTCTATCAAAGAATCTGCTTTTCTTCCTAAAAGAAGTATCCTTGACAAATGTCATGCTAGCCAATGAACTACTCAATGGGTACGGTCAAGCCCAAGCTACCCATAATGTCATGCTCAAACTGGATTTAAAGAAGGCCCATGACGGTATACACAGGTCATCAATTGTGAGAATAATGGCGGTGATGAGATTTCCTATGGAATTTTTAGCATAGATCTACAGATGCATATCTATCCCCTCTTTCTCAATAAAATACAATGATTTTACTTCAGGATTATTCAAAAGTAAACAAGGAATCAAATAGGGTTATCCAATCTCATCTTATTTATTTATACTTGTGATGGAAGTCTTAACAACCATGTTGAAAAAGAGGTACATAGACAGGGAAATAAGTTTTCATTTAAAATGTAAATCTCCACATATTTCATCCCTCCTATTTGCTGATGACATTAGGATATTTACCAAGCTTGAGTAGGTTACCATAGTAAACATAATTGCAACTCTTGATAAATACTACAAAATCATCGGTTTGAGGCTGAATACAATAAAGTCACAATTAATAACTTCAGGAACTACTGAAGAAGCAGCTTAACAATTAATAGCCTTATCAAGATTGCAACCAATGAACAATGACATGACCTACCTTGGACTACCACTCTGGACATCAAGAATCACAACTGTGAACTGCCTGCCTTTGTACTCTAGAATATGTAACTTGATGCACTGTTGGGCCAACAGATTTCTTTCACAAGCTGAAAGACTTGTTTTAATCAAAACTGTCATATCATCTACGATGGTTTATTGGTCTAGAGTTTATCTACTGCCCAATAAACTGTTGAAAATAGTAAAGAGTGTTATGTTGAGATTCTTTTGGACTGGCTCAATTCACTCAAAAAAATTAGTCCCATGCTCATTTGCAAAAATAGAGATGCCAAAAAATAAAGGAGGGCTTAGATTTTTTAACATGCTATTATGGAACAAAACTGTCTTTAGTTTTCGTTTTAGTGCCTTGCTTTGTGGTGCTGATAGCTTTTGGATTGAATGGACAAAAAAGTACGATCTGGGTAGTAGGAAATTCTGGACTAAGGAAGTCCCCCAAACTAGTAGCTGGACTTGGAGGAAGATACTGGACTTAAGAACCACCTACTAAATTTACACTCTCTCAGACCAGTGCAAAGAGCTTCTGGGATGATCCATGGATGGCCAATGGCCTTATTCTTGGAAAAATATTTTCTCCCCATCAGATAATCCATTCTGGAGTTAGTAGATCAGCTCTGGCTATTGCTCACTTTACTGATGGCAAGCTTCTTATGCCATGTACCAGTAGTCTAGATATCAGGGCTGTATGGAATAGAGCTCGGGTAACTCAAACCCATCTTCTCCTGTTGACACATTCCTTTGGAATGATAAGCCACATTCAATCTCTATTGTCTACGGTCTTTTAACAAATTTAAGCAACAGTCCAAGATTTGAGTGGCAGAAGTTATGTGGTGCAAATTTTCACCAACCAGAGATAACTTATTGATGTGGAAAGTCAAAATGAATGCCCTTATGACTAAGAGTAAGATGAAAAATTATGGAATGATTATTGATCCCCTATGTGTTTTCAGTAGAATGCAGGAAGAAAATGTAGACCCTTTATTCTTTGAGTGCTCTCACCTGATTATCTTATGGGGCAGATTTGTGAGAAGTATCAGTAGTAACCATGTGCATGGGGTTTCAACGATTGAATGGGATATGATAAGCAAGGCAACAAGGTGGAGGAAGGAAGCATGAACTGTTTATTTCTTCATTTTAAAGTAATATATGAAATTAGTTTGGGAGGAAAGAAATTTACGATGTTTTTAAAACAAAAGCAAGAGTAAAAATCAACTATGGACAACACTCAATCATAAAACCATCTCTGGAATGAATGCTAGCCATTATGTATTCAGTAATCATCATATTGATTGGGGGTCTAGGTTCAGTCCTATATTGCCTGTTTTCATTTTGTTATTTTCTTTTTTTTCTTATATTCCTCTGTTTGTATTCTCAGTTATTGCCTTTGAGTGGTTTTTGTTTTGTTTCTATGATTATGAGCCTGTTCATGATCATATTTTCTTTTATTTGTCAGCAATAAATTGGTAGGGGACCAGCCAACCCCGCTTGCCTTGCAAAAAAAAATTTAATGAGCAATTCGAGGATAATTTTATAACCAAATTATAGAAGTGTGCTTTGGTTTCTTGGTTTTGTAGTAAGAAGAAATGACATTGATAGAGTAAATCTAGTATTTTAATTCTTTGCCAAAAAATGGAAGAGAGCATATCAAGAACTAGAAATTTATTAAAGGCTTGAGGAATGGCCTAAACCATAAGGTGACGGTGCATGTGTTGTCTCCTTTAGATACGGTGGTAGATATGGTGAGGAGGAATGAATGTTGGTTCCAAGAAGCAAGATAAGTTGATCTTAAGCTTGTGGTAGGGTAAAACAAGAGGTTTAACCCATATCATAAGGGGAATAAGAACCAGTATGGCCACAGGAGGAGGAGGAACAAAAGTATAATATGGAAAACATTATTTGTTTCAATTATGGACAGAAGGGTCACTATTTGACACAATGTGTCAAACCTGAGAATAAGGGAAAGGAAACACGCTTTCCATACGATAAGCCTGAACAAAAAGAGGGATTGTCCAGAGTTAAGGCACACAAAGATTTTTGCTTTAGAAGGACTATTCGGACCATCTACTGAGGAAAAGGGAGCGGGCAGTGCTTGGCAGTACAATTTTGATTTCTCATATTTCGGTTAGAGTTTTGTTTGTATAGGAACTATACACACTTTCATTTGTAATGATTTGGTCGATAGGTTTGAGTAGATACCACTTTTTTAGTTACGCCTTTGTGTGTAGTTAATTCAATCGATGGGTATGTCATTCTCGGGTTATGGTGTATAAATGTAGAATTTGTTTTGTATGCACATTTATTTTTTTATAACCCATATGTGTTTGACTTCATAGGGTACGAGATCGGTATGGATTGGTTAGTGCAGAATGACACTAGAATCTAGTGCATCGGTAGAAATATCGCTTTATGAAACCTCAGAAGAGTAAAAAGGGTTATGATAGCCTTAGATGTGCTAATGAAGAAATTTGGAATTCATTATGTGCAATCGAAGATCATGAGAATGAGATTATCAAAGTAACAATGATTAGTGAATGTTGAACAGATTTGATGTGTGAGGTACGGCCTATTAGTAGACTACCTAGTAGAATTCCACCTAAGCAGATGGAGGAATTGAAGAAGAACTAGTGGAACTTGAGCCTAAATTTTTTATTAGGCCAAGAAGTTTAGCTTGGGGAGCATCCATAGTATTTGTAAAGTTAGATGGATTTATTCGGATGTGTATCGAATATAGGAAGTTGAATGAGTTGATCATGAAGAATCGTTGTCCATTACCAAGGACAGATGACTTATCCAATCAGTTGAGAGTAGATAGGGTATTCCTGCAGCTAGATTTGGCCATGTGATTCCAGCAACCAAGGTTGCAAAAGATAGTGTTCCATTAACCGTGTTTAAAATTAGATAGGGTTCATATGAGTAGTTAGTCATGCCATTTGGACCGACTAATGCCCCAGCTTTCTTTATATATCTTATGGACTAGATCTTTCTTGATCAGATGGATAGATTTTTATTGGTCTCAATCAATGATATTTTATTGTATTCTAAGAATAAGAGACCATGAACCGTCTTAGATTAGTGTTGGAGGCCTTAAGATAACATAGGTTGAAATGTAAGTGTCTGATGTGTCACTTTTGGAAACAAGAAGTCAAATTTCATGGTCATGTTGTTTAAGATAACGGATTAGTGGTAGATCCGTCGAATATGAAATAACTAATGACTGGAAGAGACTAGAGACAGTTATGAAGATGAGAATTTTCTTAGGAATAGCTAGTTATTATTGTGATTCATTAAGGATTTTTCAGATAGCAACACCCTTGACTAAGTTAACCAGAAAAAAATGAGAAGTTCATATGGACAGAAAAGTGCAACGATTCATTTTAGGAGTTAAAGGGGTTATTAATGAGAGCTCATGTCTTGATTGTACTAAGGCTGATCTAGATTTGGTTATATATATATATATATATATATATATATATATATATATATATATATATATATATATATATCAATGCTTGTAGAATTGGTTTGGGAGTGGTACTGATGCAAAAAAGGATAGTGATAGCTTATACATCTCCGTAGTTGAGGCCGCATGAAGTTTGTTATCCAACTTATAGCATAGAATTGCCATTAGTGATTTTGCACTTAAGATATGCATATGCTATTTCTTAAGAGAACGGTATGGACCAAAAGTATCTTAAGTAATTATTCTCTTAAAACTAATTGGATATAAGGTAATAGAAGTGGTTAGAGTTTATGAAAGCATACGACTTTGATAGAGTATACATCGAGAAAGAGGAACAAGATTGCCAATGCTTTAAGTAGAAAGCAACAAAATTGAGGTTAACTATGATTAAGGAATAAAATTCCTTAGAGGCATCGACCTCATGGATTACATTTTAGGCTGAATGCAGTTAGGATCAAGTAGTGATCCAAGTGCATTAGCAAATTTGGAAGCTTATCTAGCACTTGTGAATGGAATTACCATAAGGAAAAAAGAGGACTCGTGATTAGCTGAGAGAATTAAGCGATTAAAGATGAGTATGGTTAGGGAAGATCTAAGAGGTTTTGAGATAAACTCAAAAGGATGGCTTAGAAAGAAGGTAAGACTGTGTGTCTCAAATGTGGGCAATCTTCAAAAGGAAGTCTTAGAGGAGAGTCATTGATCCAAGTGTCACGACCCAAATTTCACTTGTACTCGAATGCCGCAGATTCAACCGTTGAAACCCGATTTGTGCCAGAGCTTATAACACATTAAGTACAACAACACAACGGAAGAAAATAATGAATATATCATTGATACAACAATGAATACAATATCTGATACAACGGATTAATATAAATGATATCAAATACTATCAAAGATACAAGACTACAGCGGAAGAAATAACAACAACAAGGATGGTCTAGACTTTGCAACCATTGACAGCGGAAAAATGACCAACAATAGAGTCTTTCAAGTGGGAAAGCGGGAATCCAACAAACTGAGTCTTCGATGCCAAAGCTCCAAGCTCGAACCACCATCATTGCTGAACTTGTAGCAAATGCGATCCAAACATTGATTGACAAACCAAAGACTTCAAAAACAATCGAATCTACGTCTACAAGTTGATTATCTGAAAACCCAACTTTAGACTGCCTTGTTGAAAATTATGGGCAGCCAGAGTTTAGGAAGGGAACAATAAACTCCAGGTCAGTCATGGGACTGGCGTGAGCAGACAAAAACAGTTTATCTTTAAAACAAACAACAAAAGATTTTTAAATTGAAATCCACAATGTTTTTCGAAAAATGAAACTAGCATAAGGCCTCCCGGCACACACACCATGCAATCGCACACTTGGGGAAGATTTCTCCTTATGATAGTCAAACATGTTTATTACGCAAAAACCTTTTGATATTATTATTAATGCATAGTGCAGAAAACCTTTCGAAAATATAATTTTAATCTTAGCCAGCATACATACCATTATAGTATGCCTACTATAGCTACCATATTAGATGGCAGATTCGACAACTAAAATCGTACTAATGCGTATTGGTTATTGGATTTTCAACAAATGATCGGGCAAAGGAACTTCCTAGGCCACATGGGTATGTCTCTGGAGGGACGCCTCGAGAACCTACCCAGATCTCTGCCAACACAAGGCCGGGTTACATCTGTGACTAGGCAACTACTGACATGAGTATGCCATCCCCCGGTCGTAACCAAACTTTATCCCGGGATTCACCAACAACCACAAAGTAATAAATTTGCTGCAACCACATAGGTTAAGTATTTGGGCTCTATACCATGATACCACCTCTATCCAGAAGGAAATGAACATACCCTCAGGGGGCACTGCCCTCAAATAACCTTGCTGCATTCTTCCTATTTCGACCATTTCTGGTTGTGAGGTTCGACAAAGTCTCGTCCACAAAGCTACACTTTTCACAAAAGCCATGCTTCGATCAACAAATGATCAGCAACACTCACTCAGCAGCACTCAGCATGCCACATTACCAAATTGAGAATGTATCACTAGTAACCATCAACTACATAACCTCTAAGCTCGTACGTCTCAGAGAATGGTGTTAAGCTAAGAGAATAAATTCTCCGCCACCAAACAGAAATGTATTTGATAGAAACCAGCATTACATCTCAAAGTGTAATGTCAGACACACATCCATACAAGTCTGTTCCGGGTTCGAACAGAACCGAAGGCACTTCACAAAGAAGCCCTTGCAAATCCGGATAATCCCTAGTTACATCCGGACATCCCATCACAAAGGCTGATAAAATCTCTATATCAGGGACGAATCGGTGCAGAGACATTCGATAGGTTATCCTTTCGCTTTCGAAAATATCCGGTCTTCACCACCGGTTTTCAAATGATATCCATATCGTTGTATAATTGTTCGGAATGGGTTATATGACACAAGGTCCTCTCCTAGCTAAACCAAATAATGAGCTCAATATTTTAAAACATATGGATCTTGGGATCTCAGTTAAGTCACAACTTATTACCCTAAACCTTTCTTTCGAACGGTTTAAACAAATTACCATTTCCAAATCTTTTAAACAAAGAGATTCACTTCACAAAGTTCAGCCATCTTTCACAAAGAATCATTCATAGCTTTTCAAAACAATTTCCCTTTCAAATTGGATACTTTAAATCAAAGACTCAATTCATAGCTTTCAAAATCGTTTCCTAAAAATTCATTTATAACTTGGAAAACCATTTTCATTTCAAACTAAAATCCTTTCAACAAAAATAGGAAATTCTTTCCTTATATGAAAACTATTACTATTTGAAAACAAAGGTTTTCATTTTAGAAAAATCCGATTACATTTGCACGAGTTGAAGCCCCTCAAGTATAAGACTTAGGTTAAATTTCAAATTCCCAAAATAATACTTTTTAAAATGGTTTAAAATTCATATAATACATTTATAACTTGTCTAACCTTTTTAAACCATATTTTCAAACATAGAATTCAATTTCAATTTTTTTGAATTTAAATTCAAATCAAACTTATTTAAAATTCAAAAGTTTTATCAAGTTATTCAAAATAATTTTTATCTTAAAAATTCCTTTTTCAAAACTTTTCATATCTAACTCAATTCCACTTCCAAAACCATTTGGGTTCAAAATTCATCTTTTAAAATCATTTCAAAAATCTGTGACTTAACCGATTTCCTCGTGCAATCCATATTCGTGTGTGTATAGTGTAGTCCAGGGGTTTTACACAATAGTGCAACATCATCAATTATTACAGATTCAAGCATATCAATATCGATAAGTGGTATAATCCAATAATGCTTATCTCCATTCATAGATTCATAGATAAATAATGTAAATTTATCACAGAAAATAAATTACATCATCACAGAGCACACCAAAATAATTCATAGCACAAAGTATAACATATCAGGAATATCAAACAATTCAACAATCAATAGAATTAAAAACACCTATAAGTAAGATTGATAAATTCTTAATTAATTTAATCAAT
Source organism: Allium cepa (assembly GCA_030765085.1). NCBI lineage: Eukaryota > Viridiplantae > Streptophyta > Magnoliopsida > Asparagales > Amaryllidaceae > Allium > Allium cepa. The sequence continues at coordinate 633,699,937 of CM060941.1, forward strand.
CTCTAATTAAATTACTTGGATTACCTTAATCCTGCTTACTTAACATCAATTAATTATAAATTAATTAATTATTTCTAATGATCTACCTTAACAAATCTTCCTTGATTAATTATTCTTTAATTACATTTAAGTAATTATCCCTTAATTATTTATTCAATTAATTATTCTTTTAATAAAACACATTTAATAATTAATCTTTAATTAATCACATTCATTATTCCTTGATTAATCACATTCAGTAATTAATTACCCTTAATTAATTACATTACTTAATCAACTGCTAAATAAATTTTATCAATTAATTCTTAAATTAATTACACTAAGTAATTAATTCTTAATTACTTCCGCCAGGTAAATGTCCTTCAATTAATTACATCCAGTAATTATCCATTAATTACTTCATTAAGTAATTGTATTTTATTAATTATTTTAAGTAATTATACTTAACAAAACATCAAGTGATTATCTTAAATTAATTAAACCAATTAATTAACTTAAACTAATCACATTAATTAATTAATCACATTAAGTAATTAATCCCTTTAATTACTTTCATTAAGTAATCATACCTAATTCAATTTCACAAATGATTATCATTAATTAATCTAATTAATCATTAAAATTAATCACATTATTTAATAATCCCTAGTTAATGATCTTCATTAACTATTAACAATTCTTTAATTACTTTCCTTAAGTAATTATGCTTTAATTAACCATTATTAATTACAAATTAATTAATCTCTAATCATAAATTAATCTAAATCATTAATTGATTAATTAATTAATTAATTACTACTTAATTACCTTATTAACTTAATTAATCATTTAAACCTTAATTATCTTTAAGATAAATCATTTTCTTTATTAATGACTTAATTATCATTAACATATACATTTAAACATTTCACTTTTTAACTTACTTTTTGAAATTCTATTTTTTTAATTAAGATTTAAAAATGATTTAACTAATCAAAATTTAAAATAATTTACAAACTTCTTAAACAAAAGTAAAGAAACATTTATCATTTATAAGAGAAACTTATATAAGAAAAGGTTTAAACTAAATTAATTAATCATATTTTAAAAATCAAGCTTTCAAAATAAATAAATTATTTAACTTGCAAACTTAAGTCAAACAAATTTATATAACTTCCCATTCTAATATTAAGGAACACTTTTTATAAAAGAATTTTATATAAATAAGGTTTTAAACAATTTATTGGAAAACTATTTTATTTACAAATATACTTTAAACTTCTAAACTTGTTTTAAACATTTTAATTTTATTAAACTTATTTATTTTAAAACTAAGATACCCAAATTTAATTTGAAACTAAACATAAAATCTGGTTTAAAACTCTATCTAAATTCTTGCTTTTAAATTTTAAATTCATTTTAAAATTTTAAAAACCCTGACAGGTTTAAAACCTGTAACAAAGCAAATGACCCGAGCCCCCACTCGATTCCCCGAGCCAAATCCCACAATACTTTGAGCAACTCACGCATACGACTCGAGAAAAACTCGAGTACCCTTTCTCCCTCAATTCCTGGCTTCACCAGATATAAGAATGCACCGTGCATATGCACGGTGGCTTCGACCAACTTCGGCCATCCACGGTGACTTCCTTATGTCGACGTTCACCCTCGCACCCAACGTCGATCACCATAACATCAATAATAACTCGAAATTGAATTCAAGTAACCCTCACAACTAGGAATAGGAAACCCAAAACCTGGAAATCACTCATGCTCACTCCTCCGACCACCGGAGCATCTGAAATTCCGGCTATGCCTTCGCCAACACCCCCGCCTCCATTCCCCAAAAACTGGTGGCACTCGATCCACCAGAGACGCCGTGGTGGATCATTTTCCGACTAATGTCCAAAACTAGGTTTACAGGCATCACTAATCTCCCATCGACGCCATAGTGCCTTGAACACCATCCTGACATTTTCCCCTCAAACTCCAATCATTCCTCCACCTCCAAGAATGACCATAATCATCCCGATCAACTATATCGGAAAAGGCTACTCAGAACGCCCAATCTGATCAAACTCAAACTACTCACACAATCCAGTACTAAAATTTATGATTTCACTTCTGAAAATCATAATTTTGTTTAAGGATTCAGATCGCCTGAATCAATGATTTAGGATGTTTGAATTTTTTACATAACTTAAGCTTCCTGTTCTTTTTAGTTTCCAAACAAATTTAAAATTTATTTAAACTTAAATAAAATTTTAAAACTTACTTTATGATTAAACAAGCAACTTTTGTTAAGAATCTAAGTCCTAACAGTGATCAGATAAGTAGATAATGAATTTTGATTAGAATCTGAGCTTGAAAACAAAGAACAGAAATATCACAGAGACAACAGGCATGCACACATCATGCATTCATATATATATATATATATATATATATATATATATAGACACAGAAAATGCTCATATATATATTCACATAAACACACTTATTCCAGAGATTAACATGCAACCAGATTCCTACTTAAAAAAAGATTGTTAATCACCTGATTAAAGAAGATGAACAGAGCACCTTTGTTTAGAAAACAACTTTTGAACTTTAAAAATTGAGTTGTTGGAATTTTGCTACAGACTTTAAAACTTGAGTTTAAATCCCATGTTTGCATGCCTTGATTTAACTCGGATTGAAGAAGAAGTTCGGGCTTTAGTTTTGAAAAAAAGATGAAATCTGTTTTGGTTTTGAGCTTGCTTAATGACCTGCTATAGGCTAAAGGTTTGAATTTTTTGCAAATAACTTGTAGGCTTGGATTTGATTTCTTTTAGAATGAACATGTTTCTGGTTTGAAGAGAAATGTTTGTTTTCTTGAGCTTGCATTTGATTTAGCTCAGGTTTGAAGAAGAATGTTTAGGCTAGATTTTCATCTTGCAAAAGATTTGCAGTTTATCTCATGTTTTAGAGAAGATGCTTGTAGGCTTTGGTTTATTCAGATTTTGAAAATGGTTTACAGGTTTCTGACTTGAAGATGATTACAGATAATTGAATTTTGATTTGGTTAGAGGAAGTTCTGATTATAGATTTGTTTTTGAGGGGATTTGGTTTTAATTTCTTCTTGGCTTTGAGTAAAAAGAAAGAAAAGAAATGAAGATGAGAAAACAATGTGTTTATATAAATGAAAATGTGGTTTATTAAAATTAAAGAAAATTAAAATTTTAAAATGACACTTGTTAATACTTCAGCCTTTGTCATATACTCTAGTTTATTACTTAACACTTGTTAGAATTAAGCTTTATATACATGCACTTGTCATTAAAGAAATTTTATTTGTTTTAATCGTAAATAAAAGATTTTAAACCTACTTTATAATTCTTATCTAAATTTATATATGTATTACTTTTAAAGAAAATGTTGTAAAAACTTATGCATATATTTTGAAACCCAAAATATTTTAAAAAATTTATCTTTTGAATTTCAATTTTAAATCCAAATTCAAATTTAAATTAAATTTGAAAGTCTAATTTAAAGCCAATTTGACTATACATATATGACAACACACATATGTATATTACAGAATTTTTGTTTAAACAATTTTTTTGAAAATCATGTGTATTTAATTCAAAATATAACTTTCAAATTATATGTATATTAAAATTAGAAAGCAAATTCTTATTAATTTTAAAATATAGTTTTAAATCCACTTTATATTTCAACACATTTATGTTTGAATTTCAAATCCAAAATTTCAATTTATTTCAATATTTATTTTGAATCTCAAATCCAAATTCTATTTAAAAATCAATTTATACACATATATAATAAATAAACAAATATCTTTTTTTATTTGGAAAGAATCAAATAAATTCATAATTTAATCCAAAAATTATATTAATTACTAATTTAATTCAAATTTATCCCCAAACATTTAAATAAATTACCAATTCAAATTTAACTCAAAACTGGGGTCGTTACAGATTTCCCCCTTTTAAGAAAATTTCGGCCTCGAAATTTGTAAGTAGGGGACATTCCCAAAACTTCAGTTTTAACAAAGTGTCCCTATCAACCATAGTATCTAAAGCTAAAAATTCTGACCTATCTAGAATTTATGTCCCATGCCAACTCATTCTTTGACTTAGCCAAAATAATGATCTCTCTCCAAAGCTTCTTCTTGGAGCTACTAGGAACTATCAAAGAATTGAAACTGGATGATGAACAAAAGAGATTGATAGAGAAAGAATTTTTTTGTTATTGTAGGGTAGTGACCATTTGTAGTCGTATTTCCCTGTCCCCTATCTCGTCCTCTTCTTGCACTCATACTCACTATCAGTGGATAGTACGAGAATTTACTAAGGCACGCAGACGGATATCTTAGGGATATACTCATTCTAGGGCATATGTAACCCTAGCTCTGATGAGCTACTTAATGTGTTATACTCCTGAGCTAAAGTTTCAACCTTCAGCTCTGATACCAAGATGTCACGGTCTAGGCTTTTCAACCATCAACAGCGGCCACTCTCGACTGGTAGGCTTTTCAACCATCCCAGCCCAGCCATGGCAGACAATGGTACCCTAACCTTGTTTTTACGGCCAGCCTTTCGACACTCAACCTAACCGGTTAGCCAACCCCTCCCTAGGGACATGTAGGGGTCACAGTCTCCCATTCGCCACCGGACGCGAAGGGAGCACCCCCTATCACGTTGTATTAAACAAGGTCAATTATGAGACTGGTGTGAGCAGACAAAAACAGTTTATTTTTAAAACAAACAACAAAGATTTTAAAATTGAAATCCGCAATGCTTTTTGGAAAATGAAATTTCCATAAGGCATCCCGGCACATACACTATGCAATCGCACACTTAGGGGAGATTTCTCCTTATGATAGTCAAACATGCTTACTACGCAAAATCCCTTTGATATTATTATTAATGCATAGTGCAGAAAACCTTTCAAAAATATAATATTAATCTTAGCCAGCATACGTATCATTATAGTATGCCTACTATATCTACTATATTAGATGGTAGGTTCTACAACTAAAACCGTATTGGGCGCGTATTGGTGATTGGATTTCCAACAAATGGTCAGACAAAGGAACTTCTTGGGCCACATGGGTATGCCTCTAGAGGGACGCCTTGAGAACCTAACTGGATCTCTACCAACACAAGGCCGGGATAACTCTGTAACTATGTAACTACTGACATGAGTATGCCATCCCTCGGTCATAACCAACCTTTATCCCGGGATTCACCAACAACCACAAAGCGATAAATTTGGAGCAATCACATAGGTTAAGTATCTAGGCTCCATACCATGATCCCACCTCTATCCAGAAAGAAATGAACATACCCTCAGGGGGCGCTACCCCCAAATAACCTTGCTGCATTCTTCCTATTTCGACCATTCCGGGTTGTGAGGTTCGACGAAGTCTCGTCCACAAAGCTACGCTTTTCACAAAAGCCATGCTTCGATCAACAAATGATCAACAACACTTAACAGCACTCAACATGCCACATTACCAAATTGGGAATGTATCACTAGTAACCATCAACTACATAACCTATGAGCTCGTACGTCTCAGAGAAGGGTGTTAAGATAAGATAATTAGTTCTCCGCCACCAAACAGAAATGTATTTGACAGAAACCAGCTATACATCTCAAAGCGTAATGTCAGACACACATCCATACAAGTCTGTTTCGGGTTCAAACAGAACCGAAGGCACTTCACAAAGAAGCCCTTGTAAATCCGGATAATCCCTAATCACGTCCGGATTTCCTATCACAAAGGGTGATAAAATCACTATACCGGGGACTAGCCGTTGCAGAGACATTCGACGGGTTATCCTTTCGCTTTCGAAAATATCCCGTCTTCAGCACTGGTCTTCAAATGCTATCCATATCGTCGTATCATTATTCGAAATAGGTTATATGACACAAGGTCCTCTCTCGGCTAAACCGAATAATGAGCGCAATATTTAAAAACATATGGATATTAGAATCTCCGTTAAGTCACAACTTATTACCCAAAACCTTTCTTTCGAATGGTTTAAACAAATTACCATTTCCAAATATTTTAAACAAAGAGATTCACTTCACAAAGTTCATCCATCTTTCGCAAAGATTCATTCATAGCTTTTCAAAACAATTTCCCTTTCAAATAGGACTAACCTATCCAAACTTAAAATCAAAGACTCAATTTATAGGTTTCAAAATCGTTTCCCAAAAATTCATTTATAAATTGGAAAACCATTTTCATTTCAAACTGAAATCCTTTCAATACAAATTGGAAATTCTTTCCTTATATGAAAGCTATTATTATTTGAAAACAAATGGTTTTCGTTTTAGAAAAATCTGATTACATTTGCACGAGTTAAAGCCCCTCAAGTATAAGACTTGGGTTAAATTTCCAATCCCCAAAACAATACTTTTTAAAATGGTTTAAAATTCATATAAACACATTTATAACTTGTCTAACCTTTTTAAACCATAATTTCCAAACATAGAATTCAATTTCAATTTTTTTGAGTTTAAATTCGAATCAAACTTATTTAGAATTCAAAAACTTTATCAAGTTATTCAAAATAAATTTTATCTTAAAATTCCTTTTTCAAAACTTTTCATACCTAACTCAATTCCACTTCCAAAACCATTTGGGTTCAAAATTCATCTTTTAAAATCATTTCAAAAATCTATGACTTAACCGATTTCCTCGTGCAATCCACATTCGTGTGTGTATAATGTAGTCCAGGGGTTTTACACAATAGTGCAACATCATCAACTATTACAGATTCAAGCACATCAATATCGATAAGCGGTATAATCCAATAACGTTTATCTCCATTCACAGATTCATAGATAAATAATTTAAATTTATCATAGAAAATAAATTACATCATCACAGATCACACCAAAACAATTCATAGCACAAAGCATAACATATCAGGAATATCAAATAATTCAACAATCAATAGAATTCAAAACGTCCATAAGTAAGATTGATAGATGCTTAATTAATTTAATTAATCTCTAATTAAATTACTTGGATTACCTTAATCCTGCTTACTTAACATCAATTAATTATAAATTAATTAATTATTTCTAATGATCTACCTTAACAAATCTTCCTTGATTAATTATTCTTTAATTACATTTAAGTAATTATCCCTTAATTGTTTATTCAATTAACTATTCTTTTAATAAAACACATTTAATAATTAATCTTTAATTAATCACATTCATTAATCCTTGATTAATCACATTCAGTAATTAATTACCCTTAATTAATTACAATACTTAATTAACTTCTAAATAAATTTTATCAATTAATTCTTAAATTAATTACACTAAGTAATTAATTCTTAATTACTTCCACCAGGTAAATGTCCTTCAATTAATTACATCAGTAATTATCCATTAATTACCTCACTAAGTAATTGTATTTTATTAATTACTTTAAGTAATTAAACTTAACAAAACGTCAAGTAATTATCTTAAATTAATTAAACTAATTAATTAACTTAAACTAATCATATTAATTAATTAATCACATTAAGTAATTAATCCCTTTAATTACTTTCATTAAGTAATCATACCTAATTCAATTTCACAAATGATTATCATTAATTAATCTAATTAATCATTAAAATTAATCACATTATATAATAATCCCTAGTTAATGATCTTCATTAACTATTAACAATTCTTTAATTACTTTCCTTAAGTAATTATGCTTTAATTAACCATTATTAATTACAAATTAATTATAAATTAATATAAATCATTAATTAATTAATTACTCCTTAATTACCTTGTTAACTTAATTAATCATTTAAACCTTAATTATCTTTAAGATAAATCATTTTCTTTATTAATGACTTAATTATCATTAACATATACGTTTAAACATTTCACTTTTAAATTTACTTTTTTAAATTCCATTTTTTCAATTAAGATTTAAAAATGATTTAATTTTTCAAAATTTAAAAAAATTTACAAACCTCTTAAACAACAGTGAAGAAACATTTATCATTTATAAAAGAAACTTATATAAGAAAAATTTTAACTAAATTAATTAATCATATTTTAACAATCAAGCTTTTAAAATAAATAAATTATTAAACTTGAAAACTTAAGTCAAACAAATTTATATAACTTCCCATTCTAATGTTAAGAAAACTTTTTATAAAAGAATTTTATATAAATAAGGTTTTAAACATTATTGGAAAACTATTTTATTTACGAATATACTTTAAACTTCTGAACTTGTTTTAAACATTTAAATTTTATAAAACTTATTTATTTAAAATACTAAGATACCCAAATTTAATTTGATACCAAACTTAAAAACTGCTTTAAAACTCTGTCTAAATTCTTGCTTTTAAATTTTAAATTCATTTTAAAATTTTAAAAACCCTGACAGGTTTAAAACCTGTAACAAAGCAAATGACCCTAGCCCCCACTCAATTCCCCGAGCCAAATCCTACAATACATCGAGGAACTCACGCATACGACTCGAGAAAAACTCGAGCACCCTTTCTCCCTCAATTCCAGGCTTCTCCAGATACAAGAACGCACTGTGCATATGCATGGTGGCTCCGACCTACTCCGGCCATCCACCACGCCTTCCTCATGTCGACGTTCACCCTCGCACCGAATCTCGATCATCATAACAATAATAGTAACTCGAAATCGAATTCGAGTAAGCCCTCACAACCAGGAACAGGAAACCAAAAACCTGGAAATCACTCGTGCTCACTCCTCCGACCATAGGAGCATCTGAAATTCCGGCTACGCCTTCACCAACACCCCTGCCTCCATTCCCCAAAAACTGGCGGCACACGATCCACCAGAGAAGCCGTGGTGGATCATTTTTTGACAAATGTCCAAAAGTAGGTTTACAGGCATCACTGATCTCCCATCGACGCCACAGTGCCTTGAACACCGTCCTAACATTTTTCCCTCAAACTCCAATCATTCCTCCACCTCCAGGAAAGACCACAATCAACCCGATCAACTAGATCGCTAGAGGCTACTCAAAATGACCAATTTGATCAAACTCAAACTGCTTACACGATCCAATACTAAAATTTGTGATTTCACTTCTAAAAATCATAATTTTGTTTAAGGATTCAGATCATATGCCTGAATCAATGATTTAGGATGTCTGAATTTTTAACATAACTTAAGCTTCCTGTTCTTTTTAGTTTCAAAACAAATTTCAAATTTATTTAAACTTGAATAAAAATTTAAAACTTACTTTATGATTAAACAAACAAGTTTTCTTAACAATCTATGTCCTAACAGAGATCAGATATGGAGATAATGAATTTTGATTAAAATCAGAGCTTGAAAACAAAGAACGGAAATATCACAGAGACAACAGGCATGCACACATCATGCATTCATATATGTACACAGAAAATGCTCCTATATATATTCACACAAACATACTTATTCTAGAGATTAACATGCAACCAGATTCCTACTTAACTTAAAAGAAAGATTGTTACTCACCTGATTAAAGAAGATGAACATAGCACCTTTGTTTAGAAAACAGCTTTTGAACTTTAAAAATTGAGTTGCTAGAATTTTGCTACTGGCTTTAAAACTTGAGTTTAAATCCCATGTTTGCTTGCCTTGACTTAACTCAGATTGAAGAAGAAGTTCAGGCTTTAGTTTTGAAACAAAGATGAAATCTATTTTAGTTTTGAGCTTGCTTAATGATCTGCTACAGCTAAAGGTTTGATTTGATTTTTTTGAAAATGAACAGGTTTCTGTTTTGAAGAGAAATGTTTGTTTTCCTGAGCTTGCATTTGATTTTTCTCAGGTTTGAAGAAGAATGTTTAGGCTAGATTTTCATCTTGCAAAAGATTTGCAGTTTATCTCAAGTTTTAGAGAAGATGTTTATAGGCTTTGGTTTATTCAGTTTTTGAAAATGGATTACAGGTTTTTGATATGAAGATGATTACTAATAATTGAATTTTGATTTGGTTAGAGGAAGTACTGATTATAGATTTGTTTTTGAGGGGATTTGGTTTTAATTTCTTCTTGGCTTTGAGTAAAAAGAAAGAAAAGAAATGAAGATGAGAAAACAATGTGTTTATATAAATGAAAATGTGGTTTATTAAAAATAAAGAAAATTAAAATTTTAAAATGGCACTTGTTAATACTTCAGCATTTGTCATATACTCTAGTTTATTACTTAACACTTGTTAGAATTAAGCTTTATATACATGCACTTGTTATTAAAGCAATTTTATTTGTTTTAATTGTAAATAAAAGTTTTTAAACCTACTTTATAATTCTTATCTAAATTTATATATGTATTACATTTAAGGAAAATGTTATAAAAACTTATGCATATATTTTGAAACCCAAAATACTTTAAAATATTTATCTTTTGAATTTCAATTTTAAATCCGAATTCACATTTAAATTAAATTTGAAAATCTAATTTAAAGTCAACTTGAATATACATATATAACAACACACATATGTATATTATAGAATTTTAGTTTTAAACAATTGTTTTTAAAATCATTTGTATTTAATTCAAAATATAACTTTCAAATTATATGTATATTAAAATTAGAAAACAAATTCTTGTTAATTTTAAAATATAGTTTTAAATTCAATTTATATTTCAACACATTTAGATTTGAATTTCAAATCCAAATTTCAATTTATTTCAATATTTATTTTGAATCTCAAATCCAAATTCTATTTAAAAATCAATTTATACACATATATAATAAATAAAAAATATTTTGTTTTATTTGGAAAAAAATCAAATAAATTCACAATTTAATCCAAAAATTATATTAATTACTAATTTAATTCAAATTTAACCCCAAAAATTTAAATAAATTACCAATTCAAATTTAACTCAAAACCGAGGTTGTTACACCAAGTTTACAATTCATCCCAAAGTCACAAAATGTATCATGACATGAAATGTGTTCTTTGGAGAAAGTATGGAGAGGGATATTGGAGAATGTGTCACATGTCAGCAAGTTAAGGTTGAATGGTAGAAGCCAATTGGATTACCTCAACCTTTGAAGTATCAACTTGGAAGTTATATATATATATATATATATATATATATATATGGATTTTATAAATGGATTGCCAAGATCGAGTGTGAGGAATGATAGTATATGGGTAATAGTCAATAGATTGAATAAGAGCACCCACTTTATCGTAGTAAAATCGATAACAACAGTAACTAGCATATCAAAGCTATATGTGAAGAATACTGTAAGACTCCACGACATTCCGAGCAACATAGTTAGTGATAGAGAACCATTGTTTACAAGTGAAATCCAAAGATATTTGTATGGTACATTAGGTAAAGAGTTGAGTTTGAGTATCGCTTATCACTTACAGACCGATGGTCAAATGGAGAGGGTAAACATAGTTCTAAAGGACTTGCTAAGAGCATGAGTCCAAGATTTTGGAAGATCTTGGGGAGATCATTTGCATTTGATTGAGTTTTCATACAATAGTTGTTATTAGTCAAGTATTCAAATGGCACCATTCGAGATGCTTTATTGTAGACTGTGTAAGTCACCTACTTATTGGTTAGAAATAGGAGATGGGCTTGTGTTAGGACCTGAATTTGTAAAAGATGGCACTGAGAAGATTGATTTGATTCGTCCTAGGATGAAATTTACAAGGTCAAGGCTGGAGAACTATGCCGAGAAGGGACGAAAATGAACAAGAATTTGCGATAGATAATCATGTGCTCGTGAAGGTTTCACCGGTGTGATATGTTATGCACTTTAGGAAGGTGAGGAAATTGGCCATTAGATATGTAGGTCCATTTTCATTGATTGTGAGGATTAGTAAACTAGCATATCGAGTTGGGTTACCTTATAGTTTGGCAGGTGTGCATAATGTCTTTCATATATCACATTTCGGAAATGTATGCATAACCATAGTACAGTAGTGGAACCAAGGGTGGTCAATGATTTATTTGTAGGAACAAATTAGACATATGTACGAAGACTAAAATGGATTGTTAAGTCAAGATACGAAGGAGTTGAGGAACAAAGTTATTAGACTTGTTCATGTCCAATAGGGTGGCAAAAGGATGATTTTACATAGGAGGTAGAAGATATGATTTGAAATATCTATCTTGAATTTTCTTAGACATTTATGATTTAAAGCAGTGCTTTTTGTTTTTTTATTGTATGTACTAATAGTGGCACTAGTAAATCATATGTATGATATAATTCAATGTTAGTTATTGCACTTGCGTTCTAATTTATAATTGATGATTTTACATTAGTAGCGTAGGGTACTTGTAGCATTTGTACTTATGTGTACTTTGGATGACGTTGACTTTATACTATCAAGGTTTTAGTGTAATTATTGACCGGGTTCATTGCTCTAATTTATCTAAATTTTGAGGATGAAACTTCTATATGGAGGGAAGATACACCGCAGATTGTAACACGGCATATTTTGGACCGTCATAATATGAGATTAAATTAATAATAAGCACTTATTAAATGATAATTAATAGAATTTAATTAAAGGGACTACTCAAGGGAAATTTTAAGTTAGGACATATAAATATGGTCATGAATGGACCAGTAGAATTTTTTTGAATATATGGATAAAGGGGAATTTGTATTAATGGAAATGAATTAACAAGATTAGGAATGGAGGACTTGGCCTAAGCCAAATTTATCAGTACATATATCCTTAACCTTGTCTTTCTCTTTATTTTCTCTTATTTCACAAAAACAAACAAAAACAACTAGCTAAGGCCTACTACCATTTTTAAGAAGAAGAGGAAGCCTGGTAACTAATAAAAGTTGGTTTTAAAATTCTGAGGTACTAAAACCAAATAATATAATAGGTGTTAACATCTTTATATGTTGGACACCACACTACTGTATATATCTTTGTGTATGAACGATTCAAGACTATGAAAATGCAAAGAAAATTGTGTATAATGAAATTTATTTAGCTACTCTGTTTACTTAATATTTGTTGAAAAAATTGATCCCACTTTGTTGCTTAAAAATAAATCTAGTGATGACTGCAATAACATCGACATTCATTTTCAAGGCTCGGAATGAGGGACGTTACAACAAAAAGGTGTACGTTCTTGGGATTGTAATGAAATGTGTATGCAGTGGTATAAGTCTGTGTCCCTTCCTATCGAACCCTATCTAGAGAAAATAATAGTCGAGCGAATCAAAACAAGTGAACATTGTTTTCTTCTTGTATGCATTATAAGTTTGTATATTATATATTTCAATTTCAAATTTTGGTTAGAAGAAAATCATGAAATAGTTTTGAATTGATCTTTTTGAATGTTTTTTTAGAAACATCAACTTTTACATTGTAGGATTTATTAGATCATGCGCTCCTACTAACTCAATGACCCAAGTAATAAAGAGAGTCAAACAAATAAAGTAGAACGACTTGAGCTTTATGGAAAGATTGTGTCAGTGGAATAAAATGTTGTAGGTACAAAATGAAGAAGAGGAAAACCTAAGAAGGTGGAGAGACAAGCTATTGTCCAAAGAAAAGAGAAACTAGGAAAAGTAACGCTATGGTTGAGACTGAATTTGGTAGTTACTACTATTATAACTTGGTATTTTCTATGTGGTTGTTATTGTGGTAATCATTGATGTTTGAATATTTTATGGTTGTATGAAGTCTTTTTATTATGTAGCCAAATATGTGTGAATTCTTATGTAGTCTATAATATATTATTTTGTATTATTGTGCAATAAGATTAGTAGTTGAATTACTAGATTTGTGTGAAATGTCTTTGTGAATTACTATGAACTGTGTGAAATATGACAAAGCTGGGGATATACCCTAAGGGTAGATTTGTAATTTATTGTAAATTATTCACTCCTTAATAAAATATCATTCGAAATAAAAAGTTTTTTCTATTATATACTTATTATACTGTGATATATTAATTAAGTAATTATTTAAGTTTATTAAATAGAAAACCTTAAATGATATGTTACGTGATAATAATTTCAAGGAGTTGTAATCATGAGAAAGCTATCATAATATAAAATAACATATTATTTTTAAATATTCTTGGTCAAGATGTTTTAAGAAAGGATATCAATACATCTATTGAGAGAAAATATAAAACACTCTTCAAATGTTGGGCAGTGTATTACTCATGGATGTTGGGAGCACCGACGGTCTACGTATTGATAGTTTTTGGATAACTATGAATGATTCACCCAAGTGTTTCTAGTTGGTTAATATTATTCAGCCTTTTAACAAAGCATCTTTCAAACGGATCTGGATGTCAAGATGAAGATGAAACGATTCAAGGACTTGGAAACATGCTAGGAAGGCTGATGGAAATGATCTAAAGAGATTGGAGAACCATTGGAGCCAAAGAGAGAGGTCGATACCGACCAATTTTTGGTTGGTACCAAGCACTTTTTTAGGGCCTTGGTTGGCTTTGGAGCCAAGACTCATGGAATATTGGCTTAAGTGATCATCTTGACGTGCATTTCTGAAGGAATAGGTGAATAACTCCAAGGAAGCTCTAAAGGAACAAAGACAAGTACTAGAGATATCAAAACCTCTTGGAAACAACATGATTTCCAAGGAAGCCTGCTCGGAACTTATTGGATTGAAAATAGAAGACCAAGGGAAGAAAGATGGAATAGCTCTCCATCATAAAACTAGATTGACGTTGATCACTTTTAATCGGTATCGAGATGATTTTCTTGCTCTGGGGACTCTGTCTTCCACTCTTATATTTTGGATCTGATGTTAGACCTGGTATATTGAGATCTAACGATATTATTGGACGATTTCCCTATAAATACAAGGTTTAGTGCATCTTGAAAAGGTCACTTTAGGCGCTTGCCTTCTTCATCTTCTTTCTCCTTTTAACCCTAGTCGCTAAGGAAGCTAATTTTCGTTGTTCTAGGCTGTCAGATCAGTAAAGATTTTTTACTTATGACTAATATCCATAAGCAATAACGTTACAGTGGACGTAGGCCTAAGATTTGTCGAACCACTGTAAACATTTCTGTGTTCTTACTATTATTGGATAGATCTCTTCATTTCATTTCATTTTTGGGCGTTGGGCCATTTTCCGACGTAACATTTTAGTGCTTTCACTTAGAAAGACGTTTCTCAAGCATAGATCTAGCAATCTATTATGGACTAGAGTGTTAAACGGTTAGATCCATAAGGTTTTCTATCAAAACATTAAAGGAATTTTAGATTGGAATCATAGGCACTATCAAGGAAGTCCGGTAGATCGAGAGTGGTAGTTGGTGTAGATGAAGGATCTTCCCATCATATTGAAGTTAGCAACCGACCGACAGCGGTATTGGCAGGACCGTCTGGCCATTAGGAGATGGTCACAAGTGTGGAGTTAGATAAGATTATGGTGGAGTAAATCGGCAGATGGTGGATGCCAGAAGGGTCAATTAGAGAAGATGGATGCTAGCATAGCTTAGCTGAACAGTTGTAGAGGAACAAGGGAAGTAGGAGGGAGACATCACCTACTAGATCTAAAGAGGGGAACTCATCAGCTTCTGTGGAGTAGCAGGAAAGTATGATGGAGGGACTAGAAGAGCTCCTTCAAGAGAATTCAAGTCAGCTCCGACTAGATCAGGTCGGTACCGACCTGAATTTGAGGCCTTTAGAGAGGAAGGAAGTCGAGTTCGCTAACTTATATGACTTTGAGAATGATTTGGGCATGACAGTGATGATAATGGAAAGATGTGGAATTTCACGATGTTAGTGTGTAAATAACAGCTGTGGAGCCAATGAGATGCAAATGAAGAGCCGAAGTAGTGGTTCTTTTAGCGACTAGATGTCAAACAGCAAACTGAGACAATTTGCAGAGTCAAACACTCGATGCAGTTCTTGACATTCTTCCTTTATAGTATAAGGCTAGTGAGGAGGATATATAAGTGGTTGATGAAGCAAATTAGAAGGAATGAGGACTGGGGTTCTCCACCTAGTAAAACTCCATTCATGAAGAATATTTTAAGGAAGGAGTGTCCCAGGAAGTTTATGATGCCAAAAATGTCATTAAATAATGAGACTACTAATCCAAGGCAGCATTTGTTAAAGTACGGTTGGCACATCGATGGTGCACCTGTAGCAGATGCAGTTCGATGCAGATGTTTCTATATTTTTATGGATGGCGCCGCGTCAATGTTGCTTACTTGGATCCTATTGAAGTCCATATCGACCTTTGTGGAATTAGGAAAGAAGTTTTTGGAGCAATTTAGGCTCCATATTGTTCGGCCTAAGGATGTAATGTCCTTGTCGAGCCTTTCCGAAGGACCTTTGGAGTAACTAAAGGGGATCTTGAACTGTTCAATATTGCAGTATAATAGCCTAAATGAAAGTATTATGTTGATGGAATTGGTTCACAGTATCCATTTGGAGATAGATTATGGAAAATTACCGAGGTTGAAGTAGTCGACGACTAAGGAAGAGATCCATCCGAAAGCTAATCACTTCTTGCATTTGGAAGAATCAAGTTAGGCTGTTTGGAAGATTGGTGGTGAACAACCAAAGGGAGTGATTCAAAGAAATGTGGCGATTAGATAGACTAGAGAGAGCTCCGGTAATGTGGCGGTGAATATCGTTAATTTTGGTAATCAGGGGAAGAAGAATCAGGGTGTTGGAAGTAGGCGAAATGAAGAAAAAAAGAGTCTAAGGAATATGAGGCCGTATGAACAAACACCTTTGAATGATACATCTAAAAACATATACCTAGCCGTGCAAGGCATAGAAAGGTATAAAAACCTGCCTAGGAGGTGAGGTGACTGCAGAGGAGAGGTTCTTAGGAAGGTTATGCCGGTTCCATGAAACTAATGGATACAACATGAATGAGTGGAGATATTCAAGAAATTTTATCAACGAATTGATAAAAAAAGGAATTACAGTAGGATGTAAGAGACCCATGTAAGATGGCGGACAAAATATTAAACCACACGGGTGTAACGACCCAGTTTTACAATCATTTGAATTAGAATATTTAATTAGATTTATATATTCAAAAGTAAATTTTATAAGTTAAATAACTTACATTCCGAATATAGTGATTTGTTTGTATAATTAAATTGTTAATTTAATATTTGAAATTGCAGAAATAATTGGATTTTGAATTTAATGTGAATGAAAATGAATTACAAAGTTGTTTTAAATCCTATTTGAATTAGAACAGAATTAAAAAACTTTTAAAATTGAATTAAAAGTTAATTTACAGAAATTGGAAATTTTAATATTTAATTAACATGTAAAATAGTCATTTTTTACACTGTCTCAGATTTTGATGAAACCAATTTCATTGGATCCGTAATAGTGATTTATTATATGATTCAAATTTCATGTCAATCGGACTTACAGTTTGGTCGTGCGAAGCTGAGTCGCGTTTTCAAAAAAATAACGTGTGAAGCATGGAACGATGAAGGAGGAAGAAAAGGGATGCACGACCAAAATCTTGCTTCCCCAAATGAACGGTCCAAATTTTTCTGTGGTAATATAAAAAAAAGTGTGAATTATTATATAATCAAATCGTGTAATCTTATAGTTGCCATAACTTGTTCATACGATGTCGTAATCGCATGAAACGAACTGCGTTGGGTTCATATTGACGAGCAATATATAACAGAGTTGGATTGGAATTTGTTTGAGCGAGTGAAAATTTCGATTAAAATCAAAATCTCGTTTAATTTTAATTGAAATAAACGCTACAACGTCTATTGGAAGAAAAGTGAGTAAAACTCACTCTTTCGGACCCGCTTATATTTTTATATAAGTAGGAATGATTATATGATTTTTGACGATTGTTTGAATGTTATGCTATATTAGTTGGTAGTTGGATATATTTCTTCCTAATGGAGCAGATGAGACCCTATACGTTCCCGTGTATGAGCGGATGATCTTTTGTACGTGCGTCTGCCTCGAAGCAGAGATTGTACATATTTGCTCATATGTATATTTGTTGAAGGTGATAGGTTGTAGGGATCCAACTGGATTCCTCACTATGATTGATGTTTTTTTTATAGATATTGTTATATATGCTGTAATCATGTGATATACGATGTTTGGATGCCATGAGTGCTATTATTGACATGAATTTCTTTATTTAGCGCTTTTGCAGCATTGGGCTATATTTTGAACATTTAAAATATTAAAATGATGATTTCAATTTAAAAAGGAGTTCAAAGTGATTTTGAAAATATATATGTTTTTAATAATTTTTGAATTGTTAAAGGAAATGGATTTACTATAAATAAATAAAAAGTTATAATTTTTATGTTATAAAAATTATGACTTTGTGAAATGTACTTAAATATGATTTTTGAATACGAAGTTAACTATTTTGTTCAATAAGTTAAATGGAGAATGTTGAATTTATTAAAAATGATTTATATGTAAGATTTATAAAATTGATATTTTATAAATAATAGTAATGGAATTGTCAATGAATTTTATATGTGTTAAAATGAAGTTATAAATGAATCTAATAAGTAAATAAGATTTATGAGTTAATGAAGTTATAAAAAGAATGAATTTGTAAGTGAAAGTTTTATAAGTAAATCAGCTTATAATGGGATTTTGATATATAAATGAGATAAACGGGAAAGTGGTTAATAAAGAGATTTTATATATGGAAACTTTTATAAAATATAAATGTGAAATCAACTTATTTTGATAAGTTAAATATGGAAGTCTATAAAGGAATTATATTCACGATTTTCAACAATGAATAATCCTTTAAATTAAATGTGTAGAAATAATAAATTTGGTAAGAGAATTTTATTCACGATTTTGGACAGTGAATAATTCTTTAAATTAAATGAATGTTTTGGAAGTGATATTATAAAATGGAGTTTAAATGGTTTGAAAATAAAGTGATTTGTAAAAACTACTTATTATTAAAATAAGTATATGATTTTTTTTTCAAATATCCAATAAGTGAAATGGTTTTGAATATTATTTTTTTAAAGATATTCTGAAGTGAATAATTAAAAAGTGATTTGATTTATAAACGATTAACAAAATCGAGCCCAGTGACTGCTTATGTGCTAGATTTGTTTATTGATTTGATAATTAAATAACTGACTATCAAATTTGGCCATTTTAGTTCCTCAACTTGATGTGGAAACAAATTAGTTGTACATTTAGCACATAACTGACTATGTAGGCTTGATTATCGTTTTAGTTTAGAATGTTGATATGTGTAGTGCGTAGTGATTACTCCAATTTAACGAGCTTCCTTCTTGGCCGAAGGATAGCAGGTTGAAAGTTGGAGACGTGATAAGTCTATGAGACTTAGTTTCTGTGTTAGGTTGAGAAACGCTTTTGCATTGTTGGAGCAAAGAATCCGAGATCTGATTTATTTGAAAACCATTTCGGACCAACATATATACGAAGATTGTGCAGGTTGGTCAATGATATTATTTAGGATTTTCATAGTGAATGACAGATTTTTGATTGTTTGGGTTAAAATCCCAATATACATCCAGTAGTAGTAGTCTCTTCGTTATGAAATATCATTGCAAGGGCTGTCGCTACTAATCCGATAGGATGTGGTAGGAGAGCATCTTCCGTTTGTCCTGTTCTTGGACAACTTGTATGGACGAGTGTCTGACATTGCATTTCTAAGATTACACACATTGGTTTTTACAAATGTACATCTTTGGTAGCGGAGAAGACAACTTCTCTTAGCTTAACATCCTCCTTGAGATGTACGAGTTGTGGAAGGCAATTAGTAGTCAATGGGAATGACAATGCGGCATTCAAAAATGATGTGATATGTGAAAGGTAATCGATACCTCTTTGGCCTCACTCCCCGTAAAATGATTGAAATAAGGATAGAAGCAGCAAGGCTAAGTGGGTCACTCCCATTAGGACATGTCATCACTCTTCCAGATATATCTTTACATGCGATGATGTCGCGTATCTGATTGTTGTTGATGCATGCTTGTGGCCATGGATTATTGGTCGGTAACGACCGGAGTGATGACATATTCGGTACTATCCAAGGCTGGGTAGGTCGGTCTTTTGTTGTTTTAGGTGTCGAGTATCTCGACCCTATGTACATCCATCAAGAAGCGTACCTAGTTTGGAAAGGTAGTCCCTTCACCTAGTCATTTGTATGGAAATCCAAAATCCAATATATGTCTGCCATTTTCTATTGTAGAAAGCCTTGTATTACAAGGTGTATGCAGGAATTTAATAATGTGACAATTTCAGCTATTTAATTTTTTATTTGTATAATAGACACTATTATAATATAAGCGAATTTAATATGAAATGTTTTGGCTATCATAAGGTAAAACCTTATCGGTGCTTATTTTTCGACGCCGTCTTACGAGATACCTTTTGTTTTGATAAAAGAAAAGTTTAGATAACTTTATAAATTCAATTGAGATGTGTTTTCTCACGCTGGTTTACTAGACTAATCCCGGTGTTCTTTCCTTTCAATGCTCGGGTCAGACCGAGTATACTTACAGCTTTAGATTTGGTTCTTTTGGAGCTTCAATAGGCGAGATAGAGATCCTATGTCATATACACGTATCTTTTTATTTTTCCACTGCATTGATGTTG
Source organism: Allium cepa (assembly GCA_030765085.1). NCBI lineage: Eukaryota > Viridiplantae > Streptophyta > Magnoliopsida > Asparagales > Amaryllidaceae > Allium > Allium cepa. The sequence continues at coordinate 633,720,502 of CM060941.1, forward strand.
TTGTAAATTACCAGCATTTGTGAGGACGGGTTTTTATAACTGTCCAAGCTGATGATTACTGATTGTGTACTGATATTAATTTATGTTATAGTTTCTCTTTATAAAGATTCTTGATCTTTATTATATATTATTCCACTGTAATGTGAGACTCTGTATTTTTGGTTCTGCTTCTCTCTTCTTCTTATCTTTTATAATTCTCTCTTCTCTCTTTCTTCTCACCCTCTCTTTTCTTTTTAATGATCGTCTGCAATCGGTGCGCTTTGGATTGGACACGCATGGTTTGGTGTCGGATTCAGACGGTGCCGAGTGCGGGTTGTCACAGCTAGTATCAAAGCTTAGATTTGGTAGTTCTCAGGCTTTGATGTGTGCTCAGTATAGGTAGGGTCAATAGCGCCCTAGATTGAGTTTGAGTGTATTATATATATTAGCATGTATTTATTAGTGATATATAAATATCTTATATTATGTTGATTGAGCTGTTGAGTGGCTTATGGGTACTGATCGTTGTGTCTAGCTAACGTTATCGATAGGGATGTTTGCGCCAAAATTGCTCACTAACACCCAAACGTAAATGAAAGCACCAACTAACAATCAAAAATAACAGATAGAGTGTATGTAGAGAGTATAAATATGAAAAGCAGCAAAAAATAAAAAGAAAGTAGAAAAAATAGTGGATTTATAGTGGTTCGGCTGACTTTGGCCTACGTCCACTCTCGAAATTTCCTTTTTATTGATATGAGAATCAATTACTGTTACAAACTGAAGTTTTTTAAAAAATAATGGAAGAGTGGTCTTAATGGAGAAGAAGAAGGGAAACAAAATGAAGATCCCCTTTTCCGAAGCCCCCCATGCTGTATTTATAGGCAAAACCTGAGTTATTGGGCTTCCCGAGTGATCCAGGCCCATCAATTCCAAAGCCGATCCACATTGCCTTACTACGACTGACCCTGATTTTGGGTATGCCATCCTGAGTTTTCCTAAGTAATGACCTGAAGCAGCCTTATGCCTGACTCGAAGTAAACTGTGTCACGACTCGTAGCAAAACATTATTGACCCATGCTATTTCCTCTACGCCGATCCACTCCCTTTTCCACAGCTTGCCCGAAGAAACTCATACCATGACTCGAAGTGGCCGACCACTCCAAATCTGCCGATCCCCATGTGTTGTTGATCCACTCCCTTAGACCGACCCAGAGATGCCGATCCAAGCTTGTGATGATGTCGACCCGAGGTGATCTAAAACATGCTGACCCACAATCCATCTCTATAGCCGACCTAGGGATTTCGATAAAGCTGAGCAAGCACCGACCCACTAAAATGCCGAACCACCTTCCATGCTGGCCCTCTCCAATCACCGATCCACTCCGATCACCGACCCACACCACAACCGATACATACCACTACTGACCCACTTTAACATGACCGGACCACCTTCCTACCGACCCAAAACCTCCACAACACTGACCCACTCGTGAACTCCTACTGACCTTGAGAAACTCGAAGCATAACTCAAAGCAAACTCCATGAAAACTCGAAGCAAACCCAGGAATGAATCGAAGTAAACCCTGGGTGACTCACGACAACTCGACTTTCGTCGAAACCCATATTTTGAGTATCTTGTGACTTTTTTCCATCGACTATGCCGAACCCCGGCTTCATAATCATGATTAGCATCCTGATTGACTATTATCATCCTGTTGACTAAAACCATCGTATTCCAGTCTCACGAACGAGCAGTCGATTTATTTAAATTCGCCTGTCTAGACCTTTCCAAAAAGCGGGTTAACACTTGCCTCCCAAAACATGCCTTACCATTGGACGGTTTGCTTTGAATAGCCTCAAATCTGATATCCAAAGTACACGTTCCATTCATTATCAGGCAATTCCATACAAATCTGATAGTCTACTTTGCGACTGTTACGACTCGTTATTCAATTCCGAATCCATCCCAAATCCATTATCTGAATCCACGATCTCTCCGGAACATTTTATCCGAGTTTGGGATCTCTTCGGGTATGGTAATCCGAATTGAGGACCTTGTTGGGTCCACAACCAAAGCCGAGACCTCGCCGGGTCCTAAAATCCATGTCCTGGACCTCACCGGGTCCAAATCCAAATCCTTAGCTGTTCATAGCCGATATCCTAATTCGTAACCCCTCCAAGTTCTTGCCAAGTGCAACCTACACCCGACGACCTGTGTTAAGTAATACCATAGAGTTCCTAGTTCAGTGTCCCTGAACGCTGAGTAATGCGTGGCTTAAGCCCTAAGCTGAATCTTGGTCGCTTCGAACCCTTGCCGAGCATAGTACATACTCAACGACCTATAATAGTAACCAATAGATGATATGGGGCATGATTCCTAGGTCGAATCCTGTTCTCTCTGGACCCCTACCGAGCATAGTCCATGCTTGACGAGCTTTTAGCCGAAAACTAGAAAAAGGTCAATCAAAATCCAATCCGAAATCCAGATTCAAGTAGGAAACCAGAAATCCATATCAAAAATCCAAACTAAAAGGAAAATGTTCAAACCAGAATCCAAATCAGAAAACAAACAAAACCAGGAGTTCAAACCAAACCCCAAAACCAAACTAGAAAAAGCAAGTGTCCGAGCCAAAAAGAAAAAACAGATTTCACAAAGCAGAGCGTCACGGTTTTTCATCATCTCAGAGCATGCCTAGGGATTATCTCCATCCCCGTACATGAGTAAGTGACTTAGCCATCTGCCTAAAGTTTGCTACTTATTCCAAACCGTCATGATTATTTCATGACCAACCGACCACCATTCCTAGGCCTTGTGCTATCGTAGTCCAAGTTAGGCGGTGGCTGCTCCAGTTCCATTGCCGCATTCCGAGTTTCGACATACTGCCACAACTGACCATTCCTTATATGATCCTCGATCATATCCTTTAGATGTCTGCAGCTGTTAGTATCACACACATCTAGGCCATGAAAGAGACAGTGCCTTCCTGATGCCCTTTCATGTTTTGAGGCTTCCATCCTTGCCAGCCTTCAAAAAGGAAGGAGATCCCGAGTATCCAAGTATATCTGCTCCAATGCCTCATTCAGCCCTGTGTAAGTGGAGAATTTTGGTTCTCCCAGCACTTCCTCATCCTTTTATCCCTGTCTTTACTCGAGCTTTCACCGGACGGTTCTCCATCCTTAACCATGTTTACTTCCTTTGACTTAATATCCAAACATGCATCCTCTTGTTGAAGAAACCTCTCAGCTTCATAAAATAATTCCCCGAGATCCATTGGTGGATCCCGTATCAACGATACTTTGAAATACGAATCATCCTTGACTCCTGATACTGCCGCCATCAGAACCATTGATGGATCTGGTCGATCCACCGAAGCAACAGCTGCACTAAACCGAGTTAAAAAAAGTCCTAAGTGATTCTCCCATTCTCTGACGTCAGTGTCATCACATTCTTTGGCCTTTTGATGTAAACTCGAAACTGTTTCAAAATCCTGTCCACCAATTCTTCCCATTTTCTAATAGATCCATCTTATAGCTATCTGAACCACATAGCACCTATATTGGTCAAGTATAGTGGGAAATACCGAGCCATAACCTCCTCTGATGCCCCCAGCACTTCCAGATGCCTTGTGTACTTGATCAAGTGGTCAGTGGGATCCGTCTTACCGTTGTATACTTCCAGAGTGGGTAGCTTGAAATCGGGTGGATTCCTAGACATCCTGATGTTATGGGTAAATAGACTTTTGTTTACTCCCTCCAAATCCCTGTTTGCCAGACCTCCATGAATTGTTGGCCTGATAATGTTGGCTAATCCAGTGTTACCCACTAAGGGTTGCCCTCTATCCACATTTCCTAACTGCCCTCCAAGTCCACGAGGGAATTCTGGCACATACTCCTCGTCATGTACTCCTATATTCCTGATGGTGTTGGGCTACACAGCGTCATTTGGTATCCCTCCATTGATTGGTCTAGCATTACCCGATGGTGTGTCCTCGACTCTAAGTCCATCCAGATTGACAATTGTTTGCTGATTGGGGGCTGCCCCTGCTTAAGCACTCCATCTGTTTGCTTGTTGAGTCCTTTTGATCCAACTCCGTAGATCCGAGCTCCTACGTCTCATGTTGTTCCTACTTGTCAAAATTGCCTAAGAAGGGTCTGCATCATTTCCTCTTTCCTTTTCATCAACTGCTCCTACATATAATCCATCATAATCCACATCTCGTCATCCGTGATGTAGATGGATGCCCGATCTCATCCAGCCCCAAAAGAGGCTTCTTGACTTCCCACTTGATTGCTCCTTTATGTCACTTGTCTCCTTGTCGATGGCCTAACCATTTCCTTCCAGAATTTGGGTTCCTAAGCCTTTAAATCCAAAAACCAAGCTTCAGAATCCCTGAGTGCTACCTTTCTCAGTGAAAGCACCAAAATGTTTGCGTTATAATTGGTCACTAACACCCAAAAGTAAATGAAAGAACCAACTTATAGTCACAAATAATAGATTGAGTGTATGTAGAGAGTATAAATATGAAGAGCGGTAAAAATAAAAAGAAAACAGAAAAACAGTGGATTTATAGTGGTTCGGCTGACTATGACCTACGCACACTTCCAAAATTTCCTTTTTATTGATATGAGAATCAATTATGGTTAAAATTCAGAGTTTTATAAAAAATAATGGCAGAGTAGCCTTAATGGAGAAGAAGAAGTGAAATAGAATGAAGATCCCCTTTTCCAAAGCACGACATTCTATATTTATAGGCAAAACCAAAGTTACCGGGCTTCCTGAGTGATCCAGGCCCATCAATTTTATAGCCGATCCACAATCCCTCACTACGACCGACCCTGATTCTGGGTATGCCATCCTGAAATTTCCAATGTAATGACTCGAAGCAACCTTATGCTTGACTCGAAGCAAACTATGTCATGACTCGGAGCAAAAAATCGTCGACGCATGCTATTTCCTCTATGTCGTTCCACCCCTTTTTCCACAGCTGACCTGAAGAAACTTATACCATGACCCGAAGTAGCCGACCACTCCAAATATGCCGATCCCCATGTGCTGCCGATCCACTCCCTTGGACCGACCTAGAGATGCGATCCAAGCTTGTGATGATGCCGACCCGAGGTGATCTAAAACATGCCGACCCATAATCCATCTCAATAACTGACCCACAATCCATCTATGTAGCTGACCCGAGGATTTCCATAGATCGACCCAGGTCCATCTTGGAGCCGAGCAAGCGCCGACCCATCCAAATGCCGAACCACCTTCCATGCCGACCCACTCCAATCACCGATCCACTCCTATCACCGACCCACTCCATAACCGATCCATACCACTACCGACCCACTTCATTATGATCGAACCACCTTCTTACGGACCCAAAACCTCCACAACACCAACCCACTCGTGAACTCCTACTGACTTGAGCAACTCGAAGCACAACTTAATGTGACACGAAGCAAACTCCATGAAAACTCGAAGCAAACCCAAGAACGACTCGAAGTAAACCCCGGATGACTCACAACAACTCGACTTCCATCGGAACCTATATTTTGAGTATCCCATGACTCTTGTGCATAGACTATGCCGAATCTCGGCTTCATAATCATGATTATCATCTGTCATTGACCGTCCATCCATCCAATTGACTAAACCCATCGTATTCTAATCTCGAAAAACGAGCAGTCGATCGATTTAGTTAAACCCGCATGTCTACAGCCTTGCCAAAAAGCGGGTTAATAAGGGATCTCTAAACACTTGAACATGGAGATTGGACATAATATTATTACGGAAATCGTGTAAATGAAATACTTTTACCTTAATTATATTTTATATCGTAGTATATAAATTAATTAATTGATTAATGAATGGTAATAGTTGATTATTATGATTTGTTATTTGTTATATTTAAATAATAAAAGTTGTTATTATTATGAATCTAAACAAAGATTAAAAAAAATTGGAATGAACTTATATAAGAAGAATGAAAAGAGAAACTATATAAGTAAAAATTTATAAGTGTGATTTATAAATAAAAGGATTTAAAAGAAACATAAAAATCATTGAATTCACTAAAGTTGCTGGGAAATAGTAAGGATGATGATGGCCACATCATCAGTATCATGTTCGAACTTCTATGTGATGGATTTGCTACCATTAGTAATTTATAAAATTAAGTTTTGTTGTGATAAATAAATTTGAATTTAAAACCCAAGTTTGAAATGGATAAATATAATTAAAATAAATATGGACTTATAATATGAAAATAAAATTTAATGTAAGTAAGGTTAAATAAATTAAGTTAGTAAAATGAATTATAAAAAATGGAATCTAACTTAAGGTAAGTTAAATGAAATCAAATTGAAATTGGAGTAAATTTGATAAACAACTAAAATGAATCGGACTTGGAATGAATAAGATAGATATTTGAAATGAATCAAATAAAATTAAATATAAACTTGAGTGGTAAATGATTATATAACTATGATTGAAATTATAAAGTGTGAATGGAAGTAGACTTAAGTAAATATTCATGAATCTTGAGTAAAGAAGTTTGTAAACTTATAAAATTGAGAATAATAAGTTAAGACAATTTCTCTATTTGTTGAATGTAAGAAATGAGAATTTGAATTATAATTATAAGTTGAGATTAAACTTAAGTAGTATCAAATGAACTTTGAAAAGGAATTTAACTTAAGTAATATAAAATGAAGTTCGGGAAGAAATCTAATTGAAGTAATGTAGAATAAAAATATCGTAAGTAAACAAATGAATTGAACTAGTAAAATAAATTAGTTAATTTAATATGATTTTGAATGTTGTTTGTATAAATCGAATATGACTTAAGTTGTGAATTAATAATAAACATAAGTAATGTTATATTGAATGATTGTAATAAGAATTAAGTAATCGATTTATGAAATAAATCGCAAGTGTTATTACTATTAAAAGAAGTGTCCTAAGTAATGAATAAATTCTAAATAAAAATAAATGTGAATGGAATGGAATGGAATGTTGATAAACATAAATTGAATTTAAAAGCTAATATAAACTAGTTGCATATGAATGAATCAAAAGCAAATTAATTAAATGTTAATAAGAAGGAAAGTTAAGAAATTTAAAGTTAACATTGAATATGAAAATTAAAATGGTTATGAACAAAATGAATGTTAGTAACTTGAACGTAAATTAGTAGAATGTAAACTAATTGGATTTTAGTACACAAATTGAAGTGATGAGTGTAAATGGATGCAAATTAATTTGATGAGAATCAAATGAAGCAAAATGAGAATGAATGTAATTAAATGATTGTTACTTAACTTGAATGGGAATTATTTGGATGAAAACTAAATAGTAAACGAATGAATTGGTTTGATGAATGTTAGTTGGATGTTAATGTTGGATGATTTATCATGATACATGTTGTTGTTAGTTGATTGCATCGTTGCATATAGCTATTGCATTATATATGTTATATGCTGCTATTATTTGCTATATACATGTTTCTCATTAGTTGTTGAGCGTTTAGTAGGTGCAAATGGCATTTTCTTTGCATTTGGAGCTCACTTTCGCGCTACATTAGCCGTATATGCATGCTAAATAATATCTAAGGTGCATATCTCGGATTACATGTCGTATGTTTATAATTTTTTCCCCATGGGATGTCTCATCCTCGAAAATGAGATGTATATTTTCATATTATATATATTGTAATTTTTTTGGATCGAATCGCGCAAAGGAGATTGTAGCGATTTTTTCTGAAAATTCAAGGTGTTGGATTTTTTTTGAAAATTTTGGAAAAATTTTGATAACTAATAGTTAAGTTTTGAATTATAATTTGAAATGATGTTAGTTGATTTTGAATTGATATTATTTAATAACTAAGTATGAATTTAGAAACTTAAGAAAAGTTTTTATAAAACTATAACTAAATGATTTTGGAAAAGTAAACACTAAAAGAATTGATAATCTATTTCAACTAATTGGTTTTTAAAGTTAATGATATTGTAGCATCTTTTCTTACTTAGTAATTTCGAGGACGAAATTCTTTTAAACGGGAAAGAATTTAACAACCTAGTTTTTCAGCCATCTGAATTTAGAATATTTAATTGGATTTAAATATTCAAAAGTAAATGTTATAATTTAAATAACTTATATTTCGAATATAGTGATTTATTCAGATAATTAATTGTAATTTAATATTCGAAATTGCAGAAATAATTAGATTTTGAATTTAATGTGAATGAAAATGATTTAAAAAGTTGTCTTAAATCCTATTTGAATTAGAATAGAATTGAAAAACTTTTAAAATTGAATTAAAAGTTAATTTATAGAAATTGAAAATTTTAATATTTAATTAACTTGTAAAACATTCATTTTTGACACTGTCTTTGATTTTGACGGAACCAGTTTTATTGGATCCATAATATTAGATTATTATAGGATTTCAAATTGTGCCAACCGGACTTACGGTTTGGTCATGCAAAGATGAAATGTATGGAAATTTATTTAAGTAATTTTAATTAAAATAATTCGAATCGAAAACCAATCTTCCAAATATGATGGAATTGGCTCCTGATATATATTCCAGCGTGTTCGAAATAAGGGTAAAACATTATAAACTTCTGGTGGCATGCTTCATTTGGAGTTTGGAATTTTTTTTGGATGAATAGTGTTTTAAAATGTTGCCTATATAAGGACCTCAACCCTTCAAAACCCTAGACTATATACCCTAGCCAAGACATTGCTTTCAATGGCCAGAAACGCGCCTTCTTCTTCCCAGACTATCACTAAATCCGTAAAGAATTATCCTTCGAGTTCTAAAACAAATTCGACGAGCACATCGAGGCCTTTCAAACCAATGGCGGAGATCATCAAGGGCATCACGAGGTGGCAGCAGTTTGCCACCGTTCATGCCGCATTTTTTGGGTTTTGATCGTCATTGATTCACATAAGCATGCGCTAGGGCTAGACGTGGGAGGTGGAGACAGGCGCAACGCTAGGGGGAGGGGAGAATGTCGGCCAGGAAGACATAGTGGTGGTTTGTGTGCGAATGTTCAAGTTGCTTTTAAAAAACAAAGCGTGAAGCCTGGAACGAAGAAGGAGGAAGAAAAGGGGCGCACAGCCAAAATCTTGCTTCTCAAAATGAGTGGCCTAGATTTTTTAGTGGTAATATAAAAAAAAAGAATTTGTGAATTTATTATATAATCAAATCTTGTAATCTTATAATTGCCATCACTTGTTCATACGAGGTCGTCGCATGAAACGAATTGCGTTGGATTTATATTGACAAGCACTATATGATGGCGCTGGATTGGAATTTATTTTAGCTAGTGAAAATTTTGGTTAAAATTAAACGCTCATTTAATTTTAATCGAAATAAAACGCTGTAAGGTCTATTGGAAGCAAAGTGAGTAAAACTCACTCTTTCTTACCAACTTATATTTTTATATAAGTGGGAATAAATTTATTATATGATGTTTGATGATTGTTTGGATGTTATGCTATAGTAGTTATTAGTTGGATATATTCTTGTTGGAGCAGATGAGACCCTATATATTCCCGCGTATATGCGGATGATCCTTTATACGCGCGTTTGCCTCGAAGCAGACATTGTATATATTTTCTCATATGTATATTTGTTGCAGGTGACAGGTTGGAGCGATCCAATAGGATTCCTCACTATGGTTGATATTTATGTACATGTCATATATGTTGTTATCATGTGATATATGATGTTTGGATGCCATGATTGCTATTATTGATGTGAATTCCCTTATTTAGCGCTTTTGCAGCATTGGGCCATATTTTGAAAATTTAAAATATAAAATGATGATTTTAATTTAAAAAGGATTTCAAAATGATTTTGAAAATATATACATTTTTAATAATTTCTGAATTGTTAAAGGAATTGGATTTATTTAAGTAAATAAAAAGTTATAATTTTTACGTTACAAAAATTAAGACTTTTTGAAATATACTTAAATATGATTTTTAATATGAAGTTAATTATTTTGTAAAATAAGTTAAATTAAGAATTTTGAATTTATTATAAATGATTTATATATAAGATTTATAAGATTTATATTTTATAAATAAAAGTAATGGAATTGTAAACAAGTTTTATAAGTGTTAAAATGAAGTTATAAATGAATCTTATAAGTAAATAAGATTTATGAGTTGATGAAATTATAAAAAGAATGAATTTGTAAACAAGAGTTTTATAAGTAAATAAGCGTATAATGGGATTTTGATATATAAATGAGATAAACGGAAAATTGATTAATAAAGGGATTTTATAAATGGAATTTTTTATAAAATAGAAAATGTGAATTATAATTACTATTTTATAAATGTGAAAACAACTTATTTTGATAAGTTAAATATGGAAGTTATATTCATGATTTTGGACAATGAATAATCCTTTAAATTAAATGTGTAGTGGTAATGAATTTGGTAAAAGAATTTTATTAGAGATATTGGACAGTGAATGATCCTTTAAACCAAATGAATATTATGGAAAGTGATATTGTAAAATGGTGTTTAAATGGTTTGAAAATAAAATGATTTGTAAATATACTTATTATTAAAATAAATATGTGAATTTTTTTTTCGAATATCCAATAAGTGAAATGGCCTTGAATATTATCTTTTTAAGGATATTTTGAAGTGAATAATTGGAAAGTGATTTGATTTATAAACGATTAATAAAATCAGGCCCAGTGACTGAATATGTGCCAGATTTTGTTGGTTGATTTGGTAGTCAAATAACCAATTATAAAATTTGGCCATTTTAGTTTCTCTTGATGTAGAAACTAATTAGTTGGACACTTAGTATTTAACTGACTATGTAGGCTTAATTATCTTTTGCGTTGAGAATGTTGATTCATGTAGTGCGGAGTGATTACTCCAATCTATCGAGCTTCCATCTTGGTCGAAGGATAGCAAGTTGGGAGTACATGATAAGTCTATGTGTAATGATCCAGAATTTCAGTCATTTGGAATTCGTATATTGAATTGATTTTAAATATTCACAAGTAAATTTTATATGTTGAATAACTTATATTTTGAATATCTAGATTTAATTAGATAATTAAATCGTTAATTTAATATTTGAAATTATGCAAATAATTGGAATTTGGATTTAATGTGAATAAAAATGAATTATAAAGTTGAATTAAATTCTATTTGAATTAGAATAATGTTAGAGAACTTTTAAAATTGAGTTAAAAGTTAATTTGTAGAAATTGGATATTTGATATTTAATTAACGTATAAAAATAGCTATTTTTCAAACAGTCTTGGATTTCGATGAAAACTAGTTTCATTGAATCCGTAATGTTATGTTATTGTAAGATTTTAAATTTCGTGTCAATTGGATTTACGGTTTAGCCATAGCAAGCTAAAACGCATAGAAATCTCTTTAAGTAAATTTTAAATTTAAAATAGTCGATTCGAAAACCTATCTTCCAAATATTATCGAAATGGTTTCCGATATATATATATTCCAATGTGTTCGAAATAGGGGTAAAACATGATAAACGCCAGACGACACGCTTTGTTTTGTGTTTAGAAAATTTTCGAATGAATAGTGTCGTCGAATTTTCTATAAAAGCCCTTAAACTTTTTTCTATTGTTCACAAAACCCTAGGGTTTCACTTAGCCACCGCCATTAACCTTGAACGGAAATTCATCTCCTTCTCCCATGATTTTCTACCAATTCACATAGGATTAGATGAAGGCTTCAACTAGAAAAATGTCGAGCACATAGAGGGCTTCAATGTCAACGGTTATGATCGGAAAATACGCTATGGATCGATGGCGATTTGCGTTTGAACGCTGTCCATTCGAGCATAGTTTTTGAGACATGGGGAGGCTTGGGTATGACTGATCTTCGTTCGTTTGGGTATCGCGCGACGTGCTTTCGTTAGGCGTTGTTTGATCAACCTCTGGGTAAGCGAGGAAGCGGTGATGATCAACAAAGAATCGACGGTGATGGTCGGTAGGTAAACGAAGGAGAAGAAGAGCAAATGTTCAGCCCAGATGCGATGAAGCAGTAATGTGCGGCCGAGATTTATTTTAAGGTTTATATAAAAAAAGAGAAAAAGAATTGTAAATTGTATTATATTTATTCGTACAAACTTCTAAATATGATAACTTTGTCATACGAGGTCCGTTTTTGGTGAAACAAATTACGTTGGATCCGTATTAATGAGCACTATATTATTGAGCTAGTTTGGAGTTGATTGGAGCTTGTGTAAATTTTGGGTAAAATTAAACGGCTGTTTAATTTTATTCGGAATAAAACACTACAACTGCTATTGGAAGCAATGTGAGCAAAACTCACTCTTTCTGACTCACTGATATTTTTACGTAATTGAGAAATAATTTATTTTATGATCATTGATGATTGTTTGGATGATATATAGTATATTATCTATATATTGATTGGTATTTGTATATATTCCTGCCTATTGGAGCAGACGAGACCCTATATGTTCCCGTGTATGAGCGGATGACCCTTTGTACGTGCGTCTACCTTGAAGTGGACATTGTACACATATTTTAATATGTATATTTGTTGTAGGTGACAGGTTAGAGGGATCCAACTGGATTCCTAACCCGTGTTGACTTTATTTACAGATTTTGTTATATATGCTGTTATCATATGATATATAATGTTTTGGATGCCGTGATTGATGTATTTAGTGCGGCCGCAGCAATGGGCCTATTTTTGAAATTAAAAAATGTTAAAGTGATGATTTCAAATAAAAGGGATTTTCAAGTGATTTTGAAAATAGATGTTTTATTGAAGTTTAAATTGTTAAGAAAATGAACTAATTTTAAATAAATAAATGTTATAATTTTTATGTTATAAAAATTATGATTTTTGCGAAATATCAGAATGTGATTTTTGAAATATGAAGTTGACTATTTTGTAAATAGTTTAAATTGAGATTTTTGATTTATTATAAATGGTTTGTATAGAAGATTTATAAGATTGATATTTTATAAATTAAAATATTGGAATTATAAAACGAGTTTTATAAGTGTTAAAATGATGTATAAATGGATTTTATAGGTCAACAAGATTTATAAATTAATGAAGTTATAAAAAGAATGAATTTCGAAAATAAAGAGAAATTAACTTATAATTTGAATTTCTGGCATATAAATGAAATAAATTTATTGGTTAATAAAGGAGATTTATAAATAGAAGTTTTTATAACATATAATATGGTTGTTTTATAAATGTGAAATCATTTGAATTTGATAAGTTAAATATAGAAGTTTCTTAAAGAATTTCATTTATGATTTTGGACAATGGATAATCCTTTAATTTAACATGCAATAGGAATGAATTTGGTAAAAGGATTATATTCACGATTTTGGACGGTGGATCATCCTTTAATAAATGCGTAGGAATGTTGGATTTGGTAAAGGAATTATATCCATGATTTTGGACAGTGGATAATCCTTTAATAAATGTGTAGAAATATTGGATTTGGTAAATGAACTATAATCACAATTTTGGACAGTGAGTGGTCTGGGAAAAGTGATCTTATAAATGAAGTTAAACGATTTAAAGATTTTTAAAATGTGTTAAGTATCGAATACATAGATTTCAACATTCATTGTTGGTACAGGAAATGATGGACTATAACACTGTTGTTACAGTAAATGATTTTTGAAAGGATATGTTTTGTATATTATGTGAGATTTATATATCTATCTTATTTTTGAATCCCTATATTAGTGATTTTAGGTTGTCGTAACGAAGTTTTACGCAACATTCGTTTTGATCCAAATAAATGTGTTTACTGAGAATGTTTTCCTTAAGGAATAAAATGTATACTTAATCGTGATTTATGTATATTGAATATTTTCTAAGTGTTTAAAATAAAGTGAATTGTGAATTACTTATTATTAAATAAACATATGGAATTCCAATATTGAGATGGTTTCGAGAATATATCTATTTAAAAATAATTCAAAGTGAATATTTCGCACGTGATTTAATTAATAAAAGATTAATTAAAAGGGCCCAGTGATTGTTATGGTGCTAAATATTTTTTTGTTTGCTTTGATAGTTAAATAACCGACCATCAAATTTGGCTAAATTTTAGTTTCTCGACTTGATGTGGGAACTATTTAGTCGTACACTTGTTAGCGTCAAAATTGGTCACTAACACCCTAATGTAAAAAAAGCACCAACTAACTGTCACAGATAACAGATAGAATATATGTAGAGAACAATAATATGAAGAAGAGTCGAAATTAAAATGAAAGCAATAAAGAACACAAATTTTATAGTGGTTCGGCTAACTCCAGCCTACGTCCACTCTAGAAGTTTCCTTTTTATTGATGTTCAAATCAATTACAGTTACAAACTGATAGAGTAAACTTTAGCCTTAGAAAATAGAATGTTAGAGAGCAGAGAGAAGAAGATCCCCCATCTGGAGACCCGCATGCTGTATTTATAGGCAAAACCAGGTTGTTGGACCTCTTGAGTAGTTTGGGCCAACCAAGGCCATAGCCGAACCCTACTTCATTATGTCGACCGACCGTGAGCAATCGGTATGCCGAATGAGGGGAGGTATGTCGAGCGACGTGAGGCACACCTAGCGAGGCGAGGCACGCCGAGCGAGGTGAGGTACGCGGAGGGAGGTGAGGTACACGGAGCGGGGTGAGGTATGAGATACGCCGAGCGAGGTGAGGTACGCCAAGCGAGGTGAGGTACACCGAGCGAGGTAAGGTACGTCGAGCGAGGTGAGGTACGCAGAGCGACGTGAGGTATGCGGAACAAGGCGAGTCTTCCAGGCCGAGCCATGCGACCCCCCATTTTTTGACCAAATGACACATCCAAGTGAACCTCATTCTTTTAAACCGAATCCATCCAATTCCAGCCTCGATAATCGTGAAGTTGGTTGGGTTGAATTCTCCTGTTCATGGCCTTGACTAAAGACGGGTTAACACTTTTCCCCCCAAAACATGCCTTGCTATTGGAAGGTGTGTTTTGTAGCTCAATAAGCTAGATGTTCGTATCTTGTTAATGACCTGCAAAGAAATTGATAGTCTTATCTGACCGCGAATGATGATCGTTCGCGGTCGTATGTCATTCGGGGTAGTATGTGGCCGTTTGAGGCGATCGTTCGCTATCAGGTGCCGTTCGCGTTGAATGGTGATCGCTCGCTATTGGGTGCCGTTCAAGGCGATTTGTGATCGTTCACGATCGGGTGCCGTTCCAAGCGAGTTGTGACCGTTCGCAGTTGGGTGCCGTTCGAGGCGATTTTTGATTGTTGGCGATCGGGTGCCGTTCAAGGCGAGTTGGGACCGTTCGCGGTCGGGTGCCGTTCGAGGCAATTTTTGATCGTTCGCGATCGGGTGCCATTCGAGGCGAGTTGTGATCGTTCGTGGTCGGGTGCCGTTCGAGGCGAATTGTGATCGTTCGCGATTTGAAGCCGTTCGAGGCGAGTTGGGACCGTTCGTGGTTGGGTGTCGTTCGAGGCGAATTGTGATCGTACGCGGTGTGGTGCCGTTCGTGGCGAGTTGTGACCGTTCGCGGTCGGTTGCCGTTCGATGCGAATTGTGAGTGCCCGAGGGGACTTAGTATCATTAATGTCAGATTTCACGTTCGAGTGAGTTTCTTTACTGTTTACTAGGGCGGTTCATCGCCATCTCAGAGCATGTCTAAGGAACGTTCGCGACCCCATACATGAGTAAGTGGTTAGCCGTCATGGAATCACAAATAGCAGATTTTCATTCAAGATGAGTCTTTCAACGGAAATGTCAAACTAAATCAAGTCCAAACACGAGAAATGGAAAATAAAAGAAAAACAGGGACGTCCAAGTGCAAACACCTACATTGATGTGATTTATAGTCGTATTAGAGAATGCCTGAGGATCGTTGGCGGTCCTGTACATGTGCAATTGACTTAATAGCGTTGTTGTGGATTTTCCACTTATTCGTCATTATTTCAATCAATTGATGAAAAGCTGACGCCCCGATCCCGAGCCGTCCCCGGTAGGTGCATGTGGTGGTCGTGGCCCTCCTTCTCACATATTGGGATAGCAGACTATTCTGGATATGCCCCTCAACTTCATCCTTCAAGTTCCTATAATCATTTGTGATATGACCGTCATATCATGGAACAAACAATACTTGTCCGATCTTCTTTCATTGCTGGTCGGATCCCTTTTCATTGGCCTTCGATAGGGATTCTGGCCCCTAGTGTCTTGGGAAATTCGTTCCAAAGTCTCGTTCAGCTCTGAATAAGAGGTGAAAGTCGGTTTCTTTTATGGCCGCATTGGTCCATCATTGTTATCCCTAGCCTTCCATTTCCCTTTATCAGTTTCTGAATCTTTTTTAGAAGGATTTTCACCCTTGACTGCATAAACATCATCTCCTTCTCCTTCCTCTCTCTCAGCATTTGCATCCTCTAACCGTAGAAATTCTTCGGCTTCATGATAAAATTCCCCTAGATCCATAGGTGGATCCCTTGTCAGTGAATTTTTGAACTCTGTTCCATTAGCTATGCCAAATACATCTGCCATTAAGACCATGGATGGATCTGGCCGATCCACTGATGCTGCCGCTACATTGAATCGCGTCAGAAAGCTTCTCAATGATTCCCCAGTCCTCTGCTTTAGCGCTGCCAAACTCATCACATTTTTAGGTCTCGAAATGTGAACTCTAAATTTCCTCATAAACTTCCTAGTTAACTTGGTCCACATTCCAATGGAACCGCTCTTAAATTGTCTAAATCATGTTGCTGCTATGTCTTTAGATACAATGAGAAGCATCGGGCCATGACTTCCTCTGATGTTCCCAGCACTTCCCTATGCCTCATATACTTTGTTAGATGAACTATAGGATTCGTCCTTCCATTATACATCTCCAATGATGACAGCTTAAAATCCGGTGGGTTCCTAGCTCGCCTGATAGTAGGAGAAAAGGGACACCTATTCACATCCTCCAAATCTTTATTTACCAAGCCACCTCTCATAGCTCGTCTAACCATCAACACTAGTCTGTCGTTGTCACCAAGCTGTAATCCTTGTCCATTGCCTTCGGTCTGCCCCTCGAGTTCATGAGGAAATTCAGGCACATACTCCTCATCTCGTACTCCTGCACTCCTGTTGGTGTTGGGTTGCACAACATCATCTGGCATCCCTCCATGGATTGGTCCAGCATTTCCTGGTGGTGTGCCCCCTAGTCTAGGTCCATCTAGATTGTTAGCCGTCTGCTGATTGGGGGCTGCCCTCTACTGAGCCATTCCCTCTGCTTGCTGGTTGAGCGCTTCTGAGCCAACTCCATGGATCTGAGGTCCTGCATTTCCTGCTTGTGCAATTTGTCTGAGAAGAGCCTGCATCATCTCCTCTTGTTTTTCAACATCGCTTCCATCTCATCTATAGTGATGTAGATGGATGCTTGACCTGCTCCAGCTCCAAAGGAAGCCTCTTGACTTCCCCCCTGATTGCTTCTTTGCACCGCTTGCTTCCTTTTTGGTGGTCTAGCCATTGCTTTCCGAAATCCAAGTGCCTAAGTTTTTCAATCCAAAATCCAAGCTCCAAAATTCCCGAGTGTTAGCGTTCTCAGTGAAAGAACCAAAATGTTAGCGCCAAAATTGGTCACTAACACCCAAACGTAAATGAAAGCAGCAACTAACGATCACAGATAACAGACAGAATATATGTAGAGAAAAATAATATGAAGAAGAGTCGAAATTAAAATTAAAGCAGTAAAGAACACAGATTTTATAGTGGTTTGGCTAACTCCGGCCTACGTCCACTCCAGAATTTTCTTTTTATTGATGTTCGAATCAATTACAGTTACAAACTGATAGAGTAACCTTTAGCCTTAGAAAATAGAAAGTTAGAGAGCGGAGAGAAGAAGATCCCCCATCTGGTGACCCATATGTTGTATTTATAGGCAAAACTGTTGAATATGCGCTTATATGATTTTTGTTTGATGATAACAAACATATATACATTCGTTTAAATGTATTTGATAATATACTATTTTATTTTTCACAGATTAAATAAATATTTGCTGAATAAAATAAATAACACGGAATTTGAATTCAAACGAATATTTTATTCAAACAAATATTTATTACAATTTTGAATAGTATACAAATTCAAGCTCTCAATATTCACTATACAACTTTGATACAAATTCAATTACATCACTATTTTACATATCATCACCTCACTACATATCACTCACACTCGATTTATCTTCAACTGCATTCCAGTTTTGAATCCAGCATCTGAGCAATCTGCAAAAATATAAACTAACGCAGTAAAATTGAAAAAGAAATATTTTTGCAATTCAAAAATAGAAGATAATTTTTGAAAATATGATTTGCCTCAGTTATTTGGGTTGTTCGTCATAATTTAAATTTGAATTCATCATACACGAACAACTTGTGACATACACAGTGTATTACTGTATATGCCACAAGGCCGTGCACGCCGATAAATACACTTGATAATGCTACAGGGATAGGTGAGCACAAGGTCAAACCCAAACATATGGACAGGTTCAACTCAGGTGCAATAAATTCAAAAATACGACACGAGCACAAGGTCAAATCCGAGTTTTGAAACTGGATTCAACACAAGTGAATCGAGTTCAAGTCAGACCAACACTGCAAGCGACATGAATGCAACGAAGACCAATATCAAAATGGACTGCAACAATCATGGCAGTTCACATGTCAAAAACAGTTTCAACATGGATATCACAAAACAAAACTCACTGGAATGAACAATGCACAGCTAGTACAAACTCGAGTGCAATAGAGAAGCCATGGTACTATGCAAGTACAAGCTGCAGCATACCAGAGTGATACAGATGCAAGTGAACAGAAGTTTTGAATCAAAACATAATCAAGGTCAGTTGATAACAGGGAACACAAGTGTGGCAAATGCAAACTGTGGTGAAGCAACAAAGATGAACCAGACAGTGATACAAGTTCGAACAATGCTCAATGCACAGCCAACAAGATATCATCAAAAACCAAACAAGGGACAGGCCATAACATGCAGACCAAACACATGAGTGTAAACAAATGAATCAGCAAGGCAATGCACAAATGCAATAGAATGCAATGCTCAATATCACTACAAACTGCAGTGGACAGCAAAAATGATCAGCCCAAATATACACAAGTGCAGAAGTAACCAAAGGCAACAGTGAAAGTGCAGACCAAATGCAATTTGCAACAAAACCAAGCGAGATACAGGTGGACAGTGAAGGCAGCAACACACCACCAAGTGAATGCACAGCAAAAATAAGACCAAACTGCATAAGTGACCACAAAGACAGATGTGCATAATGAAGCAATACAGTATGTAAAGTCTGCAAGAACTCAAAGTGATATGCAAACTACAACAGGTCAGAGGTGAAAGCAATACACGACTGCAGTGATGAAGAGAATGTAAACAAGTCGCAACCACTACAACAGACCATCAGTGAAACCAAGATGCTACAGATTTCAGCAACATCAACTAGACTCAAAAATGAACCAGAATGCATATGTAACCAGCAGCCCCAAAACCAAGACAGTAGTGTGCAACTCGAGTTTCTAAAGAATCAAAGTATGCCACAATAAAGACAATAAAATGAACAATGCAAAGAAGGCTGCAGTGAAGCATGTACATGAGTGGACAGGACTACAACAGCCAGTACCGACATGAATCAGAGATTACAAACTCGAGTGTGCAAGTGAACATGACAGGAAACAGTTCAATATGAACTGATGAAGCAGTACAAATGAACCATCAAAGAATGCAACACAGTGATGAGACCAGATGAAAATACTCTTAACTGCAAGTTCAAACCAAAACACCAAATGCAAACAGAGGCATCAATATGCATCAATGCCACAGTACTGAATACCATATGGACACAGCAATGTTCAGGACCAAGATACAAGTTAGTTCCAGTGCCAACATATCCAACTCGAAGTGCAACTACAAGTACAGGCTACGACATAGATGGAGCTACAGGAATGTACCAAGCTACATGAAGACAGAAGACTACAACTCAAAATGCAATGCACAGCAATGTATAACAAAGTCAAGGGCATATGAAGACAAGTGTAACATCACAACTAAGTACAATGAATTCACAAGGCCGAAGCAAACACATGAATTCACAAATCAAAGCTGTGTCGAAATCAAAGTTGAAATGGTCAGAGCCGTAGTATACAGAAGTCACAAATTAAAGTCAAATTCAAGCCGAGTATATTACACCGTGATAGCCAAGCATATGACCAAGTCACAAATCAACCGTGAGTGCCAAGCAATATCAAATTATACGAAATTGAATTAGTCAGATTAATCATCAATCGTTCAAACATAATCAAGCGGTAGAGAAACGAAAATGACAAATTCAAACATGATTATACGAACGAAAATAAAGGAGATCGAACTCCTATAAATATCCAAAATCATCATCGGCATAAAGCATCGAGTTCAAGAATCAACCAGCAAAGCAAAAGGAGGAAAATACATACCGAAAAAGCAGAACGAATTCGATCCAAAATTGAAGAAGCCATAAGCAAATCAAAAGCATCGAAGCCTACTATCGAACGAGATCGAGTGGCGCTTCAATTTTGCACAACCCTAGTTTAAATCGCAAGGAGAAGCCCTAATTCGCAAAGAGGAACAAAGAGGATCGGCCATACTTTCACAAAACAAAAGGAACGGGTTGAAGAAATAAACAAGGGGCCGGCCTGTATTAATTTGGGCTTACTTTAAGGGTTTAAATTTAAATAAGGGTTATTGTGTTTTAAATTGTTTTTAAATTATATTTTTCTTTTAAACCATTTTTTTTTAATTTTCTAGTCGTGTGACTAGGGGACAAACTATGGTGTGTAGTTTGGGAATTCGCAACTCGGTGTTTGAGTTGTGGTCAGGGTTTTGAGCGTAGAGTTAGATTAGTCAATAGCGGGTATAGCGAGTTTACGTGTGTAAGCGAGGGACTATCTAATTTCTAGTAGAAACCTTGGGGGCAGCACGTAGGCAGGGTTTTGCCGAAGCTGGGTAAATTCTGTGTTGTTCTGTTCTGTTGTTTATATTCTGATATATCTGTGCTGCTATTCTGTGATCTGAATTTAAATTAATTGATAAGCTTCCGCGATTAATTTTTATAATTTACACTATCACCCTATTCACCCCCCCTCTAGGGTGAAATCGATCCTACAAAAACCAGGTTGTTGGGCCTCCTGAGTAGTTTGGGCCCACCAAGGCCATAGCCGAACCCTACTTCATTATGCCGACCGACCATGAGCAGTTGGTGCGCCGAGCGAGGGGAGGTACGCTGAACGAGGTACCGAGCGAGGCGAGGTACGACGAGCGAGGCGAGGTACGACGAGCGAGGCGAGGTACGCGGAGCGAGGCGAGGTACGCGGAGCGAGGCGAGGTACGACGAGCGAGGCGAGGTACGCCGAGCGAGGAGAGGTACACGGAGCGAGGTGAGGTACGCCGAGTGAGGTGAGGTATGCCGAGTGAGATGAGGTATGCTGAACGAGGGGAGCCTTCCAAACCGAGCCGTGCAACCCCCCGTTTCTTGACCAAATGACATATCCAAGTGAACCTCATTCTTTTAAACCGAATCCATCCAGTTCCAACCTCGATAATCGTGAAGTTTGTTGGGTTGAATCCGCCTGTTCATGGCCATGACTAAAGGCGGGTTAACAACACTTAGTACGTAGCCTCTATGTGGGCTTGATTATTATTTGTGATGAGGATGTTGATTCGTATAGTGCGGAGTATTACTCTAATTTATCGAGCTTCCTTCTTGGCCCGAAGGATAACAAGTTGAAAGTTGGAGACGTGATAAGTCTATGAGACTTAGTTTTTGTGTGAGGTTGAGAAGTGCTTTTGCATTGTTGGTGCGAAGAGGCCGAGATCGGTTTATCCGAAAACCACTCGGACCAATGTATACGCGTTCGACTTGTGTAGATTGTGATGATATTAATATTCAGGATTTTCATAGTGGGGGACTGCTTGTTGATCGTTTGGGATTAAAATCCCAATATACATATAGCAGCAGTGGTCTGTTCATTATGAAATATCCAATGCAAGGACTATTAGCTACTAATCCTAGGGATTTTCCGACAGGATGTGGTAGGAAAGTATCTGCGGTTTGTCCTATTCCTGGATAACTTGTATGGATTTTTGTCTGACATTGCATTTCTAAAGATTACGTACATTGGTTTTTAAAAATGTACATCTGTGGTGGCAGTGAAGGAAACTTCTCTTAGCTTAACACCCTCCTTAAGACGTATGATCTTAAGGGTTGTATTTTTATAGAAGGCAATTAGTAGTTAAACGGAAATGGCTGTGTGGCATTCAAAGTGATTATGACATGTGAAAGGTAATCCTTACCTCAGGCATCATCAACCGAAAATGACCAAAACATGATTAGATGCGGCAAGGCTAAGTAGGTCGCTTCCAAGTAAGTTATGATCATTATCTTATAGATATATCTTTATACGCTATGATGTCGTGTATCTGATTATTGTGGCTTGTATGTTATGAGGGCCCTTGGTAAAGATCAGTAACGACCGGAAGATGACATATTCGGTACCATCTAATTATAGAGGTGGGCCAGTCTTGTGTTGGTAGAGGGAAGATGTTCTGTGCCTTGGGACATCCATCGTAAGGCGTACCCATTCGAAAGGTAGTCCCTTCACTTGGTCATTGGTATGAAAATCCAAACTCCACTACGTATCTACCATTTTGATTATATTACCCATTTTGGGATATATGCTGGAATTTAATAATGGTAACAATTTCGGCTATTTTGAATATTATTTATGCAAAAGAAACTATTATATTATAAGAGGATTTGATATGAAATGTTTTAGTTATCGTAAGGCAAAAACATGTCCTGTGTGGGCGTGTCTTACGAGATATTTTTATTTTGATAAAGGAAAAGTTTGGTAATTTAATAAATTCAGTTGAGTGTGTTTCTCACGCTCTTTTACCAGACTGATTCGGGCTTTCTTCCTTTCCAATGCTCGGGTCAGACCGGGTATATTTACAGGTTAGAGTTGGTACTTTTAGAGCTTCAACAGATGAGCTGGAGATCTTCATTTTCATATACACGTATCTGTTTTGATTTTCCGCTATGCTTAGTTGTTGTATATTATCGGCAATTGTGAGGACAAGTTATTATAAATGTTCAGGCTGATAACTATTGATTGATTTTTTTACTTTGATTGATGTATATATACAGTTTCTATTTTGTAAAGATCATTGATATGATATTATATATTTTCTGCTGCGTTGTTAGATTCTATATTGTTCTGTTTGGTTCTGTCTTCTCTCTTTCTTCTCTTCTCTTCTTCTCTCTTCTTTTCTTTCTCTTGAATTTTCGTCAGTCAGTGCTTTTTGGGTCAGACATGTGTGGATTATTGTCTATTCAGAGGGTACGGATTTACAGGTCATCACACGTGGTATCAGAGCTTAGATTTTGTATATTCCTAAGCTTTGATGTGTACTAAGTATAGGTAGGGACAGTGGCACCCTAGATTGAGTTTGAGTGTATTATATATATGAGCGTGTATTTGTTAGTATAAAATATTTTATATTGTGTTTTCTTGTCCGTTGAGATGTTTGTGAAGTCTGGTCGGTATGTGGGACCCATATTATCGACAAGGATTTCCAAATACTTAAACAAGGCAAGTCGACATAGTATTATTTTAAATTGGGTAAGTGAAATAATTTTACCTCGATTATTTTATATATATAAAGGAATAATTTTTCAGGAATTATAAAAGTATATATAAATTAATTGTTTGGTTGTTTGAAAATGTGAATATATATAAGTTAATAAAAGCTGGTTGAATAATCTAAATAAAAGCAAGAACTATAAAAGAATAAATTATGTAAGTAAATGAATTATAAGAATGGAATTATAATTAAAATGATTTAAAATTGTGAAATAATCTCATATATAAGAAGTGAAACAAAATGAGTATATTTATAAATGTGAGTTGTAAATGAAAATGAATTTAAACTAAGAATTTGAGAATTTAAATTCCATTTATTTTCAAAGGTATTTTTCAATGTTAAAGAGGTTATATCGTTATAAATCTAGATAAGATAAATGAATTTGGAATGATCTTATTTAAGTGTAGTTAAACAGTGAAATTATATAAGTAAAAGATTTTATAAATGTGATTCATAAATAGTAAAATGAAATTTTTAAAAGAATAAAAAGCACTGCATTCACTACTGTTGCTGGGAAATAATACGGGTGACGACTGTAGCATCATCAGCATCATTTTCGAGTTGTTGTGCGATGGATTTGCTACCAATAGTAAATTGAAAATTTAAATTTTGTTGTGATAAACAAAATTGATTTAAAAGCCAAGTTTTAATTGATAAATATAAGTGAAACGAGTTTTGAACTTATAATATGAAATAAAGATTTTTAACTGGGTAAAGTAAGTAAATTTGAGTTAGCATAATTAAATACATAATTTGAAATTTAACTAAAGGAAGGTTAAATAATTTGAACTATATTAGATAAGTTATTGAAATGGAAATTAAACTTAAGGGCTAAGTGATTATATAATATGAATTTGGAAGTTTAAATTAAAAAAAGTTGTATAACTTATAAAGTGAGAAAAGTTGAGTAAAACTAAATATTAAAAGGGTTGAACAATTTTGTTAAGCAAAACAAAAGATTCTGAATTTTAATAGTGATAGGAAAGTTGACTTAAGTAAAAAGTTAAGTAAAATAGAATTTCAATTAAATTAGCAGTGAACTTAAGTTGTAAAAGTGAAAGTAAATGTAAATGAAGATGAAATGAAGCATAGCTTAAGTGATGTTGATTGAAGTTGATTTTGGTATCGAAGTAAATTAATAAAGTGAATAATGAAATGAAGATATTAAAGAATATGAACTTCGGTTAAATAATGAAATTCAATTTGAAATGCAAAATGAATTACCATTAAGTGAATTAATAATAATATGGAAAGTGTTGTATAGAAATGTGAATATAGTGAATAATAGAATTCATTCTAAATTGAATAATTGAATGAAAGTCAATTAGATATTAAACCAATTGAAATTAAGTGTGTTAAACCAAATTGAATGTAAGCGAATTAAATAAATTTGTTAATGTTGGTTATGCATTAATTGTTAGATTGATGTTAGTTGATTGTGTAGAAATTCATGTGAAATTGAAGTAATAAAACTGAAAGCTAAGTAATTGAATTCAAATTGGTGATAAGCGAATTTAAATAGAATAGAGTTTGATTTGAATTGGAAATGAACCAACTTGAATATAAATTAGTGAATGTAAACTAGTTAAATATAAATAAATGAATGTCAGTAAAGTCCATGTTAATGAATCAAATGTGATTAAATTGAAAATCAATTCAATTAGTATTAATGAGAAGTGAATTAATAATGATTTGTTTATAGATTTGTTGGATAGAGATTGGTTTGTTGGATGTTAGTTGGATGATAGTTGTTTGATGGTTGGATTTGTTGCTTTTAATTGCATTTGCTATATTAGCATATATAGTAGTTGTATTGGTATATGTTGTATATTGATATTACTTTCACATATACATGTTTCTTATTTGTTTGTTGAGTGTTTAGTAGGTGCGTATGGTGTATGCTTCGCTTTTGGAGCTCGCTTTCGCGTTATATTAGCCGTATATGCTCACGAATAATATATAAGGTACATATCATGCTTTTATACTTTTTTCCCTACAAAATGCCTCATCCTTGAAGATGAGATGTAGATTTGTGATATACATACATACATACATACATACATACATACATACATACATACATACATACATACATACATATATATATGCTGTGATCCTACTACGATCGAACCACGCAAAGGAGACGCTGGCGAATTCTTTTGGAAATTAAAGTGTTAGATTTTTTTTTTTTTTGAGATTTTGAAATTTTTTTGATAACTAAGTTTTGATATTGAGTTAAGTTAAACGATATTTGTTGGTTTTGAAAAGATAACTATATATGGATTTGAAAACTTAGAAGTAGGGGAGAATGTAACGACCCAAAATTTCATTCATTTGAAATTCATATATTCGATTGATTTTAAATATTCACAAGTAATTTTTATAAATTAAATAACTTATATTTTGAATATCTTAATTTAATTGGATAACTAATGTAACGACCCACCATTTTGGACCATTCAAATCGACAATAAAACTACACATGTCTGACTAGAATAGTTCAAAATACCAAATTGTTAATTTAAATTTGGCAAAATTCAGAATATACAGTAAATAAATAAATCACAGATCATAGACATTGAGTAATATAATCCAGCGGAAGCAAAGAAATATTAGTTCATAAAGCTACTATATAAATATACATCAAAGTTAAACAAGATACAACAGAAGTCTGATTACGATAGTAGTGTACAATCCAAATACATCACTGGAATGAACTGGATAACCAAAATGAAATAGATAGTTGGATCTTCAAGCAAATCTCTAACTCCGAAGGTGAGTCTCGAATGTTGTATCACTTAGTCTGACCCGAGCGTAAAGCAAAACACAAAACGCTCGAATCAGGACATACATAATTATACAATGTAAACCAACTCAAATGAACTATAATATAAGGTACAAGTAACTTAAAGGATGCTTGGGACCGCCCATACTCCAACGATCCGTGAAACTATTTACTATGTAGCAATATTTCGCTGTTATAATAATGTCTACAGTAAAATAAACTTACTTTTAAATAGCATTAAGGAGTAACCCAATATTCCCTTTAACACAATAATAGTCCCATTAGTCCATCCAATATCAGCGCATCTCCAGATCGAGAGACTACCCTAAATACTTCACAGGCTACGGGAGAATACCAAACTCGTACAATGCGTGCTAGGGTAGGTGACATGGAACAACTAGGCAATGCCAGGGTAGATATACGAATTACTATCTGGACTAGTGGTGACGCATAGCGTGCAGCTACCGCCTACCTTGAGCCACGCCCCCAAAAATCAAAAGGGCCCTAATCAATCACAAAGTAATAGAATGGTATCGAAGGAGTGCATCCGATAAGAAGCGCTACCTTACTGGCTCGTAATCGCTCGTGTTTTAGCCACCTTACGCCAACTCATGGGAATCGGGTCCACGTATATACCTCAAAGAATGTTGCCACCATCCTACTTCATTTTGGAATCTCCACCGCGTACACGATTATTACAGTGGTTTTCGGAGTTGGCAGAGAGTATAACAACTTCCGATCCTAGTCTCTTTAACAACCAACCATATAACCCATGGATATTAATTTCAAAACCTTTATATTCCAAAACCATTTAAAATCAAATACCATTACTTTCCAAAAAATATCCATTTCAAAACTAAATACTATATTATTTTATTTCAAAACCAAATCAATATATCATTTCCATTTCAAGCCAAATAATAATATATCATTTAAATCCCAAAACCAAATCAATATTTCATTTAAATAAACCCAAATTTCCAAATCATTGAATATTCCTTCAATTTATTAAACTTGAAATATTCCTTTAAATCATCTTAAACCAAGCCACTTTATAAAGTCATATTCTTAAATCTTCAATTTCAATAAGTTCAAATTAATATATTTAATGGCAATTCTTAATTAAATACGATTTCAGATAATTTCAGTTCCAAAGCCATATTGCATTCAAGTTATAACAACTCTGAAACCAAACATTTTGGAACATATTTATTTAAACCATTTGAATTCAATGTTAATATCTTCAAAACTAGATTCATTTAAATCATTTAAATTCAATGTCAAATAATATTCATTTCAAAGTTGTAGCATTTTTAAGTTCATTCATTTAATTATAAAATTTCCAATACATTGTAAATTCCAACTACAACAGGATTTATAAAGTGTTACCGTAGATAAAGTAGTATTTCAAAACATTGTCAAATTCAAAAACAGCGGCACTTATAAAATGTTGTAATAGATATTTAGTTATTTCAGAATTTAGTTAAAATCCAGGATTGATAGCACGTAGCAAATGCTATCTTAAAACCACAGCATTTCTGAAGTGCTACCAATACTAATTCTAGATTTATTATAAAATTTCAGAAATATTAAAACTTTCAATTTTAGCCATTTTTAACTTATAAAATCATATTTCATGCTTCAAAAACATTCATTTGGATATCATTTAACTTATGATTTAATAAAATAAAATTTTATAAATAAATATCCAATTTGAACCATATATCTACTAAGTCAAAATACACTATTTTACTTAACTTTTATTTTAGCCAATAACTTAACATGTTATTTTAAGATACCCATTTCATAAATAAAACTAAATTTCCATTTATTTACTTGACTTAAAATTTCCATTTTAAAAACCAAATTTCCAATCATCTAGTTAAGTCATAATTAAAATGCATTTTTGACCGTTTATTTACTTATACATTTTACTTACAGAAAATCACTATAAATTTTATTATACAAAACATATCCATTTCATAAAATAAAATTTATTACCATTACTAGGTTAGATTTAAAATTACATGTTAAACCAAATTTAATCATCAAATTATTTATCATAAATAAAGTCTTAAGATTATATCCTAAACCAAATTGACTTATAAAAATTTAACTTATAGTAAACCAACATCACTTTATACTTTAAATAATTAAACCAACTTTAAGTTAAATTTTCATATATTTTAAAATTCAAAAATACTTAATAATTTTTGGGAAATATTATAAAATATATTAACCATGGGCCTGTATAATATTTTATAACCTAGGTCAAGTGATACAGATATGTATCATTTCAATCCGTAATTTAAAAAGAAAAAGCCCAGTTCTATCATTTCAAACTCGCAATCCTAAGTAAATCAAATCAATAAAAATCACTCGAGCCTATCATTTCAGCCCATAATGATTTTCCTTATTCTAAAGTCTGTTTGGGTATGTACCATTTCAACCCATAGTGATAGGGAACTTGTAGTGTGATAAACAGAAAATAAAATAACAGAATAGCATATAATATCATAACATATGGTGTAACAGATATATAAACAGCATTTAACATCGTATAAACATATCACAGGCATATATGAATGTAACATATTAATTTATACAATTCACTTGTCGTTATTGCACAATAACATAAGTATGGATGTCGAGAGTGATAAACTCACCTTTCTTTAAGCTAAAGATAACAATTCTAGACACAACTGAAACTCCAAAAAGCACAACAAAGAACGAATTTCGAAGCAAAGCACGATGGAGACGAGTTCGATGGACAAAGCTGATAAATAGATATTGGTGAGAGCAAATTAGAAACAACTCGATAGAAGCAATACTAATACATATAGATAGTGATATTATTCCCATGGAATCAATATTTAATTAAGTTCGAAAATAAAATATACATATTTATAGAAAAAAAAATCATTGTTCTTAAATTATGCCTATCTTTAAAAATCAAAGATATATATTTTACATCCAAAATCAATACTTACCCATTAAAAACACCTATAACATATATACTACATACATACTATAACACAGGTTCAAATAAAATTTCGTACATTATATCTGACAACCGACTCATGTTACTCAATTGTATATATAACTAATAATATCTCTGTATAACTAGTATATATAGTACATATATAAACTGACATATTTTACATGCAGAAGTTTGCATAAACATAACAACTTTTATATTATATATACATAACTATATTTTAATTAAGTAAAACGCTGGAGTATATAGATACACGTATATAGGTTAACATATAAAATCCAAGATTTTAAATAAACCAATAGATTATAACTATATATACAGATACCAATATTATATATAAACTAGTATAACTGCGTGCACACCTTCATAAATCATACATACTGCTACATATATGTTAATATAGATATCTCCTAACACAAACTACTATATAAAAATTTAAAAATAAAATGCTGTAAATATTGTATACATATACTCCATAACGTATGGTCTATATATACGAAGACATAGAACTCATTACTTATGTATAATAATAAACTCAAATTTATTTCAAATTTATACTGTTATGCAACCTATACTATCACCTGAATAAACTAAATTACATATATGCCAGCGTACGTGCATATGCGAGTAGGCTAACATACCTATTTTATAACCTCATCTATAAACAAATCTGTTATAACATATATATATATATATATATATAGTAGTAAAGCCATAATCTATGTTACTTTATAATATATCACATACCTTAACAAAAGACGCACGGCCGTGATTGGTAAAGGGGAAGGGAAACTAGGCTGACATAGTAAAGAAAGGAGACACATGCATGGTTGCATGGAGGAGAGAGGGAGAAGCAGAGAGAAACCGTGGGTTGCTTACATGAGTTGGCTGGAGCGAGGGAAGGCCGAATATGAACAGTTTACATGGTTTCATGGGGATTAGCAAAGTAGTTGATGCTGGAAAATCGAGAGAGGGGGGAAAACGGAGGTCGGGTGTGGATCTAGTGTTGAGCATGTCGCCGCATGAAGAGAGCGAAGGAACAGAAATGGTGGCAGGGAAACAGTGAGCTGAGCCGTGAAAAATGAAAACATAAAAAGGTAAAAGAAGATGAAGCTTTATATATATATATATATATATATATATATATATATCATAATAAAGCCTTTGATTTCATTTGACGTAACCGAAAGTAAAAGAGCTAGCCAAGAATGCATTGAACCGATTAAAATATTGAAACCGGTGGAAACCAAAGGTCAAGCATGAAAATTTAGTAAATACAATGGCTATTTATTGGACAGGTAGGTAGATGAAGTGACGATGGAAATCGATAGGTTTTAAAACGGGCACCGAAACGGTCCAACGTTTACAGATTTCACCGTCCACCAGACGCCAAAACACACAAATGCATATACTGCAGAGATCAGCACGACGGGACGATCAAAACGGTACACAAATATCGGTAGCATGATTATCCAATCAAAAGTCGATATCGGACACTGATATACGTTGCTATTCCATATGGAAAAATCCAAACGGAGCTAGAAACATCTGAAATTTGCAAAATGAATTACGCAGTCCTATTCAGAGTGTTCTAAATAAATTTTATCTGTTGACATATTCAGGTTTGAAACACCTTTAAATTCAACTGTTATTAACTGATTTGAATCGAAATAAAATTATACAGCAAAACAAACTTTCATAAAATTTGATAAAATTTTACCAGTTGCTATGTTTAATTAGACGTATCCCAAATATTAAATTTTATTCCAAAATTTTATTATATAAAATTTCGCAAAATTCCAATAAATTAAATAAATAAACCATTGAAATTTACAGGTCATTACACTCTCCCTCACTCAAAACTTTTCGTCTCCGAAAAGGAACGAGTTAGGGGAATAGAAACAACCAGAAAGAAAATAGATTGGGAAAAAAATAAAATAATTAATCTAAAACCACATAAATTTAAATTTTATACTCAATAATTGATTTTTATCCATTTGATTTCACTTAAGTTAAATCAATCTTAATTATCTTAAATTATCAATTTCAAAAATCATAAATTTGAATAGTCATCTATTATAATCATATTTTATTCAATAAATTTAAAATTTCTTTATTCTAAATTATTATTAAAATTATTCACTTAATACATCTAATCACATATATTAAGTATATTTACACTTATTATACCACACCGATTTATTTATAAATTCCTTTAACACCATTTTATATTGTAACTTATTCAATTAACTCTTATTCTATTTGCCTCTATTAATCTTTTATAACTAAAATTTAAGTGCATAACATTTATTATGACCACTCGAATTTTATTTATAAAATCCTTTTATATTGTATATTATCCATTACACAGTTAACTTTTAAGTAATTTAGGCAAGTTACATTGGAATGCAATTGAGTATTATACAAATAAAACTTTCTAATTCAATTATCTTAAGCTTAAATATTTATTCAAAATTTTGATTTCCTTTTATAATTGAAATTATCCTTCAAGAGAAATTTAAGAATTAAATTCTCGATTAACTTCAAACTATTTTAGGGATAAATAAATATACACAATATATATCAACCAAATTGTAAATCATATATCTCATATATTATAATTCAGGTCATATTTTAGAAATCCAAATCAATTTAATTCTCCAAAGCAAGATTGTAGAAAACTATAGAATGGTCTCTTCACTTCGAAACTCGAAAATAAATGTCGATGATATTGCAGTCATCACCGAAATTATTTTCCAGTGATAAAGAAAAGAGAACTGATTTACAAATTAAAATTCTTTGAAACAATTTCTACTTGAAATACTTATATTATACACTCTTTAAAACTTTAAAGCCAAAGTTGAAGCCATCGGAAATTAAATTCTCAATTTCTTGTTTTAAATTCATTTGAACTTCCAAATTAATTTATAGCCATCTTTTATAGTTCAACTATTTATATATGAAACAAAAGCTAATGGTTACAAGCTATATACAAAGTCAAATATTATTTTTCAACATCCAATTCAACTAATTATCAAAAATTCAGAAAATTATACTTGTATATAATATAATTATAAGAAATTTATTCATTTACTAAGTTTGAAAACAATACTGTGTCCATTTGCTCTGTTCAAGTGTTTTGGACATCCTATCGATAGCGTTGATCAGACGAATCGATCAGAAACCCAAATCAACATCAACAACTCAAACAACACAATATATAAAACATTTTTAATATAGCTTTACGAAGCAAGAATAAGGATTCAAATTTAATTGACTTAAATCAAAGAGAATTCTGATTTGAAGATAAGTTGGAAACAAAAGATAAGATGATAAATAACAGAGTAGGGAAATGGATAGGCTTATATAAATCGCGGGCAACCTTAACCGGTTCAACCGTGACGTCAAGAAATAGATCGATGTGGAATTTGCAAGCAAATCTCCATTCGATCTCAAGAGGTAGAATTCGGGTTACAAGAGATAGCAGCATCTAAACCGAGGGATATATAAATCTCCGGTGAATCAATGCCTATTGTAAAGGAGTTTCCCCGCGTTACAAAATCCATTTGAGATTGGTGAAACTGCCGACTCATTATAAAGTTCATTCGAAGTGGAGTGATGGGATACTCCAGAATCAAAAGAAGACAAATAATGAGGGACAAGAATGGATTTCGAAACCGAGGGAACGTTCTAAAATTCAAAGAAAACCGAGTCAAAAGGAAGAGATTCAAACTCGAACGAAAGTGATTCTGTAAATAAATTTACTATATATGCTAAGTTTTGCCTAGAGCCAAAGCTCTGATACCAACTGTAATGGCCCGCTATTTTAGACCATTCAAATCGACAATAAAACCACACATGTCTAACTGGAATAGTTCAGTATACTGAATTGTTAATTTAAATTGGCCAAACTCATAATATACAATAAATAAATAAATCACACATCACAGATACAGAGTAATATAACGCGGCGGAAGCAAAGAAATAGTAGTTCATGAAGCTATTATATAAATATACATCAGAGTTAAACAAGATACAACAGAAGTCTGAATATGATAATCAAGTACAATCTGAATACATCACTGGAATGAACTGGATAACTGAAATGAAATACATAGCTGGATCTTCAAGCAAAGCTCTAATTCTGAAGGTGAGTCTTGAATGTTGTATCACTCAGTCTGACCCAAGCGTAAAGCAAAACACAAAACACTCAAGTCAGGACATACATACTTATACAATGTAAACCAACTCAAGTGAACTATAATATAAGGTACAAGTAACTTAAAGGATGCTTGGGACCGCCTATCCTCTAAAGATCCGTTAAACTATTTGCTATGTAGTAATATTTCGCTATTATAATAATTTCTGCAGTAAAATAAACTTACTTTTAAATAGCGTTAAGGAGTGACCTAATATTCCCTTTAACACAATAATAGTCCCAGTAGTCCATCCAGTATAAGCCCATCTCTAGATCGGAAGACTACCCTAAATACTCCATGGGCTACGGGTGAATACCAAACTCGTACAAGGCACGATAGGGTAGGTGACAAGGCACAACTAGGCAATGCCAGGGTAGATATACCAATTACTATCCAGACTAGTGGTGATGCATTGCGCGCAGCTACCGCCCACCTCGAGCCACACCTCCAAAAATCAAAAGGGCCCCAATCAATCATAAAGTAATAGAGTGGTATAAAAGGAGTGTGTTCGATAAGAGGAGCTACCTCACTGGCCCGGAATCGCTCCTGTTTTAGCCACCTGATGCCAACTCACGGGAGTCGGGTCCACGTATGTACCTCAAAGGATGCCGCCACCATCCTACTTCATTCTGGAATCTCCACCGCATACACGGTTGTTAAAGTGGTATTCAGAGTTGGCAGAGAGTATGACAACCTCCGATCCCAGACTCTTTAACAACCAACCGTTATTATAACCCATGGATATTCATTTCAAAAGCTTTCTATTCCAAAACTATTTAAAATCAAATACCATTACTTTCCAAAATAATATCCATTTCAAAACTAAATATTATATTATTTCATTTAAAAACCAAATCAATATATCATTTCTGTTTCAAAACCAAAGTAACAATATATCATTTAAATCCCAAAAACAAATCAATATATCATTTAAATAAACTCAAATTTCCAAATCATTGAATATTCCTTCAATTTATTAAACTTGAAATATTCCTATAAATCTCTTAAACCAAACCACTTTATAAAGTCATATTCTTAGATCTTCAATTTCAATAAATTCAAATTAATATATTTAAAGACAATTCTCAATTTAATACAATTTCCGATAATTTCATTTCCAAAGCCATATTACTTTCAAGTTATAACAACTCTGAAACCAAACACTTTGGAACATATTTATTTAAACCATTTGAATTCAATGTTAATATCTTCAAAACTAGATTCGTTTAAATCATTTAAATTCAATGTCAAATAATATTCATTTCAAAGTTGTAGCATTTCTAAGTTCATTCATTTAATTATAAAATTTCCAATACATTGTAAATTCCAGCTACAACGGCATTTATAAAGTGTTACCATAGATAAGTAGTATTTCAAAACATTGTCAAATTCAGAAACAACGGCACTTATAAAGTGTTGTAATAGATATTTAGTTATTTCAGAATTTAATTAAAATCCAGGATTGATAGCACTTAGCAAATGCTATATTAAAACCACAACATTTCTGAATGCTACCAATACTAATTCAAAATTTATTATAAATTTTCAGAAACGTTAAAACTTTCAATTTTAGCCATTTTTAACTTATAAAATCATATTTCATGCTTCAAAAACATTCATTTGGATATCATTTAACTTATGATTTAATAAAATAAATTTTTATAAATAAATATCCAATTTAAACCATGATTCATTTATTAAGTCAAAATACACTATTTTACTTCACTTTTATTTTAACCAATAACTTAACACTTTATTTTAAGATACCCATTTCATAAATAAACTAAATTTCCATTTATTTACTTAACTTAAAATTTCCATTTTAAGAACCAAATTTCCAATTATCTAGTTAAGTCATAATTAAAATGCATTTTTGACCGTTTATTTACTTATACATTTTACTTAGAGAAACTCACTATAAATTTATTATACAAAACATATCCATTTCATAAAATAAAATTTATGACCATTACTAGGTTAGATTTAAAATTCCATATTGAACCAAATTTAATCATTAAATTATTTATCATACATAAAGTCTTAAAATTCAATTAAAAACCAAATTTACGTATAAAAATTTAACTTATAGTAAACCAATATCACTTTATACTTTAAACCATTGAACCAACTTTAAGTTAAGTTTTCATATATTTTAAAATTCAAAAAAACTTAATAATTTTTGGAAAATATTATAAAAATATTAACCATGGGCCTGTATAATATTTTCTAACCTAGGTCAAGTGATACGAATATGTATCATTTCAATCCGTAATTTAAAAAGAAAAATCCGGGTTCTATCATTTCAAACCCGCAATTCGAGTAAATCAAATACAATAAAAATCACTTGAGCCTATCATTTCAGCCCATAACGATTTTCATTCTTCTAAAGTCTGTTCAGGTATGTATCATTTCAACCCATTGTGATATGAAACATGCGGTTGATAAACAGGAAATAAAATAAAAGAATAGCATATAACATCATAACAGATGATGTAACAGATATATAAACAGCGTTTAACATCATATAAACATATCACGGGCATATATGAACGTAACATATTAATTTATACAATTCACTTGTCCTCATTTCACAATAATATAAGTACGGATGTCGAGAGTGATAAACTCACCTTCCTTTGACTGAAGATAACAATTCTAGACACAACTGAAACTCCGAAAAGCACGACAAAGCACGAACTTCGAAGCAAAGCACGATGGAGATGAGTTCGATGGACAAAGCTAATAAATAGATATTGGTGAGAACAAATTAGAACCAATTCGTTAGAAGCAACACTGATACATATAGATCGTGATATTATTCCCATAGAATCAATGTTTAATTAAAGTCGAAAATAAAATATACATATTTATAGAAAAAATCATTGTTCTTAAAGTATGCCTATCTTTAAAAATCAAAGATATATATTTTATATCAAAAATCAATGCTTACCCAATAAAAACTCCTATAACATATATACTATATTCATACTATACCACAGGTTCAAATAAAATTTCATACACTATATCTGACAACCAACTCATGTTACTCAATTATATATACATATATATATGTATGTATGTATGTACGTACGTATGTATGTATATAACTAATAATACCTCTATATAACTAGTATGTATAGTACATATGTGAACTGACATATATTACTGGCAAAAGTTTGCATAAACAAAACAACTTTTATATCATATGTATACATAACTATATTTGAATTAAGTAAAATGTTGAAGTATATAGATATACGTATATAGGTTAACATGTAACATCCAAGATTTTAAATAAACCAACAAATTATAACTATATATACAGATACCAATATTACATATAAACTAGTATAACTGCGTGCACACCTTCATAAATCTATACATACTGCTACATATACATTAATATAGATATCTCCTAACACAAACTACTATATAAAAAATTAAAAATAAAATACTGTAAATATTGTATACATATACTCCATAACTTATGGTCTATATAAACGAAGACATAGAAGTTATAACTTATGTATAATAATAAACTCTAATTTATTTCAAACTTATACTGTTATGCAACCTATACTATCACCTGAATAAACTAAATTACGTATATTCCAACGTACGTGCATATGCGAGTGGGCTAACATACCTATTTTATGACCTCATCTATAAACAAATCTGTTATAACTTATATATATAGTAATAAAGCCACAATCTATATTACTTTATAATAATATATCACATACCTTAACAAAAGACGCACGGCTGTGATTGGTAAAGAAGAAGGGGAACTGGGCTGACACGGTGAAGAAAGGAGATGCACGCACGGTTGCATGGAGGAGAGAGGGAGAAGCGGAGAGAAACCGCGGGTTGCTTGCGTGAGTTGGCTGGAGCAAGGGGGAGGCCGAAGATGAACAGTTTACATGTTTTCATGGGGCTTAGCAGAATAGTTGAGGCCTGAAATTCGAAAGAGAGGGGAAAATGACGGTCGGGTGTGGATCTAGTGTGGAGCACGTCGCCGCGCGAAGAGAGCGAAGGAAAAGAAATGGTGGCAGGGAAACTATGAGCTGAGCCGTGAAAAATGAAAACATAAAAAGGTAAATAAAGATGAAGCTTCATATATATTATAATAAAGCCTTTGATTTGATTTAACGAACCGAAAGTAAAAGAGAAAGCCAAGAATGCTTTAAACCGATTAAAATATTGAAACCGGTGGAAACCTAAGGTCAAGCACGAAAATTTAGTAAATACAATGGCTATTTGTTGGACAGGTAGGTAGATGAAGTGACAATGGAAATCGAAAGGTTTTAAAACGGGTACCGAAACAGTCCAACATTTACAGATTTCACCATCCACCAGATGCCAAAACACACAAATGAATATACTGTAGAGATCAGCACGACGGGACAATCAAAACAGTATACAAATATCAGTGGCATTATTATCCGATCAAAAGTCGATTCGGACACTGATATACGTTGCTATTACATACGGAAAAATCCAAATGGAGCTAGAAACGTTCGAAATTTGTGAAAGAATTGCGCAATCTTATTCAGAGTGTTCTAGATAAATTTTCTCATGTTGACATATTTAGGTTTCGGAACACCTTTAAATTCAACTGTTATTAACTGATTTAAATCGAAATAAAATTACACGGTAAAATAAACTTTCATAAAATTTGATAAAATTTTACCAGTTTCTATATTTAATTAGATGTATCCCAAATATTAAATTTTGTTCCAAAATTTTATTATATAAATTTCATAAAATTCCAATAAATTAAATAAATAAATTGTTAAAATTTACGGGTCGTTACAATTAAATCGTTAATTTAATAGTTAAAATTGTGTAAATAATTAGAATTTGGATTTAATGTGAATAAAAATGATTTATAAATTTGAATTAAATTCTATTTGAATTAAATTCTATTTGAATTAGAATGATGTTAGAGAACTTTTATAATTTAGCTAAAAGTTAATTTGTAGAAACTGAATATTTTAATATTTAATTAACATATAAAAATAGCCATTTTTCAAACAGTCTCGGATTTTGACGAAACTAGTTTTATTGGATCCGTAATGTTACATTATTGTAAGATATTGAATTTCATGTCAGTCAGATTTACGATTTAGTCGTGGTA
Organism: Allium cepa; assembly: GCA_030765085.1. Classification (NCBI taxonomy): domain Eukaryota; kingdom Viridiplantae; phylum Streptophyta; class Magnoliopsida; order Asparagales; family Amaryllidaceae; genus Allium; species Allium cepa. Next base: position 633,759,351 of record CM060941.1, read on the forward strand.
AGCTAAAACGCATAGAAACCTGTTTAAGTGAATTTTAAATTTAAAATAGTCGATTCGAAACCTATCTTACAAATATGATCGAATTGGCTTCCTTATATATTCCATTATGTTTGAAATAGGGGTAAAACATTATAAATGCCAGGCGGCACAATTTGTTTCGAGTTTGGAAAATTTTCGGATGAATAGTGTCGTCAAATTTTCTATAAAAGCCCCTAAATTTTTTTCTATTGTTCAAAAAACCCTAGGGTTTCACTTAGCCGCTGCCATTAACCTTGAACGGCCAGAAATTTACCTCATTCTTCCATGATTTTCTCCCAATCCATGCCGAATTAGATGAAGGCTTCAACTAGAAAAATGTCGAGCACGTCGAGAGCTTCGATGTCAACGGTTATGATCGGACGGATCGACGACAATTTGCGTTTGAACGTTGTCCGTTCGAGCACGGTTTTCGAGACATGTGGAGGCTTGAGTTTGACCGATCTTCGATCGTTGGGGTATCGCGCGATGTGCTTTCTTTTGGCGCTATTTGATCGACCTCTGGATGAGCAAGGAAGCGGTGATGATCAACCAACAATCGGCGGCGATGGGTTAAATTCGTTCGCCTAGTAAACAAAGGAGAAGAAGAAGCAAATGTTCGGACAAGATGCGATTAAGCAGAAGCATTTGGCCGAGATTTATTTTAAGGTTTATATTAAAAAAAAGGAGAAAAAGAAATGTAAGTTTATTTATATTTATTCGTACAAATTTCTAAATAGGATAACTTTGTCATACGAGGTCCATTTTTGACAAAACAAATTTGCGTTGGGTCCATATTGACAAGCACTATATTTTAGAGCTGGTTTGGAATTGATTGGAGCTAGTGTAAATTTTTGGTAAAATTAAACGACTGTTTAATTTTATTTGGAATAAAACGCTGCAACTGCTATTGGAAGCAGTGTGAGTACAACTCACTCTTTCTGACCCACTGATATTTTTATATAAGTGAGAAATAATTTATTTATGATGACTAATGATTATTCGGATGATATATATAGTATACTATCTATATATTGATTGGTATTAGGATATATTCTTGCCTATTGGAGTAGATGAGACCCTATACGTTCCCGTGTATGAGTGGATGACCCTTTGTACGCTCATCTGTACACATATTCTAATACGTATATTTGTTGTAGGTGACAAGTTCGAAAGATCCAACTGGATTCCTCACCGTGTTGATTTTATTTATAGATATTATTATATATGTTGTTATCATATGATATATGATGTTTTGGATGTCGTGATTGATGTATTTAGTGTTGTTGCAGCAGTGAGACTATTTTTGAAATTTAAAAATGTTAAAGTGATAATTTTAAATTTAAAAATATTTTCAAGTGATTTTGATAATAGATGTTTTATTGAATTTTAAATTGTTAAGAAAATGAATTTACTTTAAATAAATAAATGTTATAATTCTTATGTTATAAAAATTATGATTTTTGTGAAATATAATAAGAATATGATTTTTGAAATATGAAGTTGATTATTTTGTGAATAGTTTAAATTGAAATTTTTGATTTATTGTAAATGACTTATATAGAAGATTTATAAAATTGATATTTTATAAATTAAAATATTGGAATTATAAAATGAGTTTTATAAGTGTTAAAATGAAGTATAAATGGATTTTATAAGTCAATAAGATTTATAAATTGATGAAGTTATAAATAGAACGAATTTTGGAAATAAAGTGAATTATAAGTCATTAACTTATAATTTGAATTTCTTGCATATAAATGAAATAAATGGAATTGGTTAATAAAGGAGATTTATAAATAGAAGTTTTTATAAAATATAATGTGATTGTTTTGTAAATGTGAAATCAATTGAATTTGATAAGTTAAATATAGAAGTTTCTTTAAGGAATTTCATCCACGATTTTGGACAGTGGATAATCCTTTAATTTAATGTGCAATAGTAATGAATTTGGTAAAAGGATTATATTCACGATTTTGGACAGTGGATTATCCTTTAATAAATGTATAGGAATGTTGGATTTGGTAAAGGAATTATATCCACGATTTTGGACAGTTTGATAATCCTTTAATAAATGTGTAGAAATATTGGATTTGGTAAATGAACTATATTCACGATTTTGGACAGTGGATAATCTTTTGAAATTAAATGAATGGTTTGGGAAAAGCGATCTTATAAATGAAGTTAAACGATTTAAAGATGTTTTGAAATGTGTTAAGTATCGAATACATAGATTTCGACATTGATTGTTGAAATAGACGTTTTCGAGAAGTGCAGTAAATGATGGACTATAACACTGTTGTTGTAGTAAATGATGGACTATAACACTGTTGTTATAGTAAATGATTTTCGAAAGGAAATGTTTTGTATAGCATATGAGATTTATATATTTATCTTGTTTTCGAATCCCTATACTAGTGATTTTGGATTGCTGTAACGATGTTTTACGCAACATTCGTTTTGATCCAAATAAATGTGTTTAAGGAGAACGTTTTCCTTAAAGAATAAAATATATACTTAATCGTGATTTAAATTTATTGAATATTTTCTAAATGTTGAAAATAAAGTGAATTGTGAATTATGAATTACTTATTATTAAATAAGTATACGCAAATTTTTTTCAATATTGAGATGGTTTTGAGAATATACTTTTTTAAAGATAATTCAAATTGAATATTAAGCAAGTGATTCAATTAATAAAAGATTAATTAAAAGGGCCTTGTGATTGTTATGGTGTTGAATATTTGTTTGTTTTCTTTGATAGTTAAATAACCGACTATCAAATTTGGCCAAATTTTAGTTCCTCGACTTGATGTAGGAACTATTTAGTCATACATTAGCCTTCTGTGTAGGCTTAGTTATCATTTATGTTGAGGATGTTGATTCGTATGGTGCAGAGTATTACTCCTGTCTATCGAGCTTCCTTCTTGGCCTGAAGGATAACAAGTTGAATGTTGGAAACGTGATATGTCTATGAGACTTAGTTTCTGTGTGAGGTTGAGAAATGCTTTTGCGTTGTTGGTGCGAAGAGACCGAGATCGGTTTATCCGAAAACCACTTCAAACCAACGTATCTGCGTTCGATTTATGTAGATTGTGATGATATTGATATTTAGGATTTTCATAGTGGGGGCTGCTTGTTGATCATTTGGGGTTAAAATCCCAATATGCATATAGTAACAATGGTCTCTTCATTATGAAATATCCAATGCAAGGACTATTCGCTACTAATCCTAGGGATTTCCCAGCAGGATGTTGTAGGAAAGTACCTTCGATTTGTCCTATTCTTGGACAACTTGTATAGATCTTTATCTCACATTGCATTTCTAAGGATTATGTACATTGGTTTTTACAAACGTACATCCGTGGTGGCGGAGATGGCAACTTCTCTTAGCTTAACACCTTCTTAAGACGTATGAGCTTAAGGGTTGTATTTTTGTGGAAGGCAATTAGTAGTCAAACGGAAATGGCCGTGTGGCATTCAAAGTGATTGTGATATGTGAAATGTAATCGTTACCTCAGGCCTCATCGATTGGAAATGACCAAAACAGGGTTAGATGCCGCAAGGTAAAGTGGGTCGCTTCCAAGTAGGGCATGAACATCCTCTTCTAGATATATCTTTACATGTTATGATGTCATGTATCTGATTATTGTGGTTTGTATGCTATAAGGGCCCTCGGTAGAGATCGATAGCGACCGGAGAATGACATATTCGGTACCATCTAGTTATAGAGGTGGGCTGGTCTTGTGTTGGTAGAGGGCAGATGTTCTATGCCTCGGGACATCCATCTAGAGGTGTACCCATTAGAAAGGTAGTCCTTGCATCTAGTCATTTGTATGAAAATTCAAACTCCACTACATACCTGCCATTTTGATTGTATTTCCCATTTTGATCTATATGCTGGAATTTAATAATGATAACAATTTCAGCTATTTTGAATATTATTTGTGTAATAGACACTACTGTAATATAAGAGGATTTGGTATGAAATGTTTTAGTTATCGTAAGGTAAAAACATGTCCGTGTTTATGTGTGGGCGTGTCACCCGAGATATTTTTGTTCTGATAAAGGAAAAGTTTGGTAATTAATAAATACAGTTGATTGTGTTTCTCACGATGATTTACCAAACTGATCCGGGCTTTCTTTCCTTTCAATGCTCGGGTCAGACCAAGTATATTTACAGGTTAGAGTTGGTGCTTTTGGAGCTTTGGCAGGCGAGCTGGAGATCTTCATTTTCATATAAACGTATCTGTTTTGATTATCCGCTGTGCTAAGTTGTTGTATATTATCGGCAATTTTAAGGACAGGTTATTATAACCGTTCAGGGTGATAACTATTGATTGATTGTTGTACTCTGGTTGATGTATATATATACAGTTTCTATTTTGTAAAGATCATTGATATGATATTATATGTTTTTTGCTGCGATGTCAGATTCTGTATTGTTTTGTCTGGTTCTATCTTCTCTCTTTCTTCTCTTCTCTTCTTCTCTCTTCTTTTCTTTCTCTTGACTTTCCGTCGGTTGGTGCTTTTTGGGTCGGACATGTATGGATTATTGTCGATTCAAAGGGTACAGATTTTTCGGTAGACACACTATGAGACCTAATTTCTATGTTAGGTTGAGAAATGCTTTTGCATTGTTGGTGCAAAGAGACCAGGATCTGATTTATTTGGAAACAACTTCGGACCAACATATATACGACGATTGTGTAGGTTGGTCAATGATATTGATATTTAGGACTTTCATAGTGAAGGACTGCTTGTTAATCGTTTGGGTTAAAATCCCAATATACATCTAGTATAAGTAGTCTCTTTGTCACGACCCTCCCTTCTCGACCCTCGAAAATCGACAAAAGATACACCACAGAATAATATGCCGACGTTCGAATGCCGGAAAAGACAGATTGTTGAGGAAAAGAAAGAAGATAGACGAAAGAAGGAACTAAACAATAACAGAATCTCACAATCGCAGCGGAACAAAATATAATGCATACTATCGGATCTTTACAAAAAATGAAAACTATATCTGTTTTATACAATATACCATCAAAGTATCGCAAACAAACAACAATTACCAGTCTGACAATTTCAAACAATCACAGCAGCGGATATAAACAAGTACAGATAATACTTCTCGGTCTCCAGCTCCTCTCCTGAGCTCCACAGCATCCTTTCCTGTAATCTATAATACGCGGTCCGACCCGAGCATTATAAACACCCGAGTCAGTCTGGAATATCACCGTGAGAAATCACACTCAAATTGATTATTAAATTTTCAAAATCCTTTGAAAAATAAAGCATCTCGTAAGACCACGCCACAAATAAACATGTCGGGTTTTTACCTTACGATAGCCAAAACATTTATTATAAAATCCTCTGATATTATAATAGTGTCTATATACAGATACTTATTCAAGTAGCGGAAATTTTTAGATTAATTAAATTCCAGCTACTTGCCACAAAGTGGGTTATACAAGCAAAACTCGTAAAAGGCTCATAAGGAGAATGGATTTCCAACTAATGACTAGGCACTGGGGTACCACTTGTCACAGTACGTGGCCTAGATCACCATACCGAGGATTACTCCCAATCCCCTGCAACACAAGACCGGGACTACCCCTTACTGGATAATCCCGAGTAAGATCACCCCATGGTTGGGATCAGCAACCGCACCACTAAGCCAAAATAAATGGGGCATCTAGACAGGGATGACCTCACCCTAATAGGTGATACCCACATAGCCTTGCTGCATATCCGCTGATTTTCAGCCATTCCAGGTTGATGAGGCTTGAGGCTAAGTGTTACCTTTTTAGAACGTTTCACTAGAATGCCCACCGTCCACCTGACGATGTTCCGAAAGCATTCATCAATACAAGTCTGTCCCAGGTTCGAACAGAACCGAAGGCACTACTCCTACTATATCCAATTTGGAATTATCCTCAGGATTAGTAGCGACTAGCCCTTGCACTTCACTGCTCCATCTTCGACTCCGAACTTGTCTTCCTCACGAAAACATACAAATCAGATCGAAGTGGTTTTCGGAAAATAAATCCCGATCCCGGTCTCTTCGAAACGATCAAAGGATTGGCCAACATTGATAGTCAGTGATTTAACTATCAATTAGCATTCATTAAAATCCATCAACAATAAATAATTCCCAAATTATTTATTATCCTTAAAATATCGTCACAAGATATATTCCCTCTTTCAAACCTTTTTGAAAAAAGTTTTCAAACCATCTTCTTACGGAATAAATTTCCCAAACATTTTCTATTTCCACTGAAAATATCCAAGTCCAAATACTTTAGATTTTAAATCATTAGATCACTTTATCCTAAATATACCTTAAAAAATATTTAAAGCAAAACTACTTTATAAATATAAGCTAATTTTAAAATAAAAGTTAAATTAAACTAAATTTTACAAGAAGGGTTACAAAATCCTATACAATTCAAATAAAATTTTAACCAATTATCTTTAAAATAAACCCATTTTATAAAATATAAATATTAATTATATTCTTTTAAAACATAATACCAATTACCCCTTTAACTAATTTAGTACATATTTACCTTAAAAAAATTTACAACTTAAATAAGAATTTTCTTAAAAACATTCCTTTAAAATCAAATTTAAAACTTTTAACTTTTACTTAAAAATCTGCTTCAAAACATACTTGGCTTTTCAGGGAACTACACTTCCATTTCAAAATAAATCAAAGAACCTTTTATAAATCCTGCTTGATTTATCTCAATTCCAATGTACGTTTAAATCCCGTAAATTTCTTCCCATACTTTAAAAATAAACACCTTTTTATTTTTAACGCGTTTCCCATTTCCTGGAGATCACTCTCCAAAATATATACTTGAATTATTAAACGGCTACTAGAAATTATTTAAAAGAAAATAATAGTTGAGAAAATATACGGGAGATTCTAAGTAATTTAAACCAAATTACTCTTTGTAAAATAAAATTATTAAATAAATTATTTATATTAAAATTCCTTTTGGACATTTAATACTATTGTACCTGTAAATAATTTAGTACTACAAATTATTTAAATGAATATTTACTTTGTACTTGAAATAATTAATTGTAACATTTTTTCCAAATATCCTAAACACATTTTCAACCGGTAAGTTATATTTTCGAAGCTTTCTTAGAAATCATACTTAATTTCCAGGGAAAACACTTTCCATCTTTAGAAATAATCTGTCTTTATTTTTAAAACAATTTATACCTTCTTATGGAATTTCCCACCGAAAATCTATGCTTTCAAAATTTATCCACCGATAAATATACCAATTTATTTATAAACCCAATTTATAAATTTCCGTTTCTCATTTCCATTCCAATCTCAATTTCAAAACCATTTACAATTTCAACACAATTTCTCGAATTGAATTCCCTTAAATTCATTACTTAAAATTACTTTTCATTTCCTTTTTACTCCCATTTCACTTTATTGATAATTTAAAATACCAAATTATATTATCCAACCATAACACAGCATAACAAAATTCCAAATCAATTTATCACAGGATATTAATGAAATATATCACAGATTATAAATAAAATTTCTATTTGTGAGGAATCCAGTTGGATCCCTCCAACCTGTTTCTGTGCATCCACAGATGTTAGCACGATAATAAATATCGATTAAATTCGATAATAATTATCAAATTCAAACAATCATTTAAATATTAGCTATTTAAATTAAACGACATCTAGATATGAGTGAGATTTACTCACCTTGAGTTTCGTCGAGCGTTTTAAATTTTAAATTAAATCAAACCGTTCGATTTAATTCAAAATTTTCGCTTGCTCCAAACATCTCTGGATCTGCTACAGCACGTAGACCGCGTCGCTGCGATTCCGGCACTTCTTATTTCGTTTGAATCTGATAACGCATGCAAAAGCTATGAATTTTTAAAGTCTGAATTATAATTTAAAACAATAACCTCTATTATATTATTATTATACAAACCTAAATCTTGTCGTTCATCACGTTCAAGAGAAATTAGGCCGACAGTTCCTTTCTTCGTGCCTTCTAGGGTTTTCAACAACCCATGGCGCCATAACTTCCTCAATTTACACGACCTCCACGCCGCACTAGAACGCGATCGATCGACTCCACCACGAAACCCACGGCCTGCTCCACCTTACGAACGAGCTCGGCTCCGCTTCTTCACCCTAAAATCGAGCATGAGTGAACCCCTATCGGCCAAAATTCTGGCCACCACGTCGAGCGATAGATAATTCCCACCGTTGGATCTGTAGTACTCGACGAGTTCTTCAACCTTCACTTAGATTTTTTTTGAAAAAACTGCCTAGATTTCGAGGAAAATTGGGGAGAAGGAAACTAAATGTGGGCCATTGTTTGCTGGGTTGTGGCTGAAGAAGATAGGTTAGGGTTTTGGCCAAACATATATATATATATATATATATATATATATATATATATATATATACGTTTATAATTATTATTTTAATAATATTCTCAAATTTTAACAAGCTATACAAACGAACTCCAAATCACACGTGCCGCCCAGCGTTTATAAGGTTTTACCCGCATTCCGAACACAATGGAACGTGTTTCGGAGGTTAATTCGATAATGTGCGCGAGTTACGGAAATAAATGATCAATTTTAAATTAAATCGATTAAATTAATTTCTATGCGTTTTGGGCTGCCAGGGTCAAACAACATCTCTGATTTCTACGAAAATTGAAATCCGATAATAACTAACTATTATGGATCCAATGGAGCTGGTTTCGTCAAATTCCGAGACTGTGCCCCTGAGACGACCCGACTTTCTATCTCCAGGAAATCACATCATCTTGAAGAAAGAAAGGGATAGAAGAAGAAAGGGAAGAGAAAGAAGAAACACAACAACTACAGAGAACTCACAGCGGAACGAATGAAATATAATATATCACATAAAATATTACATAGTATCATATTACATCAGAGTACACAACTTAAACAATACATATTAGACAATTATAATCATTTGTCTAACTATAAAACTCAAGTACAGCAGATACAAATACACCAAACACAGCGGAATCAATATATATCTACACGTCGAAGCCTCCTGCTCCATATCTCCTCCAGAATTCGTCAAGCTAACCTGATTCACTTGAGTACTCATACATAATATGAGTACCCAAGAGTTTAATAAAATAGAAAATAAACACTCGGGTCAGACAGGGATCTGGTGTGATTAAACGGGTTTAATTGCTTAACTTTAGAAAACCATTGAAAAGAAAAGGTATCACGTAAGACTTCCCACACATAAACATGGAAAAGTTTTTACCTTACGCTAACCAAAACATTTGATAGGAAATCCAGTGATATTATAATAGTGTCTAGGGTTTTCAAGTAAATAAGAAATAGTCAAAATTGTTACATTTATTAAATTCCAGCTACTAGCCTCAAAAGTGGGTAATACAATCAAAACCGTAGGGTCTCGTAGGAAAAATGGGTTTCCATCAATGGCAAGGCTACTGGGGTACCGCCCGTCACAGTACATGGCCTAGATCAACGTGCCGAGGAGTACGCCTGCTCCCCTGCAACACAAGGCCGGGACCATTCCTTACTGAACAGTCCCGAAGAAGACAACCCCGCAGTTGGCCGCGACCCAACTGCCCACACAGCCGAATAAAAATGGACTTCTAGACAGGGGAAAATCTTGCTCTCTAGTAGGAGCTACCCACGAAGCCTTGCCGCACCTCCCCTTGTTGCGATTACCTTTATAGAACACATCTATCTTAGAATGCTCATCGTCCACCTAACGATGTTCTGAAAGCATCCAATCCATACAAGTTCGTTCCGGGTTCGAATGAAACCGAAGGCACTATCTCGTTGCACTCATTTTGGAATCACCCTCAGAGTCAACGACCATAGCCCTTGCACTCTAAATCACCATCTCGAACCTATAAGCACTATTCCGTTAACTTATTACGGAATCACCCATAGAGTTATGTTGACGTATAGTTCTTACACCTCGAATCTTCACAAAGCTCCACTTGGATTCACGACCTAACGTTTAATTGGAATCGATGTGGTTTTCGGATTCCAAATATGGAAATCCGATCCCATTCTCACCGAAACCAAACGTCATTTTAATGTCCAAGTTGTACTTAAGGGTTTTAAAAATTTAACTTATATTCAGGATGATATATAAACCGATAGATGAATCATATTATCACAATAGATAATTCATAACAACATTCATCTCACAACAGCATATCACATAACAGAGATATCCAGTATCAACCAGTATCAACCAATATCAATCATCCAATATCAATCACCAAATATTGATCATCCAATATCAATAAATCAACCAATATTAATCAATCAACCTGTATTAATCAATCATCCAAAGCAGAATTGATTATCTCTTAATCAATTGGATTACCATAATCCTTCTTCATTAATTATTATTCTAAATAAATTAATCATCTCTAATGATCTTCCCAAATTAATCTTCCTTGATTAATTATACTTTAATTACTTTCAAGTAATCAACCTTAACCATATTCAGTAATTAACCTTTAATTACTATCATTAATTACAATAATTAATGATCTTTCATTTACTTCTATTAATTAATCAATTATAATTAATTACATTAAACCTTAATTAATTAAAATTAATTAATCACACTTACATTAATCACCTTATTAATCAACCTTGATTAATATCATTAATTACATTAATTAATGATCCTTATTAATTAAAAATCACTTTAAATTAATTAAATAATTAACTTGTAATTAATCATCGTATTAATTATAAACAATAATTAACAACTAGTAATTGCTTATCTTAATTTAATTAACTTCTTAATTAATATAATTAACCCTTTTGATTAATTAATCTAATTAATTAATCTTTAATTACTTTATTAAATTAACCAATTAAATTAATAAATAATCCTTAATTGATTACCTTATTAATTAATTACACTTTAATTAATTACCCTTAGTAATTAATCTTAAATTAATCACATTCATTAATTTATTAATCACATTAATTAATTAACTAAAATAATTAAGTAATTAACTCTTAATTACTTAACAAGTAATTATCTCTAATTACTTCATTAATAATTCTTAATTACTCGCTTAATTAATTACTTAACAAATAATTAAGATCATCATTAATAATTCTTAATTCATTAATTAATTAATTACTCCATAATTAATTAACTTCAAAAACAATACAATTAATCAATTTCTTAATTGATAACATTAAGTGATCATCCACTAATCACTTTCATTAAATTACTCCCATGAGTAATTTACCATCCTAAATACATTCACAAATTTACCATTGATTACTTCATCAAGTAATCACACTTAATTAATCCATAATTTAGTGATTAAATAAACAATTAACTAATTATTTAAAATAAATTAAATAATTAATTAACTAATTTCTTATATTTTTAAATCTTTAATTAGTTAAGAAAATCATTAATCTTAATTGAACCGTACTTATTAACAAATCATATTAAATAAGTATTCTTAAGTTAATTATCCAAATAATTTAACCTTATTTATTCTCATAAATAAATTGTTTGAATTAATCAAATTTTAACAACTTAAACAAACTATTCAATTTAGATTTCAAAATCATAATAATAACTTTATTTGAAAATAAGGAATTTAGAAATCAAATTAAAATACTTTAATTATCCAATTTGAACATACCTATTTAAAATAATTTGAAAACTTTGTTATTAAAAACCTTACTTCAAAATCTAACTTAAAACTTTGATTTAATAATTAAATTTAAAACACTCTTTTCAATTTGAATTTTTAAAACTTAATTAAGATAATTATTTTCAAAAACAAACATCTTAAAACATTTTTAAATTTGAAATATAAATTAAATTTTCACTTTTAAATGTTTGATTCACTTTCATTTTTAAAATAACAAGTTTAACTTTATATTCGCTTCCTTTATAACTTGTTTTACAACTTAACTTGGTTTTTACTTATTTTATACAACGAAGTAAAATCTGCAGTACACTACAGAACCAAACTCAAGAAATCTCGAGCAAAACAATGGATCTATCCAAGACAAAACCGAAGCAAACCAAAACCCTAAAATCTTCGAGCTGATCACGCGAACAACACGATAGCTTCCCCGAGCTTCAACTCGTCTTCTCCAAACAAACCCCCCCAGTGCACAGACCTAATCACGGTGCACGTTGCACCACCATCCAACCCACTTCGACCATCGAGTCGATCGCCGACAAACGCCAAACGTCAAACGACCCCTACGACCATCTCCTCCACTCAGATCGAAGTATAAGAAATCGAATCAAATTCTGATCGTTCGAACCAAAAACTACAGAAAACAACATTCCCAAACTCCAACGCCAACGACCATTCTCGCCGCCGTTGAACTCCGCCAGACCAACCATCGAATCCCACATTCATGAACTACATCTTCATCAAAAATGAACGAACTCGAATCATCATCTACGACGAAAAGCCACAACATTCAAGCCGAACATGAACGACAAATAAAACCCTAGTTTCTTCAATTCCCATCAAATTACTCATTGGAAAAATTCAAAAGTATTTTTCCCTTAATCTATAACATACATGCAAGCTTCGATCCAAGTATCAACTCAAATTAATATGTTTCATAAAAATCCCCAAAGCATTCAAACCAAAAATTCAACTTAATTACTCAGTTAAAAATTATGATACAAACTCTAAGAATCTTAACTTTCCCATTGTAATTCAATTATACATTCAAAACTAGAATTTGAAATCATCAAATTTTGCCCAAATTTGATTTTTCCACTGTAATTTGAAATTTTGAATAACTCATTCATTTTAAAACCCTATAATTATTTTTAGATGATAAATCACTTGATTGCAAACAACTTTCATCTATAAATCAATGTCCAATTTGTATTCAAAATCAAGTTATTGATTTAAAAAGAAAAAAAACAAACCTGTATAACAACAGTATACATATACAGGCATTCAATCTTTTTTTATTTATTTTATAAACATACATTCAGGTTGACTAATATACATCATCAAAATCCAATCCATTTGCATGCAACATTCAATCATAGATTTTATCATAACTGTTTTTAAAATAGGATTTACTCATCTGATTATATGCAGAGCAGATTTTTATTTCCAGGCTCTTGAAAGTAAATCAGGAAAGAATGCTTTGAATATGCTGTTGATTTCCCTTTGCATGTTCTAATTGATGATTCAAAAAGGTTGAACTTGATTTCATTTAGTTGCAGGTTGATGAGAACTTCAATTTGCAGTTTGAAATTCCAACAGATGTACATCACATTGAAAAGCAGGTTTTAGAACTTTGAAATGCAGTTGCTCTTGATTGCAGTTTTCCTTGATGTTGGAAGTTGATCTTAAACTTGCTTGTGATTTTTTTTTATATTTTTTTTTTGCAGATTTGATTTCAATTTCAGGTAGCATTTTGTTTTTCAGGTTTTTGAATTAATTTTCTGGTTTCCATTAGACTTTAGAAAAGAAACAAAGAATGAAAGTGTTTGAAAAAAAAACAAGTTTCTTCTTTTACATTTATTAAAAATTAAAATGAAATATTGCCATATGTCTTTAAGCATTTACATTTGTCATTAAATTTATTTGATTGTTTTACAAGTGTAATTAAGAAGACTATTATGTTTACACATGTCTTGAAATATTTTTGATTAATTTTTCCATTTAATTTAAATGTAATATAAACTTACATAATTTAATTCTCTTAAATAAATAAATATTTACATATTTAAATATAAGTTTAATCCTTTAAAGAAATATTAGAAAACAAATTATAATACAAATATATTCTTATGGATTTAAAAATCTAACATTTATATTTATACACTTATAACCATTTTATAATAAGCATTTTAAAAGAAAACAAAACAAAAAGTTTAAATCTTTTTAAACTATGATATTTAAAATAAATAACAATCTTATATTTTAAAAACAAACAATTATCTGATATTTTTAAAACAAATTGAATTAAACTAAATTATCCTTTGAAAAACATTAACTCAAAAACAAAGCTTTAAATTATAATTTCATACATATACAAATTATCCATAGATTAAATTAAATTTAAAACAATATAAAATTATAACATATACAAACATAAATATTACAATTAAAAAATCATCTTTTATTTAAAACACAAGATCGTTTATTCACAATATATATCAGATACATATATTATAAATAGAATAAAATTTCATTAGCTTTGAAAAATAAATCTTATCAATATTTTAAATTGTCGGAAAGATATTGATCACCATTATCAGATTAAATATTTATTAACCTTTAAAAAGAATAAATTTATCAGTTTAAATTAAAATTATAAAGAAAATTATCAAACTATTTAAATTATTATACAGATTATTAAATTTATATTGCCCAAATTCCGGGTCGTTACAGCCCCGGAAGGCTATTTTAACTCGTCGATTAAATGGAGCGATTTTCAAAATCGTCGAGATCATTTAAAATTTCACCTTTAAAATTTTACTAACTTAATTATAAATCATATAGAATTTATAATCACGTTAGAAATTATTTTGATTCATTTCGAATCAAAATCTGATTATTTACATTATTATAATATTAAATCTCGTAATTAAATTAATATAAAAATTCCAAATTCAGCTTATCGACCTTTGATTCCATCCAAAAATTCAATATTAAAAATCAAATCAAACAAGACCAAAAAAAATCTTATAAACCATTTTCGTAACCATTTACATCCAGATTTACTAATTATCCCTATTCCAAATATTAAATTATTGTTATTATTCAAATCCAGTTGAACTGCCATATTTGAAATGTTAACTAATTTTACTAATTTAACCAAAATATTCTTATTCAAAATCAAATTATAATTCACATTCAACATTTAAAATGAATTAAATGTTCAAATCTAACGACCAAAATTCCGGGTCGTTACATTCCTCCCCCCTTATAAAATTTTCGTCCTCAAAATTTGCTAAGGTATGAAAAATGCTACTAAATTCATTTACTTACCCATTCTTAGTTAAACTCACTTCGTCAAAACTCCTAGCTCAATTCCAAAACCATTTGCTTATTTTAACTTAGAAGTTTTGTTATCAATATCATTTCAAAACAACTTTCCTAGTTAACTAAAATGTCCAAAATTTCTAAAAGTTTTCTAACTCCCAATATTTTTGAAATTTTTTGACAGCGTCTCCTTTGTACGAAGAGCGTTTTACAATATCACAATAGATATAAATATATATACATCGACCCACATGGTCGAAAAATAAAATATACCATAATATATATATATATATATCATTTTTCAAATTTTATTGTGTAGGCGTACCTTAGATTAGCATTTTAAAAGCAAGCGGCTAATTATATTGTATATACGCGCTCCAACTCTATCGATTGCCTCCCATACCTGTACTTACTTAAACAAACATATAAGTTTCAATAATGTGAAAATTTAACAACATTCCATTCATTCATCTTAGCCAAACATATCGATTACATACCCAAACAAACAAATTTCATCATCCTGCATGTAATCCATCTGTTATAAGAAATCCATAAGTTTTAATACTATTTTAGTTTCCCTAACAAACCCAGACTTAATTTTATTCCACTCGAATGATTTATATCCGAGCTTATATGATTAACATGTGCTTTACTTACATCATTTTACTTCAATTCAATTCCAAATTGATTCACAATCAACATTTATTTTTTAAATTTGATATATTTGCATTATATTCATAATTCACTCCATTTATATGCAAATCCACTAAATTAAATTCCGACCGATTCCAATTTATTCAAAAACCATTTATTTACTTCCTTTAAAAAATTTACTTCCGTTTATAACAAAATGACAAATTTTCTATGCAAACTTAAATGTTATTCATGCAATAACCATTACTTAAGCTTATAGCCATTTTAAATTAATTCTAACTCAATTTATATTAATTTTATTCAATTCTGCATTGTTCACAATCCAAACATTCTTATATCATTGCAATTATTAAATCAAATCCCTATTCTCATTTCAAGTTCATCATCCAACTTAAGTTTATATTAATATCACTCCATTCTGGATTATTTACAACTCATAAATTATCATTTCAGCACGATAAGAAATTAAAATTCTTTCACTTGCGTTATAATTTTATTATCTAAACAACTTTCATTCAAGACCCCTTATAAAGCTTGACCACGATCATTTTTCAATTTGCTTAAGTTATCTCAATAACAAAATAATTCCATTTCTTCTCACCTTAATCTTATTTCCATTTTAGTTTGATTCTTATTCAATCAAATTCCAATCCATTACAAATTTTAATTCAATTTGTTTACTTACTCGATCCATTTTAAATTTATCCTCCTTCTTAATTCATTTCTGAATTTATTAATAACATAACCATTCCAATTATTCTAAACCAGAATTGGGATTTTATTTTACCCTTTCAAACTTTTAACAAGCTACCAAAATTTATTCATTCCAATACAATTTCCATTTAATTTAGCTTACGCTAATTTCATCCTCAAACAATTTCTTTGGATTTAATTGAGTGAGCATTTACTTCAATCAATATCATTTCAACTAAATTAAATTTTCTTTCAATTCAACTCTTCTCAAATTTTAATTGAAGTTCGACTAAATTTATTCAGCCAACTTAAATTCTTACCATTCCCTTTACTATTTTAAATAAGGATTGAATTTCATTCAATAATATTTATAACACAACTGAATTTTGATTTCAATTCAATCTAATTTTAAATCAATTTCTCTTAGTCTAAGTTAAATTCCATTCGATCCAATTTTATTTCTTCTTTTATATAAGTTCAAGCCTTATTTACTGACTTAAATCCATTCACCTTTTATATTTCACTTGCCTTATCTCAATTTACATTTCATTTAGAATTCAATTTTTAAAATTTCCATTCTTTTTATCATAACATTCAACCATTTCTATTTAGGTTTTACAACTCATCTCCTATTCTTAAGTTCACCAACTTATTTATTTAAAAGCTTATATTGCTCATTTTTTTTCCATTTACATCTTATAATCACAATCCCGGATTATATATATATATATAACATTTAATAGCTTAAGGATATAAATTTTTATTACACAATTATAACCCACACTTATATAATCATTTTACATTTCAATTTTATATCCCATTTAATTCAATTCCAATTCCAATTTTATTTAACTAATCTTAAATTAAATTCAAAAAGGTCTTATTCACTTCCATTTACTCAAGTTACATTTTAATTCCAAGATTAATATTTTCATTTTCGTTCTTAATTAGATCAACTTCACCTTAAGTTCAATAGTTGATTCATTTTAACTTTCACATTTTAAATAGAATTCCCAGAGTTCAATTACTCGGTTTTATTTCAAAACCATTGTGTAATAATAGTCAACACATACCCACTTGGTATATCAAATCTCCAGATCCCAAAACAACTTGTTTTTACCCAAACAAATTTCCCTTTTGAAATTCTAAAACAACTTGTATACCCAACAAACCCAAACAAATATCATAACAACCTCCACGGTAGCAATCCATCACCTTAGAAACTCGAAAATGAATTCTGATGATGTGGCCATCATCATCGGGATTATTTCCCAGCGACTGAAGTGAGTTCAGTGCTTCCTCGCTTCCATAACTTCCTTTCAAAACAATTTCCATTCAAAAATATTTCCCAAAATAATACTCCATTATTTCCTTCAACATTCTGGAAAACATTTCAATCATTCCCAAGATTTTAAATTCCTAAACTTTTTGTTTAAAATTCATTTTAAACCTCTCACCATACCCTGTCCAATCAACCTGTCGTGCCCACTCTCTCAATTGTTCCCACTCCTTCCCCAAGCTCGGTCATCTTGCCCACCTCACCGCTATCCTTACCACCGTCGGTCCCTCCACCACCGCCTGTCCTAACTTCCTCCCGTCTCCCCTAAGACACTTCATCATTACCCTGGTCCTCTCTTTTTAAAAACAGACCACGTAACGCTGGTCAGTACACTCCTGTTGAAATGCCGATAACTTTTGATGGTCCTACTATGGTTCCTCCAAGAGAAGTCATTGAAGCTGGGAATGCTGTTTGGGAAGATTGGTTGGTTGGATTTTTTCTTGACAAGCCTCTCTCATATATGACAGTAATCAACCATCTTAAGAAGCTATGGAAACTAAAAGGGGAGATTAAAATTAAGTCTGATGGTATCTTGTTCCTGTTCCATCTTTCCTGTGCTGAGGATAAAAGGAAAATAGTTGAAGCCGGCCCTATATTCATTAGGAACAAGATATTCATTATCAAAGCATGGGATCCTTATATTGGTAATAGTTGCAGTACCATAAAATGAGTGCCTGTTTGGATCAGATTAACGAACATTCCACTATACGCGTGGTCTCATCTTGGCATTAATTGGCTTGCGTCAAGAATTGGTAAGCTGCTATGTCTGGACACTTCCACAGTTAAAATGGAGAGAATAGGTTATGCTAAGTGTTTGGTAGATGTCACTCCAGACCAGGATTTGGTTGATGATTTTCCTGTAAAGTTAGTTGATGGAACAACTCAAATGGTGAAGGTAGGCTACCTCTGGAAGCCTGAAATATGTCCCCATTGTAAAGAATTTGGTCACAAGGTAGATGTATGTTTAAGAGCAGGGGGAGATAAGGACAAGAAGGAGGTAGAGGAGGTGTTAAATAAGAAATATCAAGAAGAAATAATAAATGAGCAGAAGGATGGAAAGCAAGCAAGTAATAACAACAGGATATGGAGAAAAGTTGTAAATAAAAGAGCTAAGAATGGAATTGGAAATAATTTGAAAGAGCAGATAACAATTGAAAAAGTCATTCAAGATAATGTGGCTGCTACCTTAAATGTTTTGCAGCAGCATAAAGACAAAATTTATATTGGTGGAGTGAGTGGAAAAGAAAAGCTAAAGGGTAATGGTGATACTGACAATGATCAAGGCAATACTGTTATTCATAACAGTTTTGATGTGTTGAATGAGTTGCAAAATGACGAAGTAGCTGACACAACTGTTAGCTATAGTGAACAAACTGAAGTGATTGGCAGTAGTAATCTTGGTTTGATTGCTACTACCACTTGTGGGAATTTAACAAAGGATTATGGTCATGAGCGGTCCAATTCAACTGCTGAAATTTTTCAAGTAGTTCAGAAACATTTTCAAGATAGTGATTTACAACCTGTGCATGTCACTGATACACAAATTTGTGCAAATATCATTTCAAAATCAATGGTGCCTCAGCAGTTTGATAACTGCATAAGCAACCTAAATTCTGCTCCACCACAACTATGTAAAGAAAATGTACAAGATATGATTCTTGCAACTAATGATGGAATGCAAAGAATTCAGAAACTGGGGGATGAGACTTTGCATGTCCCTGATTCTCAAATGCATGCAAGCGATCACATATTAGCACTACAACCTGAAATCAATCCCTCCAAACATCCATTAATATCTACAAAACTTACCAAATCCATCACAATCCAAGACATTCATGAGGAGGCATTCTGTAACACTATGCAAGCACAAATTTTCGTTTTAATAATGCAAACCTCGTCCTATCCTGTTGCCTCCCCTTCCATCCTTTCACCACCTCCTCCTGCCAATACATCTTCTAGTCATCCGTATGTATATTTGGGATCTATACCTGGTTGGAAATCCCCCCCCCCCACTGAACAAACTTTGAATCCATGCCAGAGTGCTACAATTGACAAAGGCAAGAGAGCTAAGAAAAATAGGGCTATTAATACAAGTCAAAACAGATTTAATTCTCCTATTACTAGGAGCATGAAAGAAGGGAATCTCCACACCATAGTTTAATCATGTCATACAACATTGGAGCTTGGAATATCAGAGGATCCCATAATTTCCTCAAACTTGATCAGGTTAAGCACCTAATTAAAGAACATCAACTTTCTATATTTGCTATTCTTGAAACCAAATTGAATCTCCCTCTTACCATTGCTGCTGATAAGTACATAAACCTGACTTGGTTACTGTCTCATAACCTTCTTGAAGCAAGCTACGGACGAATTTTGGTAATTCATAACCCAGACCAACTTACTCTTGAGATTATTCAATCCACTTCGCAATTAATGCATTACCGTGCCAAATACCATAATTCATCCTCTTCCTTCTATATCACCTTCATTTATGCACATAATTCCCCCTCTTCTAGACAAAATGTTCTCCAACTTATTCCAGCGCTTAGGCAAGAATCACATCCATGGGTCGTTCTTGGAGACTTCAACTGCTGTTTCTCCTTGGATGACAAGCAAGTGGGTATATCCCTTGTGCCTAACGATATTCTTCCATTGAACACTGCTGTTTATGATTCGTCGCTTATTCCTATCTCCAGAAAAGGAGCTCTTTATTCCTGGAATAATAGGTCGAGGAATGGTACGTGTATCTGCACCAACATTGATCACTCCTTCACTAATTTCAAAGCCCTTACTTCCTGGCCTGCCATCTCCACTCTGCTTCCACATCCAATTCTATCTGACCATTCTCCTCTTATACTGACCACTGGGAAGAAGCCTATTGAAGTTAAAAGGGGGTTTAAATTCTATAACGCTTGGGTCAATGATCCTGAGTATAATATTATAATTAAAAAGCATGGTCTTATAAGTACTACGGAAATCCCATGTATGTTTTTTGCAGAAAACTCAAAGTAGTGAAGGAGACCCTAAGGGCATGGTCCAAAGCAAAGTTTGGCAACGGCAATCTTCAATCAACCAAGCTTATGGAGCAGCTTAAGGAAGCTCAAGAACTTATGATGGAAAAACCTGGTGATGCAGATAAGGCACAAAGGGAAGTTGTCCTATTCAATGAACTCAATCATGCGCTTGCTAATGTGTGTGAGACGAGGAAGCAACAACTTCGGATCAAATGGGCTGTGGATGGTGATAGGAACATAAAGTTTTTTCATGCATCCCTGAAGGTCAAGCACTCAACGAACAACATCTCAACCATCATTGATGAAGTAGGTAATTTGAATGTAACCCCTGAATCTGTTGAAAAAGCTTTTCTCATGTATTACACCACTCACTTTGGAAATATGACCAATTTTGATCCGGAGATGGATCTCTTATCATCGACAACTCTTCCCACAATAACTCATAATGAAGCTAACTGTCTAGTTGCCAAAGTAACTGATGCTGAAATTAAGAATGCACTTTTTGCAATGAATAGGAGCTCCTCTGGAGGCCCTGATGGGTTCAATGTGGTTTTTTATACTTCGAGTTGGGAGATTGTGGGTTGCCAGTTTACATTGGCTGTGCACAACTTCTTTAACAAGTTCAAAATGTTGAAGTCAGCGAATGCTACTAATTTGGTGCTCATCCCCAAGTGCAAGCAAGCCACATGCGTTTCCTCATTCAGACCTATCTCTTGCTGCAATGTGGTTTATAAGTGCATCTCTAAAATTATTGCAACGAGACTTGTCGCAGTTTTGCAGAGAATCATATCCAACAATCAAGTGACTTTCCTGCCGAATAGAAACGTACTTGATAACATTATGCTAGCACATGAGCTTCTGAATGGTTACAACCGTGTGAATATTTCGCCGTGTGCCATGTTAAAGCTGGATCTGATGAAAGCTTTTGACTCAATACAGTGGAAGTCAATAGTAAGGATAATGTCGTAGATGGGCTTTCCCAAAGTCTTTGTTGCTTGGGTGTATGAGTGCATTTCCACACCCACATTCTCACTGATAATCAATGGTGCAAGCCCTAGCAACTTTGCTTCAAGACAGGGAATAAGGCAGGGGGATCCACTCTCTTCCTATCTTTTCATATTAGTCATGGAGGTCTTCACCTGTTTGCTAAGGCATCACTTTCAAAATAAGCAGATACTCTACCATCCCAAATGCAAAGAACTGCAAATTACTTCTCTTCTATTTGCAGATGACATCATGATATTCACAAAACCTCACCAGCAATCAATTGAGTGTATTAAAAGTGTGCTTCGCACATTTTATAAAATAACTGGTCTCAACCTTAACTTCAACAAATCAAGCATATTATTCTCTGGGATTTCTACCCTTCAGGAATCAAACCTCACCTCAATTGCTGGTATGCAGTCAATGTCCTCTGACATGAATTATCTTGGACTTCCTCTATGTTCCTCAAGAGTTACTCTTGCCAACTGTTTGCCTTTGTACGAAAAAATCACCAGGGCAATGGATTGTTGGGTTAACAATTTCCTGACTCAAGCTGGTAGGTTAGTTCTTGTGCAATCAGTGAGCTTCTCAATTATGGTATATTGGGCCAGGGTGTACATACTTCCATCTAGGCTATTGAAAATGGTAAGACGTGCGATGTTAAGGTTCTTTTGGTTTGGTACAATACACACGAGAAAAGTACTGCCTTGTTCTTACTCTTCCTTTGAGAAGCCGAAATGCAAAGGTGGTTTGGGGTTGCATAGTATTGAAGTATGGAACAAGGCCGCATACAGTCATCAGATCGATGCGTTGTTAAACAAGAAAGACACATTATGGGTCAAATGGACCATCAGGTACAACATTGGGACCAAAAATTTCTGGCTTATGGAGGTTCCTCTCTCCTGTAGTTGGATCTGGAGGAGTATACTAAAGCTCAGGCAAGCATACAAACCATTTGTTAGGATAAACCTATCTTTGGGGAGTGAATGCAAGTTTTGGTCAGATCCATGGCTTGACAAGGGTGTTGTGCTTGATCATTTCTTCACACATCAGCAGAAGCATCAATCTGGCATTGGTGGTAATGCTCTTGCTGTTGATTATATTGCTGACGGTAAGCTTGTGGTCCCATACTCTAGTAATCAATATGTCATAGCATTATGGAGGCTCTATGATTCTAGTACATTTGTCCATACTGAGCAAGACACTGTGTTATGGAATGATCGTGTTCATTCTGTTAGTAGCGTGTACTCTGCCTTGCTTGGTCTGGATGCATTACCTAATTGTAAGTGGTATCAGGTCACATGGTCTACTGTGTCAAGTGGTGGTGATAATTTAATCTTCTGGAAGGTTATAAATAATGCCCTGATGACAAGAGATAAATTAGTTTGTTTCGGAATGTCTGTCCAACCTAATTGTGAGCTATGTGATCAGCATTGTGAGACTGTGGAACACTTATTCTTTCACTGTCCTTTTGTACTTCATTTATGGTCCAAGCTGTTGAGGTCTTTGTAGGGGATGTTGCCTTCGCACAGCTGCAGTAACCTTCGGTTGCTTATTGAGCATGCGATTGGATGGAAGGATGAACTTAAACTTTACTTTTTCTTCATCCTGAAGAAGCCACTGAAGGTCATATGGAACGAAAGAAATTTGAGGGTATTTGAAGAGAAGAGCTGTAGTAAAGATAGGGTTTGGGCAGTGTTGAAGAATGATATTTATAAGGGGATGCATGACAGCAAGCACAGTTTTCGCGGCAATGAGTTTGATCCTTGGATTCCATAGCAAGCACTTTTTTTTTCATCTGTCTTTTGATTTCTTTTTTTATGTATCCTATCTGTCGTGTTTGTTGTTTCGGTTGTTGTCGTGTTTTTGCTTTCTTGTTTTCTTTAGTGATTTATACTCTTCCCTGTATTTTCGCCTTTATTGAATAAACCTGGTAGGGGCCCAGTTTAATCCCGCTTAACTTGCACAAAAAAATTATTTCTATAACTAATTTATTACATATTTACCTTAAAAAAATTTACAACATAAGAATTTTCTTAAAAACATTCCTTTAAAATCAATTTTAAAACTTTTAACTGTTACTTAAAAATCTGCTTTAAAACATACTTGGCTTTTCAGGGAATTACACGTCCATTTCAGAATAAACCAAAGAACCTTTTATAAATCGATTTATCTCAATTCGAATTTACATTTAAATCCCGTAAATTTCTTCCTACACTTTAAAAATAAAAACCTTTTTATTTTTAATGCATTTCCCATTTCCTGGAAATCACTCTCCAAAATATATACTGAAATTATTAAAATACGGCTACTAGAAATTATTTAAAAGAAAATAATACTTGAGAAAATATTGGGGAGATTCTAAGTAATTTAAACCAAATTACCCTTTTAAAATAAAATTATTAAATCGATTATTTATATTAAAATTCCCTTTTTGGACATTTAATACTATTGAATTCAGTTTACAAATCTTTTAAATGAATATTTACTTTGTACTTGAAGTAATTAATTGTAACATTTTTTCCAAATATCCTAAACACATTTTAAACCGCTAAGTTATATTTTGGAAGCTTTCTTAGAAATTATACTTAATTTCCAGGGAAAAAACTTTCCATCTTTAGAAATAATCCATCTTTATTTTTAAAACAATTTATACCTTCTTATGGAATTTCCCACCGAAAATCTATGCTTTCAAAATTTATCCACCGATAAATATACCAATTTATTAAAAACCCAATTTATAAATTTCCGTTTCTCATTTCCAATCCTAGTTTCAAAACCATTTACAATTTCAACCCAATTTCTCGAATTGAATTCCCTTAAATTCATTACTTAAAATTACTTTTCATTTTGTTTTTACTCTCATTTCACTTTATTCATATTTTAAAATACCAAATTATATTATCCAACCATAACACAGCATAACAAAATTCCAAATCAATTTATCACAAGATATCAATGAAATATATCATAGATTATAAATAAAATTTCTATTTGTGAGGAATCCAGTTGGATCGCTCCAACCTGTTTCCCTGCATCCACAGATGTTAGCACGACAATAAATATCGATCAAATCCGATAATAATTATCACATTCAAACAATCAATCAATCATTTAAATATTATCTATTTAAATTAAAGGGGATCCAGATGTGAGTGAGATTTACTCACCTTGAGTATCGTCGAGCGTTTTAAATTTTAAATTAAATCGAACCGTTCAATTTAATTCAAAAATTTTTCTTGCTCCAAATGTCTTCGGATCTACTACAGCGCGTAGACCACATCGCTGCGATTCCGGCGCTTCTTGTTTCGTTTGAATCTGATAAAGCATGCAAAAGCTATGAATTTTTAAAGTCTGAATTATAATTTAAAACAATAACCTCTATTATATTATTATACAAACCTAAATCAGTCGTTCATCATGTTCAGGAGAAATCAGGCCAACAGTTCCTTCTTCTTCGTGCCTTCTAGGGTTCTCAACAACCCATGCTGCCATAACTTCCTCAATTTACACGACCTCCACGCCGCACTAGAACGCGATCGATCGACTCCACCACGAAGCCCATGCCCTGCTCCACCTTCGACCAGAACATGAAAGAGCTCGGCACCCCCCTTCATCCCAAAATTGAGCACGAGCGAACCCCAATCGGCCAAAATTCTGGCCACCACATCGAGCGATAGATAATTCCCATCGTTGGATCTGTAGTGCTCGACTAGTTCTTCAACATTCATTCAGAATTTTTTTGAAAATACTGCCTAGATTTCGGGGAAAATTAGGGAGAAGGAAACTAAATGTCAACCATTGTTTGCTGGGTTACGGCTGAAGAAGATAGGTTAGGCTTTCGGCCAAACATATATATACACACACACACGCGTTTATAATTGTTATTTTAATAATATTCTCAAATTTTAACAAGCTATACAAACGAACTCCAAATCACACGTGTCGCCTGACATTTATAAGGTTTTACCCGCATTCCGAACACAATGGAACGTGTTTCGAAGGCTAATTCGATCATATGCGTGAGTTATGGAAATAAATGATCAATTTTAAATTAAATTGATTAAAATAGTTTCTATGCGTTTTGGGCTGCCAGGGTCAAACGACAACTTCGATTGCTACGAAAATTGAAATTCAATAATAACTAACTATTACGGATCCAATAGAGTTGGTTTCGTCGAATTCCAAGACTGTACCCCGGAAGGCTATTTTAACTCTTCGATTAAATCGAGCGATTTTCAAAATCGTTGAAATCATTTAAAATTTCACCTTTAAAATTTTACTAACTTAATTATAAATCATATATAATTTATAATCATATTAGAAATCATTTTGATTCATTTCGAATCAAAATCTGATTATTTACATTATTATAATATTAAATCTCCTTATTAAATTAATATAAAAATTCCAAATTCAGCTTATCGACCTTTGATTCCATCCAAAAATTCAATATTAAAAATAAAATCAAACAAGACCAAAAAGAAATCTTATAAACCATTTTCATAACCATTTACATCCAGATTTACTAATTATCTCAATTCCAAATATTAAATTATTATTATTATTCAAATCCAATTGAACTGCCATATTTGAAATTTTAACTAATTTTATTAATTTAACCAAAATCTTCTTATTCAAAATCAAATTATAATTCACATTCAACATTTAAAATGAATTAAATGTTCAAATCTAACGACTAAAATTCCGGGTCGTTACACTCTTCGTTATGAAATATCCATTGCAAAGGCTGTAGCTACTAATCTGATAGGATGTGGTAGGAGAGTATCTTTGGTTTGTCCTGTTCTTGGACAACATTTATGGACGAGTGTCTGACAGTATATTTCTAAGATAACGTACATTGGTTTTTACCAACGCACATCTGTGGTGGTAGAGAAGGCAATTTTTCTTAGCTTAACACCCTCCTTGAGACATACAAGCTCAAGAGTTGTATTTATATGGAATGCAATTAGTAGTCAATGGGAATGGCAATGTGGGTTTCAAAGATGATGTATGTGAAATGTAATCGATGCCTCTTCGGCCTCACTCCCCGAAAAATGACTGAAATAAGGGTAGAAGCAGCAAGGCTAAGTGGGTTGCTCCTAGTAGGAGATGTCATCACTCTTTTAGATATATCTTTACATGTTATGATGATGTGTATCTGATTATTGTTGATGTATTCTTGTTGCTATGGATTATAGGTTGGTAACGACCAGAGTGATGATATATTCGGTACTATACAAGGATGGCTAGGCTGGTCTTGTGTTGTTTTAGGCACCGAGTATCTCGACCCTAGGTATATCCCTTTAGAGGTGTACTGAGTTTTGAAAGGTAGTCGCTTCACCTGATCATATGTATGGATATCCAAAATTTAGTATGTGCCTGCCATTTTCTATTGTAGAAAGCCTTGTCTTAAAAGGTGTATGCTTGAATTTAATAATGTAACTATTTCAGCTATTTAATATATTATTTGTATTATAGACACTATTAAATTATAAGAGAATTTGATATGGAATGTTTTGGTTATCGTATGACAAAAACCATATCGGTATTTATTTGCGATGCAGTCTTACGAGATACCTTTTGTTTTGATAAAAGAATTTTTGATAACTTTATAAATTCAGTTGAGGTGTGTTTTCTCACGCTGGTTTACCAGACTGATCCGGGCGTTCTTCTCTTTCAATGCTCGGGTTAGACCGAGTATATTTACAGGTTCAGATTTGATGCTTTTGGAGCTTCAGCAGGCGAGCTGGAGATCTTGATGTCATATACGTGTATCTGTTTATTTTTCTATTGCATTGTTGTTGTTGTAAATTATTGGCATTTGTGAGGATAGGTTATTATAATTGTCCAAGCTGATGATTACTTATTGTGTACTTTGATATTGATTTATATATATTACATTTTCCCTTTGTAAAAATTGTTAATTTATATTATATGATATTCCATTGTGATGTGAGATTCTTTATTGTTTTGGTTCTGCTTCACTCTTCTTCCATTAATCTTTCTTCTCTCTTTTTGCTCACCCTCTCTTTTTTCTCATGATCATCTATGATCGGCGCGCTCTGGATCGGACACACGTGGTTTGATGTCGGATTTAAAGGGTGCTGAGTGCATGTCGTTACAACGGGCTCAATGCCTAAGGGAAGCAACCTAGACCTAGTGTGGAGGAGCCTAGGCGTACTGATGGACGGATATTCATAAATACCATAATTGTAGGACCTCATCTAGTAGAGAAAAACTAGAATGAAAGAGAACGATATGCAAGTGAAGGCACGTATCATAGGGGAATTGCTTTGCCATCGAGGATGGAGCTCTGGCTAAGAAGCAAAGGATAATGAAGGATGATATTATATTTTAGAATAGGGATTCATATGGTGTAGAAGCGCCAACCTTCGATCCTATTATGGCTATTTGTTGGTCCGGCTATAGTGCACCGAGTTTGGATGGATAGTGGAATTGTTTCATGGAACTAAGTGACAAAGATAGCAAGATAGTGCAGGTTTAGACGTTTGTAACAGTAGATGAGTGCTTGGGATATAATTCCTTTTTGTATCATTTGGCCCTTGCTGGTTTCACAATAGCAGTAGCTCCATGGTTCTTGATGATGAAATTCCTATGAAGAACGGGGTTGGATCGATGCATGGGGATCAGAGGCTGGCCGGGATTGTTACGTCGTCGAGCTAAGAGAAGCAAAGCAACGAGAGAAAGAAAAGAATGTAAAGAAAGATCTCTACATTAAAATTTGGAAGTATAGCAACCAAAGCCCAATCCTTGGATCAGGAACCATAGCAGGTTCAATAATTCTATGGATCATAGGAAAAAGATTGAGGAAGCGTGGGCGGCACCTGTTGAGTTGACGGTTAATGTTTCGATTGATAGCCATCCTACAAGGGCTCCCAAGAACAGATCTCAACTTAGTGCAGGTTTGAGGAAAGAATTGGTTTAGTGTTCTATGAGAAAACTTGGATGTGTTTACTTGAAAAAATGCGGATATGTGCAGGATATCATCAAAGATAGCACGCCATACACTAAATGTGGACCTGAAATTTTCACCAGTAAAGCACAGTAGACTCAATTAGTAAGCAATAAGAATTAGTGGGCATCCTATGTGTAGGATAGTTCCTCGATGTAATTAGCAAGTAATAAGAAAGTTTCTCCAACTTTGGATAGTTCCTTTCAGCTTTGGTAAACCGCTTGATGAAATAGTAAACTGGCCATCAAATCCTCACCTCCTTACGTAATCAATCAACGATGTCAACCAAATGGATATCGACTGGATTTTGGAGGTCGAGGAGGAGAAAGAGTCATGAATAACACCAATTAAAGATTATATATTTAAGGGAACTCTCTTGAGAGGAAATAATGAATGATGAAAACTCCTTTGTTATGCATTGTAGTTCATAATGCAAGGTGAAGTGCTTTATAGGAGAGGATTCTTGACCCCCATGCTTTGGTGTGTAACATGGGTTAAGGCTAGGAAAATTCTCAGGGAAGTCCAATAATAAACCATGATGTTGTTGAATACACCAAACGGTGCGATCGATGCCAGACTATTGCAAAGATTCTAAGAGCCTCATCCATAGAGCTTGCACAAATGTTTAGCCCATAGCCATTTGGGATTTGGGGAAATCAATCTGCTACTGATGTGGAAAGAAGGAATTAAATACGAAATTTTTGCAGTGTATTACATCACAAAGTGGGTTGAAGCGAAACCACTCACCATGATCACAACAAAAAAGGTGATCAACTTTATGACAAGGTATATTATCCGTACACTTGAAATTCCTTAAAAAATAACAACAGGTAATGGAACTCGGTTTGAAGGTACCAAGTTTAAGGATTTCTATAATCGATATAAGATCGAGAAACTCTTTTCAATAGTTGTACATCCACAGGCTAATGGATAGTTAGAGGCGGTGAATAAAATCATCAACTAGGGCAATTTGATTGATCATCTACCACTGGCATTATACGATTATAGGACGATACACAAATCACCGACTAGACATACACCATTCGCTTTGGCTTATGGGTCAAAGGCTATGATCCTGATTTAATTGGAAATCCCTTTTCACTGGAAAAGACATTACACCACCAAGGTCAAAGGGGAAGTCTTACTTGAATCCCTTGATTTAATCGATGAAAAGCGAGAAGAAGAGGCATTAATTGTAGTTGCTTACATGAAAAGAATGGTATGACATTTCAACATCAAGGTCCGAAACCGTACCTTTGAGATAACGAATCTTGTTTTGAATTGAGTTCTCCGGGTACGGAGGCACTTGGTCCGAATTCGAAAGGTTCTTATGCGATTAAACAAAAGCTTGGAGATGAAACTTTCAAGCTGGCGACCATTGACGGAATCTCAATTCCATAGGCATGGAATAGCAATTTATTACGATGCTATTTTGCTTAGTGTCATTCAATTTATTTTTAGTAAATAAGCCACCCAAGGATTCTATGTACAATCTAATAAGGCGAAACTTGCCATATTTTTTGTTTATAAATAAAAATTAGCTTCTTGAACTAATGGAACCATGTTCTTGTACGAAAAATTGTACTGCAAGATTAGCAGTGCAGTCAAATATTTGGAAATTTGTATCAACTCTTTTAGTCTAAGATCAAGACAAAGGAGTATAACCACAAGAATCGATTGGATAATTCGATCCTATCCCTCCAGTATTGGCCAATTGTTCGAAAATAGGGAAGGTCGGTAATCAATATCCAAAGCCAGGTAACAAAAAAGTCAGTTTTCGAAGATCGAAACTAGTGCATCGATGGAATTTGATGACTATGCTTATAGCATGGTAGAATATGATAGTCGAGGATAAGCGAGGACAGTCAAAAGGATACTGTTAGTCGATAGCTGGAGATGGATGAGACTAGGAGTAGATTCCCAAAGATAGGCATCCAAAGCATTGGTACATGGATACAAGAACTGACATACACCTCGAATTGTCGCGACCGCGCTTTCAGCCGAGGATAAGTGGGGATGGTCTGTGAATGATTTTAGTAAATACTAGAAGATAGATAGGATCGGAAGCGAGCGCCCAGAAGTAAATACTATCGAACTCCTCAGATCCGAGATTAAGATTGGGAGAGCATAATTGGAATAGGGACAATTAGATGATTTATCCCATGCTATTAACCTTTAACTGATGCTTGAAGGTAAAACAGGCCCAGAAATGATGCCTAGATTCTGGCATTCGAAAAATCAAGTCCCAGAGATAGGACTCAATGTGTAACAACATTATAAATATAAGATCACACTCTCAGTCAAGTGGGACATGCTTAGCCGAGGTTGAGCGGTGGAATTCTATGGAAAATATCAATCATGCTTAGTTATTGGCGAAATCGAAGACATCGGGATACGAACAACCAATCAGCTACTTTCGAGTAATAAGGAACGACATGAATCTTGATTTATTTATAAATAGTTATTGGTCGAAGGAAACTTGACCCAAAGTAAATAGGAATAACCATAATGTTGGTTAAATAAAAGTTTTGTTTAGCCAAATAGAAGCACTTTAGCGATAATAAAACAAAACTAAATAGTGGAATATAACTAAAGCAATTGCAAGAATTTTAATTATATGTACAGAGTTACGGTGAGTAAAAGCATCGCATAGGCGCGAGCATGTGTATTATGGATAAATTGTAGTACAAGCAGATATATGTAGGCAGTTGTATATAGGCAGGAATATAATATAAAGTACAGAAATGTAAAGAGAACAAAGACTAAATAGAAAAACAGTCTTTCATTGCAATCAAACTTAATATATAATGGATGCGGGTACCAGTTCCATTCAAGTAGGGCCTATGTACAACAAACTGGAAAACGGAAAAACTACAATCAAAAAAGAGACAAATAGGGACTGTCTCGTTGTCATTGGAAGATAGCTGAGGAACTTATTTCTTATGAGTATTCTTCTACTTACCAGCCTTGCTACTTGAGCCATTGTGAGGCCTCTTCTAGCCCTTCTCACCCTTTGGAGTGTTACCTTTGGATGGAGTGGTTTTTTCTTCAGTAGTAATAGTGGTGGATCTTCAAAATGGTCAATGATAGGCTCAAAGGTCTTTGTGATGGTGCCAGTACTGCTATCCTTGGGGACTTTGATGTTGATAGGAAGGACTCTTAGAGAAGGTTTCGACTCCTCGACTCCTACAGGATTTTCAAGTCTAGGCTCAGTCTAAACCTTGACTTTAGAAATATCAAGCTTTAGCTTCTTTGCCATAGAAATAAATTCGATTGGCCCTGATGCACTAGTTAAGTGATGAATTCCTCCAATGATTGGAAGGTTTCGTCCAGTACTTTTAAAGCTATGGTTCTCTTCGAATTAGGATCAGGAGTGGAACTATAGCAAAGGCTTGGAGCTACCAGTCCCATAGTCACAGAGGTTAACTCGATGGTAATTACAGCAAGCCCAAACCTTGAGTAATTGGCTGTGGAGGAGGTGGAAGAGAAGGATGAGCTACAAGGTTGAAAATAGACTGGTAAAAGTTAATGATGGTTTCAGGTGAGAACTGGAGTTTCTCGAACAATGAAGAGACTAAGGATACACCTATACCAGATGGTGTCTTCTTATAGAAGACCTAGCAATCTCGCCCTCTTGTGGAGCCAATAAAATAGGTTGAGAAATGGACACTAGAACTGTAGGAGATGGAATTAATTAGGTGGCCTCGGTGATGGCCCCCTCAGATGTTGGGATATTCGCTGTAAGCACTTGGGACATAGGACTTGATGATTCTACTTCCGATGCACTTGGGTCAGTGGGAACTTTAGCGGTTGCATTAATGGTAGCATCTTCAACTATAAGGGTAGCTTTTCCCCTTTCAAACTTTTTTATGTCTTGAGCATCGAGGTACTTGGCTTTTAACTTATCTTCGGTGAGGCCTTCATCGATCGCCTCTACGAGGCGTATATCTTTTCCCAGGCACCAGCAAGAGTAACGACATATGTGCTTCCCAACCACTTCAAGTTCTTATATTGGATGACATTAGCAAGGAATTGTTGTAGGGTGATGTTTAATTATTCACTCGTCCTGGCCTTTTGTTCCCCTAGCTTATTTAAATCATGAACAGCTGTAGTATAATCGACCTGAGCCTCCAATCTCTAGGTTTTCACTAAGAACAATTTAGATTCAAGCCTCTCCTTTTCAATATGAAGCTCCTAGATTTCAGCTGCTTGGTCCCTGATAGTTTTATCCTTCTCTAAGAGGGCCAGGTCTTTGGAAGCTAGCTATGTTTTGAGAGCAATGTTGTCTTCGTGAGAAGTTTCATGATATTTTTCATCGGTATCTCTATGACAACCCAAACCTTAATGTGTTGGAATAATATCTTCCCTACAAGAAAAGGTTAACATGTAAATTTCTATAACTTATGTAAAAAGGGAATTTTTGTTGCATTTGGAATTACAAGGAATTATCTTTTTGTAGTCATTGAAATAGACAATATAAATTACGGTAAATCCCTATTTTATATACCTCTTTCTTTTAGGCATATGTACTCGTCATTTCAAACGATACACTTTATTCATAGATCTAACCTTAATAATTTACAGAAACATACATTGCATCATCCTACATTCCAATGAATTAGAATGCTACTTAAACTGATGATGTCGCGATCATCATCGGAATTATTTTCAGCGATGAAAAGAGTTTAGTGCTTTCATCCCTTCAAAAACATTTTTTCCAGAACCTTTGAAATCATTTCTAAACTAAAAAAGTATTTAAATTTTCCAAATTTCAAATCTTTTCAAAAATATTTTCAAATATTTTTCTTGAATTCTATTTCAAATTATAGATTACATTTTCAATTTATATTTACAAATCCCATTTGTATATGAATTTATTTCTTAATCTTTGGTTATGTTTTCAATTCCTTATTCAATAATCAATGATAATAATTTAATATTATCACTTCCTAACAATCAGGCAACCATATACTATAATAATTTATGGAAAATCCTACCTTTTATATACAAAAATAATTTGGGTAAAATTATTTCATTTACCCTATTTAAAACAATACTGTGTCGAATTGTTTTATACAAGTGTTTAGAGATCCCTTATCAATAACGTTAATTACTCGTATTGACCAGAATCCAAATCCCACTCAACAAAACAATCAACGCAATATAAAACAATTTTATGTTCACTAATAAATATGCACTCATATCTTTTAATACATCCAAACTCATTCTAGAGTACTACCGACTCTATCTCTAATGAGTAATCCCCACCAGAGCCAAGGTTATCGCTTAACCAATTTCTCTGATACCATATTGTAACAACCCAATTTTTCCACTCCCGAAAATCGACATCAATATGTTCAATGTATCTAATGCCGAATAATCGAATGCCAAAAAACGAACCATTAGGGTTAAGAAGAATAAGGTAGAAGATCTCACCTTTACGGTCTCATCCGCTATATAATGCAGGAAATCAATCACTCTAATATATATACACACACACACACATACATATGTATATATACACTACTATATCTAATATCACCAATAGATAAATTATCAAATTCATCCAAGCATATCCAAAAACTTAAATCTATTCATTTAAATTAACTAGGAAAATCAAGTGAGTGAGAAGATCTCACCTTTACTTATGCATGCAATACATTTCCAAACCGGCTTGCTTCTTTACAGATTTTGACTTATATAAACAATTCATGATTTATTAACATTTGAATTAGTCGAACCATTTATTTATTTAATTTAATAGATAAAAATCTAACTTTACATAACTTTAAACACATTTAAAATTCATATATATATATATTTCTCAAACCTTACCCTTTTTATATATATATCCAATTTTAATTTTATATTGAAATCAAAATATGTATGTGTATTTATATATTGATATTATTATTTTATTTTTCTCTATTAAATAAACAAACCAGGATTTATATTTCTATAAAAATTTAATATAAATATATATATATACTTTTAAAAATAAAATAAAACGAAATTAAAAATTCTGGATTTGAAACCCCTATATATATACAAATACCCTACTGTAAATGATTTTCTTCTTATTGGTTATTTTTTTCTGTGTATATATTAAATCAAATACCTTACCGCACCGTTCAGTGAGATCTACCTCCATCTCGACCAAACCTAAATCGCCAAAATCGAGCTCGAACGCCATTGCCACAGTCGCCTTGCTCTGGTTCACGCACATGCTTCCAAGTTGTTGTCTACCTCATGCGACACAAATGAACAATCATCATCTCGACATCGCCTGCGTGCTGCGCCACCGCTTCGAGCCCTAGGTCCAGCAATCACGACTCCTCGAAATTCACCGTGATTTGAAACCAAGTCGATCGGCTCGATTGAGAATTATTTGAAATTTTTTATATTGGATTCGAACGAATTAAGATTCGATTCGAATTGGAAGCGGCCATTTTACTCATTCAATTTGATTTTTGATTTTGAGATGCTCGGCCGTTAATAGGTTTGAATTGAAGTCGAGCGTTTTTCTTATTCGTATACATATAATTTTTTTATTTTGAATCAAATGCGTATCCAGGAATATGACAAAGATTTGAAGGGAAGATACATGTAGAATTTTGCTTTACGAAAATATTATTAAATCCACATATATATAGTTTAAATACAAATTCAAATCGTTTGATTTCCGCGACTCAAAATTTCGATCTCCAATCAAGGCATGCCGCCTTGCATTTATAACGTTAAACCACTATTCCAAACCCAATGGAAAAGGTTTCGAGTCCAATTTTGATCATATGGAGGAGATAGCTTTTTGGACAGTTATTAAATTAAAATTTTGATTTAAATTTCAGCGTGTTCACCTATGGTACGGCCAAACAATCACTCCAAACACTATGAAAATTGAAATCCAATAATAATATATTATTACAGATCCAATGGAACTAGTTTCGTCGAAATCCGAGACTTGCCTTGGAAGGCTATTTTTAAATATTGGTTTAAACGATATAAATTCAAAACTGAACAGATCACTTTCAAATTCAATTCTGAAGCTTTCATTATCTTCAGTATTCTAAATATAAATTTTCCAAGCCTTTGAAATATTTTTAATCAGCTTAAAAATCAAGATTCAATATTTTACCCAATTTTCAATATTAAAATTCAATAATTTAAATTACCAAATAAACAGTGATATTTGAAATTCCAGTTGAATTAACTTTCAAATATTAAAATTCAATTAAATATTTCAATTTCAAATGTTCAATATTTCCGGGTCGTCACAAATTACAACCGCCACAACACTAACGGTCAATCGCCCTACCTCTACCAGTTGTTCCTATTTAGCAAAGCTACTTGTTTCCTTTTGAATTTATTTTATATTGTTTCCACCAAATTTAATTTTATATAGTTTCCCCCTAATTTAATATAACCTTGATTATAATTAAACGTTAAGTAAGCATTAACTAACCATTAATCGTTAATCAACATTGGTTAATTGCTTTATTTCATCAATTACATATATAATTGTTTTTGACTTGGAATATTCAAACGTTGATAAATTTTTCATTTGAACTTCGATTGGAAAACTTTACACATCAAATTTGATGAGAAAATGACCACGAAGGCAATGGTGCAAGTTTCGTAGCCAAATTTAACATTTGTAAAAAAATGTATTTTTGGTGTTGCTAATTATTAATTAATTTTTTCTAATTAGTTATCGTTCAATTTATACGGTGTTACAATCTCGACAAGGTTATGAGCATTCTCAATTTCTATAATCAAGTCTTTGGCCTTTGTCTCATATTCCAAAGTAGCATCTCTCTTTTTTGAATTATTTATAAGTCCCTCTTGTATCACTCTATGAGACTAGGATAGGTCTTTTACTCCAATTCGACTGGTAGGATGTTCGTTTAATTGATTCAGTTGACATACGGTTCGCCTCCTCCTTATGAATATCTTTAATGTTATGGTTGAACATGACCCCGACCGAGCAAAGTTCGGGGAAGGTGGCTTGCATGCAGCTCGATGGCACTAAAATAAGAGTTGGACAAATAGAAATGTCTTAGGATTGAAGGGGTGGAGGAGCGATGGTAGTCAGAAAGGAAGATGTTAGAGTTTGTAACTATGGAGGGAGACGTGGTTGAGTTCAGGGTGGAGGAATGCCAGATGAGGAATCGCAGTGATCGTGTAAATCCTTATCTTTTCCCCTGACCAGAGGACCCTTTATGCTCTGCTTATCTTTTCTTTCTATCCCTCTCAACCTAGCGGTCTTTTTCTGCCTTTCGCAACCAATCTTTCCTTTAGGACCTCTCTTCATCTGTTTCTCACTCCCTGCGATAGTCGAAGTGAGGCTGGTATGGATTAATAGTGTGTTTCCTTTCCTTAGAAGCCCTATGATTGAGATAGCTGAATCGGTCCTTGCCTATTGTACCTAAAATGAAAGAAAGGATCGTATTAGTTTTGGAACATTGGAATGTGAGCGAATATGTGGAATATTTGTTTGTGATCCTAAGAGTGTGTGCAGTGGAGTGTCCCTCTAAGTATTCTACGGACCGTGTTCAAAAGGAAGTAAGGATGGAGTCTCGCTTCCTTCGACAAGGATGCCCTTAAATGGGAAGCTGAAGTCAGAAGAGCCCTCCTTAAGGAGCTCAGCTCTTGAAATGTCGAAGTCGTAAACCAAAG
Source organism: Allium cepa (assembly GCA_030765085.1). Classification (NCBI taxonomy): domain Eukaryota; kingdom Viridiplantae; phylum Streptophyta; class Magnoliopsida; order Asparagales; family Amaryllidaceae; genus Allium; species Allium cepa. Next base: position 633,796,763 of record CM060941.1, read on the forward strand.
ATATCATATAAAGAACCAACTGAAAAAATCTCCTCGATTAATGGCGTCATGCTCGGTTCTGCACTTTGCTGGGAGGTCTTGATAATTATTCATTTTGGACACAGTAAGGTAGGATGTCGATGCCTTCTGGAGATGTCTCTCCCTACGACTCATCTCCTCTTTAGTCAAAGTCATCGACCTCAACGCCTCCTTTATCATCTTCGTCTTCTTATTTTTCCTCCTCCACATCTTTTCTCCTATCTTCTACCTCATGGATGATTTCTATTTCTATTCCCATTCTACTTGAAATTTGGTAGTAACATGTGTTTCTTCTACTCTATCCATAGACCCAATGACGTTTGTTGTGTTGGATAGGCCATTAATGCCCCCATTGGATCTTACTATCGGAACTGCAAACGGGGACAGAAGACCTGGTTAGCATCCTCAAACTACTTGGCAGAGTCTCGATAGGAACAGACAAGCGATTGGGGCATAGAAGGATGCGCCAACGAAGATGTTCGTTCGTCAGGAGATGGGTAGTAAATCAAAATCGAGTAGAGAGATTCTTCAAGGTTTTAAGAGTTTTGAAATGCTCTATGGTCGTGTCTCGAGTAGCAATATCTACGAAGGAAGGAGATAATAAGTAAAGCACTTGGAAAAGTGAAAGTCGAGGCATAGTGAAGAACATAACGGAAAGGATCTTACATCCAAAAAGCTAAGGTCCATTGAAGTCGTATGAGCATCAAACAAAGAAATACATATTCTTGAAATATGAATGTTTTTGTATGGTGCAATTTGATAACCTTGCATCGTCACCTAGCCTAGATAACCATGTAAGAAGGAGACTCTCTATATTGCTTGAAACAGAGGACATGTGTTGGCTACCTGAATGTGGAAGGTCGCTGAAATTGGTTCTTGAACAAGACATATGAGGAGCTCAGTAGGGCATAAGCATTGGGATGGACCTGAGTAGGAGTAAGATTGAGCTCCTGAATGAATATACATAGAAATGGATTGAGGGGCAGTACAACACCGTCTAACTTTAGGTATATGTTGCAAATTATATAGCCCATCGGAGGATTATGCGCCTGTCAGCCTTATGTTGGAAGCATAACATCATCTTCAGGGATTCCCTATGGAGGACATATAGTTCGGAGTACTTTTGTAGTTAGAACTATCAGCATTTGTTTTGGAGGATCTTCCAATATTCTTAAGCCTACATGGACATTGATAAAAGGAAGCTGGTCTTGAATTGGCTCTACTGGAATAATAATTCTCTATAACTCAGTAGTGATTGGCCACCTTGGTCCGGCAAGTGCAGAAGTTGAACCGAAGCTGTGGTAGATCCAGCTTTAAGAGAAGTTGATGGCTTAGTAATGACATAGAGTCGAGGAGAGTGGAGTGTTAGTCTGAATAGAAAACTTGATGTTCAACATGGTCAAGGATGTCTAATTTTGGAGTTCTGTTTAAATGTGAGGACTGAAGCTTAGAATCCAACGGATGTTGACATGCATTGACCAATTGGGTTCTAAATGTCGACTGGGGAAATTAGAAGTGTCGATCTATGCAATGTGATTCATGTGTCCTACACATGATGAATGGACCATTCTATGTAGATAGCCTGTTCGTGCTGTAAAATGAGTCACGTCGCATGAAGGAAACTTGCATCAGATTTTACTTATTATCGTTGGGTAATTGATAATGGAACCATTACCTAGAGTGATGCAAAGTTTCCTTTTATAGGAAAACAAAAAGTATGATAATTGGAAGAATAATGCAATGGAGTTGTTTGACTATTGGAATACGTTTGACTAGAGGATTCTTAGTAGAGAACCATCTCTTTAGATCTCAAAATGTGACTTGTTCATAACCAATGCTCGAGTATAGGCAGTCTTGTGCATTCAATTTGTTAGAACATAAATTCACTCAGACGTAAGTAATGCATTACATCTAACCCGAGGTGGGAAGAGTAGTGAATTGGAATAATCCTCAGGTTGTAACCCTTGAGCACTTGCTTTGGGACCCTTAGGAAAATCGGAGTCATGCCTTGGCCAAATCCATGTGAGAATTAGCCAAAATTTGAACCCCTAGAGGCATTGAGTGGCCGCTGACATTGCCAATGATGAACTCCACCACCATCACGCAATGGCAACCCACCAATTATTTTTATCCAGCCCTTGGATTTGAGGTTCAAGAGATCGACAACAAGATCTATGGATTGAACGGCGTTGGTCGAAATGGGTAACTAGCAACAATGGCGTTTTCAGGGCAGCTTCAAAAAGTCAACGGCGAGAGGTTTGAATGAAGGGAGTTGGATTGCTTTAAGTCGGCACCTTTAGAAAAGATAATGGTGATTGGGAAATGAAGGCATGAAAAGAGAACGTGGCCAATGTTAATACCTTAGTTATTAGTTTTGATGACAACTACCATCTCAGATCATATAATATATAAACACTAATGTTTTATCAAGGTATATACAGTATATATTGTAGAATAATAGATACTTGTTGATTAAGAAGTTTGTACAGTATCAAGAGCAGACTGAAGAGGCTGATATAGAGAATCAAGGGTTAGGGATTGAAGACTCATGAGTTTGAAGATTCAAGATATCAAGATAATTTATAGAGTCACAAATTATTTTATTAAAGCCTTGGTAGCACTTCTTTGATCTCTTTCTTTTTTTTCAAAAGGTTTTTAAAATCCGTTCTCTTATTTTAATGATTTTCAAATATCTTGATTTTCAAAATGATTTTTAAGAATCCCTGTTTTAAGAATGATTTTTCAAACATCTTTTCAAAATAGCTTTCAAATGATTTCTAACCTTTCAATTATTCATTTACAAAATTATTATATGAAATTTTTAAGTATTTTATATTTTAATATACATGCATATACTTTTAATTTATTGTATTTCAACATAGATTTTGGTTTTATGTTTTCTAAATGTTTATGATGTTTAAAAGTATATTTTAACATTAATTAATACTTTGATATATATATATATATATTCACTTATACTTTATATATTATTTTATAAAATAAATTCATATTTGAATCCTTTATATATTAAAATATTTCAAAATAATTTAATAGAGTATTCTTAAGGTTTATAATGATTAAAATGTGTATAAAAATGCTTAAATGATTTTACAAAGTATCAAAATATTTTACAAAATTTAATATTTAAAACAAAAAATTTATTAAATGTTTTATTTAAATTAACAAAGGATAGGTCGACATACATAGAAGCTATATATTGACATATAGTCTGGGATTTCCAAAATTAATTTTGAATAAAGGTGTCTTTCATTGTATCTCTTTGCGAATGGAGAAGACTGTTGTTTCTCTATAAATAGGGGTTCTCTCGACGAATTTTAAACAACTATTTTCTTAGATTTTCTCTCATCTTTCACTCTCTTGATTTCTAAAAGAAATTCTATCAAGATCTTTTTAATTTCAATTAGAATCAAATTAAAACTCTATTGTATTGATTCTTTATTGAATACTATCTGATCTCTCTTATCTCTCTCACTCAAATCATGATCAAAGTGTTATTCAAGTGGCTATAGGATTATTTGTATTCAAGATCAAGAAATTGATTTTGTAAAATATATCAAATCATATTCAAATACAATTAGGTGTGCATGGCGTCCCTGAAAGCCAAGCGGGTGTGATTATGTCCCGTTTGAATCAAATGGGGTGCTTGGTGTCCTTGAAATCTAAGTGGATGTGTGCTAGTGTCCCATTTGAATCAAGTGGGCGTGCTTGATGTCTCGATTAAATCCAAATGGGTGTGTTGTTATCCCATCCGAACCTAGTAAATGTACCTAGAGCTCGGAAAATCTAAAGAGTGTGTCTCGTAGCTTGGAAACCAAGATTGTACAGATTTTGATATTTAAAAATAAATCTATATAAAAAATTGTACAGGACTGGATGTAAGGTAACTGGGAACTAGTATAAAAATCCTGGTGTGGCCTCTCTAACTCTTTTTTTTTTTTTTACTTTTACTGCATTTATATCTACCCTTTTTTCCATTTGTGATTGTCAATTTGCATTGTTTAAACTTTAATCTTCATAAAAGTTATTAAACAATATTCACCCCCCCTCCTTTAGTATTAAATTGCCTTTAAGATCCTTGTTTTTGCAAACTAACATTTAGTATCGGAGTATTGGTTTTCAAAATTTCGTAATTTCATTTTTGAAAAGTTTTAACGGAAAAAAAATTTAATTCTATTTTAACACTTTTATTGAAAAACAACTTTGCAAAATCAACATGACATTATTTCGTAAACTTACATCTATTCATTATGAAAAGCCATTTGATCTTTGGAAAAGGCATAACTTGCATGAACAGATATGTTTCATGGCTAATGATGAAAAGACACCTGATGATCAAACTTTACAAATCAAAAAGGATAAGTGGATATTGGATAATGGATGCTCAAGGCATATAACTGGAAATCCGGAGATCTTAAAGGATACTGTTTACAAAGATGGTGGATCGGTCAATTTTGAAGACAAGTCTAAAGGATATGTAATTAACATTGGCAATATCGACAATTCTAAAACTCCTGTTATTTATAATATTTTGTTACTTGGGAATTTAAAACATAGCCTACTAATTATTAGCCAATTATGTGATAAGGTCTTTAAAAATAAATTTGAAAAAGAGAATGTCAATTAAAGATAATGGTTCAACATTATCTTTGAAGGTATTAGAAAATGAAACAACTATATATTAAGTACGAAAATGTCAAATGACACTTTATGTCTTTTGGTTGAAACAAGTGACGCTTGGATTTGGCACAAGAGATTTGGCCATTTGAATTTCAAACATCTATCTAAAATAGCCAAATATGATCTAGTTATGGGTCATCCTAAAATAAGTTTTGATGTTAACAATCTATGTGATGCATGTCAATTAGGAAAACTTAGAAAAAGTTCCTTGAGGTCAAAAGATGTAATTTCTACCTCTCTACTTCTTGAACTTCTTCATTTAGATCTTTTCGGTCCTTCGCAAATACAATCTATAAATCATAATAGATATATCTTTGTAATCGTAAATGATTTTTCTGGATTTATGTGGATGATTTTCCTAAAACTTAAAAGTGATGCTTTTGAAATGTTTAAAATATTTGTTAAAAGAATACAAAATCAAATGTCTAATAAAATTAAAACGATTCGAAGTGATCGCGGTGGAAAATTCGTAAAATGAAAATTTTGAAATTTTTTGTAATAAGAAAGGTAATACATATAGTTTTTAATTTACAAGAACAGCTCAACAAAATGAAGTAGTAGAATGTAAAAATAGAATGATTAAAGAGTGCGCTAGAACTATGTTAATTGATAGTAATTTACCTAAAAACTTTTGAGCTGAAACAGTTGCTACAGCATATTATATACTAGATAGAATTTTAACAGGACCGTTGACTAAGAAAACACCATTGAATTATTTTATAATAAAAATCCTAAAGTATCATATTTTGAAGTTTTGGGCATCAAATGCTTTATATTGAATACCAAAGAAAATTTAGATAAATTTGATGCTAAAGCAGATAAAGGTATTTTTATTGGATATTCAAACAAAACAAAAGCTTATAGAGTGTACAACACTAAAACTAATACTATTTAAGAAAGTTACATGTTTCATTCAATGAAAATGTTAAAATCAGTAATAACAATTGTGATGAAGAAGAAAATTTCAATAACGAAGTCAAAATAATGAAATAAGTAATGATAATGATAATACTGAAAATATATATCCAAATAAGAGAGCAAATTATTAAAAGATCATCTTGTAGAAATTATCCTAGGAAATATAGAATCTATAGAAAAAACAAGAATCAATTAAATGAAATGAGTAACGTAGCATTCCCATCTCAACAAACGAACCTAAGAATCAAGAAGCATCATCAGATGATTCATGCATTCTTGCTATGAAAGAAGAACTGAACTAATTCACTAGAAATGTTGTTTGGGAACTTATTCCTAGACCAGAAAATAAATCTATAATTGGAACAAAATGGGTATTATAGAAATAAATTAAATGAACAAGGCAAGGTCCTTAGAAATAAAGCCAGCTTAGTAGCTCAAGGATATAATCAAGAAGAAGGCATAGATTTTGATGAAACTTTTGCACACATAGCGAGATTAGAAGCAATAAGAATATTACTTTCCATTGCAAATCATAATAATTTTAAATTATTTCAAATGGATGTTAAAAGTGTTATTCTAAATGATTTTGTTAAAGAAGATGTTTATATAGAACAACCTCCTCTGTTTGAAGATGAAAAATTTCCAAATCATGTTTCTAAATTAAAGAAAGCTATATATGATTTAAAACAAGCTCCTAAAGCATGGCATGATAGACTTAAATCGTATTTATTACAATCAACTTTTGATATTGGGAAGTAAATAGTACATTATTTATTAAAAGAAATAATAATGATATTCAACTATTATAAATATATTCGGATGATATTACTTTTGGATCAACAAATGAACAACTAAACAAAGAAGTCTATGGTATTATTACAAAAGAATTTGAGATGAGTCATATAGGAGAACTAACATTCTTTTTAGGATTACAAATAAGACAATTAAATAATGAAATCTTTATAAGTGAAGAAAAATATGCCAAAAAGTTAGTTAATATAATTGATATGTCTAATACCATAGGTAAACCACTTCTGTTGCAACCAATTAAAATTTAAATAAAAAAGATAACTTAAAAGATGTAGATCAAAAACTTTATAGAGGTATGATAGGATCTTTACTCGATATTACTGCAAGTAGACCTGATATAATGCATAGTGTTTCTCTCTGTGCAAGATATCAATCTCAAACTAAAAAACACATCTTCAATCCGTAAAGTGAATACTAAGATATGTAAATAACACACTAGACTATGGACTTTTCTACCTAAAAGAAGATTCATTTGATTCAACTACATATAGTAATGCTGATTATGCTTGTTGCAAATCAGATGGAAAAAGTGCAAGTGAAACATGTCACTTTTTGGGACACTCTCTGGTTTCCTGGTGTAGCAAAAAGCAAAATTCTGTATCTCTGTCCACTACAGAAGTAGAATATATTCAGCGGTACTAGCCTGTTCGTAGGTTATTTATATGCAACAAACATTAAAAGATTTTGGTTTAAATTTGACCAAATCACCAAAATACTACAACAATACTAGTGCAATTAATTTATGTAAAAATCCAATTAATCATGTAAGAATAAAACATATAAATATAAAACAACACTTTCTAAGAGATAATATAAATAAAAGAATAATCTCGCTTGAATTTATAAATAATAAAATCAAATAGCAGGTATATTAACAAAAAGATTAACTCAAACATTATTTATTAAGCTAAGAAGAGAGTAAGGAGTATGTTCTCATTAAAATATTAAAAAAAATAACATGACAAATTAAAATTTAAAAAAAAAGAAAAACAAAAATACACTAGATGTGTCGACATAGCTTCACCCTATATGTCGACATATGTAGCTATTTTTTGAAATTAAATTTCCCTCCATAATTCAAAGTTTGAAATGGCTATATACTACCACTATATTTCGAAAATAAACCTATTTCACTATCTTCTTCTTTATGGAAATTGTAGTGACTAGTAATTTTATCTCTTAATCCAGAATATTTATTTAATTTTAAATATTCAAATGTAGGATTATTTAAAACTTATAACCATGTTCGGCATGATAAATAATAGTGGTGATTTTGTTTCGTAAAATGTGTACAAAAAATATTCTTTGGAAAAATGTCTTTAATATGACCGAAAAACGATTTATCGACAAACAGCTTTTTAACCATCAAAAGTCACGCATGATTTTTCTTACATACAATTATTTCTCCATTTAAGCAAGAATATGTAATAAAATTATTTATTTTAATTTTGGAAATAAAATGTCTTTATGACATCATCATTTTTAAAAATTGATTTTTGAATTTAAATTAAGTTTAAATGATTTAATAAATGTTTAAAAATCAAATAAGACCTTTTTATTTATTAAATAATAATAGAAATGTCATTTTCAAATTTTACATTTATATGTAATCTAATTAATGCGTGAAGATGTGACCGAGAATTGGCTTTCAAATTTTCAACGGTTTAATGAAAAAAAGTTGTTCAAAGTGATCGCAACATTAATGCATGTACATACATATATATGTATGTACAATTGATCAAATCAAAGCTATAGAAAATATCTAAGATATTTTTCATGACAAGCAAACATCAAGTCCATCATTAATGCATGTCATTTTATTATTAAGATATTTTTGCATTATGTCTTGTCACATTACATCTCATTAGTGCATGTACTTTAGTATGTTGGCAAGGATTTGATGTTGAGGTGATGTGATGTAAGGGATATTTTGATAATATTTAAGGACAGTTTAGTCATTTGCCACATTTTCGTGAGGCTGTAAATAATACCCTACAGCTTCATAATTTAACACATCTCATTCCCTCTTCTTCTTCTCTTTCACCTCTACTTTAATGGTTTCTACCACCTCCATCTTCTCATCCATAGGTCAAGCTCTTCTTGGCTTTAAATTGGAAGAAGAAGTGCTATAGTGCCAAAAATGGAGGACTTTAAGATAAGAAATATTTTACTCTTTTATTTAATATTCCATGATGTTGTGATATGCTTTTATGCTTTTTTATTTTGTGTTATCATGACATTAAATATGTTTGGAGGGTTAATTAAGTATTTTAAAAGTTAAATAGGAAGTTAAATATTTATTAGGGTATAAGGAAACGATTAGTACATGTATTTTGTCTCTGAGATCCATGAGACTTAGGCAAGGGCCGGAACATGTCGATGGGAATGCCCGGATGCTCCAAAATAAATATCAATAATATTTGAATCAATAAAATAACTTGACTGACTTTTGGGTGACAGAATGATAGTCTCTATACTGGAGTTTGGAAAATCGATTTCCTACTCCCCTAGCTATTTGGCCTTGTCCAATGGAGGAAAAAGTTAAATTGATTTGCTCAAACCATTTCAACCAAAGATAAAATAGAAAGTGTTGTAAATATTTGATAGAATGAAGTGTTGATTATCATTTATTATTATGTTTGAATTCATTAATTGATTGTTTGAATTAAGCACAGCCAATTTATGAGCATGAACCCTTTTTATATGCATGGGCTGGGTAAGCAATAAATTTAGGATGATTTACTACGGACACTTTGTGTTTAGAATTTTATAGTTCAACTATAAGGTGTTCGATGAGAATATTGGTTAAGCGTTATAATAAAAGATGTTTATTATAATTTTGAAAATAAAAGATATTTTATTTTTTGAATTGAAATGATTTCCTTTGGAAAGAAATAAAAAAATTACGAGAATAAATATTTTTAAAGGGATTAAGTACAAAAGTGACTTCCATTAAATGGTTTATAAAAGCGTTTCATAAATGAAGAGAATTTCAAGGACTAAAAACCGAAAGTTTGAAAATGAGTTCAAAGTTTTTTGGAAAATGAAAATACTATGATTGAAAGTAATTGTGAATATTAGTAAAAATAATTTATCACTTTGAGATGTAAAATGGATTGTTATGTTACGGATGATTCGGGTAACCCATAACTAAAAAGGTATGCAAGGGAGGTCCAGATATTCTGCAGTCTTAGTATAGTCTTCTCGACAAATAGAGGGATATACATATCTATTTTTTTAAGGCTAGGACCCAGTTGCCTTATCATGGCAAGAATCCTTCCTATCTAGTTGCATATTTTTTTAATGCTATTATATAGAGTATTGCTATCGTTAAAGTGATTTGATTTAAAATCCCAAACTAAAGTATAATTTGATACAAAAGATGCATATATTATTTCAAAGGTTTAAAAATTAGAAAATAGAGAATTGAGCCCAAAGAGATTATTTTCGAAAAGGATTATATTTTGAAAATTATAAAGTTAATTAGATTTCACAAAACTAAATGTGAAGATTAAGCCTAAATGGGTGGCTTGGGAATTGCATATTTGTTTGTTGTATCGTTGGCTCCTTGAGTCCTATTTGTGGTAGGAGAACTACGTTAATTTGATACTGTACCTAATTGGGTATTCAATTAGATAAGGATACATATGCAGTCACAAGCATAGTGGCGCAGCCTTAATGATAATATAATATTTTCTTTTTTGTTGTTTGCTATTTTTCATGCATTAAAGTACACCCAATAGAATAAATAATTAAAATCTAAAAAGTTAATGATGCATGTATCCTTTCCATTTAGGATGAAGTGATATATTTATCAGATAATGGTATGTTAAAAAGGTAGTTTTCATTTGTTGGTTTTAGGACGAACGGATTTTTCAGCGTTATGAATGGCCCAAAAAATCGGATCATTGCAAATGGTATCAAAGCTAAAGTTTGGTGCATAACTAAAATTTGTCTAGTTTAGTAAATAAACCTAGGAATTTTAGAAAACTGTTTATAAAAATATAATCTTTGGAAAAATATCGATAATATGACCGGCAGTGTTTTATCGATAAAAAGTTTTTTAACCATCAAAGGTCGCATACGATATTTTTTACATACACTTATTTATTCATCTAAGCAAGAATATATGACAAAACTATTTATTTTATATTTTGAAATAAAATGTCTTTATGACATCATAAATGATGTCGTCACTTTTAAACAATTGATTTTTGAATTTAAATTGAGTTTAAATGACTTTATTATTGTTTTAAATTAAAATGAGGCCCTTTTGATTATTAAATGATAATAGAAATGTCATTTTCAAATTCTTTTCACATTTATGTGTAATTTAATTAATAAGTGAAGATATGACGAAGAATTGACTTTCAGATTTTCAACGGTTTAACAAACATATGTTATTCAAAGTGATCGCAACGTTGTTTATATCTCTTGCGTGCATATATAACATGGACATACATGCACTAACATGTACATATACATACACATATATGTATAAAAAATTAGTCAAAGCTATAGAAAATATTTAAGATATTTTTCACTAAAAAGCAAACATCAAATCCACCATTAATGCATGTCATTCCATGCTTAAGATATTTTCGCAATATGTCATATCACATTATATCTCATTGATGCATGCACTAAGTATCTTTGCAAGCATTTGATGTTGAGGTGATGTGGTGTAAGAGATATTTTGATAATATCAAAGGGTAGTTTAGTAATTTTCCATATTTTCCTAAGGCTATAAACAAGGCCCTAAGGTTTCACAATTTACACATCTCATTCCTTCTTCTTTTTATTCACCCTACTTTAATGGCTACCATCACCTCCATCCTCCCATTCATAGGCCAAACTCCCCTTGGCTTTAAATTGGAAGAAGAAGTGCTATAGTGTTTGAATGGGATAGCTTTGAGATAAGAAAAGTTATATTCTTTTATTTAATATTCCATGATGCTATGATATGCTTTTATGCTTGTTTATTCATGTGTTATCATGATGTTAAATATGTTTAGATAGTTAACTAAGTATTTTAAAAGTTAATTAAGAAGTTAAATACTCAATTGGTATGCGGAAATGACTAGTACACATGTTTTGTCTGTGAGATCCATGTAAACTTGGACGAGGGATGAAACACGTCGAAGGGAAAGCCCAGATGCTTCATAATAAATATCAATAATATTAGAGTCAACCAAATAACTTGACTACCTTATGGGTGATAAAATGGTAGTTTTTAGGCCGGAGTTTGGAAAACCAGTTGTCTTCTCCCCTAGTTATTTGGCCTGGCTCGACGAAGGAAAAAGTTAAATTGATTTACTCAAACCGTGTTTACCCAAGATAAAATAGAAAGTTTTACAAATGTTTGATAGAATGCAGTATCGATTATCATTTATTGTTATGTTTAAATTCATTGATTGATTGCTTGAATTAAACTCGGCTAGTTTACGAGCAATAACCCTTTTTATATACATGGGCTGGGTAGATAATAAATTAAAGATGATTTAATACAGACACCATGTGATTAGAATTTCACAATTTGGCTATAAGATGTTCGATGAGAATATTGGTTAAGAAAATATTATAATAAAAAATGTTTATCATAATTTTGGAAATAAACGATATTTTATTTTTTGAATTGAAATGGTTTCTTTTGGAAAGTAATAGAAATATTACGAGAACAAATAATTAAACTCCGAAAAGTTAGTGATGCATGTATCCTATTCATTTAGGACAATGTGATATATTTATCAGATGATAATATATTAAAATGGTAGTTTTCATTTTTTGGTTTTAGAACGGACGGATGTTTTGACGTTTTGACTTGTCCAAAAATCTGGACCGTTATAGAAATCATCAATAAAAATAAATTAATATATCCTACTAATTCCAAAACGTCCAAGACATGAATCTACTTCATTTTCCTTCGTATCTACCACACCAGGCCCTCTCCAAACCTCTACATTAGCCAAAGTAACTAAGATTGAGAGTGACTTGAAACATACTCTTAATATGCTTTCTGAAATGGAAACAATTCAAATGAGAATGATGAAGGTCTTAAGAATTTGCAAAAATATCTATTGGTCAACACGACAAATCCAATAGTAATTGAGAATGATGCTCCAAATATAGTCATTCATGATCCTGTGAATAATAATGAAGAGGAAGAGGAGGAGGAGGAGGAAGTAGAGGAAGAAGAGGAAGTGGTCGATGATAAGTCAAATGTGTTCGAGAAGTATGCTTTGACAAGTATGGAAATTTAGTTGAACAAAAAGGGAATTTATGTCTTTATTACCCTTTCTGTCCTATTCGTAAATCCCCGATTATTAAGAAATCACGTTAGATTACATTGACTGGTTTATAATGTATATATCTAGGGTTGTTAGATTTGTTTTAATCGTTGTTTGAATTACCTGGATTGTTTGAAATGTATGAATGATTAAATTAGTTTGGATTGATATTGGCTTAGATTGGTGTGTATAAATCTATATTAGGATTAGAATTGATTTGATTCAATTTTAGTTTGGTTTGACTTTAGTTTGATATGAATTTGCATTAAATTGGATTAGTTTGAGTATTTGTATCTATTGGATTAGATTGATTAATAAAATTGGTTGTTCTTATTTATCAACATATCACTCTTATATATAACTTTTATATACCATGTAGTACATTGGTTAGGGGGAGTTTTGATTATATTCTTGTCAATTAGAAAGGAGGAGAAATATATAAAATATCCAGCAATAGAATAAGCAGGGGTATGTAACTCAATGGGGGTTATATCATATTCTATATACAGGGTTGTCATTATCAAAAAGGGGAAGATTGTTAACCTTGAGCATTGGTTTTGATGACAATAACCATATGAGATCATATAAAATATAGATCTTAATGTTTTATAAAGTTATACATAATATATAGTGCAGTATATTAGACGGTGTTGATTAAGAAGATTTTACATTATCAAAAGAAGACTCAAGAGGCTGATATAGAGATTCAAGAGTTAGAGATTGAAGACTCGTGAGTTTGAAGAATTAAGATATCAAGATAAGTTATAGAGTCGTATATTATTTTATTAAAGCCCCACTAGCACTTCTTTGATCTCTCTTTATTTTTTTCATAGAGTTTTTCTAAATCTATTCTATGATTTTGATTTTTTTTCAAATATACTAGTTTCCAAAAATGAATTTTAAGAATCCCTATTTTAAAATGATTTTTCAAACATTTTTCAAAATAGCTAAAAATTAATATATTAAGTTTTTAACCATTTTATATTTTAATACATATATTTTAATTTGTTGTATTTAGACATAGATTTTAGTTTTATGTTTTCTAAACACTTATGATATTTAAATGTATATTTTGACATAAATTAATACTTTGATATATATATATATATATATATATATTCACTTATACTTTATGTATTATTTTTTAAAAGAAATTCATAATTAAATCCTTTATATATTAAAATATTTCAAAGTAATTTAGTAAAGTTTTCTTAAGTTTTGGCAAAGCCGGCGAAGTTAAATGGACCCTACCATTTATTGCGTAATCAAATTATAAGGGAAAACAATGGAACAACATTACAAATACAAAAAGGTGATAGAACAAAAACCCTATCTAATACCAAAGCATTAGACAGGCTTTACAACAGTCACCCAATACTTTTAGTTAGGGAAACAAATACTGCTGCCGTATTTTTCTTTAACCCACCTAATAATCTCGCGTTGCATTCTTTCCAAATTAAAGACACGAATTTCATTAGAATTTTTAAAAGCAATTTCCATTTAACTATCCTTCAACGAGTGGCCTTAAATATGTTATGCCATTCAGCTTTAGAATTAGTAGTGGTAAATGAAGCCCGAACCTGGACATGGTTTTCTTCCAAATAAAATGAGAAAACTCATAAGAAAAGAAGAAATAAAGGGTGGTTTCAGGGACTTTTTTATAAAGGAGACATATAGGGTTTTGCAAAATACCTTTATAAACCAATTATCTTGCGTATGAATTACATTGGTAATAACTTTCTAGAGCATCAAATTGTCTTTAGGCTTGCCAATGGGAGACTAGATTCTTATATGCCAAGAAAAAAGCTATCAAAACTATGGTGGTTAAGGAGATGGCAGACATGATTATGGAATGATTAACATTATCCCAAGCGCAGTGGAATTTGGGATTATCAAAGGAGCAAGGTTTAAAAGTGTTCAAAACAGACTTGATTAATGAAGAGCTAGAATAAGGAAGAGAGACCTTTCCATCATGCATAAAGGCATCCACCTTTGCAACTTCAGGAATGCCAGTGAGAGATCTTAGATTAGAATCTATGATGTTAGAGAAGATCAACCCATTAGCAAACCAGGGATTGTGCCCGAAAGAGATCAAAGAAGGGTAGAGGGTGAAGTATTTGAACATAGGGATAGATTATTTCTCAGTTCTATAGACATTTCCATGTCCAGCTGTAATCATGAGGCATAAGGATAGTCCAAAAATTATAGGTTTTTAGAAGATTAACTTTAGTCCAGTTAGCCTATAGGTTTTCTCAGTTTTCTTAAGTTTTATTATGATTAAAATGTGCATAAACTATGTTTAATGTTTTTAAAATGTATCAAAATATTTTACAAAATTTAGTATTTACAAATAACTTTTATAATTGCCTTTTCAAATTAACAAAGGATATGTCGACACACATAAAAGCTATACGTCGACAAATAGTCCAAGATTTTCAAAATTCAAATTTAGAATGGAAGTGTCTTTTCGTCGTGTCTCTTCACGAATGGACATGATTATTGTTTCTCTATAATATGGTTTGCTCGATGAATTTTAAACAACTACTTTCATATATTTTCTCTCCACTTTCACTCTCTTGATTTCTAAATGAAATTCTACTCGAGATCTTCTCAAATTCAATCGGAATCAAATTTAAACTCTATTGATTTGATTCTCTATTGAATACTCTATGATCTCTCTCATCTCTCTAACTCAAATTATGATCAAGGTGCTATTCAAGAGGCTATAAGATTATTTGTATTCAAGATCAAGAAATTGATTTTGTAAATTCGATCAAATCATACTCAAATAATCTTGGGTGTGCTTGGTGTATCTTAAATCCAAGTGGGTGTGCTTGTGCACCATTTGAATCAAGTAGGTATGCTTGGTGTCCCTGAAGTCCAAGTGATGTGCGTGTGTCTCATTTGAATCAAGTGGGTGTGCTTGGTATCACATTTAATCCAAGTGGGTATGCTGGTGTCCTATCTGAATCTAGTGAATGTACCAAAAGCTTGGAAAATTTGGAGTGTGTGTCTCATAGACTTGAAATCGAGATTGTATGGACTTTGATATTTGAAAAGAAATCTATAAAAGAAATTGTACTAGACTGGATGTAGGGTAACTCATAACTAGTGTAAAATTCCTTGTGTGATCTCCCCAACTCTTTACTTTTACTGCATTTATATCTGCTATGCTTGCAACTGTGGTTGTCAGTTTGCACTGTTTAAACTATAATCTTAAAATAATTCAAAAGGAATCATAAAAGTTATTAAACACTATTCACACATCCCTTCCTCCTTCAGTGTTAAATTAACCTTAAAATCCTTACTTTTGCAAAATAACAGCCAAGTTTCAGCTTATTTACACATGCGAGTTAGTGAGGAAAAACTGCATTAATAAGAACAGATCAGTACCAACATGAACTTTAGACTCGAATCCAAGAGGAAAGGAGAGTAAAAATAAAAGGAACGAGCTTATCACCTGGCTAAGGAATGGAATGATCTCCAGAGTGTAGATCTTGTCTTTAGCACGAAGAATAAAATTTCTACTGTACAAAGCAATTGAATGAATATCTACAGAAAAGAGATGACGCTTTGAAGAAACTGTTGGATAAAAAACCAGAATGTATGAACATTGGCATGCGTTTGCCTTGTTCCAGATCATGCTTTGTTTCCAATAGAAGCATACTCTAGAGGTCATATTCTAGAGGTCAAGTGTTATCTGGCATTTTATTCAAGCAGCTTTCAAATGAATTTGGACGTCAAGATGAAGATGAAACAATTTAAGGACTTGGAAACATGCTTGGAAGGACAATGGGAATAATCTTAAGAGATTGGAGAAACATTAGAGTCATAAAAAAAGATCGGTACCAACCACTTTCTGGTTTGTACCAAGCACTTTTTATGGGCCCTAGTTGGCTCTAGAGCCAAGATTCTTAGAATATTGGCTTAATTGATTATCTTGGGGCGCAAATCTAAAGAAGTAGATGAACAACTCCAAGGAAGCTCTAAAGGAAAGAAGACAAGTACAAGATATATCAGAATCTCTTGGAAACAACATGATTTCCAATGAAAAGTGCTCAAAACTTAACGAATCGAAGATGAAGACTAAAGGAAGGAAGACGGAACACCTCCCTATCATAAAATTAGTTCTGTACGATTACTTTTAATCAGTACCAAGATGATTTTCTTGCATTAGGGACTCAGTCTTCCTCTCTTACATTCCCAAATCTGAATTTAGATATAGTACATTGAGATCTGACGATTATATTAGACGATTTCCCTATAAGTACAAGGCTTAGAGCATTTAGAAAAGGACTTTTTAAGCACTATCTTTCTTCGTCTTCTTTCCCTACTCGACCCCAGTCAATAAGGAAGCTATTTTTGCTGTCTTAGGCCGTTAGATTTATAAACATGTAGTAATTATAACTAAAAGCCATAAGCAATAACATTACAGCAAACTTAGGCCAAAGATTTGTCAGACCATTATAAAAATTTCTCTATGTTCTTAATTTTATTGGCTAGACCTCTTCATTTTAATTCATTTTTGGATGTTGTACCATTTTTGACTTAACAGCTAATAACAACTAGTTCAAACAAGATGTTTCAGAGTAACTATTACATAGTTCTCTCGACTTGAGAATGTTGTTGAGCTTCAATGCAGATACTCCACTTTAATTATGGTTAAATCATAAAACGGCGACCATCCAGCGACTGTAGTTGGTTCCGAGTCAAAACAATTCTTTGGTTGTATGAGGCTAGTATCACAGTCAACTGTAGTCAACTCAAAGTTAAAATCTTTAGCCAGAATAGTATGATTAATAATAAATGTTTATTTATAGAGTAACCAAGTAGAATATGGATAATACTGGAATTTTGACCAAAAACAAATTGCGTAAATCCAAACATGATGTAGTGTTGACGAAGAGAATTCGTGTAAGTAATCATTACTGAAAGGTACATATTAAATTATAAAATTGGATTTTACCGATAAAGTTACATAAGCAATAAATTCATCTGAATTGTTACCTTACTAGCTAAGGTGATATGTGAACATTAATATTCAAATTGTTCAATTTTACTCCTTAGCTGAATTTACATGCATGAGTCACACAACCATAGTGAAATCTCTAAAATACCACATGATTTAACTAATTTTAAATTGTTGTATATTAAGTAAATTAATTAATATTTATGAAACTGTAACAAACCACCCTTTGTAACACCTAAAAATTAATGCCTCGCATCAACGTGTGACTTTTGAATGTCACAAAGGATAGCTTGTCAAGAAAAGGAGGAATGAAAAAGAAACAAAACACTATACCATGGCTCACAACGGAATGATAACATATAGTATACTAAATATACATAAAAAAATATGATGAACAATATATATAAGACTACACTGATGGGAGTAACTAAGTAAATATCAGCATAGAAGTTCAGAATAGAATATCTGATATAATAAGTCTCATAAGCAGATAACCTATCTATCATATACTACTACAATGTTAAGTGTGTGTGTGTATCCATGTATTATCTTTACCTCCAAAGCTCAAGCTGCGTCACTAAAGCACCTGATTCCCAAACTAATCAATCGAGTAATCAAGAGTTGTCATGACATAAACAGACAAAGACAAAACGCAGGACATACATAAAACCTGGTGTGAGGGAAACTATCTCGAAATACTATATAATAAAAATAAATACAAATAAACAGGGACTACTAAGGCACAACCGATCCTCACCACTAATGTGGCTCAGCGATAATCCGGACTGTCCATAAAAAAGTAAAGTAAACATATTTAAAATGTAGAAAATCGTACCATACGCCTTTCTTCTGCAATCAAATAGTCAGCATAATTAATTAATGTGGCTGACACATAATAGTATACTATGATAAAGGTAACCCAACATCCAAAATTAGGGTGATCATAATATAAGTCTATCACAAAGTATACAATAATAATAAATGTTAAAACAATAACGTTAGCCAACTAAAAAACACACACAACATAGCAATGAGAAAAAAAAACAAAGAATACAAATCAATACTCATCCTTACTGATGGGTGGAGTTGCTATAGACATTTATCATAACCTAATGATGCCCATGTACGTCCAACCATGTCCCATATCAAGCATAAGTGGTATCTATCCTGCATGTGGATCCCATAATGTCCCTCATCGAGCATAGGTGATATTTAATCCACTCATTGATCACACCGTACCATCTACATCAAGCTTTGGTGACATGGGATCTCAATGTATCCTCTACATCGATCTTTGGTGATATAGGATCTCACCCTACCCTCTACATCAAGCTTTGGCGATATGTTATCCACTCTGAGATGAATCCCATCATGAATTTCTCAAATAACTTGCATACACGTCCATCAAAAAGAGAATGATGGTCCTATCTTATGTAATACGCTATCAGGACCATAAAGGAACATTGATTTCATATAGATATATGTATACATCAAGTATAACATCACGTAATTGAATATGCCTCTCACAAATGAAGATTGATATCACATCATTGTTTATCTATATGTATGACCTCTATTAAAGACCAATAACGATCACGACCACCGATATAAGGCTGATACAATTCATCAAGCATGCATACCCCAAGGTCAGAGCCAAGAGGCATGGGCCATCTTCGCTCAATTATACACCTCACCAGATGTGATCGTTCAATTAATCATTGCATCGATATCATATCCAATCATTATTAAAAGAACATGTATCACTATACATTGAATCCAAATCCCGAGCTTCTCCTTACTTTCTGCTTTCTCGAGTAGCCTAAATTCTTCTCAAATTCAAGCCAAAGAGTTACGCCAACACGCATCCAATACTGAGGGAAAACCCTCATTAAATAGTACCCAACCTAGGCTTTACTGCCCTAGGCCAGTGCACCAGTAATGTACCGATGGTCTACCACCAGTTCTCCAGTGGTAGCCTGTACTAGGCCATAAAGCCTAGCGTAGGTGCCAATGATCACCAATTCGAGGTCTGTCTTCTATATTGCTTCGCCCGATGAGTCGCCTAGCTCCCCAAACCTGCTTTCGCTGCATCAAACGTCTTTTGGAGTCAATTGGTTAGGTTTTTGAAACTCGGTTTCGTTATGAATCCCATACTATTTTGTATAAAAACTCCTTGAGATGATTTCAGTGACACGAGTCCCCCCTCCCAACACACCTAAATGAACTCAACCAACCTTATTGCCTCACGTGATGCTCACATGTGTGTCGATACACCCGCCTATGGATGTGTATGTACACATGTATATGCAAACACGTTAAAACTTCATAGGTCATGTTTTGAGCTTCGCTAAAGCAATTACTCGATTTGGTACACTCTTACACAGCTTAGCGCACTTGGTGGTTGCTATGGCTATATGAGGTTGCTCAAGACATGCTTGTATGCATATACAGACATTCCTATACACATACATAATTATTCACACAAATCGACAGTCATTATCAACAATCACAACCATTCAATAATTCTAAATATACTACACGATCGTATTGAATTTTATATAAATTCAAATACACATATATTTATAATTACCCATATACATATACATACACGTACATTTAAATAACAATTGATTATTTAATAATCAAATCTTACTTTTATTTATCAAATCTTTTTTATAAAAGTTCAATGTCCTTTTCTACTATTTTATAAAATCTCTTTGTATTTTATAAAATATATGACATGTACTATTTTACAAAATCTCATTATATTTATAAAATATATCACTTATATTATTTTATAAAATATATTACTTATACTATTTTACAAAATCTCATTCTATTTTATGAAATATACCATTTCGACTAATTTTTGAAATCTCGGTCTATTTTATAAAATATACCTTTCACTTATAAAATTATTTTCATACTTAAATAAATTAATAAGTAATAATTAAGCTTCGCTAAACCTCTACTCACTTTAACAATAAGTGTATAGCTCATAACTCGCTGAATTAGCATACTAACTTCATTTTACAAAATATTCCGTTATTTAATTCATTTCTTCCCTTAATATTTATAAATACAAATTAAACTTCATTAGGCTTATAATCACTTTAATAATATATGTAGTGCTCTAAACTCACTTAATTAGCTTACTAACTTTTCCTAACATCATTCAAATGGTTTGATTATTAATGACTAATGAAATGCACGTAATTTTATCAACCATAAATCAAACCAAACATCATACATAATCATCCAACTAAATCCAATATCCATTTAGGGCTTACTAACTTTTGCAAACATGGTAATTAAGGTCATAAACAAATAATGAGTTAATACAATCATGTTTGTAACATGAATTCAAGGCTAAACCATAAAACAGAATTATCCAAATCATTCCATATAAGTCCATAATCATTGATAAACAGATATATGAAGTATAACAAATGAACTAAGTAGGAGAATCATCTCACTTATCTCTTCTTCTCGAGGCCATGCTCAAGGTCATCAAAACCCATATTCAAGCTCTCTTTAAATTTGAGATCTCCACCCAAACTTTGATTTAAGCCAATCCCTTCATGAATTATATGAGGAATAGGTAGAGAGGACTTATGGTTTTTTTTCATGAATTTAGAAATTTTATTTAAGCTTGGACTAGTGAATAAAAGAAAGGGGTTTAAGAGATACTTAGAGAAAGATTAGGAGAGGAAGAAGGAAAAGCAACGTTGAAAATGGGAATAATGAAGGAGATTAGTTAACTTATACGTTAGCTTACAGGCCTTGGCTCAACATTTTATTACATTACCTTCTAGAAATCATTATTCACTCAAAAATTCAACTCCCAACGAAGCCGGCTTATACTCATTTTTCTGATGATGGAATTGCAGTCTCAATGAAAAGTGTCTCGAGTCCCAATTTATCCATCTTTGAAAAATCGAGTATAATGTGTGTTTCATTAATTAACGATTAAATATAGGGGTATTAAGGTTGTAGTAACCGTCATTATTAACACCAACCATAACCGTAACCGTTATTTATAGTTATAAATTCTTATAACCGTTACTGCAACCGCCTATGATGGTTAATCGTCACATTTTCAATTTTAAAGCATGTTGTACATATAGTTTCAATCATATGCATTTTTAATGATAAATGTATATAGATCTAACTATTTTTTTGCAAATTTATTTATTTGTTTATAAAACGACCAATATGCATGCACGTATTATAATTCTTGAGGGCGTATATTGTTAATATACAAGCTATTCCTTTAACTTAAATTACTAATTTTTATACTTCAACCTTAAATATTAAACAAAAACAACCATGCATGGTTGGTATGGTTAACCGTGATTATCCAATTCTTCAACCGTAACCATTACCGTTATAGATGGTAATCGCATGAACGGTTGGTACAGTTGAGCAGTTGAAGGTTCAACCGTAACAGTTCTAATTAAATATTTAAATTAATCATTTAAATATTCAGTTGTTAAAATAGTGAGTTGTTGTATAAATATTAATTTATTAGTTTATTTGATGTATATAAAAGTTATTTATGTACATGTTAATATATGATATCGATATGCAATTAAATACGATTTAAATGACGTTAATTACTAAATGGAAATTTGTGGTTTTTATTGGCCTATGAAGCCCAATATATGGCCAGAATGAGATGGAAGGGAGGTACAACTTGGATTCCAAATTCAGATCTAAATACTTGGTAAAAGAAGAAATAGTAAAAGGAGGAGATTTGTCTCCCATTCTCTCTATTTAAACCAAGGTAAGCTCGACATTTTCTTCTCTTGATTCCTCTACTCTCTAGCCTTAAACATGATCATTTCACTCCCGAACCCATTCCCACCCATTGCCAAAGTTACAATAGCCAAAGCACATTAAATTATAACAAAATTTGATGGTACACTTGATCATTGCAACATCTAGTGATCGATTCCAGCTAAATCTAGAAGAACCCACTAATCGATGTTTATTCAAAGGCTGTCCCTTTAAGAGATAAATCCTCTTACATTTTATATTGTATATATCATGCAGTAGTTAGATTATATGATAATTTTATATGCGCATTTGTTGTCTCTTGTTATTATATGTTGATACATCAAACTGGAATATCTACATTAATTAATTTTGTTGTTTAAATATTTATATAAAATTAAGACTAAAAAATTAATATTTCGCATCGGCCATGTTACATGTTATTTATATTATTTTAAAATTTAAATTTTATTTTAATAATTTAAAACTATTTTCTATTTTAAATTATATATATATTATATATATATATATAATTATTTATAAAGTTATATGTGTGTGTATTTTGGCTTTAAAAATAATAATCTTTGAACCTACAGTATATTCATTTGGATAATTTTTGAAAATGTTTATATCAATACATATATGCACATACATATATGTGTATAAGTTTGAAATTTAATAAAATATAATAAATATTTTTTGGATTTTTTATAAAAAATTATGGTCGAAAAGAAACTTCTATAAATAGTTATTTAATTTTGTTGAAAATTACATACTGATTTTTTATGCATTTTAAATTTCTTATGTAAAAATTATTATTTTCAACAATGATAAAAATATATACATAATGTAAATTATTTGTTACAATTAATTAAAAGATTTTTAACTGATTTTTATAGATCCAAATTTGAATTTTAAAATAGTTCACCTAGTCAATACTAGATATTTTAGATATTTAAATTCAAAATTTTATTGACTTGGCTAAAATCTAATAAAATATTTTAAAAGTTTAATTTATTTATAAATATATTTGAAAATTATATGAAAATAATTATATGTATATTTATACAATGTTTGAGACAAGCAATGCTTATATAATGGCAAATAAATATGTTGTAGACGTATCCTAACATTTATACACACATATTAACTATGTACACATTGCTATGTTGCATGTGCACATCATATACACATGAGTATGTATTTCTCAAAAACAATATAAACAATAATTTATTAATATCATGGCTATGAATAGCAAGAATAAAGCTAGGTTTGCTACTTCTTATAGTCTTTCATCTCAAATCAGATCTAGCCGAATTTTCTCGAACAAGGATTCTCCCAATACCTCATCGGATTTCCCAAAGACGCCTTCGTCTCCTTCATCTTCTCTTCCTCTTGACGCTTATACTCCTTCCATGGTTGACCATATCTCCTCGCTCGCTACTAATCTCGCCACATCTATGGTTGTTGCTACCCCTCTGTCAGGTATTGCAACTGTTATTCCTTATTCTCCAATTTCAAATTTGGTATCAAATGGTGGTAATTGGGTTAGCGGGGATTGTGATATTAGTTTAAGAATTGTTGAATCTAATCTTTTTAAAGGTAGGTTAAGGTCTGTGTCACCTTCCACTGTTGGATTTAATGATACAAGCTCATTATCTGATGTGAATTGTATTATCAAGCTTTTGTCTCCTAATGTGAATGGTGTTCGGTCAGTTAATCCAAAAAAGGCCTCTGCCTCTGCCGGTGTTATTATCATGCTTTCGTCTTCTGATGTGAATTTTGAGGTCAGTTTCGAATGGTGTTAATGCTTCTAAGTTACAGATTGAAACTGCTGCAATGCAATTACCTGAAGCTTGTAAAATTAGTATTGAGTCTTTTGGTAAAGTGCTTGAATTAAACAGTAAGGTACCCTTAGATTTGAATCCTCTTATATGTGATATTGCTCCGAGGTATAGCCATGATGCTATTAATCTCCTTGTTGCTAACAAGCCTGTTTAGTCATCACTGTATAAAGCTTTGCCATGGAACACATGTGCATATTCTCTGCAGTCATTCGGTACACAAGTCATTGATGGTTCTAGCGTGTACTGCTATGATTCGAGAGGCAGAACCATTGGTCAGATCACTTTGTTGCTTTTTTTCTAGATGCTTCATCTCCATATTCAGATGTTCATGACCACTATAGGCAAGCATGGAAACTAAAAGGTTCTCTACATGTTCAATTTTCAAATTCCTTTTTCTTCTTTAAATTTGAAAATAAGGAAGATAGACTTATAGCGCTTGATACTAGCCCTCTCATTATTAAGGGGAAACCTTTTACTATGACAGCTTGGAGCGTTAGTATAGATAGTGCTAGAGAGAAGATTCTATCCATTCCTATTTAGACAACTTTCTCCGATATTTTGTCTGTCCTTCAACCACTGATTGGTCTGAACTGGTTTGCGAGCCTTATTGGGGATTTCAAATGCTTTGATGCAAATACTGTTGCATGCAAGATCTTATTATAATCTAGGGAATTGGTTGAAATTAAACCAATGAAACCATTACCATCAGTACTGAAAATTAGAATCATCGAAGGTCATGAAGTGGAAATAAAGGTAAATTACAGTCGGAAGCCCGAAATATGTACTAATTGTCAGTCATTTGGTCATTATGTGGTGAAATGTTCTAGGCTTTCTCCCTTACACGTGCCTACAGAGTCCCCATCCCTAGGTCGGAAATAAAATGGGTCCCCAAAGTTAAAACATCGTCGGTCTCTGATCTTGCAGTTTCTCCTGTTGTGGAGACAGTGTTGGAATCACTTGTTGACTCTGATACGGACTCCGTTGATGACATTATTTACTGGGAACCGGACGAGAAATCATGGGTACATAGGGAGTTTGAAATGAGGTATGGCCCGTAGAAGGATTCTTATCACATGTTCTTAGGTGGTGAAAGTGAGTCTAGGAGGTTGGTGTATCATGTTGAGGGTGAGGGACTTTATCTGACGACCACTGGCATTGATTGAGCACATAATTGGTGGCATTTCTTGGATCCTACATGGGACCCTATTTATCTCTACTCTGCTCTCTCGAGGTCGTATAATCCGCTTTTGGCTATGTACTTTATAGTTGTTCTACATGTTATAGGTCTAGGGACTGATGTTGATATCAGTAATGACAAGGGGGTTTATTTCCTTCTGAGCAGTCTAGACCCTTTTTCTACCTCTTATTTTTCATTATTTATGTATTAAGTGGCCTGACCACTATAAAATCAGATTTAGCTGTTTAGTGCATGTACAGAACACCTGTTCCTTAATATATACATAGTGGCATGGTCCACTATAAAGCTGGCTTAGCTCTGCTAAATACTTTTATTAATATACATAAATTAAAAAATAAAGAAAAGTTAAATGTAATTTGATTTTGTTTGAATAAACTAGATTGGATCAAATAAAACCCATTAGATTTAATAGACCGACTATGATCTAAATAAGGAACGTTTTTTGAAATTCATCCAATTTACCCGTTGTACACTAGCCCAATGGCATTAGAGCCCAAATGGTATATACGATCTAATTAGAAACTTTAGGACTAACTAACTAAAGCTTATGTATCCGACTAGGTATCCAAAAAATTAGTGCCTAGGCTTGAGGTTGAATAATCAAGTATTATCCCTTTCTTGGCTACCATCCTGGCTTGAATTGGTGAAGTAAGTCCAAATGGTTAGCCCAACCAGCTATAAATGCCCAAATGGTTAAATATTCATCTTAAATTATATATGATGAAGAAAATAATTTTTCTTAATTTTAAACAAAATTAAATAAAAATATTAATTAAATTAATTAAATAAGATTTAATTAATAATATACATATTAATATTATATAAGTTAATTAAACTGTAAATGGAAATTAAATTTATATAATGTATATGTATAATCATAAGTGGAACTATAACAAACCCAACTTAGTTTTAAGGAATAAATATGGATGTATGGCATGTATACCATAATTTCAAATGTATCTGACACTTGAACCATGAGAGTATTTCATAAGGAATATGTTATTCCCTAAATCAATATCACACTGATATATGTATATATTAAAGTTTATGAATCTCCAATATCTAAAGTTGTCCTCTACCATTAAAATATTAATAGATTACTAGCATACTCTTTAGTTATTGAGTCGGCTAGGGATGTTATGTGCAGTAGTATCAACATACTGACTAGACGAGGTAAGATACACGCGCATATTAATTGGGAAAACTCAAGGTACGTGCAGTATATACGTAGGTCATCATAAATGGTAGGTATGAGTGAATATTCTCTTTTGATTTGTTAAGCAAAACTTAAGGTCGAAATGAGATAAAGACAAAGAACACGAGTCAGGGGTTGTGTATTATACCACCGATGAAGTATTATCCATCCCTTATGGGCCTATGATTTATTGAGAAAACTCAAGGTCAAAATCCTTTGGCAAGCATTCCTAACACCATTAAAGAAATCAAAAGATTTCTATCTTTTTCCTAAGGTTTTGGGAAACATAAAAAATCTAGTGGGAGCTTATTAGAAAAATGAAATGAATACATTTAACCTTTCTAGTAATATAAGAACATATGTTGTGTATAAATGTACTACTCTACTTGAATTAAATTTGTAGCAAAATGATCAATATAAGACTATTTTCGAAAAGTGTTAAGCTCATTGAATCGAACTATAGTGACTTGCTAAGAGCAATAAAAATAGCACTCGCATATAAATGTTTATAGTCCTCAACAATTGAAGCTTTAAGAGAAAACCTCATTGCAACTGCTTACTCAAGACAGTAAAAGGTTATAACACCTAGGTAGCAGATTGTGAAATAGCTCAAGTTTTCATGTTGTCAACTTTAGACAAACCATTGTAAAGGCAATGCGAAAATATTCCTATCCATAAAATCTTTGAAAACCTAAAAGCTTTGTTTAGGGAGCAATCTTATTCAATAAGGTACCAGATTTGTTACAACCCAATTTAAATAATTGAATTGTGAATTATATGTTAATTCAAAGGATTTAATAATTTTATTTAACTACTTTTAATTAATTAATAATATTGGTGAATTCAATTTGTGAATTTATTTAAAATATAAATAAATCGGATTTAAATATCAATAATTAAATATTTAAATATGTGAAATTATCCTTCTAGGGCATAGTCTTAGATTTCAATGAAACTAGTTTCATTGGATCTGCAATAGTGAATTATATTACGCCGTCGAATTTCGTAGCGATTAGACTTATCGTTTAGTCATGCGAGATCGAAACACATTGAAATTAATATCAAAAATCTAATAAAATAACTATGTCAAAAAACCTATCTTTTGCATACGATCAAATTAGGTCTCGAAACAATTTCATTGCATTCGAAATAGGGGTATAATATACAAAACTCCGGACGTCATGGCTCGTTTGGAGTTTGAAATTTTCGGGTCTGTTTTATTGAAAATTTTAAAAGATAACAATAATAAAATAAACATAAGTCAACATCATAGGCCAACACTTAACATCAGCCCACAAACATTTTCCCTTGTATCCTACGTTGTCCCCTCTACCTTTGTCCTCTGCCTTTGTCCTTGCAACCGAGCCTCTTCTTTAAAATGAAGAACTCAAAAATCAATAACTAAAAATTTACTCATCTAAAAATCATGAAATGACATTTAAAAATCTTGTTTCAGCTATAGCTTCCATCCTTTACCCAATTGTAGCTCACGATCATGTTTTGGCCATTGCCTTCTTTTTTGGACTGAACTAGGGTTAGAGAATTTGGGGCGCTCGGTCATCGATTCAGCAATTGGAGGTCGTATTTGGTTTGAGCATTGAAGTTCGCAGCTGTCGTCGAGTTTCAATGGAGTTCGGTGTTCTGATGGGACACGCGACCTGTAGCAGGTCGAAGGGAGAAAAGGTATAGGTCGCATTTGTTTTGGTGGCTCCGGGGTGGTTGTTATAGTGGTTGGAGTGTGAAGATCATCGCAAGAAAGTCGTTAGCGAAGTCAGAATTTGATTCGTCAAGTAAATCTTGGTACCACTGTTTGTTGTGCAAGTTTATGGGTGGGTTCATGTTATCTTTGTGAATAGGTCTATTACAGGGAGGATGAGGAAGACGATTAGGTAAGGGGCAATCTTGAAATTACATGGTAGTTATTACTTATTAATTTAAATTTAAGTTAATAACTTATAAAACGCGTATCTCCTTCATACGAGGTCGGATTTGAACGCCATTTTTTACATTGAACTCATGTCATCAAGATCTTCATGGTGGAATTAGTTTGGATGGATTTGGAACAAGTGAAAATTTAGGCTAAAATTGGACGGTCGTTCGATTTTAGTCCGATTTTATTTTATTTTATCATATCAATTATATTATGGACGTTTATTAATTATTTGGATGTTAGTAAATTGTTTGATTGCTTGTTTGGTTGTATTTCCGATTTGGAAAATGGATGACATATTAATTTGACCGTTTTAAACCCAAATAAGTATCTATTTATTATTCATAACCATTGTTTTGTAGAGAAAGGGGTTTCTCGACCATAAATTATTTTATTTACGTCTGTATGCTGTTACTGATGGTTTATTGAAATTAATTACCGATATTCCCTTTTATAGTTTAAATGTCGTTATAGTGATTTTCACTATATCGTCATTTATTAAATTTCAACCTAAAACTCTATTATATGAACTTGAGCTTGTATTTCCGCTAAAAAGAGTAATGAAAATTTATTAATCATTTTGGTTAATGATAATCAAAATTAATAAATTTTTAGAATTAATCAACTTGAGGTTAATTAACCAATTTAATAAATGATGATTACAAATTAGTTTATCTTTAGATTTTATTTATCATTTTTGCTATTAATGTTTTATAATTAATTAATCGTTTTAACTAATAATTATTTAAGTTTAATTAATTCCTTTAATTAAGGATAATGGAGTTTAATTAATTTTTAGAACTCAATTAATTATTTTAATTAATGGTGATGGGATTAAATTTACTATTTCTATTAAGGGTAATTGAAATTAATAATTATTTTAATGATATTTAAAAGTAACTAATCATTTTAAATAATGTAATTGAATTTCGCTAACCATTTTAATTAATGATTGTTTTAAATTTAATTAATTGTTTTGACTAATGATTTTTGGAATTTAGTTAAATCATTTTAATTAATGATGTTTTATATTTAAATAAATCATTTTAACAAATGATGTTTTAATTAATCGATTTAAGTAATGAAGTTTTAATTTAATTAATTCGATTAATTTATGATTATTTTGAACTTAATTAATTGTTTTAATCAATGGAATTTAGAAGTGCTAATCATTTTAATTAATTATGTTTGAGACTAATTATTCATTTAATTAATGACTATTTTAATTTAATAAATCTTTTTAATTAATTGATTTAATAAAGGAGAATAAAGTAAGTTAATTAATATAATAAAAATTGCTTTAATAAACTAATTAAAAGTTAATAGACTAATTTAGTAAAGATTTTAAAGTTAATTTACCAATGTTATGAAAGTGTTTGGAAATAATTATCTATTTTATTATAGACAATGAATTGTTTATGTAAAGAGATTTTAAGTGGGATTAATTATCTTTTGGGGTAATTAATATTGTTTTTAAAGTTAAAACAGAACTCGAACTCAACTATTAGAATGTTAAGTTGGATAATCTTTTGGGTGTTCGGTCTAATATTGATTTAGGCCTTCGGGGTCGCGCGCTTGTAAAAAATTATTCTCTTAACGTTTTAATAATCAGGATTTAATTCTACAAGCGTTTTACCAATACGGAAATCAAGCAAAAAGTTCAATTTGTTTTTTTAAAAGTAAAAGTTTGATTCGTTTATGGAAATAAATTATTTCTACAAAGCGAATCACTTATATGGAAACAATTTGTTTATATAATTAGCATTAAACATCGAAGAAGTAGACTTGTCGCTGTTTCAAAAGTTAAGAGTAATGGTGAGACATGACTTTGAGGTAACACTACATCGACTTGTCTGATGTTATTGCTAACCCAGAAATAGTACAATTTTGAATTCAATGAGTGGTAATAAGTATACAAGACTTAATTTCCATATACGATCGTTTTATGTCCTCGATAGTTGGGATCTCGGCTGTCGGTTACTTCGGCCACTTTATTTTTGTCACTCTAAGACGATATGTTTCTCACTTGAGCTTTGTTATCCTTTTTGGAAATGACTAAGCCCAAAGAGCGAGTGGAAGCTAAGCTATATGGGGTTGCTCCTATTAGGGTATTTTCACATCCACCATAGATTGGATTCGTTGTTACACATTGAGATGTGAAATACTTGGATTCTCGATAACCGTTGGTGGGTTCTGGCTTGTATATGTCCGAGAGCCATCGGAGTTCTTAATTATGTTTCTAGAGGTATACTTTCGATGAGGGGGGCGTACCCTCCTAGTCATTTGTTGGAAAATTTCCTTTCCTTATTTGATTCGAAAACCCTGAATCTGTTTTAGCTTTATAGTACCACGAGTAAAGCCAACTCCTCATCATGGCATTTAAGTGTTTATTTAGCTCATTCTATCGAGTTTTGACTATTATTTTATTTAGCCCATTCAATCGATTTTGTACTGTTACTTTATTTAGCCCATTCTATCGAGTTTGCATTGTTACCTTATTTAGTCCATTATGTCAAGTTGGACTGTTTTCCTTGTTCTATCCATTCTGTCCAGTTTGGAATTTACTTAGTTTATTTCCATTCTTTCAAGTCTGATTTAATATTATTATGCTCAATCATATTTGGATTTATTTTCTGATATTTATTTTTGTTCTTGCCTTTATGGATGTTATTCTTGTAAGGTAAAAACTCGTTTCGCGTTAGCGGCGTGGTCTCACAGAATTTTTATGCATGTTCCCTATTATTTGAGTTACCTTACGCTGGTATTTCCAGACTGTTTCGGGTGTTATGTATTTATAATGCTAGGGTCTGAGCCAGTATCTTCCCAGGCTGTCTTTGGTGTTATGGGATTCATGGAGGGGAGCGGAAGATTCACCTGTCGTTGTATTTTACTTTCTACTGTATATTATATAGTATACCTATCGGCATTTATAAGGTCAGGATTTTATAACTGACCAACTGATAAGGTTTGTTTTTAAATCTGATATACTATGTATCTTTGAAGTGACAATTTCTACTGTACTTGTTATATTATATGTTGTCGATTCCAATGCGAGAATCTGTTTTTCTCTTCTTCTTTTTATTCACCTTACAATCTGCCCTTTTTCGACTAGACGCACGTCATTTGAACATAATGGTAGTGTTTAGTGTCAACTTTCGATGGTCAAAATGGTGAGTCGTTACATTTGGTATCAGAGCACAAGATTAAGCGAGAACCTTGGCTTTGGTAGGGTTTGAATCATTAGTGATGGGGTAAGTGACAACCTAGAATGAGTTTGAGTGTATTATTTATACGAGAGCGTATTTGTTAATGTTATAAAATATGTTAACTGGTCTCTTGAGATGGATTCTGGTCGAGGCATGGGATGCCATGGTATTGATAGGGGTTTCTAAACACTTGATCAAGGCCAACGGACGTAGCATTGAAAATTTGGAAAATTAATATGTTTCCTAGGATTATATTTCATATATATAAAGGAATAATTTTCAAAACTCCATATAGTTATAAAGTGAGTTGGGTTGAATGTGATAATATTTATTTATTATCAGTATTGTTCATTTAATTATGAATAACTTAAATGAAAAGCATAAACTGTTGTGTGTTGATTGCTAAATTGTGCTCGATTTATTTAGGAGCGTTTATCGCTCGATTTAAAATGAACACATTGTGAATTAATTTTCACAATTTGACTATAAGGTATTCGAAGAATATGATTAAAGTAAGAATTCACCGTTTAATAATGGTGAGTTAAGAATTAAACTTTATAAAAAGTTGTAATATAATCCAAATAGTGAAATAAGATATTTAGAGAATAAATATTGAAGATAATTCTATTATAAATAAGTAGGATTATTATAATATGAAATGATTTTTATATAAAGGAAATTTTATATAAATTTAGTTTGAGATATGTGTTTAAAAAGAATTTGAGAATCTAAATCCCATAATTTTTGAAAAAATAATAATTTCAAAGGAATTTTTGGGAAATGAAATAGCTATACTTTTGAAAGTATTTAAAGGTAAAAGAAAAAAATATTGGGAAGCAAAATTTTAAATGGAATGTATTTTCTTTGGGATAATTAAGAGGAAATTGTTTCGATTAGTTTTGTGATAATTTGAATAATCTTCAAAGTTATGATTAGATGTTTGCTTAGGCAAGCTTGTGGATTACTTACTAGATTATTCTCATTATCATTGTGTGATCGGAATGAATTCCAATCCAAATAAACCCAAAGTGGATTTTAATAAATAAATTGTTTGATGTTATTATATATAAACATATATGAAGTATGCTTTCAAAGGCAGGTTTTAAAATCAAAACCGGGTATCTAATTTTTAAGTACCCTAAATGGGATTTGGTTTCAAAATAAAAAGTAATGCTAATAAAAAATTATTTGGATAAATAAGATTTTTCCCTTAGATTAGATAAGGGATAAATTAGAAACAAGTAAATTGGGTTAAATTAATAAAGAAGGTTCTGATAAACATTGTTTTTATTAAAACCATATAACTGTTTAAAATATCTAAGTAGTACGAACTGCTTGTTGATTGGGTCGACCCATAAATATTATTCGTTTTAACACTATATGTTAAAAAGGTTAATAGGTTGACTCGGTTTTAAGAAGCCATAATTGATTTGACCTCCATCTGGATCTTTGAAATGGTTAAAAATAAAATTTATATGTACTCTCAGGATATAAAAGTATATTATATAAGTAAATAAAGGGAAAAAGTTATGATTTGATGTTTTACAAAGAAATAACTTTATAAGGTATTTTAAAACTTGGGTGAGATTTTATAAAATAATCCATAAATAAATAATTTTAGTATTGAATAAAATATTCAATGAAATAAAAGGTGAATTAGAAATTAACATAATTAAGAAATTAATAAAATATAGAGTATAATTTTCCATTTTATCTGAGTTAGTTTGGATAATCCTCTGAGCAAAAACCAAAGGCTAATGAGAAAAATGGAACCTTAGATATTAATCTATATTTTTGAACAATTAAGAAAGTTTTGAACCTAAGTTAAAACTCTATTTGTTAATCATTTGAAATTTTGAAACAATGTTAAGTGATAAGTTTTTCCTAATGGAATTTGATTGACTGTTAGTTTTAATTTATTCCTTCACAGAATTTGATTGATTTGTTTAATTGAATGGAATGGATTGGTCGTGTGATTTTGTATACCATTTTTTATAAAGATTAAATTTATAAACAAGGGATTTTAAATTATTGTTATTAGGATCTAAATCCCAGTGATTTTAAAAAAGGTGATTTTTGAAGATTTTAGGGAAGGGAATGATATTTGTTCACTCTAATTGATGTTTTTGGAGGAACCGAAAAACCACTGGATGCTCCATGTTGTTTTGATTCTACAGTTTCATCATATTTTATTTGGAGGAATCCCTCCTTGCCATTTTGATTTTGAGCTTTGATTTTTCTCATCTAAGAAATTTGAAAATAAATTTTTGAATTAAAAAACCCAGATATTTAGATCTAAATTATCATTTGAAATAATTGAATGCAAGGCATCTACTGTAGAATATTCGCTTATTTGTTCCATATGATTGAGGTATGGTTATTAGTTACATGTAGATTTATATCATACTAGTTATTATGTATAGAATTACACCATATTACTTTTGTCAATATGATTTTCTTTTAGATTTCATAAGTATAGGTATGCAAGTGATTGCTATTTGATTCTTGTGCATCTGCATTTGCAAGGAAGATAAAAAATTTCTTGCCAAGAATATAAATCAAACAAAAAAGGTACGTAATAAATTAAGAAAATCTAAATTGGTTGATGACTTAATACCCCATATATGGAAGGCCGCTTGGCTTTTATTCTCTATGGTTGGTTTGGAGCCCGTTGAGGCGATTTCTAGTTCTACCGTTCGAGTCGCGCAAAGGAGACGTAGGTGAAAATTCCCAAAAGTTTAAGAGTTAGAAATTTTTTAAGAATTTTGGAAGATGTATGTAACATACGCGATTTTTCGTTGCCGAAAAACCGAAACGTGGGTTTTAAGAAAAGAAAGAGAGAGAACAAGAGAGGAGAGATAGAAAATAGAGAGAAAAGAAAATAGAAAATGACAGAGAAAATAGAACAGAACAGAACACAACAGAACAATAACAGAATCTCACAATTCGCAGCGGAACAACATATAATAATAAATGAATAATCTTTAAACAAAGAACTATATCAGTTATTACATTTTATACATTACATTTCATTACATCATATCATCAGAGTGTACAACAACAACAACAAACAGTGCAGCGGAAAAAGAAATACTATACATAATAATACGCCATGCCATCCATCTTGCCTCCAGCAACTCCTGAATATCCAGAATATCCTGATAAACCTAACTCTTGACTGCCCGTGTGAAAATTTGTGGGCACCCAGAGTTTAGGAAGGAAAACAATAAACTCCGAGTCAGTCATGTGACTGGTGTGAGAACTCAAAACAGTTTATTTATCTTTAAATCAAAGTAGAGGAATATTTTAAAGTCAATTCGCAATGCTTTTAAAAATGAGACTACCATAAGACCTCCCGCCACACACACAATGCAAACGCAGACTTGGAGGAGATTTCTTCTTATGATAATCAAAGATGCTTGATACGCATTTAAAAAAGAACATTTGATATTATTATTAGTGCATAGTGTAGAAAAAATTCATTTCGAAAGTAGAATATAAATCTTAGCCAGCATAGGTACCATTATAGTATGCTTACTATAGCTACCATATTAAATGGCAGGTTCTACAACTAAAACCGTACAAGTCACGTATTGTTTCTTTGGATTTCCAACGAATGATCAGGCCAAGGAACTTCCCATTGCCACATGAGAATGCCTCTGGATGGACATCCCCGAGAACCAAACCGGATCTCTACCAACACAAGGCCGGGTTACCCCTAACTGAGTAACAACTGACCGAATATGCCATCCCCCGGTCCTTTGGGACCTTTCACCGAGCGCTCGCAATCAATTCACACAATCATAACAAAGTGTTTTCAACATGAGTAAGTATCTGGGCTCCATACCATTATACCACCCTTTTCCAGAAGGAAATGCACACATCCTAAAGGGCGCTACCCCTCATAACCTTGCTGCTTCTTTCCTGTTTTGACCATTCACGGGGTGTGAGGCTCGACGAAGTCACGTCCACAAAAACATACTTTATACAAAAGCCATGCTTTGGGTCAACAAATGATCATAGAAATGATCACCAGGATAGACGATCAAATAAATGATCCTATCACAAATAATCAACACAATGATCATTTCACAGCAACACTCAGCATGTCACATTACCAAATTGGGAATATATCGCTGATAACCTTCAACTACATAACCTCTGAGCTCGTACGTCTCAGAGAAGGGTGTTAAGCTAAAATAATAAATTCTCCGCCACCAACAGAAATATATTTGAAAGAAATCGGCTTTATATCTCAATTTGTAATGTCAGACATACAATCCATACAAGTCTGTTCCGGGCTCGAACAAAACCGAAGGCACTTCTCACAAAGCCCTTGCAATCCGGGTATTCACAATCCCGATTGAATTTCCCATCACTTAGGAGATCTCTATACCAGGAGCTACCCAGTGCAGAGACAATAGATAGGTCATCCTATCGCTTTCGCAAATACTCGGTCTTCAACACCGGTCATCAAATGCAATTCATAACGACGTATCACATATTCGGAATGGGTTATACGACCCCATGGTCCTTTCCCGGTTAACCCGAATAGTGAGCGCTTATTCAAAAATAAGTGTGGCATTCAAATTTAAACAAATCACATCAATTACCCATTCAAAGGGAAATATTGATAGTCGGTTATTGAACTATCAATGGATATGCACACATCACCAGTTTCCAAATTATTTTCCAAATTATTTATTTTCCAAAATATCTTTACAAGATATACAATTTTCACACTTCAAAAATAAATCAATATTTATTTTTAAACAAATTCCACTTCCTTTTATAAATTCCATAGTGAATTTATATTTCACAATATCCATGCATATACGATTTCAATTATTCATTTCAATTTATCTTCAAAAAGATAAATTCTCTAATATTCACTTTATATTGGAAAACATTTCCATACTTATTTAATAAGTAATTCACAAATTTTATTTATTTTCAACACTTGGAAAATATTCAATATACTTCAATCGAAATTTAGTATATATTTCATTCTTTAAGGAAATCATTCTCTTAAACATATTTATTTGGGCCAAAACGAATGTTGCGTAAAACATCGTTACGACAACCCAAAATCACTAGTATAGGGATTCGAAATTAAAATAGATATACAAATCCCAATATTATACAAAACATTTCTTTTCGGAAATCATTTACTATAACAACAGTGTTATAGTCCACTATTTCCTTTTATTTCTCGAAAACGTCTATTTCAACAATAAATGTTGAAATCTATGGATTCGAATCTCAATGCATTTAAAACATCGTTAGATCGTTTTAATTCAATTTAAAATATCACATTCAAAACAATTTCTTTAACATATTATTCACTATTCAAAAACATGAATATACTACGTTAACAAATTTCATCACTTCTATTCATTTTATTTCAAAGGATTATTCACTGTCTAAAACGTGAATATAGCTTCATAAATAAGTTTCAACAATTTAGTTATCAAAATAAGTCGTTTGCGGATTTATAAAAAAACGTTTATAAATTCTATTTCTATTTATTTTATAACAACTCCTTTATAAATTCCTTTATTAACCTATTCAGTTTAT
Source organism: Allium cepa (assembly GCA_030765085.1). Lineage (NCBI taxonomy): Eukaryota > Viridiplantae > Streptophyta > Magnoliopsida > Asparagales > Amaryllidaceae > Allium > Allium cepa. The sequence goes on from CM060941.1 coordinate 633,834,192, forward strand.
AACTCAGTTTTAAAGCAAAAGTTCATATCATAAGTGAAATACTTATAATTTATTTGTTTGAAAAATCATTCCTTTGAACTTCATAATTATAAATCCTATAACTTATAAGATTCAATTATTCATCCAAATATATTCTTTAATAATTTCCACAAAATTTATAAATCTTACTATTTATAAATTTCATTTATAACTTCACCATTTATAATTTTATAAATTCCATTCATTTACAAAATTCATTTTCACTTCATTCGAACACTTATAAAAACTCGTTTTAAAATGTCAATATTTCAATTTATAAATATCCATTTATAAATCTCTTAATATAATTCAATTTATATTATTCTTTTAAAACGTCTTTAATCTCCTTTATTATTTCATCCTTTTGATTTATAAAATAATTAAATTTTATAAATCCTATTTTTAAACTTTCAATAATAAATTCAAAAAATTCCGATTAAACTCTTTTTATAAAGTTAATAACCCATATTTTCAAAAAATCAATCTTTAACCGTATTTCTTAAAATCGTGATTTTTATAACTTTAAAAATTATAATGTTTATTTATTTAAAATGAATCAATTTCCAAACATATAGTATATTTTCAAAAATCACTTTATAAATTATTTTAAAATTCCAAAATTTGGTCTAGTGATGCTACACACCAAATAGCCAATCACCGCAGACGATATCATATATCGATATGATAAACCATCAAATATCAAAACATCTGAAATCAAATAAATACTGTTGAGGAATCCAGTTAGATCCCTCCAACCTGTTTTCCTGCATCCACAAACATTAGCACAATACCAATTTCGCTCCAGTACGAAATTATCGCGGTATATGTTTTTATTAATTATTATCCGTTTAATAGACGGCGCAATAGGGTCTCATCCGCTAAACAAATAATGCGGGAAATCAATAACTCCAATATATACATATGCCAATATATATATATTGCTATTATATATAATACCAATTTCACTGTTTATAAAATATTCGCGGTATATGTTTTTAATAAATAACATCCGCTTATTAACGGCGTATAATGTCTATTTTAACAATCAATAGATTACAATCATCATTAAAACATGCATTCAAATATTTTAAATCTAACTATTTAAAATAAAATCGAAACTGATTCGATTGAGTGAGAAGTTCTCACCTTGGTTTCAATTTCATTTTAGCGATTTATTTCGAATAAAATTAAACGGACGTTTAATTTTACCCAAAATTCTCACTAACTCCAAAAGACTCCAATCCATTTCCATCGCGTAGTGCTCGTCCATACGATTCCAACGCAACTGGTTTCGTGCGTTTTCGACCTCGTATGAAAAAGTTATACATTTTATAAGTTTACACGAATTTTATTTAATATAATTTACAACTTTAATTATTTTTAAACCTTCATTCAACATAGGCCGTTGATTTCTCCTGCATCCACATCATAGCCGCACGCACGTCTTCCCCTCTCCTTCTTCATCTTGCACGCGTTTGGCTACAGATAATAGCCAAGCTTTTAAACCCAACACCACTAAATTAGGTTTTAACTTTACTCCGCCCACAAGCATCGATACTCCATCATACCACCGCCATCTCGAAGCTCTAAACCCCCTCTATGCTCGGCCATAACCTTGGCACACTCGGCCCCCCCCTCTGCACGCAGTTCAAGGCCGAACTCGCGACTTTTAACCCCATTTTGCCGTCCATCTACTCAACGAAAACCCATCACAGCCGTTCACATCGAAGCTCTCATCGTGCTTAACGATATTGTAGTTGATACTTTCACGAATCGATGCATGGATTTTGAGAAAATGGAGGGAGAAGTTGGGATGATTTCGGCCATTCATGGTTGTAGGTGGCGGCTGCAGTTTATTTAGGGTTAGGGTTTGGATTTTTATAAATTTGTGAGTTTATGGTGTATTTATAGAAAAAAAATCGAACACTATTCATCCGGAAATTCCGAACTCCGATTTACGTGCCGTAACCAGCGTTTCTAGGGTTTACCCCGCGTTCCGGACACAATGGAACAGGTTTCGAAAGCTAATTCGGACATCTGTGCGAGTTATGGCAATAAACGTTCAATTTAAATTAAACCGATTTAAATCGATTTCTAGGCGTTTTAATTTGTACAGGACAAACGGTAAATCCAATTGACTTGAAATTTGAAACCATACAACAATATCACATTACGGATCCGATGAAACTGGTTTCGTCGAAATCCGAGACTTTTTGAAAAATGGCTATTTTAACTCGCCAAATTAAAATTAAAAATAATTCGATGCGTTTCGAGCTGCCACGATCAAATGATAACTCCGATTGACACGAAAATTGAAATCCGGTAATAACTAACTATTACGGATCCAATGGAACTGGTTTCGTTCAATTCTGAGACTGTTCAAAAATTGACTATTTTCACTAGTCGATTTTAATATTAAAATATTCAATTTTCACAAATAAACTTTTAATTCGATTTTAAATGTTCTAAAATATCGTTCTAACTTCAATATGATAAAATAAAATTTTACAAATCATTTTAAATCATATTTAACTCAATTTTCAATTATTTCCATAATTTAACATATTAAATTATCGATTTAATTATCCAATTAAATCCAATTATTCAAATTAAAATTTATTCGACTTATAAATTCACTTATTAATATTTAAAATTAATTAAATATTCAAATTTTAATAAATTAAAATTCTGGTCGTTACAATGTTTGAAAAACTAAAGTTTGATTTTCTAAGTTATATCTTAGGATAAATGAATGAAAGAAAATTAGTTGGTATAAGTGAATGAATTTAAATAACTTAGAAACTTTGGAATCTATTCTAGCTAATGTGTTTTGAAAATAATTCAATAATTCATTTTAATTAATAGTTCGAACTTAAGGGTTTGGAAGCATTTTCTTCCATAGGGATGAAATTTATTTAGGGGGGGAGAATGTAACAACCCAAAATTCTGGTCGTTTGAGTTTAAATGTTTATTTTATTTTAAATATTTCAAATGATTGAATTTTGGAATTTAAGAATTTATAATTCAAATTTAGGTAATATTTAAATAGTTGAATTGTGAATTAAATGTTAATTAAAAGTATTTAATAATATTATTTAACTCCTTTTAATTAATTAATAATATTGGTGAATTAAATTTTTGAATCTAACTGCAAATATAAATAAATCGAATTTAAATATCAATATTTAAATATTTAAATCTGTGAAATTAGCCTTCCAGGGTAAGTCTCGGATTTCAATAAACCAGTTTCATTGGATCCATAATAGTGAATTATATTACGCTCTCGAATTTCGTAACGATCAGACATATTATTTGGTCGTGCGAGATTGAAACATGTTGAAATTAATATCGAAAATTTAATGTAGTTACTACGTCCAAAAACTATCTTCTTCGTACGATCAAATTAGGTCTTGAAACAAGTTCTATTGCATTCCGAATAGGGGTATAACATATAGAACGCGGGACGGCACGTCTCATTTGGATTTGAAATTTTCGGGTTTGTTTTATTGAAAATTTTAAAGGATAATAATAATAACAAAATAAGCATAGGTCAATGTTATAGACCAACACTTAACATCAGCCCACAAATTTTTTTCCTTGTTTCCTGCATTGTCCCCTCAACCTTTGTCCTCTACCTTCGTCCTTGCAACCGAGCCTCTTCTTTAAAATGAAGGATTCAAAAATCAATAACTAAAAATTTACTCATCTAAAAATCATGAAATAAATTTTAAAAATCATGTTTCAGCTATAGCTTCCATCTTATACCCAAGTTTTAGCTTGTGATCATGTTTTGGTCGTTGCCTTCTTTTTTGGCGTGAACTAGGGTTAGAGAATTTGGGGCGTTCGGTCATCGATTCGGCAGTGGATTTTGTATTTGGTTTGAACGTCGAAGTTCGCAACTGTGGTCGAGTTTTGGAGGGGTTCAGCATGTGATGTGACGCATGACCTGTAGTAGGTTGAGGAGAGAAAGGGTGCATGTTGCATTTGTTTTGGTGGCTCCGGGGAGGTTTTCGTGGTGGTAGGTGCTTGAAGATCGTCGTGAGAAAGCCGTTGGCGAAGTCGGAATTTAATTTCGTCGAGTAAATCTTGGTATCTCTGTTTGCCACACATGTTTATGGGTGGGTTCATGTCATCTTCGTGCACAGGTCAGTTACAGGGAGGATGAGGAAGAAGATTAGGTCAGAGGAAATCTTGTAATTATAAGGTAGTTGTTATTTACTAGTTTAAATTTAAGTCGATAACTTATAAAATTCTTATCTCCTTCATACGAGGTCGGATTCAAACGCCATTTTTTGCATTGGATTTGTGTCATTGAGATCTTTGCGATGGAGTCAGTTTAGTGTGACTTGGAGTAAGTGAAAATTTAGGATAAAATCGAATGGTCGTTCGGTTTTAGTTCGAAATCGGGACATTTCGGCGAAAACGAAAATCAATGTGAGTTTAACTCACATTTAATTTTATTTTACCATATCAATGATACTACAAACATTTATTGATTGTTTGGATGTTAGTTAAATTATTTGATTGCTTGTTTGGTTGAATTTTTGATTTGGAAAATGGATGACATATTACTTTGACCGTTTTAAACCCATATAAGTATCTATTTATTATCCATAACCATTGTTTTGCAAGGAAAATCTGTAGAGAGACCCAAAGGGGATTTCTCAGTCATAAATTATTTTCTTCACATCCATATGTTGTTATTGATGGTTTATTTAAATTAATTGCTGATACTCCCTTTTATAGTTTAAATGTCATTATAGCGATTTTCGTTATATCGTCATTTATTAAATTTCAACCCAAAACCCTGTCATATGAACTTGAGCTTGTATTTTCACTAAAAAGAATATAGAAAATTTATTAATCATTTTGATTAATGATAGTTTAAATTAATTAATCTTTTAAAATAATTAATTTGATGTTAATTAACCAATTTAATAAACGATGATTAAAAATTGGTTTATCTTTAGATTTTATTTATCATTTTTGCTAATGATGTTTTATACTTAATTAGTCATTTTAGCTAATGATTATTTGAGTTTTATTAATTCTTTCAATTAAGGATAATGGATTTTAATTAATTTGTAAAACTCAATTAATTATTTTAATTATTGTTGATGGGATTAAACTAATTATTTCAATCAAGGATAATTTAAATTAACAATTATTTTAATGATATTTAAAAGTAATTTATCATTTTAAATAACGGTAATTTAATTTCCTTAATCATTTTAATTAATGATTGTTTTAAATTTAATTAATTGTTTTAACTAATGATTTTTGGAATTTAGTTAAATCATTTTAAATAGTGATGTTTTATAATTAAATAAATCATTTTAGCAAATGATGTTTTAATTAATCGGTTTGAGTAATGAAGTTTGGATTTAATTAATTTGATTAATATATGATTATTTTGATCTTAATTAATTGTTTTAATCAATGGAATTTAGAATTACTTATCATTTTAATTAATGATGTTTGTGATTAATTATTCATTTAATTAATGACTATTTGAATTTAATAAAAAATTAATAAATTTAATAAAGTTGATTAAAGTAAGCTAACTAATATAATAATAATTGCTTTAATAAACTAATTTAAAGTTAATAGACTGACTTAGTAAAGATTTTAAGTTAATTTACCAATGTTATAAAAGTGTTTGGAAATAATTATCTATTTTATTATAGATAATGAATTATTTATTTAAAGGGATTTTAAGTGGGATTAATAATCTTTCACGATAATTAATATTGTTTTTAAAGTTAAAATGGAATTGAAACTCGATTATTGGGTTGTTAAATTGGATAATCTTCTGGGTGTTCAGTCTGATGTTGATTTAGGCCTTCGGGGTCATGCGCTTAAAATGTTGAATATGCGAGTATATGATTTTTGTTTGATGATAATAAACATATATGTATTCATTTAAATGTATTCGTTAATGTACTATTTTATTTTCATAGAGTAAAATAAATATTTGCTAAATAAAATAACAAACACAGAGTTTAAATACAAATAGATATGTGGAAATTGGCCACGAGGGCCTCTTTAGCAAGTGCAATTAGTTTTTAGGACACACAACTGAAATAACTACTTTTAAGGACAAAATGAAAAATAATTAGTTTCTAAGGCCTCAAAACCTATGAAATTATGTCCATGAAAGTAATTAGACTGCTGATTTTATTCTTCAAAGTAATTATTCTACTAACTTTGGCCTTGAAATTAATTTCTATGGATTTGTGTCCTAGAAATTAATTAGATTGCAAAGTTTGTCCTTCTAGTGAAATTCCCCAACAGATATTTTATTCAAAAAAATATTTATTACAATTTTGAATAGTACAAATTTGTGCTCTCACCACATATATACAAATTTAATGACAATAAAATTTTTGATCACATCACAATTTTTCATTTACAAATGTCCTCACTGCATATCGCTCATTCACTCATATTTATGTTCAACTTCATTTCAGATTGAATTCAACATCCGAGCAATCTGCAAAAATATACACTGACACAGTAAAATTGAAAATAAAATATTTTTGGCAGTATAAAATAAAATGTGTATTTTGAAAATATTATTTGCCTTAGTTATTTGGGTTGTTCGTCATCATTTAATTTTGAATTCATCAAACATGAACAACTTGTGACATGCACAGTGTATCATTGTACACGCCACAAGGCCGTGCACACCAATATACAGTTGATAAACCTACAGGGACACGTGAGCACAAGGTCAAACCTCAATAAAAAGCCGGGTTCAACTCAAGTCACGACACGAGCACAAGGTCAAACACGAGCTACTAGCTGGATTCAACATAGATGCAATTCCAAAAATCAAGATGAAGGTCAAGTGAAAACAATAGTTGACAATGCACACAAATGCGCATACCAGAACTGACAGCAAACAAGAATCAAGCTATTAGTGGAGTTGAAATAATGTCAACATGCAATATCGACCAGTCCAGATACAGAGCAACTAGTGATCAAATGAAGACTGGATTGCAACGACCACAACATAATTACACTTGAACCAACAGACTCAAAGAAAAATGCAATGACACTGCAGCTATGGGTCGAATTAAATGCAACAACTCAGTCAAGATCCACACAAAAGCACAGACCAGACTTTGAGATATAACTACAGATTCAAATGAAAACAGTGTGACATACTTGTATGCATTTATATGAACCAGACAAGCTACATGATCACTGATCGCATATCAAGCAACATGTATGCAACAGTCAACCGGTCAGAGCAACTCACCACAATGCACCACTGCGACTTCATCATCAAATCAAGACAAAGTGACATGCATATATATACAAGAGAAAGGTACACAAGTGTGGAAGAAATGGAAGAAGTATGCAAGCGAGGTTACAAACCAATATAGCTCAAGTGAAGCCTCAACACTCATGGACCAATCTATGCAACAGAGTGAAATGCAGACATAAAAATATACAAATTCAAACAAATTCAAGTTAAATGCCGAAGTCATGGAACTGCAGCCAACACACATATATATACACAGTGCAAACTCAGAATGAATGAAACTGCAATGTAGCTTCAAATGAAAACAATGTCACTAGTGCAACAAGATAACAGTGACACGATCAAAGCATCTAGTACACATGACTCAAGACTGTAATACCAAGACAGTGCACATATAGCAATGAAGTACACAAGCTAATCCTCAACAATGAAGACCAATATCACATTCGAACAAAGCTCAATAGTCAAATTCACGTGTAGCTGTAAGGAATTAATCCAAATGACCGAAGTTCTAGGTAGTCAAACAAATTCATATTTTCACAATTTCAAAATGGTCAAAGTCATGTAACAAGTTCAATCTAGCAGTGACAGTGCCAAAGACGCATAGGTTAAAATCAAAACTGTGAAGAAGCAGTGGGTCAAAAATCTAAGCAATAATTAACTAAAACAGTAGCAAATTCAACCAAGTCAAGGCGATCGATCAAGCAGGAATTTTCAATCATGCCGAAGTCAACAAGCACAAAGAAAGAAATCATCATCACAGCAAAGTCAGTGCCTTGGAAATCAAGGAATCAGCAAATTCACAAAACCGTGATGACCAAGGAAAAAATATACGAATTGAAGAAGTCAGAAATCATCTCAAACATTCAATCAAAATCGAACGACAGGAACAAAGTAATTGACGAATTCAAATAAATGTATACGAACAAAAATCAAGGGGTTCGAACCCTATACCATAACGTCATCGGTGCAATAATTCATTCGAGTTCAAGCTAAACAGAGATGAATAAATCATAAAACTCAAATCAAAGTCGAGTGCTGTATAAATCAAAAAGGAATAAACGTACCAATTCTTTCGATAATCGAACTGGACCAAAGTCGAAACAGCCGTATGAAAATTTGAAGATACAATTGATCATCAAAACACTCACGAGAACATCACCAGATCGATCAACAACGTCGATGCTTTCAAATTTCATGAAACCCTAATTTATTTGAAGAGAAAACGAAAGAGAACGAAGCAGCTAATTATCATAGCAACGAAGTAGAAGGAACGGTCCAAAGAAACAAAAGAGAGGAATCTATTTTATCACCTTACTAATTTAGGCCGGTTACTTTAGTTGGGCTTTAATATTTTAAAACTAAGGTTTTGTGTATTTAATTGTTTTTAAATTTTGTAAAACGATTGTATTTTCTAGTCATGTGACTAGGGTATGAACTGCGGTGGTGTAGTTTGAGAATTCGCAACTCGGTGCTGAGTTGTGGCAGGGTTTTGAGCGTACTGTTAGGTTAATCGATAGTGGTTGTCCCAAGTTTACTTGTGTAAGCGTCTGACTATCTATTTCTAGTATAACCTTGGGGGCAGCACGTAGGCAGGGTTTTGCCGAAGCTGGGTAAATCTGTGTGTTATATTTTCTGCTTTTATTATCCTGCTATTATCTATGCTGCTTTTACTCTGCTATTGTTTGTTGTAATTATTTTATATAAACTTCTGCAATAATTTTTATAATTAATAGTATCATCCTTTTCACCCCCCTCTAGGGTAAAATCGATCCTACAATTGGTATTAGAGCTAGGTACAGAAGCCATTTTTGTTTTAAAAAGTTTGATTTTTCAAAGACCAATTTTTTTTTCAAATTTGAATTTTTAAAATGGCTTCTTTTAATGAGGGTCGGTTCAATATTATTCCTCCTGTTTTTGATGGAACAGATTTTTTGAATTGGAAATTAAAAATGGAATTTTATTTAAAATCTGTTAATGTTAAATGTTGGAATATTATTGAAAATAGGTGTGATAGAGTAGATGAGAAAAATACTTTGAAGTTTTCAAAATCCGTTGCCACTAACAATCATGGACCTATAAAAACAAATAGGTCACTAAAAACTTTTCTTGTGCAGGTGTAGTGGCGGGCTAAGGAACTACAATAGTGTTACTTAGATTCTGGCTGTTCCAAGCACATAACGGGCGACAAAGTGCAGATTCCTTAGCCTAATACAAAGGTGGCAGAATCACAATGGGAAACAACGAAAAATTATCGGTAAAGGAAAAACAGGTAATGGTATAGTTATTTTAAACGATATATTTAAAATGATAATCTACACCATAATCTGACTTGAATCAGCCAGTCATGTGATAATAAATAAATGATGATTTTTGATTTTGACTTATTCTGATATGTTCTTATATGACTTGTTCTTATTTTTGATTCTGATAGTTAGCCATTTATCTTTATATGCCGATAGTTTTTAGATTAGTGATATTGGAAGATTGAATGATAAGAGATATTGTCTTATATTGATTTTTGATGATATACGTGAATATATTTATAGATCTCACACGGCTGTCACTATTGGTAAATTTGCGCCATTAAATTCAAAGGAATTTCATTCTAACAGATTTTGAGATATTTTGTTGCACACATCACGGTCTGGTCTATAACACTAAACAAATGATAATTTTGAGTGAAAGAAAATTCAGATGCATATTACACCGTTAATCTAGTTGATAGAAAAATTACTAGTGGAACGTGATTTATGTTGAGTCATTCATTAGCTGCATCGTTTTTCAAAGAAAATATATGCATATTTTTCATTTTAAATATTTTCAAATTGCAGAATTTTTCTTATAAAACCCCTTCTAGAAAATCGTTTTTTGACCTTGTTTCTGGTTATGCATTTTTAGAAAATTTGGTAATTATTTTTGAATTTGTGCTTAAATGATTCATTAACTAATCTGACTACCTACTGATTATCGAAAAGATAAATAGTGATTGAAAAAGTGATGAGTATGGATATTAATCATGTATTATAACTCGAGACAGTATAATTAGTAAATTTCTTTAGAAATTTAAACAAGAGTGATAAAAAAAATTGTTGGTAAAAATTCCATGACCATTTCTATTTCTATCATATTTCTATCAACCATCACTCATCAAAATCCAATATAGTATGTGAATATGTGGCGTTTTAAATGGGAATCCTTCGTTTTTTATTTCATTATTTTTTTTAACAAATAAAAACATCCAAAGTATTCACTCTCATTTAAAAGTCCTTACGGTTATGCATGGGTGAATTACTAGTAATTTTTTATGTGCTTCCATGCTCATTTAAAAGTCCTCACGGTTATGCATGTGTGGAAAACATATTAAAATTGATTAATTAAATAGACAAGTTGATTCTAATCCCATTTAAAAGTCCTCATGGTTATGCGTGGTTAGAAGATGCTTGAATTCATTTTTTTAAAAGAAAAATTGGAATACTATTAATCACATTTAAAAGTCCTAACGGTTATGCATGGTTAGTAGATATTCAAATTCCTGAAATAAATATACTACAAATAGACACAACTGTATGATTTTATATGATGACATCATCCATACCACTCTAAAGTGGAATATGCACCTAACAGAGTATTTAAGATTTTTGTTTGATTTCTTATTGAAATTTAATATTTATATTCGATTGATTTTTTAATGATGAATTAATGTCTATCACTTTATCTCTATTTTTCTAATACTATTACTCTTTTGTTGATAACAAAAGGGGGAGAGAAAAGTTACGATTTTGACAAATAAATGTCAAATATTTTCTATTTGCATCTAGGCTCATTTGCATATTTTATTTACATGCATATATGAAGGGGGAGCTTTGTGTAGAGAGCGAGCATTCAAATAGGGGAGAAAATAGAGTCTATTAATGATCAAATACATTTAATATATTCAAAATCTTAAATATATGTTTGTTATCATCAAAAGGGGGAGATTGTTGAATATGCGAGTATATGACTTTGCTTGGAGTAGAGAGGGAGCATTCAATTAGGGGGAGAAAATAGAGTCTATCAATGATCAAATACATTGAATATATTCAAAATCTTTAATATATGTTGTTATCATCAAAAGGGGGAGATTGTTGAATATGCGAGTATATGATTTTTGTTTGATGATAATAAACATATATATATTCATTTAAATGTATTTGTTAATGTACTATTTTTATTTGCATAGAGTAAAATAAATGTTTGCTAAATAAAATAAATAACACAGAGTTTAAATTCAAATAGATATTTTATTCAAACAAATATTTATTACAATTTTGAATAGTACAAATTTGTGATCTCATTATATATATACAAATCCAATGACAATACAAATTTTGATCACATCACAATTTTTCATTTACAAATGTCCTCACTACATATCGCTCATTCACTAATATTTATCATCAACTCTATTCCAGATTGAATCTAGCATCTGAGCAATCTGCAAAAATATACACTGACACGGTAAAATTGAAAATAAAATATTTTTGGCAATATAAAATAAAATGTGTATTTTGAAAATATAATTTGCCTCAGTTATTTGGGTTGTTCGTCATCATTTAATTTTGAATTCATCAAACACGAACAACTTGCGACATGCACAGTGTATCACTATACATGCCACAAGGCCATGCACACCAATATACACTTGATAAATCTACAGGGACAGGTGAGCACAAGGTCAAACCCAAATAAAAAGCCGAGTTCAACTCAAGTCACGACAATAGCACAAGGTCAAACCCGAGCTACTACCTGGATTCAACACAGGTGCAATTCCAAAAATCAAGATGAAGGTCAAGTGAAAACAACAGCTGACAATGCACATAAATGCGCATACCAGAACTGGCAGAAAACAAGAATCAAGCTATCAGTGGAGTTAAAACAATGTCAACATGCAATATCGACCAGTCCAGATACAGTGCAATCAGTGGTCAAATGAAGACTGGATTGCAACGACCACAACATAATTACACTTGAACCAACGGACTCAAAGAGGAATGCAATGACACTTCAGCTATGGGTCGAATTAAAAGCAACAACTCAGTCAAGCTCCGCACAAAGGCACAGACCAGACTTTGAGATATAACTACAGATTCAAATGAAAACAGTGCGACACACTTGTATACATTTATATGAACCAGACAAGCTACATGATCACTAACCGCATAGCAAGCAACATGTATGCAACAGTCAACCAGCCAGAGCAACTCACCACAATACGCCACTGTGACTTCATCATCAATTCAAGACAAAGTGACATGCACAGATATACAAGAGAAAGGTACACAAGTGTGGTAGAAATGGAAGAAGTATGCAAGTGAGGTTACAAACCAATATATCTTAAGTGAAGCCTCAACACTCATGGACCAATGTAAGCAATAGAGTAAAATGCAGACATAAAAATATACGAATCAAATAAAGTCAAGTTAAATGCCAAAGTCATGGAACTGCAGCCAATACACATATATACACACAGTGCAAACTCAAGAATGAATGAAACTGCAATGTACCTTCAAATGAAAACAATGTCACCAGTGCAACAAGATAATGGTGACACGATCAAAGCATCTGGTACACATGACTCAACATGGTAATACCAACACAGTGCACATATAGTAGTGAGGTACACAAGCTAATCCTCAACAGTGAAGACCAATATCACATTCGAACAAAGCTCAACAGTCAAATTCACATGTAGCTGTAAGGAATCAAGCCAAATGACCGAAGTTCTAGGCAGCCAGACAAGTTCATATTTTCACAATTTCAAAGTGGTAAAAGTCATGTAACAAGTTCAATCTAGTGTAACAATGCCAAAGACGCATAGGTTAAAATCAAAATTGTGAAGAAGCAGTGGGTCAAAAGTCCAAGCAGTAATTAATTAAAACAGTAGCAAATTCAACCAAGTCAAGGCGATCGATCAAGCAGGAATTTTCAATCATGCCAAAGTCAACAAGAACGAAGAAAGAAATCATCGTCACAGCAAAGTCAGAGCCTTAGAAATCAAGGAATCATCAAATTCACAAAATCGTGATGACCAAGGCAAAAATATACGAATTGAAGAAGTCAAAAATCATATCAAACAATCAATCAATATTGAACGGCCGGAACAAAGTATTTGACGAATTCAAATAAATGTATACGAACGAAAATCAAGGGGTTCGAACCCTGTATAAACCATAACATCATCGGCGCAATAATTCATTCGATTTCGAAGTAAACAGAGAAGAATAAATCATAAAACTCGAACCAAAGTCGAGTGCTGTATAAACCAAAAAGGAACAAACGTACCAATTCTTTTGACAATCGAACTCGACCAAAGTCGAAGCAGCCGTATGCAAGTTTGAAGATACAATAGATCATCAAAACACTCAAGAGAACATCACTAAATTGATCAACAACGTAGGCGCTTTTGAATTTCACGAAACCCTAATTTAGTTGAAGAGAAAACGAAAGAGAACGAAGTAGCTAGTTATCAAAGCAACGAAGTAGAAGGAACGGGCCAAAGAAACAAAAGAGAGGAATCTATTTTATCACCTTACTAATTTAGGCCGGTTACTTTATTTGGGCTTTAATATTTTAAAACTAAGATTTTGTGTTTTTAATTGTTTTTAAATTTTGTAAAATGATTATATTTTCTAGTCGTGTGACTAGGGTACGAACTGCGGTGGTGTAGTTCGAGAATTCGCAACTCAGCGGCTGAGTTGTGGCAGGGTTTTGAGCATAGAGTTAGGTTAGTCGATAGCGGTTGTCGCAAGTTTACATGTGTAAGCGTCTGACTATCTAATTTCTAGTAGAAACCTTGGGGGCAGCACGTAGGCAGGGTTTTGCCGATGCTGGATAATTCTGTGTGTTATATTTTCTGCTTTTGTTATCCTGCTATTATCTCTGCTGCTTTTACTCTGCTATACCTGTGTTGCTATTATTTTATATAAACTTCCGCAATAATTTTTATAATTAATAGTATCACCCTAATCACCCCCACTCTAGGGTGAAATCGATCCTACATGGAAAAATTATTCTCTTAACGTCCTAACAATAAGGAATTAATTCTACAAGCATTTTACCAATACAAAAATCATGGAAAAGGTTCAGTTCGTTTTAAAATAAAAGGTTTGATTCATTTATGGAAATAAATTATTTCCGTAAAGCGAATCACTCAAATGGAAACGATTTATTCGTATAATTAGCATTAAACATCAAAGAAGTAGACTTATCGCTATTTCAAAAGTTAAGAATAATAGTGAGACATGACTTTGTGGTAACACTACCTTGACTTGTCTGGTGTTATTTTCAACCCAAAAATAGTACAAGTTTGAATTCAAATTCAAACAAAGTCAAGTTAAATGCCGAAGTCATGGAACTGCAGCCAATACACATATATATACACAGTGCAAACTCAAGAATAAATGAAACTGCAATGTAGCTTCAAATAAAAACAATGTGAACAGTGCAACAAGATAACGGTGACATGATCAAAGCATCTAGTACACATGACTCAAGACTGTAATACCAACACGGTGCACATATTGCAGTGAAGTACACAAGCTAATCCTCAACAGTGAAGACCAATATCACATTCGAACAAAGCTCAACGGTCAAATTCACGTGTAGATGTAAGGAATTAATCCAAATTACCGAAGTTCTAGGCAGTCAGACAAGTTCATATTTTCACAATTTCAAAGTGGTAAAAGTCATGTAACAAGTTCAATCTAGCAGTGACAATGCCAAAGATGCACAGGTTAAAATCAAAACTGTGAAGAAGTAGTGGGTCAAAAGTCCAAGCAGTAATTAATTAAAACAATAGCAAATTCAACCAAGTCAAGGCGATCAATCAAGCAGGAATTTTCAATCATGCCAAAGTCAACAAGCATAAAGAAAGAAATCATCGTCACAGCAAAGTCAGAGCCTTGGAAATCAAGGAATCAGCAAATTTACAAAACCGTGATGACCAAGGAAAAAATATACGAATTGAAGAAGTAAGAAATCATCTCAAACATTCAATCAAAATTGAATGGCCGGAACCAAGTAATTGACGAATTCAAATAAATGTATACGAACGAAAATCAAGGGGTTCGAATCCTATATAAACCGTAACATCATAGGCACAATAATTCATTGGATTTCGAGCTAAACAGAGAAGAATAAATCATAAAACTCAAATCAAAGTCGAGTGCTGTATAAATCGAAAAGGAATAAACGTACCAATTCTTTCGACAATCGAACTTAACCAAAGTCGAAGCAGTCGTATGAAAATTTGAAGATACAATAGATCATCAAAACACTCATGGGAACGTCACTAAATCGATCAACAACGTCGATGATTTTGAATTTCACGAAACCCTAATTTAGTTGAAGAGAAAACGAAAGAGAACGAAGCAGCTAGTTATCAAAGCAACGAAGTAGAAGGAACGGGCCAAAGAAACAAAAGAGCGGAATCTATTTTATCACCTTATCAATTTGGGGCGGTTACTTTAGTTGGGCTTTAATATTTTAAAACTAGGGTTTTCTGTTTTTAATTGTTTTTAAATTTTGTAAAACGATTGTATTTTCTAGTCGTGTGACTAGGGTACGAACTACGGTGGTGTAGTTCGAGAATTTGCAACTCAGCGGCAGGGTTTTGAGCATAGAGTTAGGTTAGTCTATAGCGGTGGTCGCAAGTTTACATGTGTAAGCGTTTGACTATCTAATTTCAAGTAGAAACCTTGGGGGCGGCACGTAGGCAGGGTTTTGCCGAAGCTGGGTAAAAATCTGTGTGTTATATTTTCTGCTTTTATTATCCTGCTATTATATGTGCTGCTTTTACTCTGCTATATCTGTATTGCAATTATTTTATATAAACTTCCGCTATAATTTTCATAATTAATAGTATCACCCTAATCACCCCCCCCCCCCCCTCTAGGGTGAAATCGATCCTACATGGAAAAATTATTCTCTTAACGTTCTAACAATAAGGAATTAATTCTACAAGCGTTTTACCAATACAAAAATCAAGGAAAAGGTTCAGTTCGTTTTTAAAATAAAAAGTTTGATTCATTTATGGAAATAAATTATTTTCGTAAAGAGAATCACTCAAATGGAAACTATTTATTCGTATAATTTGCATTAAACATCGAAGAAGTAGACTTGTCGCTATTTCAAAAGTTAAGAATAATAGTGAGACATGACTTTGAGGTAACTCTACCTTGACTTGTCTGGTGTTATTTTCAACCCAAAAATAGTACAAGTTTGAATTCAATGAGTGGTGATAAGTATACAAGATTTAATTTCCATATACGATCATTTTGTGTCCTCGATACTTGGTATCTCAGCTATCGGTTACTTCAGCCACTTTATTTTCATCACTCTAAGATGATGTCTTGCTCATTTGATCTTTGTTATCCTTTGTCGGAAATGATTAATCCCAAACAGCGAGTGGAAGCCAAGCTATGTGAGATTGGTTTCATTAGGGTATTCATATCCACTCTAGATTGGATTCAGTATTACGCATTGAGATGTGAAATACTCGGATTCTCCATAATCATTGGCGGGGTTCGGCTTGGACATGTCCGAGAACCATCGGAGTTCTCAAGTTTATTTCTAGGGGTATACATTCGGTGAGCGAGGCGCGCCCTCCTAGTCATTTGTTGGAAAATTTCCCTTCCTTATTTGATTCGAAACCCCTGAATTTGTTTTAGCTTTAAACTACCATAATTAGAGCCAGCTCTTCATCGTGGCATTTGAGTGTTTATTTAGCTCATTCTACCGAGTTTGGACAGTTACTTTATTTAGCCCATTCTATCGATTTTGGACAGTTACTTTATTCAGCCCATTTTATCAAGTTTGAACTGTTACCTTACTTAGTCCATTCTATCAAGTTGGACTATTTTCCTTGTTCTATCCATTCTGTCCGGTTTAGTTTTTACTCGGTTTGTTTCCATTCTTTCAAGTCTAATTTAATATTATTTGTGCTCAATCATATTTGGATTTGTATCCTGATTTTTGTTTCTGCTCTTTCCTGTATGGATGTTATTCTTGTAAGGTAAAAACCCATTATAGCAGCGTGGTCTCATAGAATTTTTATATATGTTCCCCATTATTTTAGTTATCTCACATTGGTATTTCTAGACTGCTCGGGTTGTTACGTATTTATAATGCTTAGGTCACACCGAGTATTTTTCCCAGGCTGGCTTTGGTGTTATGGAATTCATGGAAGGGAGCTGAAGATTCACATGTCGTAGTATTTTATTTTATTTTTCTGTTGTATTATGTAGTATACTTAGCGGCATTTGTAAGGTGGGATTTTATTACTGACCAGCTGATAAGATTTGTTTTTAACTCTGATATACTCTGTATGTTTGAAGTGACAGTTTCTACTATCCTTGTTATAATATATGTTGTTAATTCCGTTGTGAGATTTTGTTTTTCTCTGTTTGCTATTCAATTTTTTTATTTACCTTAACAATCTGCCCTTTTGTCGATTGGACGGGCATCATTTGAACACAATGGTAGTGTTTGATTTCAACTTTCGATGGTCAAAATGGCAAATCGTTACAAGATTACTACGATATTGTTCATACAAAGATGAGTAAGAGAAGTCGTGTTGAGGATTTCATTAAAACAATAAAAGGCTGTATTGATGAACTTTATGAGCTAGATGTTACAATAATCAATGAACTGCAAGTGGACTTGATTCTTAGCTCACTGATTCTATAGTTTGAGCCATTCATATTGAATTACAATATGAATCAGCTGAATGTTAGACTAGTCAAGCTACTCGTTATGTTGAGGTCAACAGAGGGCTCATTCAAGGATTAAGGCATGATGTTGCTATAAAGGGAAAGGAATCGTCTTTGAAAGGTTCAAATAAATGCATGTGTTGTTCTAAGAAAGGCAAGATATATACTCATACTAACAAGATTGAATGTCATGTTGTTAAAAGATGGGTCATCGGAAATGCAATTGTCTAGACTACTTAAAGATGGTCAGATAGAAGAAAGAATAGAACTCCTCAGCTCCTAAAGGTATGTTCATGATTCAAAACTGTTTTGCAATAAAAGAAATCACCTTAGGTTTTGAACACTGGATCTAGAAATCATACCTATAAAATTTTATAGGGAATTGGGGGCATACGGCATGTGGGAAAAGGTGAAATGAGGCTTTATGTTGTTGATGGATTTGTAGTCGATGCAACTGCTGTAGGAGACTATCACCTGATTTTACCTAGTGGATTTGAGTTGGTTCTTAATAATTGCTATTATGTAAAAAAAAATGTGGTACTATATATATATATATATATATATATATATAGATTGTTTGCGATTGGTTTTGGTTTTTGATATAATAACAACATTACGGAGTACTTGATGGAAATAATATCTACAGTGATGTTTTAGATAATGGCCTTTATGTACATAACTTTAATCATATATATGCTGTTAATAAATCTTTTGTTCACATTAATAATAGTTACTTATGGTACTATAAGCTAGTTCATGTTAGTAATAAAACACGACACGGATTGAAAGCTAAAGGTTGTATACCATCATTTGATTATTAATCAATTGACGAGTAATGTTTCAAAGGGAAAATGACCAAGCATTCTTTCAGTGGGAGAAAAGAAAGAGTTGATATACTCTTGGCTCTCATACATACTGATATATATGGTCCAATGCCTATAGTGACTAAGGACAATTGGTCGTACTTTGCAAATTTTATTGATGATTTTTCAATCCGATGTTTATGCGAAATTTATAGAGTACAAGAAAAAGGTCGAAAATCAGACTAACCGTAAAATTAAAATTTCAATCTAATCAAGGAGAGTATGTTGGACAAGAGCTCCAATAGTATTCAAAAGATAACGTGATTATCTCTTAGATTACTCCATCCTATACTACACAACATAATGGCATTTCAGAAAGAAGGAATCGAACCCTATTAAAGATGGTTCATTCCATGATGTGTAAGGATGAGTTATCTCTTTCCTATTGGGGATATGTATTAGAAACTACAACACATATGTTAAATTTGATGCCTAGTAAATCTGGGCCTAAGATTTCATATGAGACGTGGTATAGGAAGAAACCCGATGTCAAGTAAGGTGTGGGGTTGCTCAGTCTACGTTAAGAACGTTGGCCCTAATAAACCTAAAGAAACATCGGCTTTGTGTAAATTTATATAATGTCCTAAGAATTCTATGAGATATATTTTCTATATCACTTATGAATTTTATTTCATATTTTAAATTTAGCTTTTAAATTCAAATTTTAAATTTTCAAACAGATTTTGAAAATTAGTCCAAGGCCCGCTTAGGAACAAACGGTTATTGTTTTTTGACATGCTTTCTTTTTAGAAAACGAATTTCTATCAGAAGAAATTAAAAACGAAGTTATAGACTTGGAAGAGACGCAAGAAGTTAACATAGAGGCTGAACTGTAGAAGAATCAAAGTCACTATTACACGAAAACATGCAACCAATCAGAAAGTCTAATAAGGAATCTCATGCATCAGAGAGATATAGTTGATTTCTCATAGATGGTTACGGAGTAGTACAATCGACGATTTCTGTTTGATGTTAATAACATTTGTCTTATTTAATTGTTTGTCTAATGTTGTATATTTACGGGGTTCCTTAAAAGAAACTAGTTGCGGTGAAAATTTTCTTTTGACATAATAGAAGGCTACATATATAAAGAAAGTGAAACGAATACAAATCAGAAGCAAGGAATAATATACAAAATCATAGGTTGTATATATAAAAAGAGTGAAACAAATATTGATCAGTGGCAAGGAAATGCACACACGCACACTCAAGCAATATACTCTGGAATGTACATCAGATTTTGTTTCCATATATTTTTCAATACATATACATCTCAACTTTTAGCCTATATAAATGCACATTTTACATCAAAGAAAGGCATGGAATCATAAACAATATTATTTCTCTCTTAGTACTATATCTGGTCAGTTTTTCCTTGACATCTTCAAACATTCAACTCCATCATCAACCACTAGCTCACATCATCATCGATCGTCTCCTAACAGATCACCCATGTCCATCCCATCACACTCTCTCATACAACACCGACCTACTTAACCAAACACAAAATCTCAAGCATCGACACTCATAGCACACCAAGCAACATAACTTCATAGCTGACATCAAACTACATCAAGTTTAGGTTGACAGCATACACTTTAGGTGATGATAGTCTGGGCATCGTTAAAAACGGACGGAGGCTCCACACAACTTCATGGTGACTGGTTCATGTGATGGAAATTTCAAAACGTCGACAATCTTATCGTATGTGAACTATTTGCAGACACGACATTATTCTCAATTTCAAGACATCGAAGGCAACCAAATTCAATCAAATGCTGTATACTGCAGTAAGTCAAGGGAGCGGTGATAATTCTTAGGCAGCGGTGACTTTCTCGACAGTGGAGCAACTTAAAGTCCAGACCTTGGACATTTTACATTAATGGAAGAAGCTTTTTTATCTGATGGTGGAGCTTCATGGATTCGCGAATCAAGTGAACGTATGACATCGATATGTATATACATATATATATTATTTTCGACAATCATAAAAGTTTGTAAAAAATATAAAATATCATTTAATTAATTAAAAAATATTTTAAATGATTTTCAAGGATCAAAATTTAAATTTTAAAATAGTCTCCCTAACCAAAAATAATTTTTTTTAACATTTAAATATGAATTTAAATTTTATTGACTTGGTCAAAGTTTAATAAAACACTTTTGAAGTTTAATTTATTTAGGATACAAATATAGTTCAAAATATGTATATACGGTTATATTTATATTTATATAATGTTTTGAGACAAAGAATGCACATATAAGTGGCAAATGTGTACGTTGTAGTTATAAATCTCAACATTTATATATGTATACATTAATTATGCACATATTGTTATGTTGCACGTGCACATCGTGTACACATATGTATATACCGATATACTTCAAAATTATATAAACATTAATTAAACAAATATAGACAGTTAAATATAATTTGGTTTATTTAAATAAACTGGATTGAATCTAGTAAACCGATTAAAATTCATGAGCCCACTATAATCCCCATAGAGATTTTTTTTTTAAATTCACCCAATATACCCACTATAGATCTGCCTAGTTCCAACAAAGTATTTATGATTTTTGTGACATTTGAAGTGGGGGAAGGGGCACGACGAAAATTTATAGCATTTTTGGTAGGGTTCATTGTGTTTTGTTAAAAGGCATGGCAGTAGATCACTATAAATTTTTAGAATAGGTGTAACGACCCATAAATTTTTAATAATTAAATTTGTTAAATTGATAAAATTTTGGTAATTTAATATAAAGAAAAATAAACTTTGTAATAAAATAAGGACGGAATGTTAAAGTGGAAATGCATATTTTATTCATAAGGTAATATAAAAGAATGAATCTTATCTGAATGAACTTATTTGAGGATTCAATCATAATAAATGTACACATTTAACAAATTCAATATAATTAAGAACAACTGTTAATACAAAGGAAAGAAATTAATTAAATCCATCAGGTAATTGCTTGATTTCTTGTTTTTTTCTACATGCCCTCTTTATTTCTTGCTTTAGCCATACAAACTATTTTCCTAGCCATGTATTTCTCATTTGAAAATCATGCACAAGAAGATTTATTTCTCATTTCAAAACACCTCATTTTCATTTGCATTTAAGAATAAAATATATATACGTTTCTTCCTCCTTAACTTATGCCTTTTCTGTTTCTTAGCATTTACTCTCACTTTGCTTGCCATCCAAACCATCTATGTATCAACCCAAAAATTTTAATAAATGTTTTATTTATTTAATTTAGATAATTTTGTTATTCAAAATATAAATTTAGGTGTGGATTAGAATTCCACACATAAATTAATAGAATATTTTCCAGAAATGTGAATTTTGTCATTATGGTCAAACTTTGACTTTTAAATTTAAAGATTTAAAAGTTTAAAAAAATTTGAATTTTATCTTTTATTTTGAAGTAAATAAAATTTTAAGGATACTGCTTTTCGTTTCGTTGAAATCTGATTTATAATGTGAAAGTTATGCCTTTTTAACTATTGTGTGTAATTTGCCGTACTTAACAAAATTGTTTACTTTAAATTATATAAATAATATTTTATTTAGTCATGTAATGTTCTAATTTATATTTTCAGGGCTAAAATAACTTGTTTTGTATATATGTTGGTTTTAAAACGTTTTTAAAAGTGCAATTGACATTTTTCAGCGCCAATTGTATATTGTTTACAATTTCTAATTTCCAACTTCAATTAATTTAAGAAATTCTTTATTTATTTCATATTTTTCTTAAGAATTTATTTTATTCTTTTATTTTAAACTTTGGGTTTTATTTTAAAACAAAAATTTGAATTTTTAATCACCCAAATGTTATAAATATAAACAAATTCTATAATTCCTATTTGGTTAGAGTTTAACATTTATTGGGATTTTAAACCTTTTAAACTCTAATTTCCAATTCTTTAATTTAACTGAATTATTTGTAACAACATTTTATTTCACTTTTGTTACTTCTAACAAATGGATTATATACCTTTTAAAATTAAGTAATTAATATTTTTTACTTACAGACATCAGTTTTAGAAAATGGTAAATGGATCAAAAGAATGTAAGCAAATCATATTTTAATTAAGTAATAAATTCTAAAAATACATAGTATATAGATAAGCTTTATAAAAAGAACGTTTTAATTTGTGTGTTCGTGCCCGTTTTGATTAATTTAGTGGTATTAATAGTATGTATTTAATGAATACTAATATAAGTAACAAATAAATAGGAAAACGTATGAATTTAGATACGTTATTTTCGTTATATTTTGGGCGGAAATTATTGCGTCTGTAGTATGCATTCTAAAAAAAATCATACCGCGGATAGATAAAAAAAATCAATCAGTTATAACCAGGCATTTCAAAGGAGGAAAGAAATTAACTATAGCCGTTCAAATTTATAGTACCCTAAATTCACGTGTAAACGTTCCACTTTCATTTTGCTCTCCTGATTTAATAGAAAGGTTATCCACAAATTTCACAACCGTTCCCATTATAATTCTTGCCATTGTTCCCAAATCAACGCAAGTTTTTATTTAGAAAACACGTTCAAAATTGTTATTTTTTGTATGTGACCTCTCCCACAAAAATCTATGCATTTATTTCTCTTGCCTTTTCTAGCAAATTTTGCCTAAAATTTTTCCATGCCTTGAATTGGCATTTCTCACTTTATCATTTTGCCTGCGTTTTAAATAAATAAATCAACGCAATTACCTCTTCATAAAAAGCAAACATCACGCACTTATTCCCTTACCGTTCAAAGCAAAGATTTATTGCCTCATTTTTTCTTAAATTTCGCATCTCACTTGATAAATAAATACTCATTCAAACATATTTATTTCTTGCATTTTTGACAAACGCAATTATCTCCTAAATCAAACATCACGCGCAAATTCCTTCTGGCAGTTTCAAAGTGAATTATTTCTTTCCATTTCTCCAAGCAATCAATACAAGTTTTCATTTAAAAACTCAACCTTGTACGCAAATAATTTTCACCACCTTCCCATTTTATAAATATTTCTTGCGTTTTAATCAACGCATTTACTTCCTAATAAATTTTAAATGTGTACAAAATGTTTGCCAAAGATTTCTTGCAGTTTTCTTTTGCTAAATTCACGCAATCAATACCACTGTAAATATTCGCTCAAATCTTTCTTGCCATTTTATTTCCTCAATCAACGCGTGGTCCCACTTTATCATTATTTCTTGAGTTTTAACGTAATTACTTCTGTGTAAATTTTAAAATCTTCTTTCCCTGATTGAATACTAAAACACATTCAAAAAAAAATTGTTTCATTTTATTTAAAACCCATTGACTTTCAATAACGTTCAAATTTCATGTTCGCTGCCGTTCAAAATTCACTTATAGCATTTTCATTCGCGTATGTAACGACCCAGAAATTTGAATAATTTAAATTGAAAATATTTAATTAATTTTAAATATTTGAATGATGGTTTGACTTGAATTTCAAATTATCAAGATGAATTTAGCGATTAAATTATAAATTTAATCGATTGAAAGTTGAATAATAATTGGAATCTTCGATTTTAAAGCTGATTAAAAATTATTTCAAAGGCTTGTAAAATTTATATTGATAATACTGAAGGTAATAGAAGCTTCAGAATTGAATTTGAAAGTAATTTGATCGGTTTTGAAATTACATCGTTTGAATCGATATTTAAAAATAGCCATCCGAGGCACAGTCTCGGAATTCGACGAAACCAGTTCCATTGGATCTGCAATATTGAATTATTACCGGATTTCAAATTTCGTATTTTTTGGAGTTGCCGTGTGAGCGTACGTTGAGTAAACGCATTGAAATTAAAACGAATTCAATTTAAATTTAAAATTTAAATAACGTCAAAATCAACACGATACCCTCCTGTGAGCTATGCCTAAAATCACGTAATCATGTCTTCTCCTTCCTTTCAGCCTACAATCACGGGAAGAGATCGTGTACATCTCCTCCTTCCTAGATAACAGCAGATTCAGAGTAAAAGTTATCGAAGTTAAAACAAAAATGGTCGCTCCCTTCTTCATTTAAAATCCCTCTGTCCCATTCACGAATTCAAGGGGAAAATGGCGTCCTCTTCAAAACAAAAAAAAAATCGACCTCAGTCTAAAATCAAATGGCCGCTGTTCAAGTTCAAAATCGTGTCCCCTGCTTATCTTTAGATCGTTTTACAGCCAAGCCCCCTCTCCTCCGAAACCCTTCTTTCCCAAATCGAACGATTCATTCTTTCGTTTTTAAAAAAAAAAAAATGGGATCGCACGAAAAAATCGCGAGTAGTCTGGACTATCTGGAAGGTTGCGGCGTCGTGTGAGGGGTGTCTCGCTCAAGTTCGAGTTGGGTAAGGTTGGAGGGAAGGTCGTCGCGACCTAAGAGCACGGGTGCGTTCAATGGCGTGAAGAGGAGTTGGTCGGTGGCATTGGTTGGTGGGTTCGTCGTAGTCAGGGTGGTTCCATCGGCGATGGCGATTTTGGTGAGTTGCCGTTCGTTTTGCCTGGAATGTTTGATATAGGTATTTTTTACCCTTAAATTAATTTAATATATATAAGGATACAGATAAGTTATAATAAATATTAAGAAGTTATGTTTTAATTTAGTTTGAAATAAAGTTGTACAGTCTATGTTACTGGTTAGTTTAAATATATATATATATATATATATGCATAGATAAACAACAAATATATTTATAAGAATGTTAATATGTTTGAGAAATTTATAAAAATAAAATAAAATAAATATAGGTACCTTCACTTACTGGTTATTTGTAAATAATAAATTATGGAGATAAATTTGTTTATTAAACTTATTCAATTATTTTTATTGCTAAAGGTATTTTTTTTAAAAAAGAAAAATCTGTTTAAAATTAAATTATTAAGTGGAAAATAAAAAGTATCAAATGGTAATGGATTCTTCAAGTTGACTCAAATATTAATAAAAATCAAATTGTTAGCCAAATAAATTTTATAAAAAGGGGAATTTGTTTAAAAGTTGATTTTTGGGTTTAAAATTTAAATCATTCAATTTGAACTAAATTTTAGATGAATTAAAATTTTAAAATAGTAAATTAATTAGTTCGATTTAGATTAAATATTTATAAATTGTGTAAATATTTATACAAGGTATAAACCGAGGAAACGAGCTGAAATGGAAATGGATTGCAAATAATAGCTAAGGTGAGAACTTCTCACTCAAAAAGAATTGCAGTTATTGATTGTTTGCTTGATTGTGATATTAGATATTGTAGGATATATCTATATATATATATAGCAATATATATATATATATATATTGGCATATGTATATATTGCAGTTGATTGATTTCCCGCATTGTATAGCGGATGAGACCCTATTGCGCCGTTAGTAAGCGGATAATATTTTATAAAATCACATATACCGCGATATTCCACCTCGAAGTGGAATGGGTATTGTGCTAATATCTGTGGATGCAGGGAAACAGGTTGGAGGGATCTAATTGGATTCCTCACAAATATTTATTTGATTTTAGATATTGTGATATTTGATTGTTTATCATATCGATATATGATATTGGAAAGTCGTGATTGACTATTATATGTGTTGCATCATCGAATCAAATTTTGAAGTTTAAAAATAACGATTTTGATTTTTAAGGGATTTCTAAAGTGATTTTTGAAAGTATATGTTATAAAAATATTTTTTGGAATTGATTCATCTTAAATAAATAAACATTATAATTTTAATATTATAAAAATTTATGATTGTTGAGAAATACAGTTAAAAGTTGATTTTTGAAAATATGGGATTAATGATTTATAAAATAGTTTAAACTGGGATTTCTGAATTTATTATAAAAAGTTAAGAAAATAGGATTTATGAAATTTGATTATTTTATAAATCAAAATGATGAAATTATAAAAGAGTTTAAAGACGTTTTAAAAGAATAATATAAATTGATCCATATAAGAGATTTATAAATTGATATTTATAAATTAAAGTATTGGAATTATAAAACAAGCTTTTATAAGTGTTAGAATGAATTGTGAATGAATTTCATAAAAGAATGAAATTTATAGAATTATAATGGTGAAGTTATAAATGGAATTTTATAAACAGTGGGTTTATAAAATTTGTAAAGTTATTTAAAAAGAATAGATTTTGGATAAATAAATGAATCTTATAAGTTATACGATTTATAATTTGGGAAGTTAAAAGAACAATTTTGTAAACAAATAAATTATAAGCAATTAACTTATAATATGAACTTTCGGTATATAATTGAGTTATAAATCGAATAGGTTAATAAAGGAGATTTATAAAGGAAGTAGTTATAAAATAAATAGAAATGGAATTTATAAACATTGTTTTATAAATCAGCAAACTACTTATTTTGATAAGTAAATTGTTGTAATTTGTTAATGGAGTTATATTCACGTTTTAGATAGTGAATAATCCTTTAAAACAAAATGTATAGAAACGATGAAATTGGTTAACAAGTATATTCACGTTTTTAAATAGTGAATAATATGTTAAAGAAAATATTTTGAATGTGATGTTTTAAATAGAATTAAAACGATCTAAAGATGTTTCAAAATGTATTAACTATCGAAACCATAGATTTCAACATTCATTGTTGAAATAGACGTTTTCGAGAAATAGAAGGAAATGATAGACTATAACACTGTTGTTATAGTAAATGATTTCCGAAAGGAAATGTTTTGTATAGTATTGGGATTTATATATCTATTTTAATTTCGAGTCCCTATACTAGTGATTTTGGGTTGTCGTAACGATGTTTTACACAACATTCGTTTTGGCCCAAACAAATGTGTTTAAGAGAATGATTTCTTAAAGAATGAAATATATACTTAATTTTCGATTTAAGTATGTTGAATATTTTCCAAGTGTTGAAAATAAATAGATTTGTGATGTACTTATTATTAAATAAGTATGGGAATATTTTTCCAATGTGAAATGAAATGTTTTGAGAATTTATCTTTTTGAAGATAAATTGAAAATGAATAATTGAAACCGTATATTCATAAATATTTTGGAATGTAAATTCGCTATGGAATTTATAAATGAAAAGGGGAATTTGTTTAAAAATAAACGTTGATTTATTTTTGAAGTGTGGGAAATTTATATCTAGTAAAGATATTTTGGAAAGTAAATAATTTGGGAAATTATTTGGATTTGGTGATGTTGAACACGCCTATTGATAGTTAAATATCCGACTATCAATATTTACCTTTAAATAGGTATTTGTTGTGAATTTGCTTGAAATTGAATGCCACACTTATTTTTAAAATAAGCGCTCACTATTCGGGTTAACCGGGAAAGGACCATGGGGTCGTATAACCCACTCCGGATATGTGATACGTCGTTATGAATTGCATTTGAAGACCGGTGTTGAAGACCGGATATTTGTGAAAACAGATGGATTACCGTCGAGTTACTCTGCATCGGCTGATCTCCGATATAGAGGTTTTATCACCCTTAGTGACGGGAAGTCCGGTCGTGATTAGTGAATATCCGGATTGCAAGGACTTCTTTATAAGTGCCTTCGGTTCTGTTCGATCCCGGAACAGACTTGTATGGATTGTATGTCTGACATTACAAATT
This sequence comes from Allium cepa, assembly GCA_030765085.1. Lineage (NCBI taxonomy): Eukaryota > Viridiplantae > Streptophyta > Magnoliopsida > Asparagales > Amaryllidaceae > Allium > Allium cepa. Next base: position 633,862,718 of record CM060941.1, read on the forward strand.
GAGATATAAAGCTGATTTCTTTCAAATATATTTCTGTTGGTGGCGGAGAATTTATTCTCTTAGCTTAACACCCTTCTCGGAGACGTACGAGCTCAGAGGTTATATAGTTGAAGGTTATTAGTGATATACTCCCAATTTGGTAGTGTGGCATGCTGAGTGTTGCTGTGAAATGATCATTGTGTTGATCATTTGTGATAGGATCATTTATTTGATCATTTATCTTGGTGATCATTTCTATGATCATTTGTTGACCCAAAGCACGGCTTTTGTATAAAGTGTGGCTTTGTGGACGAGACTTCGTCGGACCTCACACCCCGGAAATGGTCAAAACAGGAAGGATGCAGCAAGGTTATTAGGGGTAGCGCCCTTTAGTGTATGTCATTCCTTCTGGATAGAGGTGGTATCATGGTATGGAGCCCAGATATTTAACCTATGTTGTTGCTGCATATTTTGTGGTTGTTGGAAATCGAGGATCCTCGGATAGATCGGTTACGATCGGGGGATGACATATTCGTGTCAGTAGTTACCCAGTTAGGGGTAACCCGGCCTTGTGTTGGCAGAGATCCGGTTTGGTTCTCGGGACGTCATTCCAGAGGCGTTTCCATGTGGCAATGGGAAGTTCCTTGGCCTGACCATTTGTTGGAAATCCAATTCCCAATACGAAACCCTGTACGGTTTTAGTTGTAGAACCTGCCATTTACTTATGGTGGTCACCACTGTTTAGATGGTAGCTATAGTAGGCATAGTTCGAAATGTCTATGTTGGCTAAGATTTATATTCTATTTTCGAAATGAATTTTGCCTACACTATGCACTAGTAATAATATCAAATGTTCTTTTTAATGCGTATCAAGCATCTTTGACTATCATAAGGAGAAATCTCCTCCGATTCTGCGTTTGCATTGTGTGTGTGTGCGGGAGGCCTTATGGTAGTCTCATTTTTAAAAGCATTGCGAATTGACTTTAAAATATTCCTCTATTTTGATTTTAAAGAAAATAAACTGTTTTGAGTTCTCACACCAGTCACATGACTGGCTCGGAGTTTATTGTTTTCCTTCCTAAACTCTGGGTGCCCACCAATTTCCACACGGGCAGTCAAGAGTTAAGGTTTATTCAGGATATTCAGGAGTTGCTGGAGGCAAGATGGATGGCATGGCGTATTACTAGTATATAGTATTTCTTTTCCGCTATGATGTCATTTGTTGTTGTACACTCTGATGTAATGAAATGAAATGTAATGTGATGTAATAACTGATATAGTTCTTTGTTTAAAGATTATTCATTTATCTATTATATGTTGTTCCGCTGCGGATTGTGAGATTCTGATATTGTTATTTCTTTCTGTTCTGTTCTATCTTCTACGTTCTTTTCTCTTTATTTTCTATCTTTTTCTCTCTCTTCTTCTGTCTTTTTCCTTTTTCTTAAACATTGAGAATTCGTATTTCTGTTCATCTTGAATTAATCTATGGAGATTAGTGTATATTCAAGGAGTACGGATTTGCGGGTCCTCACAGCGTATAACTTCCCATTTACCTCTAGTGTATATATGGAATAAAATATTCCAATTGCTTCAGACATTTCAAAAGAAAAAAATCAATTACTCCTTTAATTATAAAACGCATCTTTCCTGAAATGCGAACACGTTCAAATTTCGTTTCTTTCTTTCCTTAAAATTTCGCATGACCTGATTTGTGTATTCCCACTTTACTTTTTCTTGCGTTTTAATCAACGCAAGTTTTTAACTATAAAGCACGTTCAAATTTCAATTATTTCTTGCCGTTCATTTTATCAATCAACGCAACTCATTCTATAAATTTTAAACCCACGTATCAAACATTTGCATCTCATTGTGGTCTTCTTCCTTCTTGTGCGAGCTACATCAGGTAAATGGCTGCCAATGTTTTCTCTTCCTCTTATTTTTCTTTTTCTTTAGTTTTCTTTACTTCCATCTGTTTATTCCACACCATGCTCAACCTCTCTGCCACCCCCTCTTGACCTTGCCTCGCCTCCATGTAGTGATGGCCAAGCCATGCAAGTGGACATGTCACTTAATATATATATATATAATATAAAAAAAATTAAAGTATTTTTGTTCGTGCATCACTTTTGCCACATATTGCTCTGACAAATGTTAGAAAATAAAAAAAAATAAAAAAAATAAGTGCGTGCACACCTGTACAAAAAGATAGCACAGCCTTTATGTCCAAAATATTCCACTTCTTGAATACTTGCGTGTCCAGAATCCGGTCAGTGCCGAGCATGTGAGGTGTAGTTGGAGTTGTGTGGTGAAGTGATCAAGCAACTTTGTCAAATCATCCTTTTATCTTAAATCTCGTTCCAATTTTGATTTATTTATAAATTTGCTATGATCGTAATTGGATTCGCGTACTTAGTTTTATTTATTTATCTTGTTTAAAGATCGAAATCCGTTTGTCTCATCTTCCAATATTTGATCATGCTTTCTATACGCTGTTTCTGGTGTGGTTATCATAGTTTTGAATCTAATCTTCAGCAGCATAGAGGCGAGTATTCTCACCAGACAAACGTACTTATAGATCTGTAAATTAATAACAAGTGTAATTGTAGAATATTTATATTTTATTTTTCTTGCCTGCGATATAAATTTATGATGTTAAAAACCCTGTTATTAAGTTGACACATCATCAGTCATATTTTATATTGTTATATTTAAGCTGTTATACTATTTATTTATTTACTGTTTATCACTGCAAGTTCCCTGTAGAATTAAATCATTACGGGCTGAAATGATAGGCCTAAACGATATTTATTTATTTATTTAGTTATTTATTTAACTTGGGATTGCGGGTTTGAAATGATAGAACCTGGATTTTTCTTTGTAAATTACGGATTGAAATGATATATTATCCGTACCACTTGACCTAGGCTAGAAAATATTATACAGACCTGTGGTTATATATATATATATATATATATATATATATATATATATATATATATATATTCTGGAAAAATTTAAGTAATTTAAATTGATAGTATTATTTTGATTTAAATTGAATTAAAATGATTTTTAGTGATTTATACAAGTTATATATATATATAAATAAATTATTGGGTATGTTGGAATGTGGAATATAAATTTGTTTTGGAAATTGACTTTGTAAAGGAATGAAATTCAAGTTAAGTAATAAAGTATAATAAATTTGATGTAATTTAATTTAAATGGATAGATAAGGTGTTATTTAAATTTTTTAAATTAAATGGCTAATAAAATAAATACATAAAATAAAATTTTGAATATAACTAAACTTAGGAGAGGTGGAGTTTAGTTTAAGAAAATGGGTAAGTTAAGGAATAAATTGAAAAATAGTTATATTTTGGAATAATAAATCAAATTTAATTATTAAGTAAATTTTGAATGCGAAGAATAGACAATTTGATTTGACTTTAATAAGTGAAGCCTTAAGAAGTTGATATTCATTTGTGAAATTTACCTTATATAAATCATAAATTTGAGAAATTTAAATGACTATTTTAAAAGTGGAAATATGATTTTATAAGTTAAATTAGTTAAATTTAAGTTTAATTATTGATAAATTTATATTAAAGTCAAAAATTGCTTAAATACTGTTGTAAGGGATTTACCGCACTTTGTAAGTGCCGTAGTTGATGCAATGAACTAAAGGCTAAAATTAATTAAAGGCTACTGTAGTACTTGGTAAGTGTTGTGGTTGCGAAATTTAAAACTAAACCCGAATAAATAAAAGGGCTACAGTAGCACTTGTTAAGTGTTATCGTTGGCTGAAATGAGATTTTTGTATATTTGATTTGAAAATATAATAACTTCACTTTTGAAAGTTAAAATGAAGTATTTTGATTTAAATATAAACTATTTTTGAAATTTGTAACCATGGGTAATAATAACGATTGGTTGGCAAAGAGACTGGGATCGGATATGGGCATACTCTCTGTCGATACCGAAAACCACTATGACAACCGTGTACGCGGTGGAGATTCCAGAATGAAGTAGGATGGTGGTGACGTTCTATTGAGGTATGTACGTGGACCCGACTCCTGTGAGTTGGCATAAGGTGGCTAAAACATGAGCGATCGACGGGCTAAGGAGGTAGCACCTCTTATCGGCACACTTCTTCGTATGCCATTCCATTACTTTGTGATTGTTTGGTGCGCACCTTTGATTTGGGAGTGTTGTTGGAGGTGGACGGTAGTAGCAGTTATGCGTTACCACCGGTCCGGAAGCATAATTGGTATATCTACCCTGGCATTGCCTAGTTGTGCCGTGTCACCTACCCTAGTGAGCCTTATACGATTTTGGTTTTGTACCATACATATGGAGTGCCCTTTGACGACGCCCAGTACGGGGGAGATTACGGTACTGTATAGACTATGGGAATATATTATGTGTTAAGGTGGAAAATGTAAAGCCTTAACGCTATTTAAAAGTAAGTTTATTTCACTAATAGACACTATTATAATAGCGAAATATTACTACAAGTAAATAGTTTAACGGATCCTTAGAGGATGGGCGGTCCCAAGCATCCTTTAAGTTACTTGCCTTTATATTACAATTCACTTGAATTAGCTTACACTGTATAAGTATGTATGTCCTGACTTGAGTGTTTATGTTTTATTTTGCGCTCGGGTCAGCCTGAGTTTCAGTTAGGTCTTCATCCCCGGAGCTAGGACTTCTGCTGTTCATCTTTCAAGCTGCTATCAAATTTCCCATTCAGTTCTTTATCTTAGATTTTGTAATGGAGACATATAAATGTGGATTTTCTATGGTTGACTCAAACTATATTTGGTTTTAAAGACTATATAAAAATTTCTTATTTTGAGACTTTTGATAGTGGCTTCATGAACCACTAAGTTATTTTAATTCCGCTGCGAGTATTCTGATTTCTGTGTCTGTGATTCTGTGATTATGGATTTACTGAATATTCTAAAATTTTCCAAATTTTATTTACAACGCGGTGTTTTGAACAGTTCAAGTCCGACATGTGCGGATGCGAATGGTTGAAAATATCGGGTTGTTACAATTTGGTATCAGAGCTTTGGCTCTAGGCAAAACTTAGCATGTATGGTAAATTTGATTTATAGAATCACTTTCATTCAAGCTTGAATCTCTTCCTTTTGATTCGATTTCCTTTGAATTTTCGAACGTTCCCTGCGGTTCTAAAGTTCATTCATGTCCCTCACTATTCATCTTCTTTCGATTCTGGAGTATCCCATAACTCCACTTCGGATGATCTTTATAGTGAATTGGCGGTCTCGCCAATATTCTAATAAAGGGGTGAAACTCCTTTACAATTAGTATTGATTCACCAGAGATTTATATTTATCCTTATTTAGATGCTAGTATCTTTGGTTATTTCGAACTATATCTCTTCAGATCGAATGTAGATTTACCCCAGAAAATCCACATCGATTTATTCTTTAAGTCACAGTTGACCCAGGTAAGGTTTCCCGCGATTTATATAAACTTATCCAGTTCCTAATTTTGTATTTAATCATCGAATCTTCTGATTCCAACTTATCTTTAAATCAAAATTCTCTTTGATTTGAGTCCATCAAATTGAATCTCTATCCTTGTTTTGAAAATTTTGTTCCTACATTTGGAAAAAAAATCTAATAATATATATAAGCATAATTTTCAGAATTTTTATAATTAATTTAACTAGTTGTCAAAAGATAATAGTCTTTGATTTTATTTATGGTCTTGTAAACCATGGGTTTTGTCCCACATAAATAAGTGAACTATAAACAATGGTTATAAATTAATTTGGAAACAGAAATGAATTTAAAACAAAAACTTGAGAATTCAATTTTAGATGGTTTCAAACCTTGTGTTTAAAGTTTTAAAAGGATATATTATTTAAATGATTTTCGTTAAAAAATTGTTTCCAAAGAATTTTAAAGGTTTAAAAATCAGTGCTCTTCTCTTTGTCGCTGGGAAATAATTTGGTGATGACTGTAGCATCATCGACATTCTTTTTTCGAGTTTCAAAGTGAAAAGACCATTTTGTAGTCTAGCTACAGTGTTATCTTGAGAATTTAATTGATTTGAATCTCTAAAATATGACTTGATTTATAATATATAGATATATGATTTAAATTTGATTTGACATATTATGTACATATATTTATTTATCTCTAAATGGTTTGAAGGGAATCATAAATTTAATTCTTAAATTTTATCTTGAAGAATAATTTCAATTATAAAAAGAAAATCAAAATTTGAATAAATGATTCAAACTTGAGATAATTGAATTTGAAAGTTTTATTTGTATAATACTCAATTGCATTTCAATATAACTTACCTTGATTTTCAGAAGTTAACAATGTAACTGGATAATATACAATATAAAAATATTTTTGAAATAAAATTTGAGTGGTTATAATAAATGTTATACACTTAAATTCTAGTTATAAAAAGATTAACAGAGGTAAATAGAATAAAAGGGTAATGGAATAATTTACAATATAAATGATGTTAAAGGAACTAAGAAAAAAATTTAAGCAGTTGTAACAAGTGAAAACATATTTAACATAGATGATAAAAATATACTGAGAGAAATAAATTTAATAATAATTAGGAATAAAGAAGAAATTAATTTATGAAACACATTTTTGAGTATAACAAATGATTTTCAAACTTATGATTTTAGAAATTTTTATTTTAAGATAATTGGAAGATGAAGTAATGAAATTTGAAATAGTTAAATTTAACCTAAGTGAAATTAAATAGATGAAATCAATTATTAATATAAAATTGAATTAGTATGGTTTAGATTAATGATTCTATTTTGAGTTTCAATTTAGTTTTCTTTCAGGTTGTTTCTATTCCCCTAACTTCTTCCTTTTCGAGGATGAAAAGTTTTGAGTGGGGGAGAGTGTAACGACACACAAATTTTTAATAATTAAATTTGTTAAATTGATAAAATTTTGGTAATTTAATATGAAGAAAAATAAACTTTGTAATAAAATAAAGAAGGACTGTTAAAGTGGAAATGCATATTTTATTCGTAAGGTAATATAAAAGAATGAATCTTATCTGAATGAATTTATTTGGGGATTCAATCATAATAAATGTACACATTTAACAAATTCAATATAATTAATAACAACTGTTAATACAAAGGAAAGAAATTAATTAAATCCATCAGGTCATTGCTTGATTTCTTGCTTTTTCTACATGGCCTCTTTATTTCTTGCTTTAGCCATACAAACTCTTTTCCTAGCTGTGTATTTCTCATTTGAAAATCATGTACAAGAAGATTTATTTCTCATTTCAAAACTCCTCATTTTCATTTTCATTTAAGAATAAAATATATATACGTTTCTTTCTCCTTAACTTATGCCTTTTCTGTTTCTTAGAATTTACTCTCACTTTGCTTGCCATCCAAACCATCTATGTATCAACCCAAAAATTTTAATAAATGTTTTATTTATTTAATTTAGATAATTTTGTTATATAAAATATAAATTTAGGTGTGGATTAGAATTCCACACATGAATTAATAGAATATTTTCCGAAAATGTGAATTTTGTCAATATGGTCAAACTTTGACTTTTAAATTTAAAAATTTAAAAGTTTAAAAAGTTTGAATTTTATCTTGTATTTAAAGTAAATAAAATTTTAAGGGTACTGTTTTTCGTTTCGTTGAAATCTGATTTATAATGTGAAAGTTATGCCTTTTTAACTATTGTGTGCAATTTGTTGTATTTAACAAAATTGTTTACTTTAAATTATGTAAATAATATTTTATTTAGTCATGTAATGTTCTAATTTATGTTTTCAGGAGTAAAATAACTTGTTTTGCATATATGTTGGTTTTAAAACGTTTTTAAAAGTGTAATTGACATTTTTCAGCGTCAGTTGTATATTGTTTACAATTTCTAATTTCCAACCTCAATTAATTTAAAAAATTCTTTATTTATTTCATATTTTTCTTAAATACTTATTTTATTCTTTTATTTTAAACTTTGGGTTTTATTTTAAAACAAAAGGTTGAATTTTTAATCACCCAAATGTTATAAATATAAACAAGTTCTATAATTCCTATTTCGTTAGAGTTTAACATTTATTGGGATTTTAAACCTTTTAAACTCTAATTGCCAATTCTTTTAATTTAACTGAATTATTTGTAACAACATTTTATTTCACTTTTGTTACTTTTAAAAAATGGATTATATACCTTTTAAAATTAAGTAATTAATATTTTTTACTTACAGACATCAGTTTTAGAAAATGGTAAATGAATCAAAAGAATGTAAGCAAATCATATTTTAATTAAGTAATAAATTTTAAAAATAAATAGTATATAGATAAGCTTTATAAAAAGAACGTTTTAATTTGTGCGTTCGTGCCCGTTTTGATTAATTTAGTGGTATTAATAGTATGTATTTAATGAATACCAGTATAAGTAACAAATAAATAGGAAAACGTATTAATTTAAATACGTTATTTTCGTTATATGTTAGACGGGAATTATTGCGTCTGTAGTATGCATTCTAAAAAGAATCATACCGCAGATAAATAAATAAAATCAATCAGTTATAACCAGGCATTTCAAAGGAGGGAATAAATTAACTATAGCCGTTCAAATTTATAGTACCCTAAATTCACGTGTAAACGTTCCACTTTCCTTTTGCTCTCCTGATTTAATAGAAATGTTATCCACAAATTTCATAACTGTTCCCATTACAACTCTTGCCATTGTTCCTAAATCAACGCAAGTTTTTATTTAGAAAACACGTTCAAAATTGTTATTTCTTGCCTATGACCTCTCCTACAAAAATCTATGCATTTATTTCTCTTGCCTTTTCTAACAAATTTTGCCAAAAAATTTCGCATGCCTTGAATTGGCATTTCTCACTTTATCATTTTGCCTGCGTTTTAAACAAATAAATCAATGCAATTTACCTCTTCATAAAAGCAAACATCACAGCCTTATTCCCTTACCGTTCAAAGCAAAGATTTATTGCCTCATTTTTCCTTAAATTTCGCATTTCACTTGATAAATAAATACCCTTTCAAACATATTTATTTCTTGCATTTTTGACAAACGCAATTATCTCCTAAATCAAACATTACGCGCAAATTCCTCCTGGCAGTTTCAAAGTGAATTATTTCCTGCCGTTTCTCCAAGCAATCAATACTAGTTTGCATTTAAATACTCAACCTTGTACGCAAATAATTTTCACCACCTTCCCATTTTATAAATATTCTTGCGTTTTAATCAACGCATTTACTTTCTAATAAATTTTAAACGTGTACAAAATGTTTGCCAAAGATTTCTTACAGTTTCCTTTTGCTAAATTCACGCAATCAATACCACTGTAAATATTCGCTCAAATCTTTCTTGCCATTTTATTTCCTCAATCAACCCATGGTCCCACTTTATCGTCATTTCTTGCGTTTTAACGCAATTACTTCTGTGTAAATTTTAAAACCTTCTTTCCCTGATTGAATACTAAAACACGTTCAAAATTTTTTTTTTCATTTTATTTAAAACCCATTGACTTTCAATAACGTTCAAATTTCATGTTCGCTGCCGTTCGAAATTCACTTATTGCATTTTCGTTCGCGTATAACTTCCCATTTACCTCTTTTGTATATATGGAATATAATATTCCAATTGCTTCAGACGTTTCAAAAGAAAAAAATCAATTACTCCTTTAATTATAAAACGCATCTTCCCTGAAATGCGAACACGTTCAAATTTCATTTCTTTCTTGCCTTAAAATTTCGCATGACCTGATTTGCGCATTCTCACTTTATCTTTTTCTTGCGTTTTATTCAACGCAAGTTTTTAATTATAAAGCACGTTCAAATTTCAATTATTTCTTGTCGTTTCTTTTATCAATCAACACAACTCATTCTATAAATTTCAAACCCATGTATCAAACATTTTCTTCTCATTGTCGTCTTCTTCCTTCTTGCGCGAGCTACATCAGGTAAATGGCTGCCAATGTTTTCTCTTCCTCTTATTTTTCTTTTTATTTAGTTTCCTTTACTTCCATCTGTTTATTCCACACCATGCTCAACCTCTCCGCCACCCCCTCCTGATCTTGCCTTGCCTCCATGCAGTGATGGCTAAGCCATGCAAGTGGACATGTCACTTAATATATATAAATAAATAAATAAAAATAAAGTATTTTTGTTCGTGCACCACTTTTGCCACATATGGCACTGACAAATGTTAGAAAAGAAAAAAATATAATAAATAAATAAAATAAGTGCATGCGCACCTGTACAAAATGATAGCACAACCTTTATGTCCAAAATATTCCACTGCTTGAATACTTGCATGTCCAGATTCTGGTCAGTGCCGAGCATGTGACGTGTAGTTGGAGTTGTGTGGTGAAGTGGTCGAGTAATTTTGTCAAATCATCCTTTTATCTTAAATCTCGTTCCAATTTTGATTTATTTAGAAATTTACTATGATCGTAATTGGATTCGCGTACTTAGTTTAATTTATTTATCTTGTTTAAAGATCGAAATCGGTTTGTCTCATCTTTCAATATTTGATCGTGCTTTCTATACGTTGTTTCCGGTGTGGCTATCGTAGTTTTGAATCTAATCTTCAGCAGCATAGAGGCGAGTATCCTCACCAGACAAACGTACTTATAGATCTGTAAATTAATAACAAGTGTAATTGTAGAATATTTATATTTTATTTTTCTTGCCTGCGATATAAATTTATGATGTTAAAAACCCTGTTATTAAGTTGACACATCATCAGTCATATTTTATATTGTTATATTTAAGCTGTTATACTATTTATTTATTTACTGTTTATCACTGCAAGTTCCCTGTAGAATTAAATCTTTACGGGCTGAAATGATAGGCCTGAACGATATTTATTTATTTATTTAGTTATTTATTTAACTTGGGATAGCGGGTTTGAAATGATAGAACCCGGATTTTTCTTTGTAAATTACGGATTGAAATGATATATTATCCGTACCACGTGACCTAGGCTAGAAAATATTATACAGACTCGTGGTTATATATATATGTATATATCTGGAAAAATTTTAGTAATTTAAATTGATAGTATTATTTTTATTTAAATTGAATTAAAATGATTTTTAGTGATTTATACAAGTTATATATATATATATATATATATATATATAAATAAATTATTGGGTAAGTTGGAATGTGGAATATAAATTTGTTTTGGAAATTGATTTTGTAAAGGAATGAAATTCAATTTAATTAAATAAAGTATAATAAATTTGATGTAATTTAATTTAAATGGATAGATAAGGTGTTATTTAATTTTTTTAAATTAAATGGCTACTAAAATAAATACATAAAATAAAATTTTGAATATAACTAAACTTAGGAGAGGTGGAGTTTAGTTTAAGAAAATGGGTAAGTTAAGGAATAAATTTGAAAAATAGTTATATTTTGGAATAATAAATCAAATTTAATTATTAAGTAAATTTTAAATGCGAAGAATAGACAATTTGATTTGACTTTAATAAGTGAAGCCTGAAGAAGTTGATATTTATTTGTGAAATTTACCTTATATAAATCATAAATTTTGAGAAATTTAAATGACTATTTTAAAAGTGGAAATATGATTTTATAAGTCAAATTAGTTAAATTTAAGTTTAATTATTGATAAATTTATATTAAAGTCAAAAATTGCTTAAATACTGTTGTAAGGGATATTACCGCACTTTGTAAGTGCCGTAGTTGATGCAATGAACTAAAGGCTAAAATTAATTAAAGGCTATTGCAATACTTGGTAAGTGCTATGGTTGCGAAATTTAAAACTAAATCCGAATAAATAAAAGGGCTACAGTAGCACTTGTTAAGTGTTGTCGTTGGCTGAAATGAGATTTTTGTATATTTGATTTGAAAATATAATAACTTCACTTTTGAAAGTTAAAATGAAATATTTTGATTTAAATATAAACTATTTTTGAAATTTATAACCATGGGTAATAATAACGATTGGTTGGCAAAGAGACCGGGATCGGATATGTGCATACTCTCTGTCGATACCGAAACCACTTTGACAACCGTGTACGCGGTGGAGATTCCGGAATGAAGTAGGATGGTGGTGACGTTCTATTGAGGTATGTACGTGGACCCGACTCCCGTGAGTTGGCATAAGGTAGCTAAAATATGAGCGATCGACGGGCTAAGGAGGTAGCACCTCTTATCGGACACACTTCTTCGTATGCCATTCCATTACTTTGTGATTGTTTGGTGTGCACCTTTGATTTGGGAGTGTTGTTCGAAGTGGGCGGTAGTAGCAGCTATACGTTACCACCGGTCCGGAAGCGTAATTGGTATATCTACCCCGGCATTGCCTAGTTGTGTCGTGTCACCTACCCTAGCGAGCCTTATACGATTTTGGTTTGTACCTCACCTATGGAGTGCCCTCTGACGACGTCCAATATGAGGGAGATTACGGTACTGTATAGACTATGGGAATATATTATGTGTTAAGGTGGAAAATGTAAAGCCTTAACGCTATTTAAAAGTAAATTTATTTTACTAATGGACACTATTATAATAGCGAAATATTACTACATAGTAAATAGTTTAACGGATCCTTGGAGGATGGGAGGTCCCAAGCATCCTTTAAGTTACTTGCCTTTATATTACAATTCACTTGAATTAGCTTACACTGTATTAGCATGTATGTCCTGACTCGAGTGTCTTTGTTTTATTTTACGCTCAGGTCAGCCTGAGTTTCAGTTCGGACTTCATCCCCAGAGCTAAGACTTTTGATGTTCATCTTTCAAGCTGCTGTCAAATTTCCCATTTAGTTCTTTATGTTATATTCAAAAATCATAATTTTATTAAACTATCAAGTTAAAATCTACCTGAGAGATGGAGTGTATCACTATTGTTTCGAAGCTTTAAAATGATTCTCAGATTTTTTTTCTTTTGAATTGAATTGAAGAAGAGTTTGACAGTTTTCTTTTTTTTCTGAATTTTTTCTTTCTTGAGTGTTGGGTTTTAAGATTGCAAAATCTTTTGGTTATTGAACTTCAGAAATTTGGAGGTTTAATAATTTGAATTTGGAAGCTGAAAGGTTTTTTTGAAAATTTTAATTTTATTATTTTATCAAGGTAATGATGTCTCATGACATTTGTAAAAAGAAAATCATAAGATCTAGATTTTGTTAATTACTCTACTCCATCTCCCATGTGAATGTTTATTTACATTTGTGACTTTTACAAGACAAAAGAACTTCATAAACTTTATTTCTATATTATATACACTTTATAAATAAATGTATTCCTTTATTCATTAGTGTGTGTGTGTGTGTGTATATATATGTACAATGTTAAAAGAATTTAACCAATATTTACATTACATATATTACATCTTAATGATTTTAAATGCTACTAATTTTTTTAAAACATTTATTTTAAATTCAACTTCAATTTTAAACTTGAAATATAAACATTCATGTCCATTTGTATATTCACACTTACCTTGAATAAATTTAAATTAAATTTCAATATGTATTCAATTTTACTCATATTTGTAATATACATATATATAAGATTTCAAATTCAAATGACTTTTTAAAACATTCATTATTTCAATATTTTAACTCAACACAAAGTTGGAATTTTATTTATATATCATTATCACTTATTTTTATTTGTTTAAGATTTTTTTTCCATTTATTTTCAAATTAAATCCTAAGATTTTAAATATATTATTAATTTAATTTGATAAATTTTTGGGATGTTACAGGTATCCCCCCTAAAGAAAATTTCGTCCTCGAAATTGGAAGAGAGAGAAAAACAAACAAAGAATATACGAATTCAGAAAGAATAAGGAAATGGCTTACCAGCCTAAGCTGAGATATCCACTCTGCAATTGGGATATGATTTCTATATATTATCTACAGTTTCCCAAGTGTTGTCCTTTGGATCACCACTCCACTGAACTTTAACACAACTTTGTTCCTCAATTGCTTTTCTTCACGATCCACAATCTTTATCGATTCTCTTTTAACTGTTAAATTGGGAGTGATGTCGAGATCCTATTGAGCAGCTTCTTCAGTAATACTATCCGGATCGTGCACATACTTCCGAAGGTTAGAAATGTGGAATACATCATGCACGCCAGATAATCAGCTAGGCAACTGCACTCGATAAGCTAAAGAACCAATCCTCTCCAGAATAGGAAAAGGACCAATATATCGTGATGCTAGCTTACCGGTCTTCCCAAACCCCAATACACCTCGCATAGGAGATACTTTAAGAAAGATAGAGCCTCCAATCTGAAATTCCAAATCCCTTCTTCTGCGATCATAATAACTCTTTTGACGACTCTGAGCTGTCCTCATTTTTTTCCGAATAGAATCAACTTTCTATGTGGCTTCTTTAACCATATCCGGTCCAAGAACGAGTCTATCACCTGCCTCGATCCAGCATGCCGGTGATCGACACGGATGACCATATAAAGCCTCAAAAGGAGCCATCTCTACACTGGCCTGATAGCTATTGTTATAAGAGAACTCGACCAGATGTAAATGGTCCTCCCAAGAACCACCAAAATCAAGTATACAAGCACGCAATAGGTCTTCTTAGATCCGGTTGATCTTCTCAGTCTGCCCTTCAGACTGTGGGTGATAAGCAGTGCTGAAATTAAGCTTCGTTCCCAATGCCTCTTGAAATGCCTCCCAAAATCTACTAGTGAAGATCGAATCACGATCACTCACTATGCTGCTAGGAATGCCATGGAGACGGACAATTTCTTACATATACAATTCGGCTAAACTTGCTACCGTGCAGGAAGATTTCACTGGCAAGAAGTGCGCTGTCTTAGTCAAACGCTCCATAACGACCCAAATTGCTTCATTGCCTTTCTGAGTACGAGGCAAACCGTCGATGAAATCTATCGGTACTTGGTCCCATTTCCACTTGGGCACCTCTAAAGGCTGAAGTAAACCCGCCATTTTCTTTTGGTCGCTCTTGATTTGTTGGCAAGTAGCATAACGACTCACATATATAGATATATCCCTTTTCATCGTCTTCCACCAGAAAGTTCTTTTGATATCACAATACATCTTGTTAACTCCCGGATGGATGCTGAATTTAGATTTGTGACATTCGTCTAAAACTTCACGTTTCAGATCAGGGAAGTCTGGAACACATATTCTGCCTTTCAATCTTATAACTCCCCTACTATCCATCTCAAAAATAGTGTCTTCTCCTTGGCATATTCTTTTATAATTTCCACGAAGAAACCCATCTTCATACTACTTGCTCGCGATCCTCTTATGAAGAGTAGGAGCAATAACAAGGTGAGAAAGAATAGCATGCTTTCGACTCAAGGGTCGGCAACTACATTGGCTTTTCCGGGCATATATAGAATGTCTAGGTCATAAGATGCCAGAAATTCCAACCAACGTTGTTGTCGCAGATTCAGATCTTTCTGGATGAAGAGATATTTCAAAGATTTATGGTCGGTGAATAATTCGAATTTTTCACCTAGAAATAAAGAGAGTTCAATAAGTCTATTTGTTAAGTTAAGTTAAATTAAATTCGTAGATTGTTAAGAAAGCTGAAAGGATTCTTACCCAGAAGATAATATCGCCATATTTTCAAAGCGAAGATAACAGCTATAAGCTCCAAATCATGGGTTGGATAATTTCTTTCATGAGGACATAATTGTCTACTCGCGTAGGCAATCACCTTCCCTTTCTGCATCAATACTGCACCCAAGCCTTCACCACAAGCACTGGTATAAACAGATAAACCATGATTCCCGTTGATAATAGAGAGAACAGGAGTGGTGGTTATTCTCTTCTTCAATTCCTCAAAAGCTTCGTCGCATTTTGGAGTCCAATTGAATTTTGCATTCTTCATTGTTAGCTTGGTCAACGGACTAGCTAACTTCGAAAAGTCCTAGACAAACTTCCGATAATAACCTGCTAAACCCAAAAAGCTTCTA
Organism: Allium cepa; assembly: GCA_030765085.1. Taxonomy (NCBI): domain Eukaryota; kingdom Viridiplantae; phylum Streptophyta; class Magnoliopsida; order Asparagales; family Amaryllidaceae; genus Allium; species Allium cepa. The sequence goes on from CM060941.1 coordinate 633,878,663, forward strand.
ACTTCCTTTGGGGTAGTAGGCTTTCTCCAATCAAGAATGGCAGAAATTTTGCTAGGATCAGCAGAAATCCCTTCTTCATTAACAATATGGCCAAGAAATTTGACTTCTTTGACCCAGAAATGGCATTTGAAATTTTTTGCATATAGAATATTTCTCCTCAATATCTCCAAAATGATTCTACGGTGCTCTACATGCTCCTCTTCGGTCTTGGAATAGACCGAAATATCATCAATAAATACGAGCACAAATTTATTCAATATATCCCAAAACACACGAATCATAAGATCTACGAAGTATGCTGGGGCATTGGTTAGCCCAAAAGGCATGACTAACCATTCGTAGAACATATTGGGACCCCTGAAAGCTGTCAAATGAACACAGTCTTGGGCGATTCATAGTTAAGGGAACCCTTGAGCTAGATCCATCTTCGAAAAGAAACAAGCGTCGTGCAACTGATCAATAAATCATCAATTCTGGGTAGAGGGAATTTTTCTTGAGAGTCTGCTTATTGAGATCATGGTAATGTACACACAATCTCAAAGATCCGTCCGATTTAGCAACAAATATGATGGCTGAGCCCCATTCAGAAACACTGGGTCAAATCAACCCTTTTGCTAGTAAATCCCTAATTTGCTCGACTAATTCAACCCTTTCCCTGGGTGCCATCCTGCGACTTGCATGAACGACAGGACGAGCATTGGGTACAAGGTCGATTCTGAATTCTATTTCTCGGTGTGGAGGTAGAGATTTCACTTCTTCAAATACATCTAGAAAATCTCTAACAATAGGTATGGACTCCAGAATGGGCTCAGGATAACCCAAATTATACATCAACCCTTCTCTTTTAGGACTAGGGTCCTCACAAGAAATCTCGATGAAATCTCCAAATTCGGTTTTGATTGAAATCATTCGATTATTGCAATCCAATTTGGCTTCATATTTTGCTAGCCAATCCATTCCGAGTAAGACTTCAAACTCATTGAAATCGAGGATAAAGAGACCAATAGGAAATTGGTAGCAAGAATATGAGATAGGAACATCTCTATATCGAAGACAAAGATTTGCGGGACCTCCAATTGGATTCTTTACGCATATAGGCTCATCAACAAAATCGGGTTCAAGATTCAATTCATTAATAGCTTGCTGAGAGATAAAATTGTGTGTAGCGCTAGTGTCAAAAAGAACTCTAACAGTGCTATCATAAATAGTAAGATTACCTTCCAGAACTCCCTTCCCCTTTTTTGCTTTGGAAGATGCGGGTTTGTCTTTGACTGTGTACACCTTAGCTGTTTGAGCTTGCTTCATAATTGGGCAGTCTTTAACTTCATGTCCCACCTTCTGACAATAATAGCATTTCCTGGGATTTGTTTGAACAGATTGATTGACTTTTTTCTTAGGCTTCATACATCTGCTAGAATAATGGCCCTTCTCCAAGCAATTATAACAAGTGACATTCTCTGTTGCGTTTCCTTGATTGCTCTTCTTTTTCTCCTTACCGTGCCATGGTTTCTTGCATCCAAATTTCCTCTTCTTCCAATTCTGATTGCTCAAATTTTCGTTCTCCACCGGGGCTTCTTGCATATCAAGTGTAGAATATCGGTAACCCATATCAACCAAATCTGAGAAGGATTCTTTGACATGGCCAGTCATCCTTTCGTGGAACTTCTTATTCATCCCACGTATAAACCTTTCATTCTTCTTCAAAGTCGTGTTCACTAATTCTGGGCTGAAGCGAGACAATTCATTGAATTTGTTTAGATACTCCTCAAATGACAAACTCCCCTGCTTTAATTCCATGAATTCCCGGTACATTGGAGAAATCCCGGCTGATGGCATATAGCGCTTCTCAAAAACTTCTTTGAATCTCTCCCAAGTAAACTGGTCTTCTGGCTCATCCACAGTGATTGTCTCCTACCATGCTAAGGCTTCTTCTTGAAGTTTCCAAGAAGCTATGAGACGCATCTGATCATCTTGCAGCTTAATCCCTTTAAAGATTCATTCACAAGATCTAATCCATGCTTAGGCCTCAACAATCGACTCCTTGCCGGTGAACGGCCTACCACCAAGCCTTGAGAAACTCTTATATAAATCAGCCAGATTCAGCTGATGCTGAGTAGGTAAAGCTGCTTTAGCTGTAGGGGGAACTTGGCTAGGTGCTGTGGCATTTCCTCGCACCCCGGCTCTTCCTCTTCGTCCGCTCATCCTTACTATCTGTAATTAGTAAGAAGATTGATTTAGATATTCGGACGAAATATCCTAAGGAATATTAGTAGTTAAAGGAAATAGACTAAGAAAAATTTGAGGTTTCGGTCTCAATTATACTCATTCTAGGGTATACTTCACCCTATCTCTAATGAGCCATCTAATGTGTTATACCCCGTAGCTAAAGTTCTTACTCAACCTTTAGCTCTAATACCACATGTCACGACCCGAAATTCAATGTTCGAAAATTGACATCAAATACCTCACTTGTATTCGACTGCCAAAGATTCAAACATCGAACTCCAGTCGAATGGAGCATATAACAACATTAGATGGATATAAAACAGCGAAAACAAAATGAATATCATGCATTACATCACAGATACAACATCATCATAACATATGTTACAACATCAGAGTATCATAATACATGAATCACAACTCCAAATAGTATGTCATAATAGAACAACAAGAGATCATATGCCAAAAGTCTTCAAGAAAATAGAGTGATAGAGAACATCCAAATCTAAGCACCTTGAGATCCAAAAGCTTCCAAAATGTCTCTAAGGTAAGAGCCTCCAAAAAACTGATAATCTCTTACCCAAAATACAGCTAATGCCAAAATACGGAAAACCCGCTACTAGGCTGCCGTGTGGAAATAATGGGTACCCAGAGTTTAGAAAGGAAACAATAAACTCCGGGTCAGTCATAGGACTGGTATGAGTAAATAAAGACAGTTTCTTTCAAATAAAACAGATTATACAAGAAGATCCGGTATGCTTTTGGAAAATGAAACTACCATAAGATCTCCCACCTCACACACAATGCAATCGCAGAATTGGAGGAGATTTCTTCTTATGATAGTCAAATATGCTTGATACGGGAAAAATTCTTTGATATTATTACTAGTGCATAGTGTAGAAAGCCATTTCGAAAGTATAATGTCAATCCTAGCCAGCATAGACGTTCCGAACTATGCCTACTATAGCTACCATCTAAACAGTGGTGACCACCATAAGTAAATGGCAGGTTATACAACTAAAACCGTACTGGGTTCGTATTGGGGATTGGATTTCCAACAAATGGTCAGGCTAAGGAACTTCCTACGGCTACATGGGTACGCCTCTGGCGGGACGTCCCGAGAACTTAACCAGTTCTCTGCCAACACAAGGCCGGGTTACCTCTGTAACTAGGTAACTACTACACGACTATGCCATTCCCCGGTCCTTTGGGACCTTTATCCGAGGGCCCTCCATCACAAAGCAACAACCACATAGTAGATGAGACTGAAGCAATCACATAGGTAAGTATCTGGATTCCATACCATGACACCACCTTTTTCCAGAAGGAAATGACATACCCTAAAGGGCGGACCCTCATAACCTTGCTGCATCTTTCCTGTTTCGACCATTTCCGGGGTGTGAGGTCCGATGAGGTCTCGTCCACAAAGCTACGCTTTACACGAAAGCCATGCTTTGATCACAAATGATCATCAACTCACAACAGCACTTAGCATGCCACACTACCAAATTGGGAGTATATCGCTGATAATCTTCAACTACATAACCTCCGAGCTCGTACGTCTCAGAGAAGGGTGTTAATCTAAGAGAATAAATTCTCCGCCACCAACAGCTATGTATTTGAAAGAAATCGGCTTTATATCTCAAAGTGTAGTGTCAGACACACGACCATACAAGTCTGTTCTGGGTTCGAACGGAAATCGAAGGCACTTCGTCCAATAAAGGAAGAAGCCCTTGCAAATCCGGGCATCCACAATCCCGATCGGACTTCCCATCACTTAGGGAATCCCTATACCGGATGCAGAGACAATCGATAGGTTATCCTATCGTTTTCGAAGACACCTGGTCTTCACCACCGTCTTCAAATGCTATCCATTTCATCGAATCACTATTCAGAATGGGTTATATGACACAAAGGTCCTCTCCTGGCTAATCCGAATAGTGAACGCTTAATTTTAAAACATGTGGGTGTACCAATTACAAGGATTCACATTCAAGGTTCGATGTGGGTTTCGGATAACAACTGAAATCCGACTCCCGGTCGCATCGAAGTTTAAATGCCGTTCTACGGGCAAAAAGGGGTTTTCACATACATATAGGAACAGATCACAAATCATAGTTCATCACAAAGCAATCACAGTATCACAACAGAAATATCAATCCAGTACAGAATATTTGATGATGGTCAATCATCTTTGATTAAGGTGATTGTGATTGAAGTGAATTAACCGTATAATTATCTTTATTAATTATTTTAAATTAATGTTTAGTTTTACTTAATTATGAATTAATTTAATCTTAATTGGCATAATTAATTAATTATTCTTTAATTTATTAATTCTTAGTTGTTAACCTGATTGAGTTTAATTACTATTATTCATTAACAATTCTTTAATTAATTAATTATTAATCATAAAATCATCACAAAACATTAATTGTTAATTACTATTTCATCGTTATAAATAAATTTGGTTTAAAATTAGTACTTGACTATTGATTTACTTTTAAACTTATATCAAGTTAGATTTTAAAACAACTTTTTATTTAAAGGAAAATATACAATTTGAAATATTTTTTGAACTTCATAAATTTTAAATAATTGATTCAATATCATTTACTTCACATTCCACCAACCAATTATCATCAATTCCTAAAGAGTGTATTCAGGAAATTATTTAACTTGTGTTCCAAAAATTTACTTAAAAACTGGATTTTTTGTTGTTTTCATGACTACCCGAGACTGCTTCGAGTTTTCCCCGAGACAAACATCCTCCTGCTTCGAGTTTTGCCCCAAATTGACCCGTGTGACATTTTTTTTGCAAAAATTTTGTAAATTTTTTAAAATGTCCCGATACAACGTCAAAACAACTCGAGCTCGTCTTCGAGTCCTCACCCCAATTCCTCGAGTAACACTTCGAGCTGCCTACCTTCTTCCCCAAACCCATCACAACTGACGCACCAATCACCATGTGCATGGCCAAAACTACCACCGTTGGTTGAAGCTGTGGCCACCAATGAGTCGACATCCAACCCTCTAAACGACACAAGCACCCAGAACTTGGATTAATCTTGAAAACACAAATTGAGACATTAGGACCCAAACAGCCATCAGAAACGTCATCGGTAAAACGTCATGCGCCACCACCTCTGACCGTCAACGGTCTCCAAACTTTGACCCAAGCTTCATCATCGTGTTACGCCGCGACTGGCACGGAGGCACGCAATCCGATCACCTATTGATGGCGCAGCACGATCATTTCTAACATGAACTGAAATTGGTTCTTAAACCCTACTTTGACCTCGAATCAAAGATTCAATGATTTATAAATTTATCTAGTATTTTTCTGGTGATCTATAATACTCAAACTATCAACGACGTTGAACTCAAGGGACACGATCACCTTGGTCGTCGGAATTTGGCATATGTTCAACTTTCTGATTAACCCAAAAATCTCGATGAAAACTTAATGAAAATTCTGCATTTTGTTTTCTAAAATCATTATTTTTACAGGGGATTCACATAGTGTTATTGAAATTAAAATTCGTGAAGTTCGAATTTCTTGAAAAGTTTGAATGGTAACTGTGTTTCATAATTTCCAAAAAAAACTATGTATAACCTTACTTTTGAGTTGTTACTGAAACATAATACAGGTTTAAAAACAAAACTTCAAATTGTTTTCTATTCATTTTCAGAAGAAATGTGGGAGAGAAAGATTGGGATTTTGAAATGGTTTACTTTGTTAAACCTGATACTTAAATGTACTCGGTTTCCACTAAAAGAAAAACTATACGATCTTGCTTCAATTTGTTACTGGAACACAATGCAGTGTCACAACATACTTTAACTTGTTTTACTATCATTTTCAGAAGCGAAGAGGGGAAGAGTTTCTAGTTTTGGCATGGTTTACACTGTAAACCATAGTGTTACAGGAAATAGAAGAACGGGAAACAACATTTCCAAGCAAATAAAAACACAAGCATAACCATTCATTCACATGCAAAAGCTATTCACATTAATGCAGGCATTCAAACACAAAAAATTGAATAAAGCGTAGGTTTACTCACATTTTTTTCAGAGAGCTTCCTAATAGTTTTTCAAAAGAAGATGAAGCCTGGCAACTTCCTTACTTTTCCTACTTTAATTTTTTCCTAGTTTAGATCTACAAGTTACAAATGTAAATCTTTGTTAGTCCGTGAGATGATGGTTTTGATGACAAAAACCTTAGAATAGATTATAAAATATAAATACTAACATTATAAGTTTAGATATATATATATATATGTATGTATGTATGTATATGGAGGATTTAACCATGCAGGTACTAAGAATGAAGACTGCACAATATAGAGATTCAAGATATCAAGTTAAAATATTAAGATAGAAGACTCATGAGTATCGAGACTATCAAGAGTTCAAGATTTCAAGGATAAGTATTTTTTATTTATTATTATTAGGAATTTTTGTTAAAACTCGTAGAAAAGCACTAGCATCTTAAAATCCAATTTATTCGTGGAATGGAATCCACTTCGAGCCCATTAAAGGGATGGAACCCTAAGTAGGATGGAACCTATGAAAAATCTAGTGGAACATTGTTTTGTATCCGCTAACTTTTACTCAAAATGATTTTTCAAAAGTATGTCCTGTTTTCAAAAAAATTTCAAAACTTTCCTTTTAAAAGATTCAAAACCCTCGATCCTGATTTTAAAAAAATTTAGCCTCAAAAACATCTTTATTTTCAAAGTCAAATTACTCCTGATTTTAAACTATCTTTTTAAATAATATATTTAACTTTTAAACATTTATACTTAGATTTAAATATAAAATTATAGTTAAAATCTATATATATTATTCTTTATATTTACTTATGAATTTTAACTATAGTCAAGAATATTTATAAAGTTTAAAATAGTTTTTATATAAGATAAAGGTTATTTTCAAAGAAAATCAAAAACACCAAAAAATCCTTTGGGATGTCGACATGCCTAGCATTACCATGTCGACATGGTGACAGTTTGATTCAAAAATTCAAGTTTCAAAAGAAGTGTCTATTCGCCATAACTCTTCATGAATGGTCATGGCTGTTGTTCTTCTATAAATAGGGGTCAGTTTCAACGAATTTTCAATCATATTTTTCTGGTTTTCACTCCTCTTCTTCTTCCTCATTTCTTAATACATATTCTTATCATTAATGTGCTGAAATCAACATTGAATCATACTCGTTTACTTCTAGTTTGATTCTCTATCACTATCTCTACAAGATTCTCAGTGCTATTCAGAGTTATAGACTTCTTTGTAATCTATTAAGCGAGAAAAGGTGTGATTATAGCCTTGGAAATCAATCAAAAGGGAAAAGGTGTGATTGTAGCCTTGGTAAATAAATTGGGTAAACTTGTGACCCGGAAATCAAGTATCTCTACCCATAGGATCGAAATTCTGGAGGTGTACCTCGTAGCCTTGAAACCGAGGGTGTAATTGTACAATTGCTTTTGAAAGGAAATTCGTACTTGTGTTGTGGGACTGGATGTAGGGTAACTCCGAACTAGTATAAAATCCGGTGTGTTCTTTCCTTTACTACTTTTATTTTATTTTTGCATCTGTGATTGTTTCTGTGATCATACCTATGTCTGTATATTGCATACTTTTGTGTCTAAATTAACATAAATTAAAAAGATTTAGTAATTCTTTATTAACACTATTCACCCCCTTCCTCTAGTGTTAATCTTAGCCTTAAGATCCGTAATCCGCATTTCCCACAATTGGTATCAGAGCAAGGTTTTCAAAGTTTCATAATCTGATTTTTGAAAAGTTTTCAAAATGGCTACCAACACCGGTATTGTTATTAACACTAGTATCCCAGTCACTAGTTCATTTGTAGAGGGTCAGTGTACTGTCAGACCACCACTTTTCAATGGCAGTAACTATGCATATTGGGCATGTAGGATGAAAATATATTTACAATCTATAGGATTAGACACTTGGAATATCACACAAACTGAATATTCTGAACCCACAATTAATTTTGTACGGTGGACTGCTGAGCAAAAGACTGTTGCACAAAATAATACTAAGGCAATGAATATTCTGTTTTGTTCACTAGAAAGAAATGAATTCAATAGAGTGTCAGTTTGTAAGTCTGCATATGAAATCTGAAAAACTTTGCAAGTTACTCACGAAGGAACAAGCAAAGTTAAACAGACCAAAATTTCCAAGCTCACAAAACAGTTTCAAGTATTTAAAATGAATGCTAATGAGTCTATTTCAGATATGTATAGTAGATTTTAGGATATTGTGCATTCTCTAATATCTTTGGGAAAGGAATTTTCTGGACAAGATCAAGTCAGAAAATTTTTAAATTCTCTAACTCTAGAATGGGACCAAAAGACACTTGCGATCGAAGAGGCAATGACATCAGTATTTTGAAGATAGAAGAATTAATTGGAAATCTAATGTCGTATGAAGTTCAAATGATCGGGAGAAGAGAAAGTAAAGCATCTGAAAAGAAATCAATGGCATTCAATGCATTGACCGATGGATCAGACTCAAACAGCGATAATGATGAAGAGATAGCCTTTATGACCAGAAATTTTAGGAGATTCCTGAAATACAGAAAGATGAATAATCTCAAGAGAAACAACTATAAGAATTCTGAAAATCAGAATATAGTGCCAAATAATGACAAGTGTTACAACTGTGATAAACCAGACCACTTCAAAAGAGACTGTCTGTATCCAAAAAGGAAGAATCCTCCTATGAACAATGAACCAGCAAAGAAACGGAAGCGTGCATTTACTGCTACTCTAGATGACTCAGACTCGTCCTCAAGTGATGATGATCAGAAGACGGATAATTCGAATTTGTGTTTCATAGCTGTTCATGACTACGACGAATTCAGAGAAATGGACTCAGAAAAAGGTACATGTTTACAATACAATTGGTTGAAATTGATTGCTTAGAATTAGTTGCTTGATTGTTTGATTTTTTTATTTGGTGTGTTGTTTGAATTTTAAAATTTATTTTCTATTTTATTATTATTATTATTATTATTATTTTTAATACTTTTTGAAATATATTATAAGTATAATAATATTTCAGAAATATATAATAGACATTTATAATAATAATATATACATTAGAAATCTTAGGAAAAATCAATTCATGAAAATTCAAAAGCACATGTCGACATGGTCCCTACCATGACATCGAAATGGCTACCTGAATTTGAATTTCAAAATTTGAATTCAAATGTTTGAATTTCCCTCCACCTTTTCACTTCATTTAATTCTCTGAAAAGATACCTTTTGACCAGAGAACATGTCCTTTGAGAATCTATTTATTCACTATCTTTTATCATATCTTTTCACTCTCATTTTCAAATTCAAACTCCTTCTTCATATCTTCAAGCTTTCTACTCTCCACTTTAATGGCTTCTTCAAGCAACCCCTCAACCACGAGAATTCCTAGAAAAATCAAAGAGCAATTATTCAATGATCCGAAGGCAATTAAAGCATACATCAATTATGCTAACTATGACAAAGTCCATCCCAGAAAATTTTCTATTTTTCAAGATTTTTCTTCTTATGAAATTGATTCTCTTTTTGCAAACAATGGTGTTCTTAGTCTTATTGATGCTTATCAAAATGATTTTGTTTGCTATCCTAATCTTGTCAAAATTTTCTATGCGAATTTAAATCGCGGATTTTATGTTGGAAATGAAGATGAAATTTGGAGTAGTGTCAAAGGCACTCAAATTGTTTTGAATTGTGATCATTTGGGTACCATTCTCAATTGCAAGAGTTCGGGAATGGATCTTTCTAACTTTAAAATCGATGAACATGATCGTGAGACATTTCATCACATTTTCGAAAGAGATGATGATTTTGATTTTAAAAATTGAAATTTTCGACCAAAAGCAAGAATTGTTAATCTTCTTTTGCAACATACTTTGACCCCAAGATTGGGAAATTTTAATAATCCTACTTCAAAAGTTTGCAAAGCTCTTTTTTCTATTTTCGAAAACTATGACATAAATTGGGCGCAAGTTATTTTGGATGAACTTCGTCCTAAAAATCTTGAAATGGGTGAGAATACTTTATACCATGGAATTTATCTCACTCGGATTTTTAACTATTTTGGAGTGGATTTCAAAGGTGAAGAATTTGTTTCTAGAAAAGCTTTCAATCATTCCAACATTTCTCTTATGAAAATTCCATTTGTTTTTCAACCTTATGAGACACTTACCGAAAAGGAAGAGCGTTTGGCTCATGAGGAAATGGAAGAAGAAGAAGTCGAAGAAGAAGAAGAAGGGGATGAAATGGAAATTAAAGAAGAAGAAGAAGGCGAAACGTCTTTCGAAAGCATTGAATATCCTTCCAATCCATCCAACAAAACCCTTCGCAAAAACCAAAAGATAATTGTGGAGAATCGACGGATTCTAAAACGATCCGTTAGTAAAAAGTTGGATAACATTTCTTCAAAGATGAACAAGTTCTTTTCAAAAGTCAGCAAGAAACTTGGACTATCTTCATCATCTTCATCCTCTAACTGGTTTTATCTTTTCATATCTTGATGTATTTGTTTTAGATTGCTTTATTTCGAATGTTCATATAGTTTGTTGTGTGCTTAATCATTGTATTATCGTAGTATGCAATGAAATGAAATTTCCTTTCTGTTATCTACCTTATCTTATCTCTAGAATAAATGTTAGTATATTATATAAATTTATATATATACACACAATTATTTACAAAATCAAATTAGTCATAACATTTCACTAACCCATGTCGACATCCCTTATGTGACCATGTCGACATGTACTGGTCAGAAATGGAAATTGATTTTGAATTTGAAATTTGAATAACTACCACATGTCTATTCAATTCAAACAAATTTCTACACCTATATATACCTGTTTCTTCCAGAATTCTTCACTGAAATTTATTTCTTACCATCTATATCCTCCATTTCTTTAACAAATTCAAATATGGCTAATCCTATTCACAATTTATCTGAAAATCTTGAAGAAACTCTTAATTCGTTCAAGAATATTCTCTCATGTATTCTACGAAACCAGCGTCATTTAGAATTAAGTCAAATGCAGATGATAAAGGAACAAGAAAGACACTTCGATGCGATACGATGGATGATCTCCTCTCTGCACAAGGATGATAACGAAGCACATCCTCCTGTCTCTCTCACCAATGACAATGATAATTGGGATGCTATTAAGGCAGACCCAATCTTTGGAGAAGAAGGATGGGTGGAAGTTCCACGTAACGTTTGATTTTTACTTTGTTTGAATTGATTTGGTTTGAATTGATACTTTGTGTGGATTGATTTCTTATTGATTTTAAGATTGGTGTGTAAAACATATATACACACACACACACACATTGAAATGTATATAATCTTCAATTAGTTATCATGCTTAGAAATATAATTATTTCCTACTCTATATATTCTGTTGTATAGTTTATCAATGCAGGTACTGAAGTCCAAGAATGAGGGGGAGTATGTTTTTGTCGATGACAAAGGGGGAGAAATATGAAATATGGTGGTTAGGTATAGATTAAGGGGGAGTTGTTAGTTTTAGGGGGGGTTATTAGGATAGAAATAATATTTTATAAACAAAGGTTGTCATCATAAAAAAAGGGGAGATTGTTAGTCCGTGAGATGATGGTTTTGATGACAGCAACCTTAGAATAGATTATAAAATATAATTACTAACATTATAAGTTTAGATATATATGTATATGCAGGATTTAACCATGCAGGTACTAAGAATGAAGACTGTACAGTATAGAGATTTAAGATATCAAGTTAAAATATCAAGATAGAAGACTCATGAGTATTGAGACTATCAAGAGTTCAAGATTTCAAGGATAAGTATTTTTTATTTATTATTATTAGGAATTTTTGTTAAAACTCATAGAAAAGCACCGGCATCTTAAAATCCAATTTATTCGTAGAATGGAATCCACTTCGAACCCGTTAAAGGGATGGAACCCTAAGTAGGATGGAACCTATAAAAAATCTAGTGGAACATTGTTTTGTATCCGCTAACTTTTATTCAAAATGATTTTTCAAAATTATATCATGTTTTCAAAATGTTTTCAAACTTTCCTTTTAAAAGATTCAAAACCCTCGATCCTGATTTAAATAATTTTAGCCTCAAAAACATCTTTATTTTCAAAGTCAAATTACTCCTGATTTTAAACTATCTTTTTAAATAATATATTTAACTTTTAAATATTTATACTTAGATTTAAATATAAAATTATAGTTAAAATCTATATATATTATTCTTTATATTTACTTATGAATTTTAACAATAGTAAACAATATTTATAAAGTTTAAAATAGTTTTTATATAAGATAAAGGTTATTTTCAAAGAAAATCAAAAACACCAAAAAATCCTTTGGGATGTCGACATGCCTAGCTGACCATGTCGACATGGTGACAGTTTGATTCAAAAATTCAAATTTCAAAAGAAGTGTCTATTCGCCATAACTCTTCAGGAATGGTCATGGATGTTGTTCTTCTATAAATAGGGGTCAGTTTCAACCAATTTTCAATCATATTTTTCTGGTTTTCACTCCTCTTCTTCTTCCTCATTTCTTAATACATATTCTTATCATTACTCTGCCGAAATCAACATTGAATCATATTCGATTACTTCTAGTTTGATTCTCTTTCACTATCTCTACAAGATTCTCGGTGCTATTCAGAGTTATAGACTTCTTTGTAATCTAATAAGCGAGAAAATGTGTGATTGTAGCCTTGGAAATCAATCAAAAGGGAAAAGGTGTGATTATAGCCTTGGTAAATCAATTGGGTAAATTTGTGGCCCGAAAATCAAGTATCTCTACCCAGAGGATCGAAATTCTGGAGGGTGTACCTCGTAGCCTTGAAACCGAAGGTGTAATTGTACAATTGCTTTTGAAAGGAAATCTGTTCTTGTGTTGCGGGACTGGATGTAGGGTAACTCCGAACCAGTATATAATCCGGTGTGTTCTTTCCTTTACAGCTTTTATTTTATTTCTGCATCTGTAATTGCTTCTGTGATTGTGTCTGTGTCTGTATATTGCATACTTTTATGTCTAAATTAACATAAATTAAAAGGATTTAGTAATTCTTTATTAACACTATTCACCCCCCCCCCCTCTAGTGTTAATCTTAGCCTTAAGATCCGTAATCCGCATTTCTCACAATCTTTGCTTATACTCTGTCATGTTCATTTACTTAATTCATTAATAACAGTAGTTTTTATTTTACTTACAGTTGAATGTATATAACAGAGAAGCTTTTTATTTATTTTCTGCAACTAGAAAACCAAAAGTAGATTAAATCTTTGATCTTGATTCTTCCTGCAACAGATTGAATATTATTGTATTAAATTCCTGCTTTATTACAGATTATAACTTCAAGTTCAAATTTAAAAAAAAAAAGATGGTTACTTGCCTCTAATTACTTCAGAAATCACTGCCTTTGCACTACTCTGGCAAAACCTGAAGCTTTACTTTTAAAACTAATCTGCAGTTTTGAATTTTTGTTTGTTAAAACATGATTCCAAAATCATAATTTTATGAAACTATCAAGTTAAAATCTACCTGAGAGATGGAGTGTATCACTACAGTTTTGAAGCTTTAAAATGATTCTCATATTTTTTTTTTTCTTTTGAATTGAATTGAAGAAGAGTTTGACAGTTTTCTTTTTTTTTGAATTTTTCTTTCTTGAGTGTTGGGGTTTAAGATTGCAAAATCTTTTGGTTACTAAACGTCAGAAATTTGGAGGTTTAATAATTTTAATTTGGAAGCTGAAATGTTTTTATGAAATTTTTAATTTTATTATTTTATTAACGTAATGATGTCTCATGCCATTTGTAAAAAGAAAATCATAAGATCTAGATTTTGTTAATTACTCTACTCCATCTCCCATGTGAATGTTTATTTACATTTGTGACTTTTACAAGACAAAAGAACTTTATAAACTTTATTTCTATATTATATACATTTTATAAATAAATGTATCCCTTTATTCATTAGTGTGTATATATATGTACAATGTTAAAAGAATTTAACCAATATTTACATTACATATATTACATCTTAATGATTTTAAATGCTACTAATTTTTTTTAAACATTTATTTTAAATTTAAATTCAACTTCAATTTTAAACTTGAAATATAAACATTCATGTCCATTTGTATATTCACACTTACCTTGAATAAATTTAAATTAAATTTCAATGTGTATTCTATTTTACTCATATTTGTAATATACATATATATAAGATTTTAAATTCAATTGACTTTTTAAAACATTCATTATTTCAATATTTTAACTCAACATAAAATTGGAATTTTATTTATATATCATTATCACTTATTTTTATTTGTTTAAGATTTTTTTTCCATTTATTTTCAAATTAAATCCCAAGATTTTAAATATATTATTAATTTAATTTGATAAATTCTTGGGATGTTACAGTAGATCTACCCAACATAGGTAAACAAAACACAATGAACTCCTATCGAGCTTAAATCACCTTAAAATTGGATTGAAAATTTAAAAGCTAATTTAATAATATATTATATATAAAGATTTATACCTAAACAACAACCCAATTAGAAGGAAGAAAATAAATAATGAATTTGTTGTCCGTAATATTCTTTATTTGCACAAATATTGCTCACTTTACATATATGTGCGACATAAAGAGCGTATGTGTTTCATGGTTGCATATTGAATGAAGGCTATATGCACTACCAATTTAAACACATTCTATGCAATATAGTATTTAGTAATAGGCAAAGAATGCATGTCCAAAACAATGAAGATTAGTTTTAAATTTGGTGAGTGAAATAAGTCAAAATTCTAACAGCTTTTTTGTAAATAACATATTAATTCCAACCGAATTGTGTAGGATCATGTAATACGGAATATACTTAAATCTAAATGTGGAAACAGATGATAATAGCAAAGTAAATGAAAATAAGTAAAATAGAACAAGCACACCAGGAATTTTTATACTGGTTCGAACTTCCCGTTCTACGTCCAGTCCCAGACTCCTTCTGGAATTTCAACTACAATAACCCTCACTTAACCCGGAGGAACAGGTATATACAGTCTGAGTAGCAGAACAGACACCCGAGCAACTGAACAGGTTTTTCACCTCAGCAATAGAAGAGGACTTCACTAATACAAAATAATATACGACACTGTGTGTTCTTAATAATATTGATTTGTCACTGATAGTACAAACCTTCTATAATCAAATCCTCAAGTATATGAAGTGTATGTGAAGATATGAAGAGAAGGTAATGCTAAGAATCGAAGTTTATGATAGTTATTTGTAGATTCAAAGCAGTAAAAACGTATGTTCGCTGTTTGAATGCAAATATTAAAGCACAAGAAGAGTGCTAGAGAGTTAGAATGAAAATCAGTGAATGTGAAGTGTTGGGAGTATGTATATATAGTAGTTGAAGAGTTACTACCATTGGTGAAGGGTTCTGACAAAGAGGAGCATCTATTTCCGTTCAGAGAAGGGTTGCTTCCTTTCGTAGAAGAAGATGTCTTTTCGAAAATATGACAGTTGGTCTCGGGTCAGTCGACTGGTCATTCTTGGTCAGTCGACTGACTATTCAATAGATTTAAAAAACAAACAGTGCATATCGTATATGTACACAGTCAGTCGACTGGATGATCATAGCTAGTCGACTGGCTGAGGTATTTTTTTCATAGTATGCTTCTGTTTTGTTTAATTATGGAAAACATGAAGTGCGGACTACTTGATGATAGATTTTAATAAATTTCTAAGACTCAATCATAAGTACTAGACAGTGAGAACATAGATTAAAAGTCTTGATATATCCATAGTCCTTTGATTATCTCTTTTTGTCTTGAATTCTCATTTTTTTCTAACTTGCTTTGTCATGAATCAAAACTAGTGATTCAACATTCTCCCCTTTTTTAATTGATGACAAACCTGTATATAAAAGTCCTAAAGCACAAATAAAAACTCCTCCTGAATATATCATACTTCTTGTACCCGCATAAAGATGATTAGGACAATTCTTCTCCCCTTTTTTCATCGACAAAAAGGAGATATAGCAAAAATAATTTCAATATAAAGTGTAGAAATAAATATCAAAGTGAGAATATTTAGTACAAGTCTCAAAAGATAAATAATTAGCAAGTTTCAATATGTTTAAATTGACAATAAAGTTACAGATAAGCAAATAGTTCATACTATACTCACCCACCAAAAAACTATTCATCAAGATCCCAATTGTACTCTCCCTCCGGTGCGGGCTCCTTTCCTGGTCTAGAAGCGCCTTAAGCACCACTGCCTGCTCCACTAGTGTCGCTACTAGTATGCTCCTCTGATGTAGACCATGTAAATCGAGGTGCTGGACGTTTTCCTTGAGCGACAGACGTGGCAGCGGTTGAAGAAGAACATGATAATGCATCCCATAATGTAGAAAAGAAGCCTTTGATTTTATCAAACTTCTTATCCATTTTCTTGAGCATAGAATCCAAAATAAGTTGATTCCAGGAGAGAATTTCTATGGATTCACGGGTGCTGGAGGAAGTAGCTAAGCAAATATCAGCTTCTTCTTGTTGCGCTTTCGGTTCTCTAATTGTAGGACCTCTAGATTTTTGTTGTTAAGCCTGTTGATGCTTCCAATCTTCATATGATGTAATAGGTGGCGGTCGTGTTGGTAGCTTCATAAGACTGATGGTCCTTATATTTATCATTTCGACAGTAGTGAATTCGGAATCTGGTTGACGAACACCCTCATCTAGAAGAAGTCTCATAATATATTCTCCAAAGTAGATAACATGCATATTCCCATGTGCGAAGGTGAGAAATTCATCCATAATACGAAGCAACCAATTAACGCATATATTTCCCCATATGGCATAAAGAGCTATGAAATTTTCTGGATATATTAATTCATATAAGCCGGATTGGGGGAGAATAGATCGCATATGCGTGTTATGCAAAATTCTTACTTTAGGCCAAAGAAGTTTAGAACGCAATTCAGTCATGTCGTCACTCATGAGCATATGACTAATTCTATCTCTCTGTCTTGGATTGCATTCGACATCATTTAAATCTATAACTTCATTTGGAGATTGAAGGATATGTGCCATTCTATCAAGGTAAAAGAAAACTTGTTGTCCACATACCAAACCCCATACACAATTATTTGGATTCGATGGTTGTTGGTGGCCAAAATCCGAATAAACCATGAACGAGTCTTCAAAAGTTCTAGAGTTTTTCATCTTATCCCATCGTTCGATTGCAGTTGCATCATATAGCCAATGAGCAACATGAATATCAACAAAGGATGAAGAACCTTGTTTTGAGCATTTTGGTCTTGGAGGGGCAATTAATTTGGTGTTTTTGAGGATTTTTTGAAAGAAAAATGGGGGCTACGGTTTTGGAGGAAGTAAAAAACGAAGAAGGTAAAGTGAATAGATGGTGTGAAAAGGGTTTAAAATGAAACGACAATAGCCTTTTTTCTACAGCCAGTCGACTGGTCGGGGTAGGTCAGTCGACTGGTTGTTAACCCGAGAGTTTTTTACGCTGTAATCAGTCGACTGACCTATATGACTCAGTCGACTGGTTGATAACCCGAGAGGTTTTGCACCGTGTAAACAGTCGATTAGTTATATATATCAGTCGACTGGCTGAAGACAAGAAATGAAATGAAGCTTAAAACAATATTTGATTCAAAAAATCATATACTTAATCGAAATCCAAGTGAACATAGAACAATAAAACACAAGAAAAGATGATTATTTAGGAGTTTTTGGAGAGCATTCATGTGGTTCAACCTTGGTGTTCTCAACATAAGGTTGCAAAGAGACCAATAATTTTGGTGTTCCCAAGAGTTTGGAGTTGCCGGAGGTTGATGTGGAGTTTGCTCCCATTGATTCCAGTCGGATGAATTTGGTTGACGAGATGTTGAGTGTTCAACAACGTCATGCTTAGATGATTTGCCACAGAATTTGAGGGCAATTAATTCTATAAGGCTAAGGCGACTGGAATTCATACATTGTTCATAATATATCTCTCTTTGTAAATTGATTTGCTCTTTTTGATAATGATGGATTTCAGCAATTTTTTCTTTTGTTTTTGGATAAACAAACAATGATCTTCGAGACTTCTTAGTTTTTGGAGAAAATCCAGTATGATATTGAGCTGGTTCACGTTTAGGGGCAGGAGTTGGCAAGGACAGAGTAGAGCTACTAGAAGAATGATAGCTACTAGAGGATGTTGGTGTAGCAAAAGATAATTTGGAGTTAGAGGAGTCGTAGGAATCGTGAGAGGCCACTGATAGGTAATGAGGAACTTGAAATTTTTTTAAATTTTTTTTTTTAAGGATGATTGCAAAAGATGAAATGAATGCAGATTTATATAGGGAATTGAGCTGTGTTTGTCTGATTAGAAACATCAAAAAGCTAATAGCCAGAGAGAAAAAAGAATGGATGAGAATTGTTTTTAAAAAGAATGGCTATGAGCCCACGAAATAAAAGACTCATTAGAAAATAACAAATAGCACAACTGGTAAGGCATTGAACTACCAGTTAGGAGACCCGAGTTCGAGCTCCAACAGCTACACATTTATTTTTTTGAACGAAAATTTCCAGAATAATTAGAATCAATCTTCTAGTTGAAACAAGAAACATACATGGCTCAAATGGCAAGAGACAATTATAATTCTACAACTTAGAGGTCATTAGTTCAAGTCTTTCTAGAGTCATAAATTTTTTTTTTGACAACAATTTGAATGAAAGTTTTTATATATATTTTATCAAATTGTGTTATGAAAAACTACAAATACAAATAGTATAAATACGTTTTAACGTCCCGCCTTTTCACACGCTATAAATCGACACACGTGCCAATTCAAACCATACGGAAGGGCGAATTGTTATGGGGTAAATAAGAAAAACAGAGAAAGAAAAAAAACAAAATAGAATCTTGCAGCGGAACGATAAAATATAATAAACAAATATACAATTCATGAAGCTGTTTATAAAATATTTGATTTTTCTTATACAATACATATCAGAGTTACACATACCAATAAATATCAATGCAGCGGAATTAAATAGTGTAGTGGACTAATAGTAGATAATAGTAATACAAATCTTCATCTTCGTCCTCCATAGCTAAAACTTCAAATCCTGAAACGCTCGGACTGACCCGAGCGAATTTAAAGGACAAAACACTCGAGCCAGAACTAAAAGATCTTATGTAAGTTAAATCAACAGGAATAAATAAGAGTGTAGTAACTCAAGAGATGCTCGGGATTTACATCTCTTAAGGATCCGTTAAACTATTTACTATGTAGTATACTTCGCTATTATAATAGTGACTAATTGTAAAATAAACTTACTTTAAAATAGCGTTAAGTAGTGACCCAATATTCCCCTTAACACAAATAAGTGGTTTCCGGAGTTGGCAGAGAGTATGACAACTTCCGATCCCGATCTCTTCAACAACAAAACGTTATTATAACACCGCGGTCTTTAAAATAGTTTATACTTTAAAACCAGAAAATAATTATCCATTTCAAAACCCATAAATACGATATCATTTCCATTTCCAAAACAACTCATTTTGATATCATTTTAAAGAAAAACCAAATCAATAATATCATTTTTATTTCAAATATATTTCTTATCCAAAATCATACTGCATTAAAATTTATAATATCTGAAAACCAAACATTTGAATTATAACTTCCAAAACATAATACTGCGAAATTCATAGCTTTACAACCATAACTTCTAAAACTTGAATGGTTTGGATATTCAAACAGTATATAGAATAAAATAGTTTGAGTTTAAAATTACTTTATAAAATAAAATAATTTCTGTGACTTTGCAATTTTATTCATTTAAAAGTTAGTCTAAATCCATAAATTTTAAATTCACTTTCAGTTAAGTAAACCACTTCAATGTCAATATATTTCTAACTTTGAATATTTAACAATTTCAAACTTAAGGTTGGAAATTTATATTCACCAATTCATTATCCTATTATTTAGTTTTTGAAATATTCATAAAATAAATCCATAAAATAAAACTCAAAATTTCTAACAATTAAATATTTTCTTCAATTTATTTATACTAGAAATATTCATTTAATTTATCTTGAATAAAAATCCAGTTATATATATCATACCTTTAAAATTTCCAAGTTTTAAATAAGTTACATCACTTATAGAGTTTAATTCTTAAATACGCTCAATTCCAATTTAATTTTTAATTTACCTTCCAATCTAGATTGATTTAAATCGTTAAAACTCCATTATTCAACTTATTTAGTTTATTTAACAAATTATACATAACTTAAATTTAATAATTTAACTATATATGTATGTATAAAATAAGATATTTAAAATATTAAAATTAAATATTTATTGAACCGTAACCTATCCAAACCATAGAAAAATCATTTCAAAATATTTATATATATATATATATATATATCGCGGTGCCTGTATATCATTTTCTATCCTATGGTCAAGTGATACGGATATTTATCATTTCAATCCGCAATTTAAAAATAAAAATGCGGTTGTATATCATTTCAAACCGCAATCCCGAATGAAATGAGAATGCATAATAAATTGCAGTTTATATAATATAGGACACATCATCCATTCACCCAATATCAATCATCAACCAATTTAATTTCAATCATCATCAATTTAAACAAACATCAATAAAGCATATAAAATATAACAGGTATCAACGAACAGTTTATATTCAAAAAAATAAAAACATAAATAAACAAATAACTGTTAACTAGCAGTTTATATGCAAAATAAATAAATTTTAACTGTCAATTCATATGCAGTAATAAAATTAATTAACAGTTAAATTAAATAAATGCGATTTAACTGAGATGATGAATAAAATATGCAAAACAGCCATAAATAAATTTCTACTCATATCTTAAATCAATTTAACAAACATAAGAAAACTTAGAAGTTGTGAGTGGGTTAAAACACTCACCTTTTGAATTTAAATTGAATAAAAATTCAGTTTAAATCCAAAAATTTGACCATTTCAGAATTTGTCCAAACCAGCGTCATCAAGTCTGGAATTTCAATACGATCCTAACAAAAAAACCGCGCGTAGAACGGATAACGTAGGAAAAAGCTATGCATTAAAACGATGTTGAAAATCAAAATTAATTTAAAACAAAATGGAACACATTTCACTTACCAATATGTGCCACGTCACCTTTTAAATCAACCTCCAGAAAAGAATACGCACTCCCCCCTCTACAGGAAACGCACGCATGAAAACAGCCTCCACAGATTCCAAACCCAAATCACGATTTGTCGCCAATCCGACCGTCAATTCGCCTCCAAACTTCGCCAATGAACAATGCGCTAGCCCCTCTACAAAAACCCAAAAGGGATTTTCCGATCAGACGCACCAGTCAAAAACGTCCAATTCAATTTTGACCGCGATTTCTGGTCAAACGATGCGTCGAATTGAAAAACGAATTACACCATTGAATTACGCTCGTCGAGAGCTTCAACATATATTATTTTGAGATTTTTCTGAGAACTTTGAATTTTTGACTTTGATTTTGAAATGGATCTGGATCTGAAATTTTGTCTGCCATTGAGGAGGAGAAGGAGCTGATGAAAATTACGCGTAGAAAAACGAGAATAGGCGGTGGGTAGGGTTTAGCGAGGTATTTATAGATGAAGCTGGAATAGACAGATGGATCCGAATTATAAACGTGCTCAACGATAATTGGCCCAAAAAGCCCGTTTTGACCCCGGAACCAAATTGGGTGAACCCATATATCAAAATAGGTGTTTAAAAATATTATGAACGCGATGGAAAAGGTTTCACATCCAAATTCCATCGTATGAAGAAGTTATGCTAAAAACAATATTTTCCAAATTGATTTCAATTGCATAAATTTCAAGGCGTTTCGAGTCCGTACGATCAAACGACAAGTCCGATCGCTACGAAACTTGAAACACTATTACAATTCATCGCTACAGATCCGATGAAACTAGTTTCGCCGAAATCCAAGTCAGTGGCCAAAATGGCTATTTTTCCATTAATTAATAAATTAAGAATTAGTAAATAAATCAAATTTTTATATTTCAGTTTTAGAATTGGAAATTTTTATCACTTAATAATTCTCAAACGTTTAAAATGATTTAACAATTTTTAAATTTCAACTTATTAAAGATTAAATCAATATAAATCTTCGATTTCATAAAATTCAAAATTATAGATAAATTTGCAAAATTTCCTTTTAATTGAATTAACCTATATTTATTCCATTTATAAATTTCAAATATAAGGGTTTACCATTGGATTAAAAATTATCACATAAATATTTTCAATTTTCAAATTAACGTAATAATTACATATTTGATTTTTATTCATTTGCAATAAATCCAACTATTAAAATTCTAGAATTCATACATTTTATCGCCTTGGTTTACTCATAAACTTATAATTCCTTAAACAATTTCCCATCTCAAATTTTAAAATGTAAATTATTTCACCTAGGTATACTATTTATTTTAATTTCTTAAAATAATCCCTTAATTACACTTTGAATCCAATTTATTTTAATAAGTTTCCATTTAAACGGATTAGATTCACTTCCAACCTTACACATAAGTTTAGGTTATAATCAATTTATAACGTATTTCTTTCTTAGTTATTACTTTACATGCTTCTCGAATAAATTTCTCAATTAATCATAATTATTTTAAAGTAACGCTTAAAATAAATACGACCCTATAATTACTCAACATTTAAACGAACGTTATTTCATTTTCCATTAATGTAACATTCATTCATTTTATTATCACTTATTACAATTTCTAATTCCATTAACAAATAAGCAGGTAATTTATAATATATGTTACATAAATTGAATTAATCACTATTCATTATTATTGACTTTAATTTAGCATTAATTACCTTGCATTAACATTGTTACTAAAAATACCTATCCAATTGCAATTAATATTCTAATGAGTACACTTACTCTTTCTGTTATGTTATAAGTTATCAACAAAGAAACGTTTATTACTTTCAACAACATTGTAATTACTAATTACCTACATTGATTGTATACGTTTTCCATTATTATCATTTATTAGAATTCTATTCAACTTTCCTTCTTATGCATGTAGTTAACCTTTCTGTTGATTTTACCTCTAAAATTTTCAGTTATTTTCTTAACTTACAAAAGGCAATGATTAATTACATTTAATCGCTATTAATTAAATGCATTGGTAACGAACAATAGTTGTCACCATTATACAATTTATAACATTTGTAATTTGTTCTCTGCAATAATTATTTCAACAACTCTCATTAAATACATTTATTCCAATTTTCGTTTCAACGTTTTTATTACAAAATCAATTAAATACTTTCCTTTCTCGCATTGAATTATACACCTGTATAATCCTTTCCACTATTCATTATTTAGAATTCTATTTAAATTTCAATCTCGTGTAATAACTCATTTATTATACATTCACATATCAATAAACAAGGTTCCAATAAATAGGATTTATTCAATTCACCTTATAAACAGGTACAATACTTACCATTTTATTTATTGAAATTTTATTCATATTACAAATAAAGGCTTTAATTACCATTCATATATTTTATTTTAGCCTTCATTTCAATATTAATTTACCCCATTAATTATTTCTACTAAAATTAAATTTAAAAATCCTATTAAATTAACAAATTAAATTGTCGAAATTTACGGGTCGTTACACTCTCCCCCACTCAAAACTTTTCGTCCTCGAAAAGGAAAGGAAGGGAAAAGAAGCATTAGGAATCAATATATCTTACTTGAAATATTAACTTTATAAACAGCTAAATCTACAAAAATTAATTATTTTGAATATAATATACAAATATAACCATTAAACCCTTTATACTCAAGTTAATAAAGTTTGGAAAACACTTTTCAACAATTTTCTAAGTCCAAAATTTACAAAAAAAAATTGGACAGAGTCTCCTTTGTACGGAGAAGCTCGGGAGAAACTATAATACCAAAATATAACAATTATATAACATATATTATCCAAAATATTATATCCCAACCCGGGAAAATATATAAAATAGCGCTATAAACCGTAATCCGAAACGTACCTATTTGTCGGGCAATTTACGCTTTAATTTTATGGAACCAAAAGCAGTAGCAATTGCTTCCAAAACCTGCATTTCATTTATATAATCTAAAAGGTTAACAATTTATGTAAAGTGAAATATTTGAGTGGTTTCAATCACTAACAACACATGAATACAACAACCAACAGTTTCAACAAACAGCATACACAACAAATACAAAACAACCATACAATCAAACAAACACATAATTGTTCGGATTCAAAACCTTTAAATTGTACGGAATGAAGAATAAACCATCAAGTGCATCATTTACTCAACGGTCTTAGATTAAACACAATGGATTATTCATCCATCCCAACAAAATTAAAGTTTCATTACCCATCAACCACAAACCACGACAAACAACAATTTCAGCAATAGATTCAGTCTATTCTTATTTATTCCATTCATACATTTGTTGTTTGATTCTTTTCATTCATATAACGGTTTATCTTTTAATTTCCATTTATTACTTTCGATTTTATTTTCATTTTATTTCTTTCAATTTTATTTAGAAATAACTTCAACCCCTTTACTTAAGTTTACAATTTCTCTTGATTATATTACATTCATTTATAATTGCATGACCTCATCTATCTACACTTTACTTACTTAAGTTTATAATCATCTATTGTCATACTTACCTTTAATTATATTTACTTGGTAAAATTTCAATTATAACTTAAGTTTATAACATTAAATTCTCATTTAATAGCGATTTCATTGAATACTTTCATTATTTCAAATTTCTACTTGTATAATATCTATGACAATCTCTTATTAAACATTTCAACTTTTAATATTTGGTAATTTATATATATGTTATTTAAGGGTGTAATTCGAAAGTTATACAAGTTTTCCCATTTCTTTTAATTAATTCATTGTTCAATAAATTTTTACCTTTTCCTTATAAGTTACAAATTCAACTTCCTTTTTATTTCATTTATAACTTAGCCTTAAATCTCTTACCTAAATTAGAGGTTTCAATTATTAATTACTTACCTTTCATTTCACTACAATAATTGAAACAATTAATTAACGGAAATTTAAGAATTTGATACCGGGTTAAATTTCAATTTCTTTTAAAATAATAGATAAATATATTCTTACAACTTATATATCTCTAATTATATTTAAAACTATTTATATTTGTTTATCAAAATAAATCTGTAGTAAAACTACTGCATTGGCCTTCCCACTTCGAAACTCGAAAATGAAAGTCGATGATGCGGCCGCCATCACTGAAATTATTTTCCAGCGACGGAGAGGAAAGTACAATACTTATTTTCTCAAAATCTTCTTTAAAACAAATCTTCCGAATTATTTTGAAATATTTATCTCAGAAAATACTTACTAACAATATTATTATATTCCAAAACTTATTCGAAAGAAATTTCAAAACCCCGGATCTTAAGTTCTAAATTTCCCAAATTCATTTATTTTATTTTTCAATCTTATTTCTATTATTATTTATACACTTTATTACCTAATAACCAATCTATTGCAGCCAAATATAGATATCATTTGAAAAATTTTATTTATATAGAAAATATAATAGGCAAAATTATTTCATTCACCTTTATTAAAACCAAATATTATGTCGGTCTGTCCTATTAAGTGTTTAGAAATCCATATTGATGTCACAGCGTCCCATGCATCAACCATAATTTATAAATACAAAACGGAACAGATTAACACAATATAAAAATCTTTTTATAATACTAACAAATACGCTCTCTCATATATATACTCTCAGCGACTCCCATAGGGTATTATTACCCTATTAATAAAGAGTCAAACCCCACAAAGCTAAGGTTTATCGCTAAACCAAAGCTCTGATACCAACTGTAACGTCCCGCCTTTTTGCACGCTTTAAATCGACACACGTGCCAATTGAAACCATACGGAAAGGCGAATTGTTATGGGGTAAATAAGAAAAACAGAGAAAGGATAAAAAACAAAATAGAATCTTGCAGTGGAACGATAAAATATAATAAACAAATATACAGTTCATGAAGCTGTTTACAAAATATTTGATTTTTCTTATACAATACATATCAGAGTTACACATACCAATAAATATCAATGCAGCGGAATTAAATAGTGTAATGGACTAATAGTAGATAATAGTAATACAAATCTTCGTCTTCGTCCTCCATAGCCAAAACTTCAAATCCTGAAACGCTCGGACTGACCCAAGCGAATTTAAAGGACAAAACACTCGAGCCAGAACTAAAAGATCTTATGTAAGTTAAATCAATAGGAATAAATATGAGTGCAGTAACTCAAGAGATGCTCGGGATTTACATCTCTTAAGGATCCGTTAAACTATTTGCTATGTAGTATACTTCGCTATTATAATAGTGTCTAATTGTAAAATAAATTTACTTTAAAATAGCGTTAAGGAGTGACCCAATATTCCCCTTAACAAAAATAATGCCAATAGTCTATACAGTGCCTGCAAATCTCCTGATCGGGAGACTACGAGAAGACACTCCATAGGTACGACACAAATAGAAACTCGTACAAGGCGCGATAGGGTAGGTGACACGGCACAACTAGGCAATGCCAGGGTAGATATACCAATTACGCTTCCGGGTCGATGGTAACGCGTAGCGCGCAGCTACCGCCCACCTCGGACAAACTCCCCCAAATCAAAGAAATCAAAAGTGAAGGTGGCCACCGAATCAATCCCTAGTCAGAGTATAGTATCGAAGGGAAGTGTCCGATCAGAGGTGCTACCTCATTAAGCCGTTGATCGCTCCTGTTTTAGCCACCTTATGCCAACTCACAGGAGTTGGGTCCACATATTTGCCTCAAAGGAAACGCCGCCACCAACCTACTTCATTCTGGAATCTCCATCGCGTACACGGTTGTTAAAGTGGTTTTCGGAGTTGGCAGAGAGTATGACAACTTTCGATCCCGGTCTCTTCAACAACCAAACGTTATTATAACACCGCGGTCTTTAAAATAGTTTATACTTTAAAACCAGAAAATAATTATCCATTTCAAAACCCATAAATACGATATCATTTCCATTTCCAAAACAACTCATTTTGATATCATTTTAAAGAAAAACCAAATCAATAATATCATTTTTATTTAAAATATGTTTCTTATCCAAAATCATACTGCTTTAAAATTTATAATATCTGGAAACCAAACATTTGAATTATAACTTCGAAAACATAATACTATGAAATTCATAGCTTTACAACCATAACTTCTAAAACTTGAATGGTTTGGATATTCAAACAGTATATAGAATAAAATAGTTTGAGTTTAAAATTACTTTATGAAATAAAATAATTTCCACGACTTTACAATTTTATTCATTTAAAAGTTAGTCTAAATCCATAAATTTTAAATTCACTTTCAGTTAAATAAACCACTTGAATTTCAATATATTTCTAACTTTGAATATTTAACAATTTCAAACTTAAGGTTGGAAATTTATATTCACCAATTCATTATCCTATTATTTAGTTCTTGAAATATTCATAAAATAAATCCATAAAATAAAACTCAAAATTTCTAACAATTAAATATTTTCTTCAATTTATTTATACTAGAAATATACATTTAATTTATCTTAAATAAAAATCCAGTTATAAATATCATACCTTTAAAATTTCCAAGTTTTAAATAAGTTACATCACTTATAGAGTTTAATTCTTAAATACGCTCAATTCCAATTTAATTTTTAATTTACCCAATCTAAATCGATTTAAATCATTCAAACTCCATTATTCAACTTATTTAATTTATTTAACAAAATATACATAGCTTAAATTTAATAATTTAACTATATATGTATGTATAAAATAAGATTTTTAAAATATTAAAATTAAATATTTATTGAACCGTATCCTATCCAAACCATAGAAAAATCATTTCAAAATATTTATTTATATATATATATATATATATATATATATATATATATCGCGGTGCCTGTATATCATTTTCTATCCTATGGTCAAGTGATACGGATATTTATCATTTCAATCCGCAATTTAAAAATAAAAATGCGGTTGTATATCATTTCAAACCGCAATCCCGAATGAAATGAGAATGCATAATAACTTGCAGTTTATATAATATAGGACACATCATCCATTCACCCAATATCAATCATCAACCAATTTTATTTCAATCATCATCAATGTAAACAAACATCAATAGAGCATATAAAATTTAACAGGTATCAACGAACAGTTTATATTCAAAAAAATAAAAAAATAAATAAACAAATAACTGTTGACTAGCAGTTTATATGCAAAATAAATAAATTTTAACTGTCAATTCATATGCAGTAATAAAATTAATTAACAGTTAAATTAAATAAATGCGATTTAACTGAGATGATGAATAAAATGTGCAAAACAGTCATAAATAAATTTCTACTCATATCTTAAATCAATTTAACAAACATGAGAAAACTTAGAAGTTGTGAGTGGGTTAAAACACTCACCTTTTGAATTTAAATTGAATAAAAATTCAATTTAAATCCAAAAATTTGGCCGTCTCAGAATTTGTCCAAACCAACGTCATCAAGTCCGGAATTTCAATACGATCCTAACAAAAAAAAAGCGCGTAGAACGGATAACGTAAGAAAACGTTATGCATTAAAACGATGTTGAAAATCAAAATTAATTTAAAACAAAATGGAACACATTTCACTTAGCAAAATGTGCCACGTCACCTTTTTAATTAACCTCCAGAAAAGAATACGCACTCCCCCCTCTACAGGAAACGCACGCATGAAAACAGCCTCCACAAATTCGAAACCCAAATCACGATTTGCCGCCAATCCCACCGTCAATTCGCCTCCAAACTTCGCCAATGAACAATGCGCTAGGCCCTCTACAAAACTTAGAAGGGATTTTCCGATCAGACGCACCGGTCAAAAACGCCCAATTTAATTTTGACCGTGATTTCTGGTCAAATGATGCGTCGAATTGAAAAACGAATTACACCATTGAATTACGCTCGTCGAGAGCTTCAACATATATTATTTTGAGATTTTTCTGAAGACTTTGAATATTTGACTTTGATTTTGAAATGGATCTGGATCTGAAATTTTGTCTGCCAATGAGGAGGAGAAGGAGCTGATGAAAATTTACGCATTGAAAAATGAGAATAGGCGGAGGCTAGGGTTTAGCGGGGTATTTATAGATGAAGTTGGAATAGACAGATGGATCCGAATTATAAACGTGCTCAACGATAATTGGCCCAAAAAGCCCGTTCTGACCTCGGAACCAAATTGGGTAAACCCATATATCAAAATAGGTGTTTAAAAATATTCTGAACGCGATGGAAAAAGTTTCACGTCCAAATTCCATCGTATGAAGAAGTTATGCTAAAAATAATATTTTCCAAATTGATTTCAATTGCATAAATTTCAAGGCGTTTCGAGTCTGTACGATCAAACGACAAGTCCGATCGTTACGAAACTTGAAACACTATTATAATTCATCGTTACGGATCCGATGAAACTGATTTCTTTGAAATCCGAGTCAGTGGCCAAAATGGCTATTTTTCCATTAATTAATAAATTAAGAATTAGTAAATAAATCAAATTTTTATATTTCAGTTTTAGAATTGGAAATTTTTATCACTTAATAATTCTCAAACATTAAAATGATTTAACAATTTTTGAATGTCAATTTATTAAGGATTAAATCAATATAAATCTTCGATTTCATAAAATTCAAAATTATAGATAAATTTCCAAAATTTCCTTTTAATTGAAATAACCTATATTTATTCCATTCATAAATTTCAAATATAAGGGTT
This sequence comes from Allium cepa, assembly GCA_030765085.1. NCBI lineage: Eukaryota > Viridiplantae > Streptophyta > Magnoliopsida > Asparagales > Amaryllidaceae > Allium > Allium cepa. Next base: position 633,908,893 of record CM060941.1, read on the forward strand.
TACCATTGGATTAAAAATTATCATATAAATATTTCCAGTTTTCAATGTAATTTTTAAATTAATGTAATTCATTTGCAATAAATCCAACTATTCAAATTCTATAATTCATAAATTTTATCGCCTTGATTTGCTCATAAACTTATAATTCCTTAAACAATTTCCCATCTCAAATTTTAAAATGTAAATTATTTCACAAAAATTATACTATTTATTTTAATTTCTTAAAATAATCCCTTAATTACACTTTGAATCCAATTTATTTTAATAAGTTTCCAATTAAACGGATTAGATTCACTTCCAACCTTACACATAAGTTTAGGTTATAATCAATTTATAACGTATTTCTTTCTTAGTTATTACTTTACATGCTTCTCGAATAAATTTCTCAATTAATCATAATTATTTTAAAGTAACGCTTAAAATAAATACGACCCTATAATTACTCAACATTTAAACGAACGTTATTTCATTTTCCATTAGTGTAACATTCATTCATTTTATTATCACTTATTACAATTTCTAATTCCATTAACAAATAAGCAGGTAATTTATAATATATGTTACAAGAATTGAATTGACGACTATTCATTATTATTGACTTTAATTTAGCATTAATTACCTTGCATTAACATTGTTACTAAAAATACCTATCCAATTGCAATTAATATTCTAATGAGTACACTTGCTCTTTCTGTTATGTTATAACTTATCAACAAAGAAACGTTTATTACTTTCAACAACATTGTAATTACTAATTACCTACATTGATTGTATACGTTTTCCATTATTATCATTTATTAGAATTCTATTCAACTTTCCTTCTTATGCATATAGTTAACCTTTCCGTTGATTTTACCTTCAAAATTTTCAGTTATTTTCTTAACTTACAAAAGGCAATGATTAATTACATTTAATCGCTATTAATTAAATGCATTGGTAACGAACAATAGTTGTCACCATTATACAATTTATAACATTTGTAATTTGTTCTCTACAACAATTATTTCAACAACTCTCATTAAATACATTTATTCCAATTTTCGTTTCAACGTTTTTATTACAAAATCAATTAAATACTTTCCTTTCTCGCATTAAATTATACACCTGTATAATCCTTTCCACTATTCATTATTTAGAATTCTATTTAAATTTCAATCTCTTGTAATAACTCATTTATTATACATTCGCATATCAATAAACAAGGTTCCAATAAATAGGATTTATTCAATTCACCTTATATACAGGTACAATACTTACCATTTTATTTATTGAAATTTTATTCATATTACAAATAAAGGCTTTGATTACCATTCATATATTTTATTTTAGCCTTCATTTCAATATTAATTTACCCCCTTAATTATTTCTACTAAAATTAAATTTAAAAATCCTATTAAATTAACAAATTAAATTGTCGAAATTTACGGGTCGTTACATACGTACATATAAAAATTTATAAATCTTTAAAAGAGACTATTCCAAGTTCTCGTCTTAAATTGATGAGAGTATTTTCATTTAAAGATTTTGTAAAAATATCTACCAATTGTTTATCAGAGGAAACAAATTCTAGATTTATCAACTCCTTTTCAATATTATCATGAAGAAAATGATGATGAATGTCAATGTGTTTTGTTCATGAATGATTGACAAGATTTTTCGATAAATTAATAGCACTAGAATTATCACAGTAAATAGTTGACTTAAATAAATTAAAACCCAAATCTTGTATTGTTTGTTGCATATAGATAACTTGAGCACATGCCAGAGCTGTAGAAATATATTCCGCTTCACATGTCGATAATGAAACACAGTTTTGTTTCTTAATCAACCAAGATGCAAAAGACCGTCCAATGAAGTGACAAGTCCCACTTGTACTGTTTCTACCTGTCCGGCTTCCTCCAAAATCAGCGTCACTATAGGACACTAATTCAAAAGGAGATTCCTTTGGATAGAATAATCAAAAGTCCTTGGTTTTATTAAGATACTGTAGTATGCGTTTCACTGCTCGTAAATGTGATTCTTTGGATCTGCTTGAAACCGTGCACACAAATAGACACTCATCATTATGTCAGGTCTACTAGCTATTAAATATAGTAACGATCCAATCATACTTCGATATAATTTTTGGTCAATACTCCTACCACTTTCATCTTTATCAAGATGTATGGTTGTACTCATAGGAGTTGGTTTGGTAGAAGTATTTTTCATACCAAAGCGTTTAATTAGATTGATACAATACTTTTCTTGATTAATAAAAATATCATTTTCTAGTTGTTTTATTTGTAAGCCAAGAAAATAATTTAACTCACCCATATGTGACATTTCAAATTCTCAAGTCATTATTTTAGAAAAATCTTGACATAGTCTTTCATTTGTAGATCCAAAAATAATATCATCAACATACATTTGAACGATTAAAATATCGTGTTTATTTCTTCTAATAAAACGAGTTTGATCAACCTTTCCAATTTCAAAACCAGAATCTATTAAATATCTTTTAAGACGATCGTACCAAGCCCGGAGTGCTTGTTTCAAACCGTATAAAGCCTTTTTAAGCTTATAGACATGGTTAGGAAATTGTTCGTGTATGAATAACGGAGGTTGTTCAACATAAACATTTTCTTTTATAAAACTATTTAAAAAAGCACTTTTGACATCCATTTGTTATAATTTAAAGTTATGAAAACATGCAAATGCTAGTAAGATTCGTATTGCTTCTAGTCTAGCGACTGGAGCAAACATTTCTTCATAGTCAATTCCTTCTTCTTGATTATATCCATAGGCAACTAATCTGGCTTTATTTCTAGTAATATTTCCTTGTTCATCTGCTTTATTTTTGAAAACCCAATTTGTACCAATAATTGATTGATCACTAGGCCATGGAACTAAATCCCAAACATCATTTCTTTCGAATTGGTTTAGCTCTTCTTGCATAGCGATTAACCAATTTTCATCCATGGATGCTTCTTTAATATTTTTAGGTTCAATATGAGAAAGAAAAGCTACATGACCCATTTGATTTAATTGACTTCTTGTTCTAACAGATGAATTGAGTTCTCCAATAACATTAGCAGAAGGATGATCTCTTAATATTCTAGGTGGAGATCTTAATTCATTGTTATTGTGAACAATGTTTTCATTATTTTCAACATTTGAAATTTCTGCGTTTGTGATATTATTAGGGAATTATTCATCATCTCTTATACTTGGGATTTGTTTAAAATTTTCATCGAAAGATACATAAAGTTTTTCTTTGATGATATTTGTTCTTTTATTATAAATTCGATAAGCTTTGCTTCGATTCGAATATCCTAAAAAGATTCCTTCATCGGATTTTGGATCGAAATTACCAAGCTGATCTTTTATGTTTAAAACAAAACATTTTGAACCGAAAACTTTAAAATAAGAAATATTTAGGTTTTGTCCATTAAGAAGTTCATAAGGAGTATTCTTAGTTAATGGTCGAATAGAAACACGATTCAAAACATAACAAGCTGTTGCAACTGCTTCAGCCTAGAAATGTTTTGGTAATGTACTCTCATTTAACAAAGTCCTTGCACATTCTTGTAAGGTTCTATTTTTACGTTCTACAACTCCATTTTGTTTGGAGTTCTAGGAAACGAAAAATTATGGAGTATTCCCTTTTTTTACCAAAATGTTCAAAGGCTTCGTTTTCGAATTCACCTCCATGATCACTTCTTATGTTTTTTATTTTCTAACCTTTAAAATTTTGAATTCTTTTGACAAATGTTTTGAAATTATCAAAGGTATCACTTTTATTTTTCATAAAGATAGTCCAAGTATATCTAGAAAAATCATCAACAATAACAAACACATATCTACTATGATTAATGGATTGTACTTGTGTTGGTCCAAATAAATCCATATGTAGTAATTCAAGTGGTTGTAAAGTTGAAATGACCTTTTTAGATTTAAAAGATGACTTAGTTTACTTTCCTAACTGACATGCATCACAAATATGATCAATTTTGAAATTCATTTTTGGTAGACCTTTCACTAAATCATTTTTAGAGAGTTTGTTTATAGTTTTGAAGTTAATATGACAGAATCGTTTGTGTCATAACCAAGGATCATTTTCTTTGGCTATTAAACACATATCTGAATTATGATTTATTTTCATATTCAGAACATAGATATTTCTGTCCCTATTTCCTTCAAAGATAAGATTTTGATTTTGATCAAAAGTACTATATTTGTTTTCAGAAAAAGTGATTTTGAATCCTTTGTCACATAATTGGCCGATACTAAGTAAATTATGTTTTAAATTTTTGACAAGTAATACATTTGAAATAAGAGGTAAATTAGAAATATCATTATTGCTCACATCACCTTTGCCGATGATATAACCTTTGGAGTTGCCTCCAAAAGTGATGGAGCCTCCATCTAAGTAATTAATATTTGATAGCATATCTTTGTCTCCTGTCATATGTTTTGAGAAACCACTGTCGAGTATCTATTTTCCTCTTTTCATAAGTGGGACCTACAAAAAATATGAGATAATATTGGTACCCACTTTTTCAGTAGGGTCCTAAGAGTTAAATCTTAGAAAACAAACCCAAGAGGGCTCAGTATCCCATTTAAAAATGTAATCTTTATTTTTTATAAACAGTTTCTAAAAAAGTGTTTATATATTTCTTCCTAATCAAACTGTTGTTTGTTTTAGGAACCCAGATTTTCATGCCTTTTGGGTTAGAATTCCTTTTTGTCTGTATAGTAGTAGGATTAATATTTCTCTTAATTCTCTTTCTAGATGAAGCTGTTGTTTTCTTAACATATCATAATCTTTTTCTACTAGAAATAGATTGAGAGCTATCAATAATTTTAGATAAAGTTTCTCTTCCTTTATTAAAATTTGAAACATTTTTGGTGATGCTTTCTAAATTAGTTTTGAGACAACTATTATCCAACTCTATCAATTTTACCTTAGTTTTGAGTTCACGATTTTCAGAAACAAGAGCGTCATTCTTCCTTTTTGAGTTTCAATTTCTTGACTTAAAAGAGTGAGTTGATAATTAATATTAGAGAATGATTCTTGTAATTTTTCAAGTTCTTCCTCTAGTATTTTTTTCTCATCTTTGAGCATATCACTTTCGAATTCTGCTTTATTCTGAAGTTCACGAGTCTCCTTATGTTTTCTTTTAAGTTTTTTTGGAGTGTCAACTAGCTCTGAGTTTATTTCTATCATATCATCAAAAGTAAAATACTAACCTCATTTTCAGTAGCCATGAAACAAACATTTGCTTGCTCATTTTCACTTTCACTACTGCTATCTGATGAAGAAGTATCTGAATCATCCCATGTTACGGAGAATGCTTTCTTTTTCTTATCTTTTCTGCCCGTGTTGAAGTATTTTTTCTTTAACTCTGGACATTCTTTCTGGATATGACCTTTCTTATGGAAATTAAAGCATTCTAGAATTGAAGATGATGGTTTTTTTTGGAAAGTTCCTTTTTTCATTATTTCTGTTATTTTTCCTAAACTTCAAGAACTTTTTGAAATTTTTGGCAATAAATGCTAGATCTTCTTCATCCTAATCTTCGCCTTTTTCTTCTTCAACATGGAAAGCTATGTTCTTTTTGTCTTGTGCTTGTACTCGTTTTTCCTGCAAATTCACTTCATAGGACATTAGATTTCCTATTAACTCTTCAGGTTTTATGGTAGAGATGTCATTAGCTTCTTCAATAGCCAAAACTTTTCTTTCCCACTCATCCATTAAAGAGCTTAGGATTTTTGATACAATATCAAAATCAGTGTACTTTTCTCCTAATCCTAATAGTGAATGATAGATATCTTGAAATCTAGAGTGCATGTCATTGATGGATTCATCTTGTTTCATTCTAAAGTTTTGAAACTGATTTTTGAGCATGGATATTTTGCTTTGTTTAACTTTGATAGTTCCTTCATGAGTGATTTTAAGTGTTCTCCATATTTCATAAGCAATTTGACACATGCTAACACGATTAAATTTATTTCTATCTAGTGCACAGAATAACATGTTCATAGCTTTATCATTGGCAGTAGCATCTAATTTTTGTGTGTTTGACCAAGTGGAGTATTCTCCAGTAGGAAGAGTGTATTCATTTTGTGTAATATTCCATGATTCAAAGCTATTTGATTGCATGTAGATTCTCATACGAGTTGCCCGATAATTATAGTTCAGACCATTGAAAAATGGAGGTCATGTAGTGGATTGACCTTCAATAAAACTAGTGTTAGTGGTAGTATTGGTGTTGTTTTCCATATTAGCAAAAATATCAGTTAACTGCATAACGGTTATAAGACGCCTTGCTCTGATACCAAATGGAAGTGTGTAGGATCGTGTAATATGGAATATACTTAAATCTAAATGTGGAAATATATGATAATAGCAAAGTAAATGGAAATAAGTAAAATAGAACAAGCACACCAGGAATTTTTATACTGGTTCAAACTTCATGTTCTATGTCCAGTCCCAGAATCCTTCTGGAATTTCAACTATAGTAACCTTCACTTAACCCAGAGGAACAGGTATATACAGTCTGAGCAGCAGAACAGACACCTGAGCAACTGAACAGGATTTTCGCCTCAGCAGCAGAAGAGGACTTCACTAATACAAAATAATATCTGACAAAGTGTTTTCTTAATAACACCGATTTGTCACTGATATTACAAACCTTCTATAATCAAATCCTCAAGTATATGAAGTGTATGTGAATATATGAAGAGAATGTAATGCTAAGAATCGAAGATTATGAAAGTTATTTATAGATTCAAAGCAGTAAAAACGTATGTTTGTTGTTTAAATACAAATATTAAAGCACAAGAAGAGTATTAGAGAGTTAGAATGAAAATCGGTGAATGCGAAGTGTTTGGGAGTATGCATATATAGTAGTTGAAGAGTTACTGCCATTAGTGAAGGGTTCTGACGAAGAGGAGCATCTATTTCCATTCAAAGAAGGGTTGCTTCCTTTCGCAGAAGAAGATGTCTTTTCGAAAATATGGAAGTTGGTCTCGGGTCAGTCGACTGGTTGTTCTTGGTCAGTCGACTGACTATGCAACAGATTTAAAAAATAAACAATGCATATTGTATATGTACATAGTCAGCCCACTGGATGATCTTAGCCAGTCGACTGGCTGAGATATTTTTTGCATAGTATGCTTCTTTTTTGTTTAATTATGGGAAATATGAAGTGCGGACTACTTGAGGATAGATTTTAACAAATTTCTAAGACTCAATCAAGTACTAGAGAGTGAGAACATAGATTAAAAGTCTTGATATAGCCATAGTCCTTTGATTATCTCTTTTTGTTGTGAATTCTCTTTTTCTTCTAACTTGCTTTGTCATGAATCAAAACTAGTGATTCAACACCAACATGGTCACTTATTAATTGACCAACATCGTAGTTAAAAGTCTACAAATCCTAAATCTATAGCGAATTTATTTAATTGACCAAACTAAAGTAACTAAAGTTAATCAGTGTATATTTTGGTTTTTGCTGAAGGATTCATATATGTTTGTGGAAAGAAACACATCAATCTTTATAACTAATTAGGGAAATAATTTAAATAAATAGCAAACGGTTAGGAAAATTATAGTAAGATTTATAATACATAACAGGTAACCGAGAAGGAGATCACAAAAATTTTGCGCATGAGATATTTCACAGTTTGTGATGGTGTATTTAATTCCTAAAAAAAGGACCATACACTTTAAACATACAAAAAAGAGATAAGAAATATATTTATGATGATACATGAACATGTGAATAACATAAAGCATTATAGAAAGAACCGTATAAATCTCTGTTGACCTTAAATATCATTAGAATGTTCTTCCCTAACATCTGTTTATATGTAATAACCATTTAAACATGATACTTGATAAGTATAATATTAGTAATCCATAAATAGCATTGAAATTGCAAACAAATTTTTGTATACCTATTTTTATATTTTTGCTATTCTAATGTTAAAATTAACCTAGATTATTTAAAACCTTATTTGGTATACATAGTTATATACCGGATTACATATTTAAGTACAATCTTTTGAAATTTAATACGGTAAGATTTATATTTAATGCTAGTGATAATGGAAGATTACCAATCAATAGATAAAACAATTTATTTTTCTTTATGACTTGCATGTTCTTGCAAAAAAAATTGAAAACTAAAAATAAAAACATAAATAAATAGAATCTTTATTCTAATAAAATTATCTTTTTTGTTATCTACTCGAAAGTAGATCCGCCCAACGAAGGTAAATAAAACACAACCAACTCCTATCAAACTTAAATCATCTTAAAATAGGATTTAAAAAACTGAAAGCTAAATCAATGATATATATTACATAAAAAAAAATTAAACCTAAAAAAAACTAAATTTGTGACGACCGGTCTTTCAATCCACAGAAAGACGTATCATCAATAAGAAAATAAAGAGATAGAAATAGAAAAGACAGAAAGAAAGAATAACAACATCAGAATTTCACAGCGGAAACGGAACAAAATATAATATTACACATACTCATTACATAGTTTTACATATCAGATCACACCGACTTCATTACATTGGACATTTATATAGGTCCGTCTAACCATTACATCCAAAATACATCATCCCAAAAGTTACCACACAGCGGACATATATAGATAAAATATGTTTGGACTCCATCTCCAGCTTTCAAACTATTTGAAAATCCTAACCTGATCACTTGGCTACTTATAAAAATTTGAGTACCTAAGAGTTTAAGAAAAAAAAATAACTCCAGGTCAGACATGGGTCTGGTGTGAGTAAACAGGTTAAAGTTGTTTAACTTTAAAATCATTTGAAAACAAAAGGGTGTCACGTAAGACTTCCCATATATAAACACGGGTAAGTTTTTACCTTACGCTAACCAAATCATTTGATAGAAAATCCAGTGATATTATAATAGGGTCTAGAGTTTTCAAGTAAATAAGAAATAGCGGAATTGTTACATGATTAAATTCCAGCATACTAGCCACAAAGTGGGTTATACAATCAAAACCGTAAGGTCACGTAGGAAGAATGAGTTTCCATCAATGGCAGAGATACTGGGGTACTGCTCGTCATAGTACGGAGCCTAGATCACCGTACCAAGGATCACTTCCGATCCCATGCTACACAAGGCCGGAACCATCCCTTACTGAATAGTCTCGAACAAGACAACCCCGCAGTTATGGCCAACAACTGTCCACACAGCCGAAATAATAAGGGACTTCTAGACAGGGGTAAATCTCGTCTTACTTGGGTGCTACCCACTTAACCTATCTGCAGCTTCCATGTTTTAGCCATTCCCGGTTGATGAGGCTTGAGGCTACGATTACCTTATAGAACACATCTATCTTAGAATGCTCATCGTCCACCTGGCGATGTTCTGAAAGCATTATATCCATACAAGTTCGTTCCGGGTTCGAACGAAACCGAAGGCATTATCTTGTTACACTCATTTTGGAATCACCCTCAGAGTTAACGACAATAACCCTTGCACTCTGAAACTGCATCTCTATCTTCACTTTGAGATATCATGACCTAACGTTTATCCTGGACCGATGTGGTTTTCGGATAATCAAACTTGATTTCCGATCCCGGTCTCATCGAAATCCAAACGCCAACTTAAAGGTCAAGTTGTTTAAAGGTTTAAACAATTCAATTCAATTTAACACATTGAATTCACCCAACATTATCCATAGATAATAACAACATCTATCACAGATATATCCACATCTCATCACAGATTATCATTCAATACAACCAAATCCAGACATTCAACTCAAAATAATCATCCATAAGCAAGCATATATCTAATTCATATTATAATTAATTTAATTAATTCAAATCAAATTAATTACTTAGGAATTAACCACTTTACCTTACTTAACCAATCATTAATTAATTACAATCATTTAATTAATTAATTACTTCTCAACTATCCTTAAAATCAATTAATTAATCCTTAATTAATTAATTATCCTTTAAATACTAATTAATAACCTTAATTATTAATTAATAAAGCTGGATTAAAAATTAATCATTTCTTAATTAATTATTAATTAATCCTTAATTAACAATTAATTAATCTTAATTAATTAGTTTCAAATTATAGATTAATTTATCTTAATCACTTAATTAATTATAATTAATCAACCTTAATCATTTAATTAATTAATTTTTAATCATTAATTAATTAACTATTAATTATAAATTAATTAATACTTAATTAATTAATTAATTAACCCTAATTGCTTAATTAATTGATTCTTAATTATTAATTAAAAATCACAAATTACTTAATTAGTTAATTAATTACTAATCATTGATTAACTAATCTTTAATTATTTAATTCATTAACTATTAATTATAATTAAATTAATCCTTAATTACTTAATTAAATTAATTCATTCATGTCTCAGGTACAACCTCCTTCAATCTAGCCAAACTCGATGCAACGCGGAATCCACAGTGATCATTTCTTCAAACCCATACCGAACTAGGGTTTTAAAACCAAATCGCCTATCGCCGACACCATAGTGAACAAACTCCACATCCACCATTTTTCTCAACTTCTTCGATCACCATACCAGCTCCGACCCAAGACTCGACCACATGAATCCATCCAGTCATCAGATTTTAACCAAAACCTCATTTCTGGTCAACCCAGAAATGCTTCACCATAACTCAACTAAAATTCGAAATTTTAGTTTTAAAAATCTAGTTTTGAAAAGAGGATTTAGATTATATAGATGAATTTACAAATCTAAGGCATTTGATTTTTAACATAACCAATGTTCCTCTGTTCTTTTATTTTTTCCAGATAATATTTTTATTTTTAAAACTTAAAATTATTTTTAAATCTTAGTTTAAACTTAAACAAACATATTTTGTTTAAGAATCCTAGCTAACAAAGATTAAAACAAAAGAAATTGAATTTTTCTTCAATTTGTACTCTGCACTTTAAACAGAGATAAACTTTAATATCTCTACACATGCAACCAAATTATATACAAATTGCAACCAAATTATATACAAATACATTCAGTACAACAGCATGCAAACACATTTTTCAACAAGCTCCTAGTCATGCATCCAAATTTAAGTTAAAATAAATTAGAGTTTACTCACCTGAAACTTGTTTTTAAGCAGAGACTAAAAATTTGCAAAATCGGGAAAGCTTGAACTGCGGATCTTAAAAACTGGAAATGCTTGACTGAAGTTGTATATTTGCTTTTAAATCGGAGAAAGTTCTCTGACTTTTGCCTAATTCTGTGAAGACTTGTTGCAGATTTGCTAAAGCTTTTGAATTTCTTGATTTAAGCTTTTACTGGAATTTGATTTACAGGCTTTGGGTATTTTAGCTTGTAGATTTGGGAATTTTGGAATGAACTTGAGTTTTTGTTTTAACTTTTGGTTGAAAGAGTGAAAGCTGATATAAATTTTCAGATTTGTGAATGAATTAGTGATTTATTTCTTGCTTTTTAGAACATGAGATGGGAAAAATGAATGAAGATGAAGAAGTTAAGTTATATAGATTAAATTTTTGATTTATTAAAATTAAGAAAATAAAATAAAAATGTGACACTTGTCACTAACCATGATTAATTAGTTAACACATGTAATTAGATATATTCACAAGTTAACACTTGTAGTTTCATGCAAAAATAGATTTTTTAAAAAAAGCTTTTATAATTAATTTTATAATTTATAATCACATATTTAATTTATATAAATGTATTCCTTTAAAAAGAAAACAATATAAAACAAATTTTATATTCTAAATAAAATCACGAAAATACACTTTAAAACCAAAATATGATTTAAGATATAAAGAACTACATTTTGAATTCCAATTTAAATACCCAAATTCAAATTAAATTTCAAATTCAATTTAAAAATTAATTTGATATATACATATAATTTTAACAAATCCAATTTCCATTTTTGTATAATAATTCTATTCAAGATCAATATATATACAACACAATTATTATTATTGTTTAAAATAACAATTTTATCAATTTTAATTAATTTATTAAAAAGATATCACATTTAAATTTAGTTTGAAATTCCACTATATCATATCCCTCCCCCCTTAAAAGAATTTCATCCTCGAAAATTAAACAAAAGATAATCCAAAATTTTCCATTTCATTTCGACAATTCGAGCATACATACCATCCATACACTAGCAACCAACAAATAAAGCATCCAAACAACAATACATACAAACAAACACCACTAGCTATCCGGACACAAGTCCGGATAAGCCTTCCTAAAACTATCCAGAGTCTCCCAGGTACAGTCTCTAGGATCCTCACTCCAGTGGACTTTGAAAAGTTTCATTATCTTGCTCCTGAGTTGCCTCTCATCTTGATCAACAATCCAAACAGAATGTCTAACAACTGATAAGTCCGGCTCAACCTCTAAGTCTTCCTCCACAGCTGGCTCCACAATAAGAGATGGATCATGCATGTATTTCCTCAGATGAGATATGGGTAAAACATTGTGAACTCCAGCCATCCGGACTGGCAATTCAATCCTGTATGCTACGGCACCAATCCTCTCGAGCACTTGGAATGGACCAATATATCTCGTTGCGAGTTTTCCCATTTTCCCAAATCTTACTTCTCCATTAATCGGGAAAACTTTGACAAAGACTAAATCTCCAATCTCGAATTCCAATTGTCTTCATCTTTTATCTGCATATTTCTTTTGACGGTCCTGAGCAACTCTCATCCTCTTCTTGATAAGCTCAACTTTAGCAGATGCTTCACGGATCAGATCCGGTTCAAGCACAAGACAATCTCTCGACTCTATCCAACAGATGGGGATCTACACGGTCTTCCATATAGAGCTTCATAGGGAGCGATCTTAATACTCGCCTGGTAACTATTGTTAAAAGAGAATTCCACTAGATGAAGATAGTCTTCCCACGATCCACCAAAATACAATACAAAAGCCTTCAGCACATCTTCTAGAATTCGGTTAAGCCTCTCCGTCTGTCCATCTGTCTGTGGATGATATGATGTACCCAATCTCCAACACGTTCCCATAGCTGATCGCAAAGGCTCCTAGAATTTTCTGGTGAAGATAGGATCTCGATCACTTACTATGCTGACTGGAACACCATGCAATCTGATTATCTCTCTCAAGAAAATCTCCAGATAATCTGCAGTATGGGTTGCCTTAACCGGAATAAAATGGGCGCTTTTAGTTAGACAATCCACAACCACCCATATTCCTTCGTTTCCCTTCTTGGTTGTAGGCAAACCGTTAATGAAATCCATCGAAATCCTTTCCCAATTCCACGTCGAGACTTCCAAAGGTTGCAACAAACCGGTTGACTTCTGCTGATCTCCTTTAACTTGCTGGCAGATAGCACAACTATTGACAAAAGCAGCAATATCTTTCTTCATGCCCGACCACCAGAAGACTCTCTTCATATCCTTATACATCTTAGAGATTCCCAGGTGAATATTCAATCTAGAGCGAAGACTTTCAGATAAGACTTCTTGCTTCAATTCCTTAAAATTCGAAACACAGATCCTTCCGTTGATCCTCAGTGTCCCTTGGTCATCAATCTTAAAACTGGAACACCGACCCTTCTTAACTCTCCTGATGATTCCCTTCAATCTACTATCTGATTCTTGCTTGCTCGAAATCCTTTCCAAAAGAGATGGAACCACTTCTAAAAGAGACAGAACTGTGTTCCTGCTAAGAGTATCTGCCACAACATTTGCCTTCCCCGGGGTATACAGGATATCCAAATCATACGATGCCAAAAATTCGACCCATCGCTACTGCCTCAGATTAAGATCCTTTTGAGAGAAAATATATTTCAATGGTTTGTGATCCGTGAATAACTCGAACTTCTCTCCCAAAAGATAGTGCCTCCAGATCTTTAAAGCAAAAAACAATGGCCAACAACTCTAGATCATGCGTAGCGTAGTTCCTTTCATGTGGCTTTAATTGCCAATACGCATACGCAATAACTCTGCCATTTTGCATCAGAACTACTCCCAGTCCAACTATACAGGCATCTATATAAACCTCAAACTTGCTCTTTCCATCTGGAATAGCCAACACAGGAGCACTTGTCAACTTTGTCTTCAGATTTTGAAAATCCTGCTCACATTCAGGTGTCCAGTTGAATTTTGCTCATTTCCTTGTCAGCTTAGTTAGGTGCGAAGAGATCTTGGAATAATCCTTAATAAACTTCCTGTAGTAGCCAGCCAATCCTAGAAAACTATGAACTTCAATCGGTGTCTGAGGCTGCTTCCATTCCAGAATATTCTCAATCTTTGCTGGATCTACAGAGATACATTCTCCAAAAACAATGTGCCCTAAAAATTTGACTTCCGATTTCCAAAGATGGCACTTAGAGAACTTCGCCTTCAGAACATGCCTTCTCAGAGTCTCTAACACTATCTTCAAATGTTTCTTGTGCTCTTCTATAGTCTTAGAGTAGACCATAATATCATCGATGAACACCAGAACGAACTTATTCAATACATCTCGAAAGACTCGGTTCATCAAATCGACAAAGTAAGCAGGAGCGTTGGTTAACCCAAAAGGCATAACCAACCACTCATAGAAACAATTGGGTCCCCTAAATGCAGTTAACGGGATACTGTCCTCAGCTACCCTTAACTGATGGAAACCTGATGTTAAATCCAGTTGAGAAAAGACGGAAGCTCCATGCAGCTGGTCAAAGAGATCATCAATACGGGGAAGAGGATACTTATTTCGGATGGTCACTTTGTTCAATTCTTGGTAGTCAACACAGAATCTTAGCGACCCATCCGACTTGGTGACAAACACCGCAACAGAACCCCAACAAGAAAAACTGGGCCTAATCAATCCCTTCTCCAAAAGGTCCTGAGTTTGATTCACTATCTCCTTCCTCTCTCTAGGAGCCATCCTCCTACTAGACTGAATCACTAGTACTGCTCCTGGAACCAAATCAATGCGAAACTCTATCTCTCGGTGCAGAGGTAAACACTTGACTTCCTCCAATACATCCGAGAAATATTGGGTACATCGATATCTTTAACCTCCTCTTGAGAAGTCTCAACTCCATGTAAAAGACTACTCAAGTGAATTTGTGACGCCCTGCCTCTATGCTCACAATAACGAAGATTATTATAAGGAATAACGTCTGCTATTGCGAAGAATAAGGCTTGTTAGAAGCGACCATCCGTAAGTTATACCTTAGACGAGTATTGATTACATCGATAGGAGTTGTGAAAATTACTCCCAAAGATATAAATTCAATCCAAATCTAAAACGAAACTGCAGTGGCTAAAGAAAAATCCAGAACAACTCATAATAACAACAACATAGATAAGTAAAGTCACATCGAAACAGAAATATCAGATATATACCGGAAGATAAGTCTGGATACATGCTACAACAATCGATAGTTCATATGAACCAAATATACATATTCATGTCATCAACATACATGTGAAGAGAATCAATAAAACCAAAAGTACTCCTCGAAGACGAGACAAAAGATGGAGTGAATCCTTAAAGTTGAAGCTGCTACTGAATCAGAGATAGCGACTATCCTGAAATAACTTGGTCTGACCCGAGTATTATTTAAAAGAAAATAATAAACGGATCAGTCTAATTTAAACTTAGAAATAATTGTATGATAAACAACACTTAAGCAATTAATTATAATCTCGAATGAGACTATTCAACATAATTAATCAGCATAGTTTAAAAAAGGAAACCTCAATTTAAACTCCATCAAAATCAATTTTCAAATTCACAATTGAATTCAAAACAGAAATACGCAAAATTATAATCTCGGACGAGACTATACACAAACTCAACTTCCAAATGCACAATTGAATTCAAAGCAGCAATTCACAAAATCTAGAAATCAAAATAGATAACTAGAAAATCAGCAGCCGTAAAATCTAGAAATCAAAATAAGATAACTAGAAAAATCAGCATAAAAGTGGATCGATCACAGTAAATGGCGAGTTTTAGCTACGCCGCACGTGCATCTTAAATGGCCGAAGCCTACCAAGTACTACAATTTTTGGCGCCCATCAGATGAACCGAAGGTCCGCAGAGTGATCTGAAGGTCTAGTACTGGTAATTGACCCGAAGGTCCATCAGATGATCCGAAGGTCCAGTATAGTGGCTCGAAAGCCCAACAAAATCATCAGAATCATCAAATAGCAAATATTTCAATTAACGAGTCCGGAATTAACTGAATTAGTAAAAGCGTGGTTCCATATTCCACACTTTTGCTAAATCGTTTAAATCTCTTCATCGTTTCCTCGAAAGTGCAAAATTGTGTATTTTATATAAATAAAATTTTCGTTCTCAAACAGACAAGTCCGGAATTAATCGAATCAGTAAAAGTAAGGGTTCATAGTCCTCAATTTTGCTGAATCGTTTAAATCGCTTCCTCATTCTTTTGAAAGCGCAAACTGTAAAATTTTTGAAAACAATTTTATTTTAAAACACGTTATTAAAACAGCAACATCTGTAGCAATTTCGAGGAGGAAATTACGCTTCACAAAACACCGTAAAAATGGATAATAAATCAGCGTTGCGGGATAACCGCTTAAAAATTCACTTTAAATTGACGGTTACTGAAGTCCAAATAACAGTGATTTTTTTCGTCAAAATCTCATTAAAACAATATGCTTCAAAAATATAGCACTGGAATACAAATTTATAAGCTGGTCTCACTAAAATTATCTTACGTTCAGAATATAATAAGGACTAGCAATACTTCCTACAAGTACTAACTGCAATAAACAAAATAATATATTGACTAGGGAGTAGTACGTGTGCATGTAATATGTTCATACTCAATTTGCGAAGCAACATACAATACCGGGACAATATTCCCATGGGCATGTGTATGCACCATATCCTTCATGCAATAAAATAAGGATAAAATGACGGGGAGCTTGCTCTGATGAGATGCACTAACTCACTAAACAACATACAACACGCATGAAATTTTTTTACTAGTGGTCTGGGCAAACTTGCACACACTTGCACACGCTATACAAAGGAGGGAGATACAAATGAACAGGTCAAACATGCTACTGACAATGCTTACATGCATGTTCAAAATTTCAATTTTAACAGATCAATATGGCCAGTAACTTATATAAACACGTGTATGTAAACCTGATTCATTTACATGTATAAACACGTATTGAAGCAAAGATGTCAACCACCTAACATACTTTTGGGCATAATAACTTACATAAAACAAAACTCATACACAAAGTATAACCAACTATATGCATGTAACCGAATGAAACAAGGGTCCACTCCCACGCACGCACAGTACTATCATTTATAAAGGTCTGGCAACATTTTCTTATATTGTAAGTGGTGCATACTTACAAACTACCTAACGTGAAAATGACCTGGATCTAAGTTTCGTTTGCTACAAATTTTGCACACAACAAAAACAAGAATGTATAAACAAACAGATCTGACCTCGTGTTATGTAAGTATGCAAGAAAGTTTGGTGCTACCCAATATTAACAACAAAAAGCACAGTTTAAACAGAAGGTGAGTTTGCACTCACTAAATATTTGCTTCAAAACCAATAAATAATCCAGATCTAACAGAGAGCACAAATTGAATCTGCAATTAATGCTTCCCTTGAACTTCTGCAAATGAGCAAAAATGTTGCAAAGGTTTGCTTCTTTCAATATTGTGAACAAGTCAAGAATGAGGAGTTTTAAAAATTGTACAAATGCATTTATGGGAACGTGAACTAGAGAAATAGTACACGGCCTATACATTTGCATTAAATGAAGTTTGAAAAAAGTAAACAAAAAGGATTCACTGCAAATACCAAATGATGAGAGCAATGCAAAGTGTTCACACTTGCATAAGAGATTTTTGTGTTTACAGCAAGGCATATATATTGTTCCACTGACTTTGCAATTTGAATTTGCATCCATATTTTTTTTTTAAATTTCTAAGATATTTATTCCGACAGTAATTCAAAAATCACGGTCGTTACTGATTTTTAAAATATTTATTACGACAGTAATTCAAAAATCACGGTCGTTACAGACTCCCCCTTCATAAAAATTGCGTCCCCGAATACTAGAAGCAGACAATAACCCAAATACTTCATCACAACAAAGATTAAAATAAAAAAGTTGGATAAGAATGCTCACCGCAACTCGAAGAGGAGAGAAAATCGGGATAAGAACGCTCGATGAATTCTCTGGTTTCCCAAGTGCAATCCTTGGGGTTTGCGGACCATTGAATTTTCACAAGCGGGACTTCTTTGTTCCGAAGGCATTTAACCTCCGAAGCTAGCACACGAATAGGATTTTGCACTATAGACAAGTCGGGTGAGATCTCAAGATCTTGCAACACATGAGGAACAATAATAGAATCTGAATCTCGAAGGCATCGACGAACATGGGATACATGAAATACGTCATGAATTCTCGAAAACTGAATAGGTAGCGATACACGATAAGCAACTGGACCAACGCGTTCCGTAATAGGAAACGGCCCAATATATCGAGTAGCCAATTTCCTGGAGCTACTAAAACGCATCACACCCTTCATCGAAGAAACCGAATGAATACAAGATCGCCAACAGAAAATTCCAAAGGCTTCCTATGACGATCGGCATAAGATTTCTGTCTATTTTGAGCCTCCTTCATTCTCTGTCTAACAATATCAATCCTCTCAGAAGAATCACGAATATAATTGGGGCCGAGAACTAACTTTTCCCCCGATTCCAACCAACAAGATGATGATCGACACGGTCTTCCGTAAAGAGCTTCGAAAGGAGCCATACCGATACTGGATTGAAAACTGTTGTTATAAGAGAACTCAACAAGAGATAAGTGGTCTTTCCAACTACCACCAAAATCAAGAATGCAAGCTCGAAGAAGATCTTCCAAAACTTGATTCACCCTTTCAGTCTGACCGTCAGACTATGGATGATAAGCTGTACTGAGATTGAGCTTAATGCCCAAAGCTTTCTGAAGGCTCTGCCAGAAACTACTAGTAAAAAGCGGATCTCTGTCACTAACAATAGAACTAGGCACACCATGAAGTCGAACGACTTCTTTAATAAATAGTTTAGCCAACAAAGGAGCGGTCCGATTAGACTTGATAGGAATAAAATCGGCTGATTTAGTCAATCGGTCAACAATCACCCAAATACTAGTATGGCCCGACCTCGAACGAGGTAGACCAGCAATGAAGTCCATAGAAATCTGATCCCATTTGCATAATGGAATCTCAAGAGGCTGCAAAAGACCACTAGGACGCTGGTGTTCTGCTTTAACAAGTTGACAAGTCATCCAATGACTTACATAACTTGCAATATCATGCTTCATACCCTCCCAATAGTATAAACGTTTCATATCAGCATACATCTTACTACTACCCGGATGGATAGTATACTTAGAACGATAACAGTCCTCAAGAATGTCATTTCTAAGATTAGAAACATTAGGCACGATCAACCTTCCCTTCTTCCGAATACAACCATGAATATCAATATCGAAATCCTTTAGATCGTCACTTCGGGATTCCGATTTACAACTCTGAATAAGATAAGCAATATGAGGATCTTGTTTCTAGGCATCGGCAACACGATCCAACAAACTAGGACGAGCTTCCATGCTAAATAAAAGCATGGAGAATAAGAAACTGAAGGACCGCCTCTAATATCACAATGAGATAAAGCTTTCAAAATATTCCACTCTGCTAGCATCATGGAAACAACAACCTGATGCTTGTGACTAAGCGCATCAGCAACTCGATTACCCTTACCAGGGGCATACCGAATATCGAAATCATATGAAGCAAAAAATTCGAGCCAACATTGTTGCCTCATATTAAGTTCTTTCTGGTGAATAGATACTTCAGAGATTTGTGATCGGTGAAGAGAATAAAAGGCTCGCCCAATAAATAATGTCGCCAAATCTTTAGAGCAAAGACTATAGCGGCTAACTCCAAATCATGGGTAGCATAACGAATCTCGTTAGGCTTTAGTTGTCTAGAAGCATAGGCAACTACTCTATCCTTTTGCAGGAGAAATGCACCGAGTCCATAACCACTAGCATCGGTATACACAACAAGATCATGATTCCCTTCGGGAACCACTAAGATAGGAGCATGAGTAAGGATATCTTTTAACTTCAAGAAAGAATTCTCACACTTATCCGACCAAATAAAAGGAACAGATTTTCTCGTGAGAGTGGTAAGCGGTAAAGCAATACGAGAAAAGTCCTTAATGAACCGGCGATAATAACCCGCCAATCCAAGGAAACTACGGATCTCGGTAATGGTCTCGGGCCTCTTCCAATTCTGAATAGATTCGATCTTGGAAGGATCGATAGAAATACCATCGGAAGAAACAATATGACCGAGAAACTTCACCTTATTCTCCCAGAAGTGACACTTGGAGAATTTGGCATAAAGCTGATGTTGACGAAGAGTGCTCAAAACAATCTCCAAATGCTGAATATGATCGGCTTCAGATTTGGAATAAATAAGAATATCATCAATAAAAACCAAGACGAACTTACCGAGATATTCTCAGAATATCCGATTCATAAGATCAACAAAATACGCCAGAGAGTTCGTCAAACCGAACGGCATAACAAGCCATTCGTAAGAACCATAATGAGTACGGAATGCGGTAAGAGGAATGCTATCTTCCGCAACTTGTAACTGACGAAAACAGGTAGAAAGATCGAGTTGGGAGAACAGTTTAGCGCCACTTAATTGATCGAACATATCATCGATCCTAGGTAATGGATACCTATTTTTGATAGTGAGCTCGTTAAGCTGGTGATAATCAATGCAAAGCCTAAGAGTACCATCTGGCTTTCTAGCAAAGACAACGGCGGTGCCCCAAGGAGAAGAGCTAGAATGAATAAATGCTTGGCTTCCAACTCAGATAATTATTGCTTGAGTTCCTCATTTTCCTTAGCAGACATCCTCGTGGGCGGACGACTGACAGGATGAGCACCAGAGATAAGATCAATACGGAACTCAATTGCCCTCTTCGGCGGAAAACATGAAATAAGCTCGAAGACATCAGAAAAATCACAAACAACTGGAATATTAGCTATGACATCCTCCGATTCGAAGGAAGAAATGAAAGCATTCGAAGTATGATCCATGCTTCGAAATATAATAGATAACTGCTCGCTAGCATCAGGATGCTTGAGATATAAAGTTCTTTCAGGACATAGGATTTGAACTTCATAAGGGACGAGCCAATCCATACCAAATATCATATCAAAACCAAGATGATCCATAGCATGCAGATTCGCATGAAAGGAGAAACCATAAAGAATAATCTCAACATCAACACATAATAAACCAAGAGTAGCGGATCCACCAATAGGATTTACGATCCTCAAAGGGTCGCAAAGAGTAACAACATCCAAAGGAATAACATCAACCAGCTCCTTTGACACGAATGAATGCGATGCACCCGTATCGAAAAGAACTCTAATAGAATGGCCATGAAATAAAATAAAACCTTCCAAAACAGAAGGAGTAATACTTTTGGGCTGAGAAGAATCACCAGAAGCTTTAGTAACATTAAGCTTCCCAGATTTGAGACCCGTAGAAGCAGTAGGACAATCAGAAATCCAATGACCCTCTTTCTTGCAACAGCGGCAAATGCGAGGCTTAGGACAATTACAGTGCAGATGATCCAGAGAACCACTATTATAGCACGCCCTCTGAACAGAAGGTGCACTACTACGCTGAGAACTAGAGGTAGCTTGCTTCTCCTTCTTCTGGTTGGAAGAATTAGGCTTATGAAATGGAAACCTCTTCTTGTTGGGGTTCTTAGAAACCTCAACCTCACCATCACTATCACGTTCCTTTTCAGCAGCTTCAAGGCAAAGAGCCGAATCAACAAGCTCCTCAAAAGAGAGCTTAAGCTGAAGCAAAAGAACTTTCTTCAAATACTTCCTCAAACCATCAACAAAATGAAGATTCTTCTTATGCGGAGTGTTAATGAACTCAACTCCGTATTTGGACAAGGCCTCGAAAGATGCAACATAATCAGAAACATATGACTTTCCTTGCTTTAACTCAAGGAAACTACGAGCAAGATTAGCCTTTTCTGATTCAGGAACAAACTTAAGTTCGAAACGTTCCTTAAACTGGATCCATGAGAGAGAGGACTCATCAACTTCCGCAATAAAAAGCTCATACCAATCAAGCGCACGCTCTTGCAACATGCTAGATGCCACGAGAACGCGATGATGATCAGAAAGATCCATCCGAGAAAATTTGCGCTCATAAGTGCGCAACCAAGTCTGAACCTCCATTACACTTTCCGATCCCTTGAAAGGCTTGCCTCCAAGGTGGGAATAGTCACTACACATGCGGGCGAAGGCTGACTTTTGATTAGGAGCCGCGGGAGTAGCAATAGAAGGCTGAGTACCTCGAAATAGCTCCATAAACTAATCAGCGGACATATAGACTCCGTCCGAATGAGAACCACTAGACGGGCCTGCAGTAGAACGCTTCCCTCTGCCTCTTCCAGCCATAGGCTGAGAGACAAGAGAAGGTAAGGATTAGTTAAGACAATACACAATTGATAAGAAATTTAACAAATTGAATACTACGGAATATAAAATTTATTCCTAGACATATTCCAACATATTAAAGTGGAAAGAACAGATTGGAAAGGCACGAATAAAACCCCCGAATAGTTGTAACACATGTTCCATTCTGCTTCTGTTCTGCGTTTATTATAATTTGTTCTGAATCTCAGCTCTGTTACCAAGCTGTGAAGCCCCACCTCTATACTCACAATAACAAAGGTTATTATAAGAAATAACGTCTGCTATTGCGAAGAATAAGGCTTGTTAGAAGTGGCCATCCGTAAGTTATGCCTTAGACGAGTATTGATTACATCGATAGGAGTTGTGAAAATTACTCCCAAAGATATATATTCAATCCAAATCTAAAACAAAACTACAGTGGCTAAAGAAAAATCCAGAACAACTCATAACAACAACATAGATATGTAAAGTCACATCAGAACAGAAATATCAGATATATAGCGGAAGATAAGTCTGGATACATGCTATAACAATTGATAGTTCATATGAACCAAATATACATATTCATGTTATCAACATACATGTGACGAGAATCAATAAAACCAAAAGTACTCCTCGAAGACCAGACAAAAGATGGAGTGAATCCTAAAAGTTGAAGTTGCTACTGAATCAGAGATAGCGACTATCCTGAAATAACTCGGTCTGACCCGAGTATTATTTAAAAGAAAATAATAAACGGATCAGTCTAATTTAAACTCAGAAATAAGTGTATGATAAACAACACTTAAGCAATTAATTATAGTGTCGAATTAGACTATTCAACATAATTAATCAGCATAGTTTAAATGAAGAAATCTCAATTTAAACTCCATCAAAATTAACTTTCAAATTCACAATTGAATTCAAAACAGAAATATGCAAAATTATAATCTCGGACGAGACTATACACAAACTCAACTTCCAAATGCACAATTGAATTCAAAGCAGCAATTCACAAAATCTAGAAATCAAAATAGATAACTAGAAAATCAACAGTCACAAAATCTAAAAATCAAAATAAGATAACTAGAAAAATCAGCATAAAAGTGGATCGATTCCAACAGATGGCGAGTTTTAGCTACGCCGCACGTGCGTCTCAAATGGCCGAAGCGTACCAAGTACTATAATTTTTAGCGCCCATCAGATGACCTGAAGGTCCACAGAGTGACCCGAAGGTCTAGTACTGGTAATTGACCCGAAGGTCCATCAGATGACCCGAAGGTCCAACAGAGTGACTCGAAAGCCCAACAAAATCATCAGAATCATCAAACAGTAAATATTTCAATTAACGAGTCCGAAATTAACCGAATTAGTAAAAGTGTGGTTCCATATTCCGCACTTTTGCTAAATCGTTTAAATCTCTTCATCGTTTCCTTGAAAGTGCAAAATTGTGTATTTTATATAAATAAAATTTTCGCTCTCAAACGGACAAGTCCGGAATTAATCGAATCAGTAAAAGTAAGGGTTCATAGTCCTTAATTTTGTGAATTGTTTAAATCGCTACCTCGTTCTTTTGAAAGCGCAAACTGTAAAAATTTTGGAAACAATTTTATTTTCAAACGATTTTTAAAACACATGATCAAAACAGCAACATCTGTAGCAATTTCGACGAGGAAATTGCGCTTCACAAAACACCGTAAAAATGGATAACAAATCAGCGTTGCGGGATAACCGCTTAAAAATTCACTTTAAATTGATGGTTACTGAAGTCAAAATAACAATGATTTTTTTGTCAAAATCTCTTTAAAACAATACGGTTGAATACAAATTTATAGCCTGGATTCACTAAAATTATCTTACGTTCAAAATATAATGAGGACTGGCAATACTTCCTACAAGTACTGACTGCAATACACAAAATAAAATATTGACCAGGGAGTAGTGTGTGTGCATGTAATATGTCCATACTCAATTTGCAAAGCAACATACAATACTGGGACAATATTCCCATGGGCACGTGTATGCACCATATCCTTCACGCAATAAAATAAGGATAAAATGACGTGGAGCTTGCTTTGATGAGATGCACTAACTCACTCAACATCATACAACACGCAAGAATTTTTTTTACTAGTGGTATGGGCAAACTTGCACACACTTGCACATGCTTTACAAAGGAGGGAGATACAAATAAACAGGTCAAGCATGCTACTGACAATGCTTACGTGCATGTTCAAAATTTCAATTTTAACAGATCAATATGGTCAGTAACTTATATAAACACGTGTATGTAAACATGATTCATTTACATGTATAAACACGTATTGAAGCAAAGATGTCAACCGCCTAACATACTTTTGGGCATAATAACTTATATAAAAACAAAACTCATACACAAAGTATAACAACTGTATGCATGTAACCAAATGAAACAAGGGTCCTCTCCCACGCACGCACAGTGCTATCATTTATAAAGGTCTGGCAACATTTTCTTATATTGTAAGTGGTGCATACTTACAAACTACCTAACGTGAAAATGACCTGGATCTAAGTTTCGTTTGCTACAAATTTTACACACAACAAAAACAAGAATGTATAAAGAAACAGATCTGACCTCGTGTTATGTAGGTATGCAAGCAAGTTTGGTGCTACCCAATATTAACAACAAAAAGCACAGTTTAAACAGAAGGTGAGTTTGCACTCACTAAATATTTGCTTCAAAACCAATAAATAATCCAAATCTAACAGAGAGCACAAATTGAATCTGCCATTAATGCTTCCCTTGAACTTCTGAAAATGAGAGAAAATGTTGCAGGGGTTTGCTTCTTTCAATATTGTGAACAAGTCAAGAATGAGGAGTGTTGAAAAGAATTTTGTACAAATGCATTTATGGGAACGTGCACTAAAGAAATAGTACACGGCATGTACATTTGCATTAAATGAAGTTTGCAAAAAGTAAACAAAAAGGACTCACTGCAAATACCAAATGATGAGAGCAATGCAAAGTGTTCACACTTGCATAAGAGATTTTTGTGTTTACAGCAAGGCATATATATTGTTCCACTGACTTTGCAATTTGAATTTGCATCCATTTTTATAATTTCTATTTAAGATATTTATTCCGACGGTAATTCAAAAATCACGGTCGTTACAGATTTTTAAAATATTTATTACGACAGTAATTCAAAAATCACGGTCGTTACAGAATTTCAAAATTATCACACACCATTCTAGCAATCCTACCCAGATCAGTTTCCAACGAAACTGTTCTCTCATCACAATTCAGGATAGCCTTGTACTTATCAAGCCGATCCATCCCCAATATAAGGTCAAACCTCTTAAAATCCAACACATAAGGGTCACAAGAAAAACTATGGGTCCTTACAGATCATATCTAATTTGGTTACCCCTCCTATAGGATTAGATACAAAGATGGGATAGTCAACAGTACTAGGGGTAAGAAAGAACTTCTCTACAGATTCCAAAGAAATAAAACTCAAAGAAGCACCTAAATCAAACAAAACTTTAATATACTTTCCATCTAAAAGTAACGTACCTTCCAACACTCCTTTGCCTTTTGATGAAGTTGATGGTGCACCCTCCAAAGAAAATACCTTATTCTGCTGAGCTTTATGAAGGAGTGAACAATCCTTAATCATATGACCTGGTTGGTGGCAGTTGAAGCATAGAGATTTCTGAACCAAAGCCGAACCCGGTCCACTTTGATGCGGTTGCTGCTGCTGAAATCCTTTCCTGGGACATTGATTTGCCAAGTGACCTTCTTGCTGACATATATAGCACTTGCGAGGTCCGTTATTACTTCCAGGCTTCTTCTTATTCTGCTTCTTCCAATTGGGATTGAATTTTCTCTTATTTGGGTTGGAAGAATTCCCTCCAGATGATGCTACCGGTGCCACTGGTCTCTTATTCATCAAATCCTCATATCTCAAAGCCATATCAATTAACTCCACAAAAGATCCTTTCAAATGCGCTGTCATTTTCTCATGGAATTCTGGTCTCAATCCTTGCACAAACATTTCGTTCTTTTTGAGAGGAGTATCAATGAGCCCTGGTCCATAGCATGATAGTTCATTGAATTTGGTCTCGTACTTCGATATAGTCATGCTTCCTTGCTTCAAATTCAGAAAATCTCGATACAGACGAGTTTTCCTCGCTGTTGGCATGAATTTCTCCTCAAACAACTCTTTAAATCTTTCCCAAGACATGTCGTCCTCGAAGACATTTGCTGCCACTGCATCCCACCAGGCTGCAGCACCTTCTTGCAATTTCCATGAAGCCATTACCCTCTTCTGCTCGTCCGACAATTTCATACTCTTAAAGATACGCTCACAAGAGCGTAGCCAAGCTTGGACCTCAATTATAATCTCTGACCCTTTAAATGGTTTACCTCCAAGGTTGATGAAGTCCTTGCATAAGGCAGCAAAACTGACTAGAGGCGGTGCTGGATTAACAGCCTCATTATCAGCCTGACCTCTCCTATCATTGGCTGATGTGCCTCCTACTACTCTGCCCCTTATGCCTCTTGAACTCATTTTGGCTACCTGGACAGGTTACCCAACCAATTTAGATAGAGATAAAGTTATATAGGAAAATCATAAATATGCACTCTCAAGAAAGATACTACTCCAGAGCTTAGGGGTTTCTCAACATATGCTCTGATACCAACTGTGACGACCCGTCTTTCAATCCATAGAAAGACATATCATCAATAAGAAAAGAAAGAGATGGAAATAGAAAAGACAGAAATAAAGAATAACAACATCAGAATCTTACGGCGGAAACGGAACAAAGTATTATATTACACATATTCATTACATAGTTTTACATATCAGAGTACACAAAATAATACGACTTCATTACATTAGACATTTATATAGGTCCATCTAACCATTACATCCAAAATACATCATCCCAAACGTCACCACACAGCGGACATATATAGATAAATACGTGTGGACTCCAGCTCCAGCTTTCAAACCATTTGATAATCCTAACCTGATCACTTAGCTACTCATAAAAATTTAAGTACCCAAGAGTTTAAGAAAAACAAAATAACTCCAAGTCAGACATGGGTCTGGTGTGAGTAAACAGGTTAAAGTTGTTTAACTTTAAAATCATTTGAAAACAAAAGGGTATCACATAAGACTTCCCATATATAAACACGGGTAAGTTTTTATCTTACGCTAACCAAATCATTTGATAGGAAATCCAGTGATATTATAATAGGGTCTAGGGTTTTCAAGTAAATAAGAAATAGCTGAAATTATACATGATTAAATTTTAGCATACTAGCCACAAAGTGGGTTATACAATCAAAACCGTAAGGTCACGTAGGAAGAATGGGCTTCCATCAATGGCGGGACTACTGGGGTACTGTCCGTCACAGTACGGGGCCTAGATAACCGTACCGAGGATCACTCCCGATCCCCTGCAACATAAGGACGGAACCATCCCTTACTGGACTGTCCCGAACAAGACAACCCCACAGTTGTGGCCAACAACTGCCCACACAACCGAAATAATAAGAGACTTCTAGACAGGGGTAAATTTTGTCCTACTTGGATGCTACCCACTTAACCTTACTGCACCTCCCCTGTTTTAGTCATTCCCAATTGATGAGGCTTGAGGCTACGATTACCTTTATAGAACACATCTATCTTAGAATGCTCATCGTCAACCTAACGATGTTCTAAAAGCATTCAATCCATACAATTTCGTTCCGGGCACAAACGAAACCGAAGGCATTATCTTGTTACACTCATTTTGGAATCATCCTGAGAATTAAGACAATAACCCTTGCACTCTGAAACTCCATCTCGATCTTCACTTTGAGATATCACGATCTAACGTTTAACTTGGATCGATGTGGTTTTCGGATAATCAAACTTAATTTCTGATCCCGGTCTCATCGAAATCCAAACGTCATCTTAAAGGTCAAGTTTTTTAAAGGTTTAAACAATTCAATTCAATTTAACACATTGAATTCACCCATCATTATCCACACATAATAACAACATCTATCACAGATATATCCACATCTCATCACAGAATATCACAGATTATCATTTAATACAACCAAATCCTGATATTCAACTCAAAACAATCATCCATAAGCAAGCATATCTCTAATTCATATTATAATTAATTTAATTAATTCAAATCAATTTGATTACTTAGGAATTAACCACTTTACCTTGCTTAACCAATCATTAATTAATTAATTGCAATCATTTAATTAATTAATTACTTCTCAACTATCCATAAAATCAATTAATTAATCCTTAATTAATTAATTATCCTTTAATTATTAATTAATAACCTTAGTTATTAATTAATAAAGCTTGATTAAAAATTAATCATTTCTTAATTAATCATTAATTAATCCTTAATTAACAATTAATTAATTAGTTTCAAATTATAAATTAATTTATCTTAATCACTTAATTAATTATAATTAATTAACCTTAATCATTTGATTAATTAATTCTTAATCATTAATTAATTAACTATTAATTATAAATTAATTAATACTTAATTACTTAATTAATTAACCCTAATTGCTTAATTAATTATTAATTAATTAATCACTAATTACTTAATTAATTAATTGTTAATCATTGATTAATTAATCTTTAATTATTTAATTAATTAACTATTAATTATAGTTAAATTAATCCTTAATTACTTAATTAAATTAATTCTTAATTATCAATTAATTAATCCATAATTAATTAATTAAACCTTAAAAATTAATTAACCCAGAATTATTAATTAATTTAACTTTAATTACTTTATTAATTTAAGGAATCTTCCATCATAAAAAATTAACTAACTTTTAAAAATAAAACAATTTCATTTATTACTTAAAATTAATAAATGTTTAAAACATCTCATCTTTATTTAACTTAATTACTTTTTTTTAATTTTAAAGAAGATATAAACATTTCAAATTTAAGTTAACATAGTATAAAACTTTCATAAATCAAATAGTTTTCAAACTTTTATCATAAAGTAGTTTAAAACCAATTTAAATTTAAATTTTAAAACTAGTTTGAAAAAAACCCTTTTAAACATCAACTTAATCTTCGGGTTCGACCCGCTATCAACTCGAATACTGACTCGAGTTTCGTTTTTATCTTCCTTTTTTTAGTTTAAGTTTAAACTTAAACAGACTAGAAAAAGAGTAACCTATGAACACGAGTTCAAACTCATGCAAAAACTCAACTTACTCGAACCTCACTTCGAGTCGCACAGGAACTCATCTTCCCCTGACACAAACCATGGCTGTGCATATGCACACGCCATCAACGGCGTCGCCACCTCCGGTGATTCGCTCCACACATCGGCGATCGACCAAACAAACATCTTCGACTCTCAACTGAATGTCGATAAGCTCGAAACAAAATCGAATTTCACAGTCGAACCAGAAACTCTTAACCTCGCGAGAAAACATCTCGTCACGGCCATCCTGACCACCGGAATCGCTGCGCCCTTGCCTACAACTTCGTTCATATCTCAGGTACAACCTCCTTCAATCTAGCCAAACTCGATGCAACGCGGAATCCACAGTGACCATTTCCTCAAACCCATACCGAACTAGGGTTTTAAAACCAAATCACCTATCGCCGACACCACAGTGAAAAAACTCCACATCCACCATTTTTCTCAACTTCGTCGATCACCATACCAGCTCCTACCCAAGCCTCAACCACTTGAATCCACCCAGTCATCAGATTTTGACAAAAAACTCATTTCTGGTCAACCCAGAAATTCTTCACCATAACTCAACTAAAATTCGAAATTTATTTTTAAAAATCAGGTTTTGAAAAGAGGATTCAGATTATATAGATGAATTTACAAATCTAAGGCATTTGATTTTTAACAATACCAATGTTCCTATGTTCTTTTATATTTTCCAGATAATATTTTTACTTTTAAAACTTAAAATTATTTTTAAGTATTAGTTTAAACTTAAACAAACATATTTTGTTTAAGAATCCTAGCCTAACAAAGATTAAAACAAAAGAAATTGATTTTTTCTTCAATTTGTACTCTGCACTTTTAAACAAAGATAAACTTTGATATCTCTACACATGCAACCAGATTATATACAAATACATTCAGTACAACAGCATGCAAACACATTTTTCAACAACTTCTAGTCATGCATCCAGATTTAAGTTAAAACAAATTAGAGTTTACTCACCTGAAACTTGTTTTTAAGCAGAGACTAAAAATTTTGCAAAATCTGGAAAGCTTAAACTGCAGATCTTAAAAAATGGAAATGCCTAACTGAAGTTGTTTATTTGCTTTTCAATTTGAGAAAGTTCCCTGAATTTTGCCTAATTCTGTGAAGACTTGTTGCAGATTTGCTGAAGCCTTTGAATTTCTCGATTTAAGCTTTTACTGGAATTTGATTTACAGGCTTTGGGCATTTTAGCTTGTAGATTTGGGAATTTTGGAATGAACTTGAGTTTTTGTTTTAATTTTTGGTTGAAAGGGTGAAAGCTGATATAAATTTTCAGATTTGTGAATGAATTAGTGATTTATTTCTTGCTTTTTAGAAAATGAGATGGGAAAAATGAATGAAGATAAAGAAGTTAAGTTATATAGATTAAATTTTTGATTTATTAAAATTAAGAAAATAAAATAAAAATGTGATGCTTGTAACTAACCATGCTTAGTTAGTTAACACATGTAATTAGAGATATTCACAAGTTAACACATGTAGTTTCATGCAAAAATAGATGTTTTTTAAAAAAGCTTTTATAATTAATTTTCTAATTTATAATCACATATTTAATTTATATAAATATATTCCTTTAAAAAGAAAATAATATAAAAAAAATTATATTCTAAATAAACTCATGAAAATACACTTTAAAACCAAAATATGATTTAAGATATAAATAACTATATTTTGAATTCCAATTAAAATATCCAAATTCAAATTAAATTTAAAATTCAATTTAAAAATTAATTTGATATATACATATAATTTTTAACAAATCCAATTTCCATTTCTATATAATAATTCTATTTAAGATTAATATATATACAACACAATTATTATTATTGTTTAAAATAACAATTTTATCAATTTTAATTAATTTATTAAAAAGATTATCACATTTAAATTTTGTTTGAAATTCTGGGATATCACAAAATTAGAAGGAAGAAAATAAACAATGAATTTGTTACTTGTAATATTCTTTATTTGTACAAATATTGATTTCCTCGAGTTACACTGGGACGATTGGACCTAAAATCCAAAATCCAGTTTTGTCTTGTAAATTTTCAAATCAATCATTTTCCAATGGCATTTAAAAGACGTTTTTGAATAATTGAATAGAAAACATATACTTATACCTTATTATCCTTTCAATATATATAATAAAGCTAAACTTTTTTATATTAAACATGTTGACTTAGTAAACTAAACTTGTATGTAACTCATAGAAAATAAAAAATGAGTGGATTATCCAATCGACTTTAACAATAATGCTTGAGGGAAACTGTGTGGTATAAGATTGGATTACTATATAAAATCAATATTTCTAAAAAAAAGTCCAATATCAGAATTATATATTGTATCAAACCAGAATAGCTATACCAAACCAAAATTTCTAACTATAATAATTAAAACCTTGGTATAAAAGAAAGTAACTAACGCTTATGAGAAATTTTTGAAAATATAAAATATAGTCATCCAAAAGTGACACAAACATAAACAGGTGAAATTGGTACCTGCAATGTGACATAAAGAAGAAATTTCTTAGTTTTTCATTCAATCTTTAACATGATGATGTATTGCATAAATATGGTTTTTAACTTTACGAGAATTTTTGAAGAAGGAAGAATTTGAATAGGAAAAGAAACTGTGAAATAAAAACATGAACGTAGAAGA
This sequence comes from Allium cepa, assembly GCA_030765085.1. Lineage (NCBI taxonomy): Eukaryota > Viridiplantae > Streptophyta > Magnoliopsida > Asparagales > Amaryllidaceae > Allium > Allium cepa. Next base: position 633,941,381 of record CM060941.1, read on the forward strand.
AAATTGATTGCGAACGTAAAAGAAAGGGAGAAATAAATTTTTAATAAGTATGGTTTTAAGGAGGAGAGACTATTGGATTTTAAATGGAGAAGAAGTGAGATTCTTCTCATGATAAGGCCTTGGAGAAAAGGATACGGTATAAATAATGCATTTATTTAAAAAACTCAACCTAGGGCCCTGATGAAATCAAAGGGATGGGAGAAGCCCCCCTCCCCTCCCCCCGGTCCGACATAGACATGGAAAGGTAAACCAGTCCAGCACAGAGATTTGATGTCCACAACCAGTTTTTATTTGGATTTAACGGGACCCACCTTCGCACCTTAAAATTGGGAGTAGGGCAGACAGAAATCGAACCCACGACCTAATTACCAGGAAACATGTATCTTACCACTGCGCCACTACTTGCGGATGAAAAGAAATAATGCGTTTATTATAATATTGAAATGCTACATTGTGTTTCTACAAATCATTAGATGTAGCATTAGATGTAGCAGTCTGAGGGTTCTTTCAATGTTTTTGTTGTACCTGTGAAAAGTGACCGAATGAAAGAGAAAGTTTTACTAAAAGCAACAATAATGTTTACGAAACGATGTTAAAAGTAAACAAGGGTTTATCTATCAGCAACAAGTATAGCATATAATAAAGCTATCAGAAGTTAATAATAGCATATATTAGATATGTAATGCAACGGAAAAAAGACTAACGAATTTTAAATAGTGTCCATGAACTCGCCATCATAAAGCCAGTGACAGTAGAACGAAATACTATATAAGTATGAAATAATAACATGTAGTTAAGGCTACAAAAAAGAATGTAATAACAAAAAATAAGCGCCATAGAGACACAAGCTTTCGGAGCCTATAGACTGTCATAATAATAAGTCATTGATGTTTAAAGCTTGCAAAAACGCTAGTAAAACATCTGCTAGCGTTTATCAAATGCTGTTAGAAGCCAACAATAATGTTATTAAATGACAGTTGGGAATGGATGTTTAGCAAAATGGCAATTTCTTTTACAAAAATATGTGGAATTATGTCAGGGACAGTCAACCAGAGATTGAAAGGCACAATTGTAGCAAGGCAAATTGCCCAAAAATGCCATACTGCTCATGCTTTGCAATCAAAGTCAAATTACCAACTAAAGACAAAATGAATCGCCCCATATCCTCACGAGAAGAAGTCATATTTTTGCCCTGGTGGATCTCTCTCTCATTTCAAACTCAGAAATTGGCAGCAATCAGAAAACACTAAATGCTTATTATGTTGACGCTTGTTTTTTTAGTTGCTGTTGTTCCAACTGTCGACAAGCAAAAAGAAAAAATGGGAGCATAACATAGCAACAGTGCAGCCATCATAGATGAAGTGGATAAATTATGTAGACAATTTAAATCTCGATCGATTGAAACAAAGTTTGCATTCATACTACTTACATCAACCTTATCTCACATACGGAAAGACTGAAATTTCATATTACAAAACAAGAAAGCAAACAACAGACAGTCGAGTTGGATTATCATCGAGAAAGACAGCAATACTATTTTAGCCGAATCTAAAATGAAATCAAAGAGCATGCAAGGAGTAAGGATCTTATATGAGATCCGGGACAATGTTGAAGACAGTGAAGAGGTTGAAGCCTATCTATTACACCACAAACTTTCGTGCAAGCAGCCACAGCGCATTAGATCCTTCTACCTGAACAGCTGTAGAAAGAAATTAGTGCTGAGCTTACCTTGTAGAAATCTTCGTCCAACAATAATGACTTATCCCTCGCTTGATGCTGCCATTGTTGAAGAGAGTAATAGAGAGAATTGAATGTTGGCTGGGATTTATTTTGCCCTATTGTTGCATAATGTATTGTATTGCTGAATCAGATTATACCTGCATTTTGTAAACCATGGGCCTTGGACATTTTACCCATTTAAAAAAGAAATGGAAGGGCTTTTTGAAGAACCTGAGGAAAAGGGCGAATGAAAAGAACCATGATCGTTAGTTTTTTAATGAAGCACACCAGCATTCATTTATATTCCTGTATTCATAAATCAGCAGCAAGAACCGCATTTCTCACAAGCACTTGCAGCAATAGAAACATATTCATACCCATAGATATCGATCGCTTAAACAAGTAAAAAAGAGATCAAATTATTATTCTTCTTCTGAACTTCAACGCTAACCAAGTCCCCCGACAAAAAAAATAAAATATTCACCTCAGTTACATAACCCATGAGAAACGCCTAAATACATATATATAAACTCTGAGAATCCCCTAAACAGATGGGGGAAAAACAAACCATTAACACTGTTTCTTAACAAAGTCACATAACATATAAACTAGCCCATTTGTATATAGGGATTTCATATGTATCATATTATACTGGACCCATATTGTACTGGTCCAATTCCGCAACTTAGATTAGATGGAGAATGATTTAAGAGAAGAGCTGATCATGGTTTGAAACTTCTGCACATCCAGGGATGCAACTAGATCCGGATTCGCAACATAAGCAACTGCAACTGCAGCCACAAGAACAAAGACGCTGCTCTTCAAGCATGCAGAGCCTCTGGATGTTTTCCCAAGTAGAGCCTTGCAGAGCTTGTCAGCCTCCTTTATTGATGCTTGTTTGCTCTCCTCCATGCCATTATTTGATAGGGCTTCTCCATTCTAGAATACAAATAGTATATTTCTTAAGTGTCTAATTTTATTGTATTTCAGTCTTAACAAATGTAAAATATTATACCTTTGCCCTTAAGCTCTTTAATGTCTTGGTTATTGCATCGAAAGGTGCGATTTTGACTGAGTATTCCTTCCACTCATCGGAGAGTTTACGGAGAACAGCGATGCTTGCATCAACGTTATCTAAGTGATGGCTTTCCTATCATGCATGAATAAGAAGGTGGTGAATATTTTGAATTTCTGATTGTCATGTAAAATACACGACCCATTTTAAGGCAAAGAAGCCTATATCAAAATTAAAATAAAAGACCAACCTAAATGGTAATTAGCGCACACACACATTATCAAAATAACACAACAATCTGACATAAAATATCAAGTTATTTGATCTTCGCTTTCTGCAAGTGACCAAGTGTGTAAAGTATTCTGTTTTCTTTTCTTTTTTCAATTGTGACATGACAGTTTTTTCCTACATATTGACACCATTTGAGAATCGAAAGCTTGAATCCTAGTTTGATTTATATTATGAAAGTGACCAAGTTGGGAACAGCAAATCTGACTTTTCAACTAATTACACGTAATGTTGAAATTAAACGGACGAAGAGTGCAAACTGTGGTTGTATACACTAAAACTGCTAGTGGAACCACATTGTCCATGTCCAGGCAAGAATGGAAAAAGAAAGAGGTTTCGAAGTTGAGCTTGAACCTTTTTTTATCAAATGTGTTCACCAATTCAAAGCTATTTCCAAAATTGAAACGTTGAACACAGTACAATCAAATCAAAAAATAAATACAAAAAGGTTTTCATCACACAACAGATATAGATAGATATCTTACCCACTGCTTGTAGCAATCAGAGTTTTGAATCAAACACCATATGAAGACATCAGCTGCTTCTTTTGTTAACTCTTGTTTGTCTGTCAATATAGTACTGTTAAGAGCATGTGGTAAAGACTGAACAAATAAATAAGAAAAGCTTACTCTCTTGCATTGCTTTTACACACAAAGGTAAAAGCTGTTGTGATGCCTGTTTTGTAGTTTTGGTGCCTGGAGAACCGGCAAGGGCCAGCTCCTTAAGTGTAGGATATATTGCCTCAAACCTCTCTGTGGCCTGCACAGAAAACATTATAGAAAAAACAAATTACTCAATATAGGCCTCTTAAATATACTGATTACATAAATAGTGTAGCTTGAAACTAATTACTCAAATATCACTCTCTACCAAGGTAGTAAAATGTGCCAGGACTATTCCAAATCATGCTGATCCACTATATATATTTTTTTCAATTATCCCAGTTATAATTTAGCTAAAAAATTCCTTCCCAAATTTATAAAACCATATGCCAGAGCAACTTGAAACCGAGTGGTGCGGTTTATCCACTTCTTGTCACTCGTATAAAAAACAAATTCTATGATAATCTTTTAAAAGAGGCTGAGAATAAAGAGAAAATGGCAGAAGGACCTCCTATCCAGAGGGATGATTCAACTATTGACTACTTGAAAACAGGTCCCACTAATATGACGACTTTACCCCCGAAATTATTTTTACAACCAATGTTCTAAAAAAATTATTGATATGAAGTAACCCCATCAATGTCAACATTTCTTTATGCCAGATAATCAAATTGTGTGTTGTATATCTAAACCATCCATACTCACCTATTTCTACTGTTAACGAACGGATTTCTCCTCGCATAATGAAAGAATAAGCTTTAAGAACTGATTTCTTAGGATGGCGATATTAACAGAGGAGATGGAACGTGAGGCGGAGGACAAAAAAGATGAAAAACAGATAGTGCATATCGAGGGAGTTCAGTGAATATTAGCATATATTGGAAAGTGAGGGATCGGTGAGTGAACTAGGGAAACATGAAACAACTAGCTTCTTTTTACATGGATTTTGACTTAACTAGGGAATGAAGAACTAATGTTGGACCAGTGAGATTGGGGATTTCTTTACACCTTGTAATTATTCAAAACATTTTTCGCTTTCCTGTTAAGTAATATTGAAGATACAATATGGCATCTAAACAGTAAATTTTATAGTCTCCAATTGTTTTGGCAACATTTTTCAACTTGTAGTTTTATTTTTGTAAACAAAAACAAGGAATTGTGAAAAATATCCTACAATTCCATGTGATGGAGTAATTTTTAATGATTTTGCATGTAATAGGAAACAAGACAAAAAGAAAAGAAAAGGAGACTCAAAATCATACCTTTATCCGAGCAGACTGAGGAGGAAATGTCACCCTCATCAGTAAATCAAGTGCAGAAGGTGGCACTATGCGTTCACCCTTTCTTACAGCACCATTCAATAGAATAGACCGGGCTTTTGACCCTGATAAAATCCTTCAGCAAAAAAATGGAGATATTTAAAATTACATAATACACTGAAATTTTATAGCTGTTAGTATGTTTCTTCAGTGACAAACCTCTCTATCAACTGGAGAGCTAAGTCCCTTGATAGAGTGTTTACATTTGACTTTCCAGCAATCAAAGGCAAAAGATAATGAGCCCATGCATACATCCCAACAACAAGGTCTCCTTGAGAAGCCTGTTCATCAAATCAAATTTCATTTTTCACCTGGATTAGGTAAAGCACAGCTACTTTGAATGGGGATAAGCAGATGAATACCTGTCCAATAATCCATATAATTACTGATAATTTATCATGTCCTTGATATTTGGAGTTTCCTTTCAACGTTGGCAAAAGACCAACTAGTAAATCTGGCTTCCGGCGCAATGTCATTGCCAATACAACAAATATTGCGACCTGTTAATTTTGTAATATAATATGTCAGTTTAGCATAAACGTATTGTGTGCACATAGTGGAGCAGTGGTGCATCTTTCCAGCGGTACATGCCTAGGGAAGATATCACAAATTGGAAGTTTGAGAAAACTCTACAACACGTGTGTGTAATATTTAAATACACCTATGTTCATTTACAAAACAAGAAATCACAGTCTGACTTGGTTTTCAGACAGAGGTGGGTTACGTTTGTTACAGCATTTGTATAATGTGAGATGTCACAAGATCGCACCTAAGGATTAGCCACCGAGGCCCAACAAAGGTCTCAGATGGAGACAAAAATGCATTTTCAGAGAATGAAAATGTCTCACAACATTTCTGGAAACTGCATAAATTGTTTAGTTCAAAGATGATTAAAAGTTAAAGATACTGGTAAGTTGTCTCGACAATTATTTCCATTTCCATGAGCAGAACTGGAAACACTTATAATTATACCTGGGACTTTGATGAAGGTTGATTAGCAGACTTTTTTGTGCTTTTAGCTGTTGGTGGAGTAAGCTCCGAAAGAATGCTGTCAAGACACCAAAGTACAAAACTAATAAGAGCTTCTGAGGATCGTTGAGAGAGCCAATCTGCTGAAGTTTTAAAAACAGTGTCGGGTACATGGCACATTGGAATCTGCATCAGATGTAAAAAGTAAATCATCTAGATGGTAAATAGGAAACAAGTTTCAGCCCACATGTGTCAAACTACTGGTTGACTGCCGAAAGGCGCAAAAATATAAATGCATGATACATTTAACAATCTAACTGATGCTTGGGTTTCAATTAAACATAAATGTTGTAACAATGTCTAAATTAATGAAACACAAGAACCATAAGATATTAATACACAACATCCTACATACTAAAACAACAAAATATGAGAAACATAAGAAACTATAAACAAAAGGACATGAAACAAACTCAAATGCAAATTAGCTAGGAAATAATGTCAATGGTTATCATCTAATGCACAAATCACGACAGGCAATAGCTGCAATTTATACATGTCTTAAATGAAAATATTGTAGCATGACTTTCTACAATTAACACATCTCTTAAAGTAGGCTAAATCCATTAGCCCCCCATTATTTTCTTTTCCCGCCCCAGCTTCAACTTAAAAGGTAAAAGTATCTAGTGTGCCCACATTTATTTCAAACAATACGCCAATATGTTCGTTTCCTTCTTCATTAATTCAAGGCCTCCTTAAAAATATTGCATAAACTTCATGTTTATATCTAATTTCATCCCGTGAATCCAACATGATAAAAAAAAATTGATTCACTTCCACACTCTTCAAATATTATTTAATCATATTGAAAAAAAACAAATATATTATAAACTCCAACATAGGAAGAAGAGGAACAAAATTTTCTTCTAAAGATCCAATTTTCAATTTTTTGAGGACGAATAAAAATCAGGGTAAGTCTTCATACTAACCGAAGGTATGAACTGAAGAAGGTGAGAAGATAGAGAGATGAATCTAAATGTAAGAAAAATGGAAGAAAAAAAAAATTTAAAAAAAGGATAAAATTGGTAGATGATGGGGCGAGGAAAGAAAATTGTGGGGTGTAATTCTTTTTTACTAAACACCGGGTGTGAAAGTAGGATTACTGGGGGTGTTAATAGATGTAGCCCTTAAAGTAAAGTTCATTGTCTGCAGCTGCATTACTAAGATTTAATGTTTGAATTATTCCAATCCAGGAATAACATATGGCAAATGATGATTCTGTCTTAAATGTAACATGTAAAGCGATTCCATTCCAACTTTTGTACACTTGAAATATGGAATAGAGAAGGATAAAGAATAAGTCAACTTCACCAAATTAAGCATTTAGTACAAACTGAACCTGCCATCAAATCATATTCATATAAAACTTACAATCCCAAATCAAATTCCTATAACACTTCACAAAGGTGAAATAGTGGCAATCATTTATAGTATCACAATGCAAACACTATTGAGCAGAAAATAATAATAGTTCAACTCACATATCAACAGACTGAAATAGCTTTATAGGTCAATTTGTAAGATTTCATCACCCTAATCGAGATCCAAGTTTATAAACAGATATCGCAGAAATAAAACCCAAATTAAAACTTACATCAATTAACTTCGCCACAGGTAATTCCTTAAACAGCTTCTGCCAATAAAACTGTGAAGCATTGACCGCAGCAAACGCCTTCCCAAAATAATCCAGAAATCTCATTAGCTGTATATCCTGCTGCCCTTCATAAGATCCCTACAGACGAAAACAAAATAAAATTATCAAATACAACGACATAGAATCTACAAAATTGAAGATTTCTGAAGATCCTATTCAGATTCAGTTTTACTTACAGTCACATCCAGAAGATGTGCAGCGAGATCAGAAACTTCTATCTTCGCCGCAGCCTCTGCCACGGTAATCTTAGGTTTCTTAATTTTCTTCTCTTTAACTTTCTTCACTGCTGCCGCATCAGTGCCTCCATTCTCCTTGACATCGTCGCCGCTCTCGTCATCAGATCTAGGCATCGCACTTGATTCTTCCGCATCCGCTGCCGCAGCCGCGGCGGCCGCGGCTTCCAGCTTTCGACGACGATCGTTGGCCTTGAGATCGAAATTGTCGAAGACGTGGGAATCGCCGTTGTAAGTGGCTGCATCGTTGGCGGAGGTGGAGGTTGGCTGCTGGGTGCGACGGTGGCGTTTAGGATAGGTCACGGTCTGCCATTCGTTTGAGTGCTCTGCCATTTTACCGATAGTGTGAGAATTGGCTGTGAATTTGGGGAATTTGATGGAAATGCGAAGGTGGAGAAAACGAGGTACATGGAGAAGCTATTTATATTGAGATCCGAAGAATGGACGAGGAGTGGAATTTGTGGGGGTAAAATTGGGATTTTACTTTCCAAGTAGGATATTTTTTTCATTGATTTTCCTTTTTTTCAGTTTCGACATGTTAAATTTAGAGGTCAAGAGAGAAATCGGGTTGTGTAAACGTGATGCAATTCTGCATGTGTGGCAGCTTATTATTGGCCAGTCTGAAAATGACACACTAACCTAGGTTTGGATAAAGTATTGACTAATCGGTTAAAAAGTTGATCTGACATGCGTACATACATACCATAATAGCAAAATTGTCATTTAAACCTGTATTAAAGAAATTGAAACCTTAGCAAGCAATTTACTTCATATATTTCAACCATTTACTAGCAAAAATTATCTAAATTCGTAATCAAACCAGGTATGCAAAAGGAATATAATCATTTTTAAATATAGATGTCTGATTTTATTGTCGATTATTGAAAGTTGCAAGTGACAATAAATTCATTGATCATATAATGTTTTGGTTGATGGTTGATAGTACTTTTATGGTTTGTGTGACCGGGGTTGTCAGAAAGCAACCCGAGTAACTAAATAATTTCGCACAATCGAACATATTTATGGAGTATTTTTGCTTGAATTTGTATTATTAATTGTTCTCTCTGGTTTTTTTATAGGTTTTCGAATTGAGATTTCGCCTATTTTGGTTCTTGTTTAATTTTATTTAGAGAATATTATTAAATTATGTGGAGTTTTAAATTATGTAAGTTTTAATTGAGTCTTTTATAAATGGGCAATATTTAGTTGCATAACCTTTCAAGATCACTATTATATTTATATACGAGTGTTATGGCACGCGCTTCGCGCGTGAATTATTTTCCTTATAAATTCTATATGTTTAAATCGGTCAAAAAATGATTTTTTTTTTTTTTCAAGTGATATTAAGATTTGTAAATTTGTAAAGAAATATTTGGAATTTGTAAAGGAATTTTAATTTTAGATTTTATTTTTAGAAGTGTTTTTAATTTATAACGCATGTCTAATTATAGATCCTACTTTTAAGGGCGTTTGAATTTGTAAAAGAAGTTTAATATTAGATCCTATTTTTAAGTGACTAAGATTTGATAAAATATAAAGGGGTATTTTTGGTAGTTCACGTCGATACCAAAAAAGTGTGACACCAAAGCTATTACAACTATTATTACGAGTGTAATGGCACGCGCTCCGCGTGATTTTTTTTTTAAATTATATATATTTAAATCAGTTAAAAAATAATTTTTTATTTCAAGTGATACTAAGATTTGTATATTTGTAGAGAAGTATTTTGAATTTTAAAGAAAGTTTAATTTTATATCCTATTTTTAGAAGCGTTTTGAATTTGTAAAGTATGTTTAATTATTAGATTCTACTTTTAGGGGCGTTTGAATTTTTATTTCTATTATTAATTACTAAAGAATGAACTTAATTTTATATTGGTTTAAATTTTTATTTCTGTTATTAATTAGTAAAAAATGACTTTGAAAAAAGTTTATCCGTAAGATCCTATTTCTAAGTGATAATAAGATAAGCATGTTTTGAATTGTTAAAAAAATTACTGTTAGATCCTATTTTTAAGCAATAGTAATATTTAATAATATTTGTAGAGGGGTATTTTTGGTAGTTCACGTTGATACCAAAAAAGTGTGACACCAAAGGTATTACAACTATTATCAAAGATATTAGATTCTACTTTTAGGGGCGTTTGAATTTTTATTTCTATTATTAATTACTAAAGAATGAACTTAATTTTATATTGGTTTAAATTTTTATTTCTGTTATTAATTAGTAAAAAATGACTTTGAAAAAAGTTTATTCGTAAGATCCTATTTCTAAGTGATAATAAGATAAGCATGTTTTGAATTGTTAAAACAATTACTGTTAGATCCTATTTTTAAGCAATAGTAATATTTAATAATATTTGTAGAGGGGCATTTTTGGTAGTTCACGTTGATACCAAAAAAGTGTGCACCAAAGGTATTACAACTATTATTAAAGATTAAAGACGAGTGGTACGGCACGCGCTTCGCGCGTGATGACGACATACATTTCGCGTGTGAATTTTTTTTACAAATTTTATACGTTTAATTTCATCGAAAAAATATGATTCACACAAATATTTAACAATATTTTTATGTTAAAATGATATGCAGTTAGTTTTAATTATACTTCTTAATTACAACATCTAGTTTTATGTTAGTTTGAATTTTTATTTCTATTATTAATTAATAAAGAATGAACTTATTTTTTTATTAGGTTGAATTTTTATTTCTATTATTAATTAATAAAGGACGACTTTGAAAAAAAAATTATTTGTTAGATCCTATTTTTCAAGTGATATTAAGATTTCAATAATATCTATAGTGAGATATTTTGAATTGGTAAAGAAAACTTATCCGTTAGATCCTATTTTTAAGTAATATTAATATTTAATAACATTTGTAGAGGGGTATTTTTGGTAGTTCACGTTTACACCAAAAAGTGTGACACCAAAGGTATTACAACTAGTAAAGATTTCCTAATAAATATACACAATTTTTCATTCAAACACTCAATAGCAAATAAATAAGGGGGAATTTTCTAATAAAATCAATCGTACTCAAAATAAATTCAAATAAAAGTGATGCAGATAAAGTTACAAAAGTAGGAATTAGGATTATCACAACTCTGAATAATAATAAATGAAAAGAGGGAAAAAGTAAATAATTTATAACATTTTTGGTCGAAATTGGCACATGCTTTGAAGTCTTTCTTCTAATTGGTCGTCGATTTGGAAATTTAACCGATTTGAATAACAAAAAATTTATTTTTCGAGGGGGAGAATTGAATTTATGTTAGCAAGGTGCTTGTTTAGATTTTTATATTCACATCGTTCAGTTATACAAAACTAAATGACTAATTCTTTATTCAGTTTTGCATAACAGACCAAAATGGATGTTTGCGGTGTTTTTATCCAGACTAATTTTGATACGTTAATTATAGTTTACGAGTGGTATGGCACGCGCTTCGCGCGTGATGATGAGATACATTTCGCGTGTGAATTTTTTTTACAAATTTTATACATTTAATTTCATCGAAAAAATATGAATCACACAAATATTTAACAATATTTTTACGTTAAAATAATATGCAATTAGTTTTAATTATACTTCTTAATTACAACATCTAGTTTTATGTTAGTTTGAATTTTTATTTCTATTATTAATTAATAAAGAATGAACTTATTTTTTTATTAGCTTGAATTTTTATTTCTATTATTAATTAATAAAGGACTACTTTGAAAGAGAAAAAAATATTTGTTAGATCCTATTTTTTAAGTGATATTAAGATTTCAATAATATCCATAATGAGATATTTTGAATTGGTAAAGAAAACTTATCCGTTAGATCCTATTTTTAAGTAATATTAATATTTAATAACATTTGTAGAGGGGTATTTTTGGTAGTTCACGTTTACACCAAAAAAGTGTGACACCAAAGGTATTACAACTATTATTAAACATTATTAGTTTGAATTTTATTTCTATTATTAATTAATAAAGGACGACTTTGAAAAAAATTATTATTTGTTAGATCCTATTTTTTAAGTGATATTAAGATTTCAATAATATCCATAGTGAGATATTTTGAATTGGTAAAGAAAACTTACCCGTTAGATCTTATTTTTTAAGTAATATTAATATTTAATAACATTTGTAGAGGGGCATTTTTGGTAGTTCACGTTTACACCAAAAAAGCGTGACACCAAAGGTATTACAACTATTATTAAAGATATTATATAAGTTTGGACCTGTTTGGAAGCAAAAAACAAAATGTGTTATTATTTTATAAAAGCTATTATGAAACTAATAATTTCAGTTTCAAGTGGTTTTAGTTATAAAAGATGTTTAAATTATTTTGAAAGTGTTCAGCCTTTGTAAGTGAACAACTCTACTTTAAAATGAGTTTATGGATTTAATAGCGATTTTGAAAAAGAAAAAAAAAATATATAAAATTAATTTAAAATTCTTTTATTTTATTTATTACGGATTTGAGATTTTAATAAGATTTTGTGCTTTTCTATGAAATAAAGATTTTTAATAAACGATTGAATTGTACGAAATATCACATACTAATCCGACAATTCAATTATAATGTAGATAAATCAGAATCGGAGTCATGGATCGCAACGGAATAATATACATCATATATAATGTGAGTCTACATATATGATGTATATTATTCTACTGCAATCTGTGACTCTGATTCTGATTTATCCAGATTATAATTGAATTGTCGGATTGGTATGAGACATTTCGAACAATTCAATCATTTATTAAAATTCATCATTTCATAGAAAAGCGCGAAATTTAATTAAAATAAAAGTGATTTTGGAAAAATTACATCTTTGTTTATATAAAATTAATATAAAACTCTTTTAGTTTATTTATTATGGATGTAGATAGATTTTTTTTCTATAAAATAACATCAAAAGAATTTCAGTTCATAAAAATCAATTACCATTGAAAACCAGAAGTCACTACAACCAGAAATAAAAGTATATGGTTATATTAATTATAGAATATATGCTAAGGTATAATTTAAAGGAAAAATAATAAATTTGATTTCAAAGTTTCTGAAATCCTTAACGCTTTCTTTTGTGAATTTGGAGTTTCTGATCGTTATCACCATATTTTTTATGATAGTCCATTTGAGACTTAATATGTATTTATGAAATGATGATTTTGATTGATATGCCTCATTATGATAATTTGGCTTCAGACATATTTCTGGTATGTCTTATTTTTTTGTTAAGCCATATATTTATGATATGGGTTTATGAAATGGTGATTTTGAGTGATATGTCCTTTTATGATTTTTGGCTTCAAGCTTTTTTTTTGTTATGACTTATTATTGTTAAGTCATATAATTACGACATCAGTATCTCACATCTCTATTAGATATAGTCTGACCCATTTATTTTATAATACTCGGATCAGGCCGAGACTCTATAGGTACAGAGAACCGTTGACCTCTGGATTTTGTGCTAGCATTGGAGTAGGCCACTTTGACTATTTCGGTTTACTTCATTCTTGTATATACTAACATTTAGGAGGATATGCCATATATATTATTCCTTGGTCGTTGTTTACCTGATATGGTATTTCTATGTGATTTATACATTATGTAAGTCTAATACTGATATTTTGTAGACTCGTATTTTATTATGTACATTATTCCGCTATGACCTGTGACTTTGATTCTGTATTAGCTATATTATATATTGTTTTGAATATTTTAAATCAGCGTGTTTATTACTTTGCATTAATACTATATACGCCATAATTTTCAATTTAGATCCTCAAAAGATATATTCACATTCGATCGCCTTTAACCAACCATATTTTTTGTGTTATTAGACGACATTACTTGTACTTTTCTTTAATAATATGGGTATACTGTTGGAGTTAAATATTGGGTATTAAACCCAGTTTCTATTGTTAATTACTTTTATATTTGATTCTTGGTTTTGTGAAATTTTGAGGTTGTTCTTGGCAATGTTATCTTCTGATTATGAATAACAATTGATTTTTAAAACTTGCAAATTATTTTAGCATCTATTTTAAAGAAAATACATCTAATCTATATATAAAAGGTTTTATTTTAAAAAGAGTTGACAAATAAGGTTTTAAAATTTATAAGGTTTTATGAAAAGTGAATATATATATATATATATATATATGTATGTATGTATGTATGTATGTATGTATGTATATGTGTGTGTGTGTGTGTATATGTTTATGTATATGTATATGTATATGTATATGTATATGTATATGTATATGTATATATATTTATATAGATTTTAAAATAAAGAAAGTTATTGTTTATGAAAAACATTGGTTTAATTTCTAATTTTAGTAAATAAATTCTATTTTTAAATTAAAAATCTTTTAACTCTTATCTTTTAAATAAAAAGTGAATAAGTGATGTGCATGTAAATGTGCATATTTTTACTTCCATAATTAATCCAATTTAATTAAATAAATGAGCATATATGGTATTTTACATGTTTAAACCAAAATGTCAATTGTTTTCAGCTCATCATTTATTCGTCTGCATTTAAGGGCAAAATCGTAATTTTGTGCATGATTTAATTTGAGACAATTTACCTGCTCATTTTATTTTTATTTGTAGGAAAATTAGATGGAAATTAGAAGAGGCTTCATGTATTCATGCATGCACAGGTGAAAGAAGACAAATGAAGGTAGAAATAAATCAATTCATACAACATGGAGGACCCCACCTACCCACTTACCATGATCTACAATTAGGACCTAATGTGCATGTTAATGGAGATTAAAAGCATATGCACACTTAATGGAGGATTAATTACTTACTAATGATAACTTGATGGCCATACTTCCTCCAGAGCAATTTGAGTAGTCCCCTAAAATATGTATTAGACTTTTAGGCATGTATAAATACCCTTTATGTTTTATGTAATGAAACTCTTAGCACTACCTTGTAGTTAGTTTAGTGGTAAACACAAATATAAACAAAAATTCTCTTTCTCTTTTTAATGGCTTCTAAGCCTTTTCTTCATGTCATTCATTTTTATGCAATATTAATACATGTTCTTTTCTTTGTTGTTTCTTTTATGTTAGTATTATAGATCTCTTTATTTTATGCAAGTAGTTTAGCTTTTATTTTATTTCTGTTAGCTCTCTTTTTCCTCTTATTTATGTTTATGTTGCAATCTACATTTAGTGAAATGATAACAAATATTAAAAGCTAAACCCCTTCAATTTAGAGGTAATGAAGCTCTTTTAATAATGTCGATTCAACATATTTACTAATTTATGATCTCTTTTTATGCTTAATGGAATGTTCGATGTGGTAAAATTTTTATTGTTTAGCTTTGAATTTGATAGCCTATGTTGTTGACACTAAATAGGCTATGCTTAAACAAACATAAACACGAATTACCACTTCATCTACTTATGATTATGGTAATGAAGTGGATTTTAGAATCAAAATTTGATGGTCTATATTACTAATCAATAGTAAATAGATCATTCTTAGAATATATTTTATTTTTTATTTCATTATCTTTTACATTAGAGTTAACAAGTGGTTTGGAGGGTGTGTTAAAGTTTGATGGTTTATGTTGGGCTAATTAATAGCACAAATAAACCATACTTATGATAAACACATCGACTAAATTCACTAATGACCAAAAAGAATGATCATAATTTCATTGTTTTGATTTATGTGATCGTGAGAAGGGATTTGCCTCTAAATTGCTTTCTACTCTCATATTTTTATTCACTTTCTTTTGTTAGTTTTTTTAACATTTTTTTACTTAAACAACTTCAAACTCAATGTTAATTTGATTGAATAGAATTTTAAATCACTTCAATTCCTATGGATAACCCGTACTCGCCACGTGCTAAAATTGTACGCCGTGCGCTTGCGGTTATTTTTGTTACAAAATTTTCGACGGTTTTCTAATCAAGTAGAAAATCCATCGATCAACAAGTTTTTGGCAGCGTTCATGGGGAATAAATTTGATTTTTAGTTTTACTGTTATATTTGTTTTAATTTTATTCTGTATTAAATTTGAGTGTTGAATTGTATTAGAAAAAACATGTTGTGTTGTGTGTAAATTGTAAAGACCCACCTTTTTGGATGGTTTAAATCGATAATAAACCACACATGTCAACTCAAACCATTCAAAAGAGAAGATTGTTAATGGGTAAATAAGAAAATAAGAGAAAAGAAGGAAAACAAAACACATAATCTCATAGCGGAATGACAAAATATAATAATGAAATAAACAGTTCATGAAGCTATTTTACAAATAACATTTGATTACACTTTTACACTATATCAGAGTTGTACATACAACAAGAATAAATAAATAATGCAGCGGAACAACATGATACAGTGGAATAATAATAATAATAATAATAATAATAATAATAATAATATCATACAAAACTCCGTCTTCGTCCTCTGGAAATAAGGTCTTCAACATTGAAAAGCTCAGCTGACCCAAGCGTAATGAAAAGACAAAACACTCGAGTGAAAACTAAAAGATCTTATGTAAGTTAAATAAACAGTAAATAAATATGAGTGTAACGGGTTCAGAGATGTTTGCGGGATTTTACATCTCTTATCCAATGTATAACCTGCGTGTAGTAACTTAAGAGATGTTCGGAATTTCCATCTCCCAAGGAGCCGTCAAACTATTTATATGTAGTAATATATGCTATATATATATAGTGTCTATCAGTAAAGTAAATTATTAAAATAGTGTTAAGTCGTTATCCATATCCCCCTTAACACATTTTTATAAATTTTGTAGTCTATACAGTACTGTAAACTCCGCCAAACCGGTGGGCTATCAAGGAGCACTCCATAGGTACGACATAAAACAAAATCGTAGTGGGCTCGATAAGGCATATACAGGGCACACGAGGCTATACCCACGGTAGGATTCTCCCGGATTGCGGAACTAGGCTGGTGGTAACGCATAGCAGCTACTACCTCCCACCTCGAACAACACTCCCATAGTCAAAATCGTGGGTGACTACCAAATCAATCACAAAGTAATAGATATGGTACCAAAGAAGAATGTCTGATAAGAGGAGCGATCTTATTTGGCCTGGTTATGGCTCCTGATTTTAGTCATATCAAGCTAACCCGGAGGGTCAGGGCAGCGTTCATACCTCATAAGGTAGCATTCGTCAAACCATCCTACTTTGTTCTGGATTCTCCACCACGTGCACAATTGTTAAAGTGGTTTCGGAATTGGCAGAGAATATGACAATATCTGACCTCGGTCTCTTTACAAACCAAACGCTTACATTTTTCACATCGTGATTATTTTTATAAAACATTTTTAATAATAAATTCAGAAAACAGTTTATACCTTCATATCAAGATATCCATATACTTATTCCAAAAGTATAAATATATTTATAAATACCGAGGAAGATTTCTTTCAATCAATTTCGAAAATAATTTATAAATCTCTCTATAATCCATTCATAAACTATTTATATGCTTTAAAACCATTTATAAAGCTATTTATAAATTCCAAAACAATTTTCAACTCTTTCCCTTTAAACCAGTTCCTTTTTTAAACCCTTTATAAAATCCTTTAAAAACGTTTATAAACTCCTTTATAAAGCTATTATAAAAATCCTTTTATAAATCCATTATAAAATCTCTTACAAAACTTTTATAAATTCCTTATAAAACCTCTTACCTTTTTGTTTATTAAAGTTATTATAAAATGTATATTTATTATCTCAAATGAAAACTATATTTATTGTATTAAATTAAATTTAATATATATATATTAAAACTATATTAAATATTTTATTAAATCAAATTTTAAACTATTTATAATATATATTTAAAACTAAATAAAATTATAAGTTAAAATCTTAAATTTACATATAAAACCATATGTTAACTTATAATTTGAAGCTTTAAAACATATAAAATAAATTTGTTTCCAAATATAAATTTTAAATTAAATTGTTAAATTAAATTTTAAAATCCAAATTTATAAATCAAACATGCTTTACCATTTAGAAAATAATTTAAAACCGACCAAGGGTGTCTGTATATAATTTTCTGTCAAGTGATAGGGTATGTATCATTTCATCCCCAAAATAGTTAAATTTTCCGGATATATGTATCATTTCAACCTATATCCTAAACCAATAATTTTCCAAATCAAAATAATCGCTCGGGTTTATCATTTCAACCCATAACGATTTTCCCTAATCTATAACATCATCGGGTATGTATCATTTCAACCCATAATGATAACAGGGATATATAAAACATCCAATCATCCAAATGTCAACAAAACAAACATCCATCATAATCATCACCTAAATTAGCCAATAAATCACAACAACTAACTGGTTATTAATATCAGGTATTTAACTGTCAATTTAATTTAAATATAAATTTAAATGGCAATTTAATTCAATATAAATTCAAATTAAATTAAAATGAAAATTTAATATACCACGCAACAATCAATAAATTTATAATCACATCATAAAGTTAATTTAACTAACATAAGATGGTTTAATATTTGTGAGTGGGTTAAAACACCCACCTTTGATTTGTCGTCCACTTAAAATCCAAATAAAGCCCAAAAATCCAACGGTCTCAGAATGCAGCCAAACTGGATCCATGTTGTCTGAATTTCGATACGATCGCAATGGAGAAACCACGTCAAAATCCGAGCTCATCTGAAAAAGTTGCGTATGCTAGAAGGTTGAAAATGTAAAATTAAATTAAATAAAAAATATGGGTAAAAACGTAACTACATTACCTTCGTTCACCCTAACCTTAGACACGATCGTGTTCAGCACGATGAAACCAATAGCTACCAGTTGATCGACCTCATGCGCTCCACCTAGACATGTCGCCACCGTGATCAAAGACCACCGTTGTGCTGCCCTCGCCACGCCGCTCCCGTGAATCCCACGCCGAGACACCCCGCCCCAACCAACCGCCGCAGACATTAATTGGCTACTTCTAGTGATCCACGATGACAATCGCGATAACCAACCGCATGGATCGATGTTGCTTCTCTCTTCTACCCAATGGCGCTACCCGATCGTCAAACGGTCGATGATCCATCGTTGAATCGACAACCCTAGTTGTAACGATCGAGACTTCTTTGATGATTTTTCACTAATCCAAGACTCAAATGAAAAAATGAACGGCGGATCTAGATTACGCTGGTCGAGAGCTTTCTAACGATATAAAATTCGATAGGGTTTGATGAGTTTGAATTTTTGGTTTTGAGTTGAAATTTTAAATTAGGGTTTTGGAATTGAGAATTAGGTTTTAGAGATTACAGCCATTTGAGAAGTAAGAAGAGTACAAAAACTGTACGTACATGGGAATGAATAAAAGAAGGTGCTGGGGTTTATAATAGCCTACATGTAACGACCCGCTATTTTGGACTATTCGCATCCGCACATTTCGGACTTGACTAATTCAAAATACCGAATTGTTAATTTAAATTTGGCAAAACTGAACATATACAGTAAATAAATAATCACAGACACAGGGTAATAAATGCAGCGGAAACAAAAGATAGTCGTTCATTAAGCTACTATATATATAATAGAGTTAAATATGTTACAACAGAAGTTTCGAATACAATAGTCAAATACAAGAATCAGAATATATCACTAGAATCAACTGAATATCTGAAAGCTGGATAGATAGCCGGATCTCCAAGCGAAGCTCCAACTCCAAAGGCAAGTCTCGAATACTGTACACTCAGTCTGACCCGAGCGTAAAGAAAAATATAAAACACTCGAGTCTAACATTCTTATATCAATAAATCCAACTCAAGTGAAATAACAACTGAAATACAAGTAACTCAAAGGACGTTGGAACAACCATCCTCTAAGGATCCGTTAAACTATCTACTATGTAGTAGTGTATGCTAAGTAGATAATGCCTATCTGTAATATAAAGTATCAAAATAGTGTTAAGGCGTTACCATTATCCTCCTTAACACATTTTATATAAGCGTTATAGACTATGCAGCACTGTAAACTCCACCGTAAACTAGTGGGCTATCAGGGAGTACTCCATAGGTATAACACAAAACAAATTTGTAGTGGTCGCATATATAGGGATACAAGTATGACAAGGCACGTGAGGCAATACCCAAGATAGTGAAACTACCGTTTGCCTGATCTGTACTGGTGAGAACGCATCGCCGCAGCGATCGCAACACTGCGAAACAACACTCCTAAAAATTTCGAGGGTGCACACCAATCAATAACAAGTAATGAGTAGTTTACGAAGAAGTGTGTTCGCTCGAGGTGGCTAACCCTATTTGGCCCGGCACGGCTCCTGTTTTAGTCATTTCCAATTTGACACAAGTTAAAAAGGCTGTCCATTATCGTTCTCTTTCTTCAGTCATCACGTACATCATTCCAACCACTTCTTTCTGGATCACACTCCGCGTATAGTTAAAGTGGTTTTCGGTGTAGACAGAGAGTATGTCCATAACCGATTCCAGTTTCTTTAATAACTTTCGTAATTATTACACCGATTGGTCATCTAATATGTTACCTGGAGGTTTGACCAGGCAACTAAGGACTCAGCAATCTCGTTCGGCACCTGAGGTCAACCGGCATTGAAGGCCGTTCGGCATGACAAAATGGTTCGACAGTCAAGAGCGTTCGGCATTAGAAGAACGCTCGGCATTTAGGAGTGTTGCGTTAGAAGAACGCTCGGCATAAAGGAACGCTCGGCATTTAGGAGCGTTCGGCATTAGAAAGTGCTCGGCTTCTAGAGTCGTCCGGCACATATTATTCATTCGGCACTCAAGTTCGTCCGGCATTTATAGGACGTTCGGCATGCAAGAGTGTTCGGCATGCGAGGGCATTCGGCATTGAGAGACGTTCGGTATTGAATATTGATCGGCATCTATGGATGTCGGCATGATAGAGTCATTTGGCACCCCATAGTTGTTCGGCATCCCGAAGTGTTCGGCATTCAGAGTTGTTCGACATTCAGGAGTGTTTGGCGCTCCAAAGTGATCGGCATCCAGAGTTGTTCGGCATTCCTCCAATCTCGACCAACTCCAATTATTGCTCGGCCTGCACTCTCCACTCAGCACATCAGACTTCGTTCGACACTCAGAAGTGTTTGGCATCTAGAGTTGTTCGGCATTCGAGAGTATTTGGCATAGAGAGAGTGTTCGACATTTAAGAACGTTCGGCGTTAGAGAGCGTTCGGCGTACACGGATCGTTCGGTATGGCAGAGTCGATCGACATTCCATACTGCTCGGCATCTAGACTCCGTTTGGCATATGCTGTTCGGCATATATGGTTCGGCACACAAAGTTTACTCCTTTTTGGGCCGAGGTGTTCGTCCTACCAAAGAAGACCAACCCATCTTCATCTATAAATAGAGGGGCAGGGGCACAGTGAAATGGACCTTTTTTCGGGAACACCGGGGAGACTCTGCCGCATTCAAGACTCATTCAAGACTTATCTTTTTGCTTAAGCAATTGTATTCAATATAGTTGGTATACGGATTGTATCTGTAATAGATTATCGAGAAAAGAAATAAAGATTAACCTCAGAGTGGACGTAGGCAATTACGCCGAACCACTATAAATCTGGTGTTCGTACTTTCTGCATTTAAATCTGCATATTATCCTCTGTTTAATTTACTTTCTTCATTAGTATCTATACACAAACTCTCTTTAGGGTGTTAGTGACCAATTTTGGTGCCAACATTTTGGTGCTTTCACTGAGAATCGAATTCTCAGGATGATCGGATCTACTTTGCAGCTACTGGATTGAAAAATCCCCTGAAGGAGATCCAGATCATTCACAAGACATCTATAGATTCTACTCAGAGTTACAACCAACAACTCTACCATGGGGAGAGCACGAACTAGATCGGCCTCTCACAACGCAGATGTCCACGAAACTGCTAGTGTACAATAGATAGGACCTAGCAACCAACCAGTAATTCAAGGCGCAGGAACCTCCACCCAGAACCAAGCGGAAGTTGTTTCCTGAACAGAGTTCAACGACTTGATAAGAGAACTCAGGGAAAGTAGAAGGCAACTTGCTGAGCAGATCCAATCCAATACTAATCTCATGACTCAGCTTTCCCAACAGCAGCATCAGAATGCTAGAAGTAGCTCTGCTCCTTATTCTGAATCTGATAGGTCAACCTCAGCTGATGAACCTCCTAGGCGTAGACGCCGTAAGGATGAAGCTGCACAAGAAGGTGCCACTGATCAATCTGCCAGGGATCTGGCACGTGATGAGACCGGACGCCCGGATCACCAAGACCCAAATCAGGACATCAACCCCCACGGTCCCGTGGAACGGAACCCAACCTCCCACCCTCCATACAAACTTCGGACTTATCAACCATGGTCAGACAGTTGATGAGAGAGAACAAAGGCCTGACCAACGAAGATTGAGGAGTGTCCAGAAGTCATACTCCCTTCACAGATGTTATCCTACAGGCTGAGTACCCCAAGAAATTCAGTACGCCGACTATTCCAGCCTATGAAGGGAAGACTGACCCTAGGCAACACGTGATGAGGTATGAATGGATAATGGATTCGGCAAGGGCGGATGACGCAACTAAGTGTAGGTGTTTTCCAATCACTCTGTCCGGAATTGCCACTATGTGGTTTACTCGGCTCCCTCCATGATCTATATCCAACTTCGACGAGTTAGCAAAGAAATTTGTTGAACAATTCAGGATACATGATATCCGTCCAAAGGATGTTATGTCATTATCAAGCGTAATCCAAGCTCCGGGAGTGTCTTTGAAAGCTTACTTACAGAGGTTTCATGTTGTCGTCGCTGAAGTTAGCAATCCTAACGACAATGCGATTTTGATGGCGGTAATGCAAGGTGTAGATCCAGACTCGGAGTCTGGAGATTGGTTGGCGGGAAAGCCCCCAGCTACATTGAAACAATTCTATTCCAAAGCTCATCAGTTCATATGAAGGGAGGAGGCTTGATGGACGAGACGAGATAAGGCACCAGGGCCTGTTCAGGAGACTGTGAAAAGTAACATCGCCGTGAAGCAGTCCGACGATAGTTCGGGAAAGGTTCAAGCCAACGTCCAGAACAAGCCTGGGCAGTCCAAAGGATCCGGAGGTGGAAACCCTAGAAAGAAAAGAGAAGCAGGGAAATGGAAGTCAAGGATTCTGACCTTCAATGAATACATCCCGCTGAATACTCCTCTTGAAAACATTTATCTATCTACCTATAAAACCTTTGAATACAGAAAGCCACGCCCAAAGGAGTTCATTGAAGAACAGAAACGGACAGGGAAGTACTGTCGCTTCCATGAGACCCACGGGCACAATACTGAGGAGTGTAGACACCTCCATGACGCCATAGAAAAGTTAATCAGACGGAAAAAATTGCAGGAATTTGTCAAAACCCCGCAAGATGGAAGGCAAGGAACGTCAGACCCCGAACGCGGACCGGCTCCATGCCAACCAAAACAACCTGCTCAGACTGTGGGTAGTTTGATTATAAACACTATTCTCGGAGGACCTCATCCTACAGACAAGAATTGGCAGGAGATGGAACGATATGCTACCTCCTTAAGGCGTGTAGATTACGAATGTTGTTCGAATGCGAAAGATGGAACCCCCGCAAAGCAACAACGCATGATGACTGACGATATAGTGCTTAGGAGTCGAGATGCGGACAAGGTGGAGGCTCCTACTATTGACCCGATGGTTATATCTGCAACAATCGGGTCAGCTTATGTCAAAAGAATCTTGATTGATTGTGGAAGCTCTGTCAACATCATCTTCAAGAAGGCTTACGACCAAACGAAGATGGAAACGAAAGATTTGAAACCATGCAAAGCCCGTATCCATGGCTTTAATGGTGCTGCAACCGATGCGATGGGGTATATAGAGCTACCAGTTGAACTGGGAGAAGGTGAACGTAGGAGAGTGCGAGTGAACGTAGGAGAGTGCGAGTCCTACCGTTCATAGTAATGGATGTTCACTCTCCATACAATGTCTTTTTGGGTCGTCCAGCCTTGTCAGAGTTTAGGGCTGCTTTGGCCCCATGGTGTCTAACATTAAAATTTCCGACAGACAAATGAGTCGGTGTTGTACATGGCGATCAGGCGACCGGTCGCGCATGTTATGTGGCAGAATTAAGAGAAGCTCAACGGAGAGAGAAGGGAAAGGTTGGGGACAGCTCCGTCCGCATCCTAAAGACTGCAGATTGACAAGTAGTGCCCGAGCCCTGGCTTGGGCAGCATTCTCGGATCCTTAGAGACATAGATCCGAGAGATGATGATGGGGAACCTAGGGAAACGAATGCTGCATCGGCTGAGCTAACGATCGACATCCCAGTCAGCCAGGATGAGCCATCACGAGTTCTTAAGATAGGATCACAACTCGACCACTCAGTGGCCGATGATCTTACTGATTTCCTCCGAGCGAATCTGGACGTTTTCGCTTGGACACATTCTGATATGTGCGGGATTTCTCCAGCAATTGCGAGTCGTATGTTGAACATAGACCCGAAACATGTTCCCGTAAAACAGAAAAGGAGAGGTATGGACCTGGAGAGGTCTGCGGCTCTCAAAGAGGAGGTGGACAAACTAAAAGCCAATGGGTTCGTCCGCGACGCCCTCTACCCTGAATGGGTATCTAACCTAGTGCTAGTGAAGAAAGCAAATGGAAAGTGGAGAACTTATGTTGATTACTCCAATTTGAATAAAGCATGCCTGAAGGATAGTTTCCCTTTATCTAGAATCGACCAGCTCGTCGACTCTACCACCAGACACAGATTATTGTCATTTATGGATGTGTATTCAGGATACAATCAGATCTTGATGCATATTCCAGACCAAGAAAACACCAGTTTGTCACGAATATGGAGCTATATTGCTATGTAGTAATGCCCTTTAGATTGAAAAGCGTGGGAGCAACTTATCAGCGTATGGTAAATCGAATGTTTAAAGACCAGATCGGTAAGACGATGGAAGTCTATGTGAATGACATGCTCGTGAAATCACGGCAGTCAAACGACCACATTCGAGACTTAGCAGAAATGTTTGATATACTCAGACATTATGGTATGAAGATCAACCCCTTGAAGTGCTCTTTTGGTGTGGCGTCAGGAAAGTACCTGGGTTTTATTGTGAATGCACGTGGAATTGAAGCTAACTCGGAAAAGATTCAAGCTATTCGGGACATACAAGTGCCCAGAACTATAAAGCAAGTACAAAGCTTGAACGGAAAGGTGGCAGTGCTGAGCCGATTCATATCCAGAGCCACGGATAAATGCATTCCCTTCTTCGACATGATTAAGAAGGGAAAAAGGAATTTCGAGTGGACATCCGACTGTGAGGAAGCATTTCGAGCTCTGGTAAGGCATTTGGAGAGCCCCCTGGTGCTATCGAAACCAATCGACCATGAAATGCTATATCTATACTTGGCAGTATCCCAGCACGCTATCAGTACAGCTCTAGTTTGCGAGGAGGACCGAGTTCAAAAGCCAATATATTATGTCAGTAAACGCTTGACAGGGGCAGAAAGAAATTATCCCAAGATCGAGAAATTTGCTTATTGCTTAGTGATTGTATCATGCAAGCTTTGCCCATACTTCCAGGCACACTCAATTAGTGTTTGCACTGATCAACTCCTGCGACAGGTACTCCAACGACCGGAAACTTCCGGAAGGATGTTAAAGTGGAATATCGAATTAAGTCAATTCGATATTACTTACCTACCGTGAAAGGCCATACAAGGACAAGCGCTAGTAGATTTCATCGCTGAATTCACCATGACAGACGAATCAAATGGCCGCGATGTCATATCTCCAGTCCGATGGAAGATGTACACCGATGGGGCATCTAACGACCATTGTTCGGGGGTTGGCATAGTTTTGGTAACTCCTGAAAACCGATTAGTTTGCTACGCTTCGAAGCTCGAATTCACAGCAACAAATAACGAATCCGAGTACGAAGCATTGATTGCCGGCTTAAGACTCGTCGAAGAACTGGGAATAAGATCGGTTGAAATCTTTTGCGACTTGCAACTGGTGGTTACCAAGTGCGTGGAGACTACCAAGCAAGGGGGCGGGGACTTGCCCCATATTTGGCCCAAGTTCAGGAGCTGCTAGCGAATCTCGAATATTATGATATTTCACATGTTCCGCGCGAACAGAACATGGCAGCTGATTCATTGGCAAAATTCGCAAGCAATGGTGATGCGCAACAGATGGGATTGTTTCCTGTCGAAACCTTACACGTTCCGAGTATAAATATGATGGAGGCATATTTCGTGTTAGAAACAGAAATCAAAAGGGAGTCATGGATGACCCCATTCAAGCAGTAATTGTTACACGGGGCCGTGCCCGAAAAAAGGAGCGAAAGACGACAAGTCATTCATAAGGCTTCTCGTTATGTACTAGAGGATGGAATAATGTATCGGAGGGGATTCTCGACCCCATTACTCCGATGCATTGCCCATGATGAGATAAAACGAGTCCTGAAGGAAGTCCATGAAGGTGAATGTGGCGACCATACCGGAGGGCAGACATTAGCAAAGAAAATCCTCTACTATGGGTACTATTGGCCAACTGTAAATAGGGATGTCGCAGACTACGTGAGAAGATGTGACAAATGTCAGAAGTATGCGAAAATCCCAAGAGCTCCGCCGATGGAACTCACACAAGTGGTTAGTCCTTGGCCATTTGCAATATGGGGAATCTACATAGTTGGTTCCTTGCCGCTATCCAAAGGTGGTGCAAAATACGCAATTGTCGCGGTCGATTACTTTACCAAGTGGGCAGAAGTAGAACCTTTGGCCACTATCACCACCAAAAAGGTCATTAATTTCGTTGTACGAAATATTATATGCCGTTTTGGCCTTCCACGAACCATTGTCACAGACAACGGAACTCAGTTTGAAAGCAAAGAGTTCAAAGAGTTTTGCCAAAAATATGGTATTGAGAAAAAGTTTGCAGCAGTTGCTCATCCGAAAGCTAATGGACAAGTGGAGGCCGTAAACAAGATAATCAAATCCATATTGAAAAAACGTTTGAAAAATGCTAGAGGCAAGCAGGTGGATGAGCTTCCAACAGCACTTTGGGCTTATAGAACCACCCACAAGTCCGCGACTGGCCACACTCCGTTCGCATTAGCATATGGCATGGAAGCTGTCATACCCGTGGAACTTGAAGTCCCATCACATCGGGTAACTTATTATGACCCAGAGTCTAACCAAGATCTCTTGCTGAAATCTTTGGACTTCATTGATGAAAAACGCGAAGAAGCTAATTTAAGAGCGGCCGCGTACAGGCACCGAGTTGCTCGATATTATAATGAAAAAGTCTGACCGAGAATCTTTGGAGTGGGTGATCTTGTTTTGAAACGAGTTTTCCCAGTTCTGTCACACATGGGCCCCGCATGGGAAGGTCCATACATCATTGAATGGAAGCTTAGAGAAGGAACTTTCAAGCTAGCGACCGTTGATGGTGTAACACTTCCCCGAGCATGGAATAGTGAACATTTGCGGCACTACTACACTTAGTTCATTTCTATCGTATTTTAGTTGCATTTATTTCCAGCAAGTTTTTTATTCTTAGTTTACGGCATGTGTAAAGACAATTTAGCTTATTTACATTAATTAATATAGGCTTGAAACCATTTCCTTTTCCATGAATTGTCGATGTTTCTGTGTATGATAACGCTGTAACAAACGACTAAGAGATACATTACTTTATCTGACGTACGAACGCGCATAAATAATTCGAAACCTTCAAGTCCCCAGAATGCGGACTGGAGTACTCTAAGTCCCCAGAGCACGGACTCGAGTATAAATGACTCGAAACCTCCAAGTCCCTAGAGTGCGGACTGGAGTACTCTAAGTCCCCAGAGCACGGACTCGAGTATAAATGACTCAAAACCTCCAAGTCCCCGGAGTGTGGACCGGAGTACTCCAAGTCCCAAGAGCGTGGACTCGAGTATAAACGACTCAAAATCTCCAAGTCCCCGGAGTGCGAACTGGAGTACTTTAAGTCCCCAGAGCGCGGACTCGAGTATAAACGACTCAAAACCTCCAAGTCCCAGGAGTGCGGACTGGGGTACTCTAAGTCCCCAGAGCGCGGACTCGAGTATAAACGACTCAAAACCTCCAAGTCCCTGGAGTGCAGACTGGAGTACTCTAAGTCCCCAAAGCGCGGACTCGAGTATAAACGATTCGAAACCTCCAAGTCCCCAGAGAGCTGACTGGAGTACTCTAAGTCCCCAAAGCGCGGACTCGAGTATAAACGATTCGAAACCTCCAAGTCCCCGGAGCGCGGACTGGAGTACTCT
Organism: Allium cepa; assembly: GCA_030765085.1. Lineage (NCBI taxonomy): Eukaryota > Viridiplantae > Streptophyta > Magnoliopsida > Asparagales > Amaryllidaceae > Allium > Allium cepa. The sequence continues at coordinate 633,969,559 of CM060941.1, forward strand.
AAGTCCCCAGAGCGTGGACTCGAGTATAAACGATTCGAAACTGCCAAGTCCCCGGAGCGCGGACTGGAGTACTCTAAGTCCCCAGAGCACGGATTCGAGTATAAACGACTCGAAATATCCAAGTCCCAGGTGTATGGACTGAAGTACTCTAAGTCCCCAGAGCGCAGAGTGCGGACTGGAGTACTCTAAGTCCCCAGAGCACGGACTCGAGTATAAACGACTCAAAACCTCCAAGTCCCTGGAGGGCGGACTGGAGTACTCTAAGTCCCCAAAGCGCAGACTCGAGTATAAACGATTCGAAACCTCCAAGTCTCCGGAGCGCGGACTGGAGTACTCTAAGTCCCCAAAGCGTAGACTCGAGTATAAACTATTCGAAACCTCCAAGTCCCCGGAGTGCGGACTTGAGTACTCTAAGTCCCCAAAGCGCGGACTCGAGTATAAACGATTCGAAACCTCGAAGTCCCCAGAGCGCGGACTAGAGTACTCTAAGTCCTCAGAGCGCGGACTCGAGTATAAACAACTCGAAATCTCCAAGTCCCTGGAGTGTGGACTGGAGTACTCTAAGTCCCCAGAGCGCGGACTCGAGTATAAACGACTCGAAACCTCTAAGTCCCCGGAGTGCGGACTGGATTACTCTAAGTCCCCAGAGCGCGGACTCGAGTATAAACGATTCGAAACCTCCAAGTCCCCGGAGCGCGGACTGGAGTACTCTAAGTCCCCCAAGCGCGGACTCGAGTATGAACGACTCAAATTCTCTAAGTCCCTGGAGTGCGGACTGGAGTACTCTAAGTCCCCAGAGTGCGGGCTCGAGTATGAATGACTCGAAATCTCCAAGTCCCCAGGATGCGGACTGGAGTACTCTAAGTCCCCAGAGTGCAGGCTCGAGTATAAACGATCTAAATGTCCAAGTCCCCTAAAGGCGGAGTGGATATAAATGACTTGAAGTCATCGAGCCCTTGGCATACGGACTAGAAAATATTCGAAGTACCCAGAGCGTGGAATAAAGAATGTGCAATGCCAAAAGATTATCAACTTATTTGAAGATGAATCGAGAAGCTTATGTAACTCGCGATAGCTTGGGTTCCGACCATGATTATACTGAAAACCGGACAACAGAAATCTTCCAAAAGGTAAAAAGAACTAAGTTTTATGCATCAAAAATAAGTTTCTACTACAACTCCTCCGAAGCTAGGAGTCAAAAGTTTATTTACATAAACTACGAAAACAAAAATAATTACATAATCTAAATTAGCTCTTGTTGAACAAGAGCGAAATCTACTTCTTTGACTTTTTCCCTGATGACTCCTCTCCGGTACGTTTACCTTCTACGGTTTTCTTCGACGGGGGAGAGACAGCCGAAGAAGTATGAGGAACATCCATGGGTTTGAACCCGCCTGGGAGAATGAACTTCAATGGCTTGTTCAAAGGGTCGTCACGGTCCACAGCTTGAGGTTCGACTTGATCTTGATCAACTTTTCCTTCTTTTTATCAGCTGCTCCTTCATGCTCAGTTCGGACGTGTGCTCGAAGATGCCTGTAATTTCGACTTCATAACTCCCATCTATGGGGGAGGAAGTCTCATATTTGTCCTCGTCAAGCGCTCCGATCACCTGAGCATCGGGACCGGGAGCCTTTCCTGCATGAGCGGCTTCACTCGTTTTTTCCCTAACCTCCTTGGCAACATCGCTCCTCGGAGTGGGCCCAAAATTAGATTGGCCTGCATAAAATCACGAAAAGCAAGTATTAGAATACGATAGCTTCTGGTAAAAAACGAAATCTCTTGAAATGTTAAAGCAAAAAAGTTGCCTACAAGTTTCCGACTGGCTCTCAACCGTCAGAGGGGTCTTTCCCTCTAGAATATGTGAGAAAACATGTACTCCAAGGCCGGGGTCCTCCGGATCATAGTCGATGTGCTGTTCAAAAGGATTGAGTATCGGCCGACTGGTCGGCTGGGTAGGCACACGAGCTGGAGACTCAATCCCGGATGGACCGGCGATAACTTCTTTCCCTTTTGTTGAAGGGAGGCCTTTGCAATAAATAGCTTTAGCCGTTGATAGGTCCGAAGGCTTATTTCCCTTGAGGAATTCTTTTATCAAGGCCCCCTCATCAACCTCCTCGATACCGTGTTCGGCCTTTTTAATTTCGATTAAAGTCTCCCACGCCTCGGCCAAAGATTCGAGATAGCCCTTGCCCAGAAAAGTTAAGTCCCGGTGCATGAGAACGGGGGCATTGAATTCGGTAATAAGCGGGTCGAACATGGTTTTGATTTCTTCTCTACCCTCCTCCTTGGCTGCCTCAAGACGGGAGTCGATCTCCACAGAGGCTATCTTTTTGCCCTCTTCGTGGGATTCATTGTTCAACGCCTTAATTTTAAAAAGCTCGCCCTCAAGTTTTGCCTTTAGGAGTCGCGTTGCGACAATCTCGTCGCAATACCGTTGCGACTCTTCTTGGGCAGCAACCTTCTCCTCCTGTTCTTTGCGGAGTCGCTCCTCAAGTTCTTTAACCCGGAGATAGAATGCATACCTCTCTTTTTGCACTGAATCTTTTTCCAAAGTCGAATCCCCATAGCGTTGTACCGCCTCGTCGAGTTCTTTTTTGTGAGTCGATTCCAGACGAGTTACGGCTTCGGCGGTATCCTTTGCGCTCTGCTGGGCGGCCTCAAGTTCAGATTTGTAAGTCGTATTCTCTTCGTCATGAGATTTAATGATATATGTGTCGTGGATTGCCTCAAGCTTCAGGCGATCGATCTCATGTTGGTGCTCCATGGAGACTTCTGAAAGTTTCTCAGCCAAATGAACAAACGCGTCATGTTGAACATATACGTCGTTGGTGCAGGCAATGGCACTCTGTTTAACATCTCCAGGTATATGGTGGATCGCCGGGAGGAACTTTAGACCATCAAAGCCAATCTTTGGAAATTTAGCTTTAAGCTCGGCCAGTCTCTCCGATATTGTTGAATCTATTGCGGGAACAGGAGGAGACGGCTTTGAAAGTTCAGCTTTCCTGTGAGGATCCCAGGATTGTCGTGTGGAAGAGGAATCAGAGTGTTGGTCCCGGGGGACATCGGATTGCGATCCCTTATAGCCGTGCCTATCCTTGCTTTGTTCCGAGTGAGAGTAGGGATGTTGGTGGTACTTGGGTTGGTAGTATGTTTTCTTTCGAGATGATGAGTCCCGAGAATGATAATCCCTATCGCCATCATCGTCTCTGTCCCGACGTCTCTCGGAACCTGAGTCACGTCCAGAGTGATGGAAGACAGATGACCCGCGAAGGCGATCAATTCCGTGTGTACGCCCCATGTCACCTGCATAGAATTTAAATAATAACGAATCAGCAAAGAGCAATGTGACGACGGAAAATTAAGTGCAAGACGAAGTGCATGTGTGTGTGTGTGTGTCTTAGTGTTTCCCCCGATGGACCAGTTACTTTACTAATGGGAGTTTTTTCTCCCTGAGTGTAGGCTTGAACGCCTGCATCGCCTCTAATAGGCGAGTGAAGTTTAAGTGCCTTCGGATCATCGAAATCGTAATTAAGTAGATCCTCAGGAATCGAGAGGTTCGAGAGGCCCTTTAAAGAACTTTCTAAACTTTGTGAGGAGGCCTCTTTCTCTGTCGGAATAAGAGTAATTTTTGAGGTTGCACCAACTTTTTCCCTCCTTATCTTATACGTCAGTTTCTTTTTCTTCTTCGAAGGAGAGGATGACGTTTCGATGTCATGAACTTGAACTGGCGGGTCCTGAGTAGGCCCAACGTTCTCATCTTGTGCTTCGGGTGTTTCCTTTTCTTTGATTTCTCCTTCTTCTAGTGCACCAGGAGCGCCGCGTGCTGAAGACTCAGCTTGTTTTTTCCCTTTACCGGAGGCGGGCCTGGAAATGGAAACGCCCTCAGGAAGGCTAATCTGACGACCTTCTGCTAACAGTCCAAACCTCGATAGTGACTCATTTGAAACGAGAGTTCGGATGTCCCGTTCGTCGGCAGGAAGGGCTTCAATGGCTACGCCGACCTTAGAATACCCGCGACCGTCAGGACGTGGATTGATAACTTAAAAGATGGAAAAAAGAATTTGATGAGGCATGGCTTTGACCAAGTATGAATATCAATCCAGAGAAAAGACTTACTTCCTTCCACCCATCTCCTTGCGAAACCAGAAGGGCAACGCACATAGAACCATTCATGTTTATACAGGGCGAACTTGCTGCATGCTCCAGTCAAGATTTGGCATTTGTGGTGCGGCTCGAGAAACAGGAAAGAGGGGATATCTCTCCACTTCATGATCACACACATATATATATATTTATATATCTGATGTCACCCGTGGTTGGAGGCATAGAGAGAACGGTCATGAAAAGGATGTAGGTACCGTAGATGAAGGCGTGACCGTTTGGGTGCAATTTTGACGGGGCAATGTCAATGTATTGCAGCACGTCCCGAAGAAATAAGTTAAACGGAGGCACACTGCCGACCTAGCACATAAACTTATTACAGATAGTATATCCAACTGGAGGCAGGTGTGGATGATCGTTCCCCGATGGAACTAATACATCGTCGAAGGGGATTCCGTGGATGGAGCATATTCGACGGAGTGCACTTTCATTGATCTTTGAAGCCTGTGAATCGACCGGGTTGTCCTAGAGAATTGATGCCTCCAGGGCGTCAGGAACTAAGTTATGAGCAGGGGAAGTCGATGGGTTAGAAGTATCTACGACCTCTTGTTTAGAAGACGGCCCAGGTCTATCTGAGATTGTGGCGGAGCTAGATTTCTTAGACATCTTTGATGGAAATTGAATCCAACAGAGTACCTGATTGAACTATACTTGAAAAATAATCGACGTTAGACTTAAAAATGTAAATATTGCCCCCGTGTGGTGTGTGAACTAGTATGATCATTCGTTTGTAAGTGCTGAGAAATTATAAGTCACAGAATTGATGATATAAAGTTGAGTTTCGAACTGTCGCCTTCGAAGACCGTCTCCGAAAACCGGCCTTGCAATGCTTTCAATTTTGGACTCGGACATTGGCACTACGTGTTAAAAGCTTTTATCTGTTCTTGTTGATTTAAGTTCAGGCTTGTGGTTATTGAAACTAGGAAGTGATCAGTCCAGATTAATTCGATATGCTAGTATGCTGGGGTCCTTGTCCTTGTTTTGTTATATGATTAGGCAAGGTGAATAAGTGTTTGGCCTAAGTACTGGTTCGGCTAAAGTATGGTTCGACATCCATGATTGTTCGGCCTAAGTACTATTCGGCTAAAAGTATGGTTCGACATTCATGATTGTTCGGCCTAAGTATCGTTCGGCTAAACTATCATTCGGCCTAAGGGCTGTTCGGCCGAGGTATCAATCGGCACTCTATCCAATTCGTGCTTCCTTTCTGTCCTTCCACTCCACTGGTCGGCATGTGATGAATCATGCCGAACCAAAGTTACGCCGAGTCCAACGCTCGGCACTCCGTCCTTAATAACGATTTCGTCTTTTTTCTCCATCCATGCCGAACGACGTGAATGAGCCGTTCGGCAAATCATACCAAACCGTGTTATTCGGCATTCTAACCAATTCCTGCTCCTCCTCTATTCTTCCCTCCAACATCACTCGGCATTAAAGGATCATGCCGAGCCACTGCAATGCATCTTCCACTTTCCTCTTCTCCAATCCATCCACCTCAAGGTCATCTGAAAACATACTAAGTCTCAACCTTAGAGCGCCCCCGGCTTCAGTTCATCAATAATGAGTGATACTTCCTAATCTAAGAGAGTGATCAGAAAGTTCTTACCAAAGATTACGACAGGGACTAGGGGGTCTGTAAATTTAGGATTGGGGGTTGATCGAGCTTAACTTGAAAGGGCGTGATGGATACCAACTAGGAAGGAAGATCAAAGGAGTGAATGAAACTTAAGGGAAGTAGTTTGTATGTTCTTGGAAAGTCACGGAGGTAAAAAGTGAAAAAGTGGAGGAGAAGGGAAATGCCAGGTTTTATAGGGAAGAAGGGAAGTCGAAGAGGCTATGACCGGTAGAACCGGCCAAGACGATATCGTTCGGCATCGGTTATCTTGGTTCGTTCGGCATCCCGGGTGCTTGCTTCAGCTAGGTTGCTCGGCATTCGCATGAAGTTCAACATACATCATCTCACCTAGTATTCAAGAGAAGACACCATCGAGGAAACTAAACCACATCTCGAAGAAAAGGCGGTGGACTCATGGTTCAAAGCACATCACGTTCGACCACGTGATGCACTTTGGGGGGCAAGTGTTAGTTGGAGGTTTGACCAGGCAACTAAGGACTCAGAAATCTCGTTCGGCACCTGAGGTCGATCGGCATTGAAGGTCGTTCGGCATGACAAAATGGTTTGACGGTCAAGAGCGTTCGGCAATAGAAGAATGCTCGGCATAAAGGAACGCTTGGCATTTAGGAGCGTTCGGCGTTAGAAGAACGGTCGACATAAAGGAACGCTCGACATTTAGGAGCGTTCGGCATTAGCAAGTGCTCGTCTTCTAGAGTCGTCCGGCATACATGATTCATTCGGCACTCAAGTTCGTCCGGCATCTATAGGACGTTCGGCATGCAAGAGTGTTTGGCATGCAAGGGCGTTCGGCATTAAGAGACATTCGGTATTGAATATCGATCCACATCTATGGATGTTCGGCATGACAGAGTCATTTGGCACCCCATAGTTGTTCGGCATCCCGAAGTGTTCGGCATTCCGGAGTGTTCGGCGCTCCAAAGTGATCGGCATCCAGAGTTGTTCGGCATTCCTCCAATCTCGACCAACTACAATTATTGCTCGGCCTGCACTCTCCACTCAGCACATCAGACTTCGTTCGGCACTCAGAAGTGTTCGGCATCTAGAGCTGTTCGACATTCGGGAGTATTTGGCATAGAGAGAGTGTTTGGCATTTAATAACGTTCAGTGTTAGAGAGCGTTCAGCGTACACGAATCATTCAGTATGGCAGAGTCGACGGGCATTCCACACTGCTTGGCATCTAGACCCCGTTCGGTATATGATGTTCGACATATATGGTTCGGCACGCAAAGTTTACTCCTTTTTCGGCCGAGGTGTTCGGCCCACCAGAGAAGACCAACCCATCTTCATCTATAAATAGAGGGGCAGGGCCACAGTGAAATGGACCTTTTTTCAAGAACACCGGGGAGACTCTACCGCATTCAAGACTCATTCAAGACATATCTTTTTGCTTAAGCAATTGTATTCAATATAGTTGGTATACGGATTGTATCTGTAATCGATTATCGAGAAAAGCAATAAAGATTAACCTCAGAGTTGACGTAGGCAATTATGCCGAACCACTATAAATCTGGTGTTCGTACTTTCTGCATTTAAATCTGCATATTATCCTCTGTTTAATTTACTTTCTTCATTAATCTCTCTACACAAACTCTCTTTAGGGTGTTAGTGACCAATTTTGGTGCTAACATAATATATTTCAAAACGAAATCAAATTCAGTTTCAATTAGAATTTGTAAACCAACATTTCATTTGTCTTTCTAAATCAATTTCCAAAATTTGCATTTCAAAACTTCCAAATTACTATTTTAAATCTTATAATTCAATTTCAATTTTTATTTAAAACAATTCAAATATTGATTCAACTTCGTATATACGTTTCATTCCATAATCATTTAAATTAATTTAATTTAACATTCAAATCAATTTAAATTCATTGATCGATTTCATTCAATATTCGTTAAATTAATTTATCATTCAAACAATTTCTATTTATTTTCCAATTCATTAAATCAATTACTTAAGTTCAACTCCATTATATCAAAACTTACAAATTGAATTAAATTAAATTTGCCAGATCAAATTTCAAGTCTTACATTAATTTTAATAAATCAAATTTTATTTCTTGTTAAAGAAATGAAATTTCACTTATATATTCACTTAGTTACAAATTTCATAACTCAATTAATAAAGAACTTAACTTCACTTATTCAAGAAGTTCAATTTCACTTATTAAAGAATTCAATTTTATTTGATAATTAAATAATTCAATCTTATTTAATTATTAAACAATTTCAAAACTTAATTATTAAATAATTTCAAACTTAATTATTAAATAATTTCAAAACTTAATTCAATCATTTCTTAAATTAAACAACGTTCTTTCATCAATTACTTTGTTAATATTTTGTTTCAGATTTTTAACTATTAACATTTTCCTTTCATTAAATTTCAAATTCTAACTTCATTTCAAAACCTTATTATTTATTCAAATAAAATCTTTATTTTTATTTTTATTTTTAAAACAAATCATTGACCAATCGGGTTTTATTTAATTCTCTATCCTAAGTCAAGTTCATTTGGGTATTTATCATTTCAACCCGATTCCATTTCAATTCCAAAAATCAAAGCATAGCAACGGGGACTCGCAGTGTGATAACCGGGATGGTGTCAAAGTAAATAAACAAGCAATAGCAAACATCAATAACAATCCAATAATTAATTCAAACATTCCCGAAATAATCGTATTAATTCACATTGTTGTTTGTGCAAGCTAATATAATTATTTCTAGAATCTACCTTATCATTTCATGTAGATTAAAGATTATTACACTAATATTTATACGGTTCTGTAATTGATATCTATTATTCAATTTCATACTACATCGATTTAAATAACATACATTTAGATGGTTCAAGGTGTAATTAACCATATTTCTACATGTCAATTTATTTAAACATTTAAAGGGGTCATATTATGCAAATGTCAACTAATCAAATTTAACACATATCAAATCTAACTATCCTACGTCAATTTCAATTTCAAATTATTTATCACTTACTTCATTAACAATTTAGCGTCCAATGTCAACTTCAATAATCAATCATTTAACAACCAAACTGGATTATCATTGTATAAATAACAAATAATGGTGCCAGGTGTCACAGGTGAACTGATACAGATAATTACGTGTATAAAAGTGCAAATAACTAACAACAACATATTTCAATTGTCATTTCAATTGAAATTAAATTTAATAAATAAAAGAACATTAATCATGAGTGATTTCTCACCTTTCGATGCTAGAGATGATATACCATAGAATGAGTTTCGTTTCCAAGCACGAATTCCAAATCGAAGCTAGATTGGCACGAATTCGACAAAGCTGATGTATAAGAATTGACAAAATCAAATCAGATCTGGAACGATGAATATAATTGGTACATTGGACATATATTTTTATTCCCATGAAATCAAAATTTAATTTAAAACAAGTATTAAAATAACATATATATACGAAACTAGATATGCGATACTATACTATATTTATTATAAACTTCAATATAATCATGCCTATAATATAATATAGCCATAACTCAACTGCTTTTAAAAACAAACACCCACATATAGTACCCAACGCAAAAGGTAAATATATATTTTTCCAAAATCTATATGTATATGTATATATATAACTTGAATATAAAACTATATATGATAGGAACGCATGAATATAGAAAAGTTTCGAACAATAGGACCTAGACCAGGGGTATACTCATACACGCAAACCGGTACATAAATTGTCCACCTAACCAAACATATACAAACATCATATATATTAAAATGTTTACCTAACTTATACCCACAGCCGAAAGAATATAAACTGATATATATATGTATCTTATACAAAATAAAACATATACTAACACACGATCTAACATACGTACTTATTATATTTAAAAGTCACTATTCATTAGATAATTGATATAACTCCATTTATAAACTATATATAATAACATATAATACTGTAAATATAAACAAATATGCATAACTTAAAAATTTCAACAGCAAATCTACAAGTGTACTAACCATATATGTATCCAATAGCCTTCGAAAACTTATACAGCGCTGCAATCATAACTTTACATAATTAGCAAACATATACCTTTTAAAGCCCATATGTATGCAACAACTATTCAAATAACTGTGAACATCTATTCAAATAACTGTGAACATCAATTGAAATATATAGTATAAGGGAACAACATAAGCTAGTAAATATAGAACCAAACTCATCCTATAGTTTATATCCGTAAGTACACACACACACACACACACACACACACACACACACACACACACAAAAACTATATCAGAATTTATTTAAAATATAAGATTCACATATATACTTTGAACAGATAATTTCATATACATAACTAATAGGAAGCTGCTTTCTTTTACGCATGACCACGCCTGTACTAACAAACATATAGATGCATATACCCTACCATTCTAACCTACTATTATTTTAAATCAAAAATAAAAGTAAACAACACTACAATAATATATATATTACTTTTCTTTCTTCTTCACTGTATATACATATAATGGTACAACAGCTAGTTTCTACAACTATTATAATCTTAAACATATATATACCGTATGATTATAACTAACATAGAAAAACTATAACATAAGTATATAAAATTTCTTACCTAATATAAGATAGAAAATGCTTCGTCTAGCAAGATGAAAAAGAAGATGGAGGAGGAAGCTCGGTATCAGTAGTGAAGAGAAGGAGGCTCGAGTTCGCTGGCGATAGACGTGGGCTGACCGTGAAATAGTGACACAAGCTTAGCAGTAGGCTCGAGTTCGCCGGTGATAGACAGAGGCGGGTCGGGTGATGGTGGCTGTGAATGGTCTCGGCTGGTCAAGCATGGCTTGCAGGGTTTTGGGGAGAAAGCTGATGTGCGTGGTGATTGATGTGGTCGGGTTTGGCTCTGTAGTGGAGAGATGGAGGGTGGCTGTTTGCGTGGAGGAGGTGTGAAGGCGAGGTCGGCCCTGATTGCAGGCGAAGGGAAGTGAGGCCATTGTTGTTAATGTGTTGTAAAAATTAAAGAGGAGAGAGGAGCAAGGTTGGGAATGGAAAAGAAACTCGCGTGAAGAGAAGGATGAGCTGGGTTATGAGTTATTATACATCAAAAAAATCAGCAGTTCAAACACATGAACTGAAGAAATTTTTTTTATTGAAACGGTGGGATGTAAATAGTCAGAGGAAATCACAAGTTTAAATGGCTGATGGCTATTAATTTTTTCTTATCCGTTTGATAATTTGAATGGACACAACGAATTCAAAAGGCACAAACATACCAATACGAAGAACCAATGCATGGCTCCATCGCGTACCGGACTCAAAATATGGAAATAAATATACCGTAGAGATCAGCACGACGAGACGATCAAAACGGTATACAGATATTAGCGGTGCGATAGAATTATAAAAATTCAAATTTTCTACTAGCGGAAAATGCAGCAAAAATTTAGAAAAATAAGATCGACGGAGCTAAAGAAGTCCGAATTTGGAAAAACGAAAAAATACGTCTTGCTCAGAAGATGATTTAGAATTTTTCTATGTAAAAATATTCAGGTTTCGAAAACATTTTATTTTCATCAATTCCTAACCGATTAAATTGAAATAAAATTACACACTATATAAACTTTCATATTTTTGGATGAAAATTTACCATCTTCTGTATTTAAATATACGTATCCCAAATATAAAATTTTAGTTTCAAATTTTATTATTTAAAATTCCTTCAAAATTCAATTAAATACATTACTAAAACAGTTAAAATTTATGGGTCGTTACACTATATATAGGTAGAGATAGATAAGAACGAACAGAAATATTGAATGGGTTCGAAACAATAACACGATCCGTAAATCCCATTCCGCTTCCGAAATGAAAGTAGGTCATCCAATATATCGAAATATAGGTTTTCGATATTTTAAAACTCAATGGAAATAGTTTCAAACCCTAATTCCATTGTATACAAAAGTTAGCTTTAAAATCGAATTATATTCATTTAACTTCTTTTAATTGATTTCCACGCATTCCAAGCTCGCACGATCAGACGACAAGTTTGATCGCTATGAAACTTGAAATCCTACAATAATTCACCATTACGGATCCGATGAAACTGGTCTCGTCGAAATCCGAGACGGTGGCCAAAAAGGCTAATTTTTACACGTTAATTAAATAAATTATTATTAAATTAATTTAATAACCTTTAAATCCTAAATTAAAAGTTAACAATTTTCATCATTTCTGATTACACAGAAATTAATAATGTTTTAAAATACAATTTTCCATATTAAATCTAATATTTAAATATTGCACTAATTTCTGTTTTAAATTTCAATTGTTATAAAATCCCATTTAATTTATATTTTAAATTCAATCAATTTCTTTTATTTTGATTTACTCTCTTATTATTCAATCATCCAATACCATATGAATTCATTGACACTAGTTTACATTTTACTACATTTTTATTCTACAGTTATCATCTTAACTCATATTAACTGTAGTATTTAATTACCTCTATTAACCTATTTTTTACAAACAAAGATTGATAAATTACTTACCATATATTGATTCCATTCTACATTAACCAATTACAATTAATTACGTATAATTTCTTTTTTTAATACAATATTGATTTAAATCCTTATTTACGTTTATTATTACCCTAAATTGCAATAACCTTAAATAGTTGTCAGTCTCATTCAATCAGCCTTATTAAATTATATTTTGATAATTTTTTCCTTTTATAAATCATAAATTTTTAGTTTCTCACAATATTAAATTTCAAAAATCTTATTTACTTTAACATTTTTGATTATCAAAAATACAGGTCGTGACACTCCCCCCACTCAAAACTTTTCGTCCTCGAAATGGAACAAAAGGAATTAAGAAATTTGATATAATTTTATTCGAATATCAATTTATAACAATTTAACTTACATATTTAAGTTTAACAAAATGGAAATAACTTAACTTTTACAAAAAAATTCTAAGTTCTAAATTTACGGAAATTTCGTCAAAGTCTCCTTTGCAGGGTTAGGTCCGAAAAAATTATGATATTAATAATTTCAATATATATATATATATATATATCATATTCAATAATAAAACGTCCCAAACCAAGGGAAAATAATAAAATATCGCTTCAAAAACCGTAATATGAAAACGTACCTATTTGTCGGGCAAACAACTTTATTTTTGAAACCAAAAGCAGTAGCTATTGCTTGCATAAACCTGTATTTCACTTACATAATTCAAAGAGTTAAAATTATGTAAAAGATTACACATTAGTTGTTTCAATTAGCAACAAAAGCAAATCAACAAAAAAACATATGAAAACAAAATAGTACAATCGTTATATGCAATCAAAGTATCCATCATACATCCACAGTAATTAACGCAATATAAAAGTATTTTTATAACACTAACAAATATCTCTCTCATATATATACCCTCAACAATTTTAAATTTTATTTAAGTTTATTCTATTGGTTTATTTTCACATTATTTGCTTTTCACTTATTTCAATTCTCATTCATTCATACAGAATCATCTTTTATTTATTTACATTCATTTACTTATATAAATTATATTCCATTCAATTATTTAGAACATCAATAAATCAATTCTTAAAATATTGTATAAGTTTCTTTGCAAAATTAATTCACGGTTATTATTTACTTATAAAACTAGATTTCCAATTAATATTAATATTCAATAGCAATCAAATTCATACTTAAGTTTCCCTACCTTTTAATTCACAAATTTTTCTTAATATACAGTGACATTCAATGTTAAAACTATTTATGAACCATTTCAACATTTTTTTTTGAGTTTATAATAATTTACTTAATAGTATTCACTTTTTCTTTTATTCAGTTTAATTACTAAGCATTTCAAAATATTAATTTAAATGTATATGTTCTTTGTACATCTTAAATTTTCATTTACAAACATACGTTCATTTTGAAGCATTTTGTTATTAAGCTTTTACTTGTATAATATTCTATTACATATTCATAATTAAAATTTCAACTTTTTAAATATTTCAGGTAAGTTTTATATATGCTTTAGAATGTAATTGAATGTTACACAAGTTTATCTTATTCGATTTGGCTAACAAAATGTTCAGTAGTTCATGTCTTCTTAATTTTTATTATCTTTTAATTTACAGGTTACAAATCTCCAATTCCTTTACAGTTTCATTGACACGTAGCTCCTAATTTCTTATTTTCCATTTTAGAAGTTTTCGATTATCAAATAGTTAAGATTTCATTCATTATAATAATTAAAATTTCTAATTTACGGAAACTTAAGAACTAAATACCGGGTTCATTTCAAATCATTTTGAAATAGTAATATATATATATTCACATCTTTTATATGTATATATCAAATCATGATTAAGAAAATAAAATTAAAATATGTTTACCAAGACAAATGTGTAGCAAGGCTATTAAAGGCCTCCCCCACTTTGATATTCGAAAATGAATGTCGATGATGCCGCCGTCATCACCGAATTTTTTTTCCAACGACAGAAGAGAGGAGTACAGAACTCATTTCCATTAAAATCCCTTTAAAACATTTCTTTCAGATTACATTAAAAATATATATATTTGAAAATACTTCCAAATCATACTAATATTATATTCCAAAATCTTTTGAAAACCAATTTCAAAACCCCATAACTTAAGTTCTCAAGTTTCCAATTTATATTCACTTTATTTGTAAATTCTATTTTGCAGGCAATATTTATAAATATTTACTTCCTAACATACAAACATATCACATACAACTATATCCATTTATAAAAATTATTCTTTTATATACAAAATACAATACTAGGTAAAATTATTTCATTTACCTATATTTCAGAAACAATATCGTGTCTATCTGCCCTATTAAGTGTTTAGAAATCCATATCGATGCCATAACTTCCTATGTACCAACCGGAATTAATAAATACTAAACAGAACAAATTAACACAATATAAAACATTTTTATAACACTACCAAGTACGCTCTCTCTCTCATATATATATATATACACACACATATATATACATATATATATACGTATATATATATACGTATATATATATATATACACACACACGCTCAATAATTTTAAATTTTATATAAGTTTATCCTATTGGTTTATTTTCACACTATTCACTTTTCACTTATTTTAATTCTCATTCATTCATGCAGAATCATCTTTTATTTAGTTACATTCATTTACTTATATATATTATTTTCCATTCAATTATTTGGAACATCAATAAATCAATTCTTTAAATATTATATAAGTTTCTTTGCAAAATTAATTCACAGTTATTATTTACTTATAAAACTTGATTTCCATTTAATATTAATATTCGTTAGTGAATAAATTCATACTTAAGTTTCTCTACCTTTGAATTCACAAATTTTTCCTTAATATATAGTGTCATTCAATATTGAAAGTATCTACGAATCATTCCAACATTTTTTTGAGTTTATAATAATTTACTTAATAGTATTCACTTTTTCTTTTATTTAGTTTAATTATTAAGCATTTCAAAATATTAATTTAAATATATATATTCTTTGTACATCTTAATTTTTCATTTATATGTTCATTTTTAAGCATTTTTGTTATTAAGCTTTTACTTGTATAATATTCTATTGCATATTCATATTTAACATTTCAACTTTTTAAATATTTTCAGGTAAGTTTTATGTATGCTTTGAAATGTAATTGAATGTTACAAAAGTTTATCTTATTCAATTTAGCTAACAAAATGTTCAGTAGTTCATATCTTCTTAATTTTCATTATCTTTTAATTTATAGGTTACAAATCTCCAATTCCTTTACAGTTTCATTAACACTTAGCTCCTAATTTCTTATTTTCCATTTTCGAAGTTTTTTATTATCAAATAGTTAAGATTTCATTCATTATAATAACTAAAATTTCTAATTTACAAAAACTTAAGAACTAAATACCGGGTTCATTTCAAATCATTTTGAAATAATAATATATATATTCACATCTTCTATATATATATATATATATATATATATATATATATATCAAATCATGCTTAAGAAACTAAAATTAAAATATGTTCATCAAGACAAATGTGTAGCAAAACTACTAATGGCCTCACCCACTTTGAGACTCGAAAATGAATGTCGATGATGCGGCCGTCATCACCGAAATTATTTTCCAGCGACAGAAGAGGGGAGTACAGAACTCATTTCCTTTAAAATCCCTTTAAAACATTTCTTTTATATCACATTGAAAATATTTATATCTGAAAATACTTCCAAATCATACTAATATTATATTCCAAAATCTTTTGAAAACCAATTTCAAAACCCTAGAACTTAAGTTCTCAAATTTCCAGTTTTTATTCACTTTTCTTGTAAATTCTATGTTGTAGGCAAAATTTATAAATATTCACTTCCTAACAAAAAAACATATCATATACAACTATATCCATTTGTAAAAATTGTTCTTTTATATACAAAATATAATACGAGGTAAAATTATTTCATTTACCTATATTTCAAAAACAACATTATGTCGATCTGCACTATTAATTGTTTAGAAATCCTTATCGATGCCATAGCGTCCTAGTACCAACCAAAATTTGTAAATGCTAAGCAGAACAAATTAACACAATATGAAAATAATTTTATAACACTAACAAATACGCTCTCTCATATATATATACATACGCTTAACAGTTGTAAATTTTATTTAAGTTTATTCTATTGGTTTATTTTCACATTATTCACTTTTCACTTATTTTAATTCTCATTCATTCATAAAGAATCTTCTTTATTTATTTACATTCATTTACTTATATAAATTATTTCCCTCTCAATTATTTAGAACATCAATAAATCAATTCTTAAAATATTATATAAGTTTCTTTGCAAAATTAATTCATAGTTATTATTTACTTATAAAACTTGATTTCCATTTAATATTAATATTCATTAGTGAATATATGCATACTTAAGTTTCTCTACCTTTTAATTCACAAATTTATTCTTAATATATAGTGTCGTTCAATATTAAAACTATTTATGAATCATTTCAACATTTTTTTGAGTTTATAATAATTTACTTAATAGTATTCACTTTTTCTTTTATTCAGTTTAACTAGTAAGCATCTCAAAATATTAATTTAAATATATATATTATTTGTACATCTTAATTTTTTATTTATAAACATACGTCCACTTTGAAGCATTTTTGTTATTAAGCTTTTACTTGTATAATATTCTATTACATATTCATATTTAACATTTCAACTTTTTAAATATCTTAGGTAAGTTTTATGTATGCTTTAAAATGTAATTGATTGTTACAAAAGTTTATCTTATTCAATTTAGCTAACAAAATGTTATGTAGTACATGTCTTCTTAATTTTCATTATCTTTTGATTTACAGGTTACAAATCTCCAATTCCTTTATAGTTCCATCAATATTTAGCTCCTAAAAGTTTCCAATTATCAAATAGTTAAGATTTCATTCATTATAATAATTAAAATTTCTATCTTACAGAAACTTAAGAACTATCTACCGGGTTCTTTCAAATCATTTTGAAATAATAATATATATATTCACATCTTTTATATATATGTGTACATATATATATACACATATATATATACATATACATATACATATACATATACATACATACATACATACATACATACATATATATATATATCAAATCATGCTTAAGAAAATAAAATTAAAATCTGTTCATCAAGACAAATGTGTAGCAAAACTACTAATGATCTCACCCACTTTGAGACTTGAAAATGAATGTCGATGATGCGGCCGTCATCACCGAAATTATTTTCCAACGATAGAAGAGGGGAGTACAAAACTCATTTCCTTTAAAATTCCTTTAAAACATTTCTTTCAGATCACATTGAAAATATTTATATCTGAAAATACTTCCAAATCATAATAATAGTATATTCCAAAATCTTTTGAAAACCAATTTCAAAACCCCAGAACTTAAGTTCTCAAATTTCTTATTTATATTCACTTTATTTGTGAATTCTATATTTCAGAAAATATTTAAAAAATATTCACTTCCTAACAAACAAACATATCATATACAACTATATCCACTTATAAAAATTATTCTTTTATATACAAAATATAATATTATTTAAAATTATTTCATTTACCTATATTTCAAAAACAATATTATGTCGATTTGCACTATTAAGTGTTTAGAAATCCTTATCGATGCCATAGCGTCCTATATACCAACCGAAATTTGAAAATACTAAACAGAACAAATTAACACAATAAGAAAACATTTTTATAACACTAACAAATATGCTCTCTCATATTTATACGCTCAACAATTTTAAATTTTATTTATGTTTATTCTATTGATTTATTTTCACATTATTCACTTTTCACTTATTTTAATTCTCATTCATTCATAAAGAATCATCTTTATATATTCACGTTCATTTACTTATACAGATTATTTTTCATTTAATTATTTAGAACATCAATTAATCAATTCGTAAAATATTGTATAAGTTTCTTTGCAAAATTAATTCACAGTTATTATTTACTTATAAAACTTGATTTCCATTTAATATTAATATTCATTAGTGAATAAATTCGTACTTAAGTTTCTCTTCCTTTTAATTCACAATTTTTTTATTAATATATAGTGTCATTCAATATTAAAACTATTTATGAATCATTTAAACATTTTTTTTAGTTTATAATATTTACTTAATAGTATTCACTTTTTCTTTTATTCAGTTTAACTATTAAGCATTTCAAAATATTAATTTAAATATATATATTATTTGTACAACTTAATTTTTCATTTATAAACATACATTAATTTTGAAGCAATTTTGTTATTAAGCTTTTACTTGTATAATATTCTATTACATATTCATATTTAATATTTCAACTTTTTAAATATTCTAGGTAAGTTTTATGTATGCTTTAGAATGTAACTGATTGTTACAGAAGTTTTTCTTATTCAATTTAGCTAATAAAATACTCAGTATTTCATATCTTCTTAATTTTCATTATCTTTTAATTTACAGGTTACAAATATCCAACTCCTTTACAGATTCATTAATATTTAGCTCCTAATTTCTTATTTTCCATTTTAAATGTTTTCAATTATCATATAGTTAAGATTTTCATTATAATAATTAAAATTTCTAAGTTAGAGAAACTTAAGAACTAACTACTGGGTTCATTTCAAATAATTTTGAAATAATATATATATATATGTATTCACATCTTTTAAATATATCAAATCATGCTTAAGAAAATAAAATCAAAATCTGTTCATCAAGACAAATGTGTAGCAAAACTACTAATGGCCTCACCCACTTTGAGACTTGAAAATGAATGTTGATGATGCGGCCCTCATCATCGAAACTACCAGCGATAGAAAAGGGGAGTACAGAACTCATTTCCTTTAAAATCAATTTAAAACATTTCTTTCAGATCACATTGAAAATATTTATATCTGGAAATACTTCCAAATCATATTAATATTATATTCCAAAATCTTTTGAAAACCAATTTCAAAACCCTAGAACTTAAGTTCTCAAATTGCCAATTTATATTCACTTTATTTGTAAATTATATATTGTAGAAAATATTTATAAATATTCAATTCCAAATAGACAAACATATCATATACAACTATATCCATTTATAAAAATTATTCTTTTATATACAAAATATAATACTTGGTAAAATTATCTACTTTACCTATATTTCAAAAACAATTTTATGTCGGTCTGCACTATTAAGTATTTAGAAATCCTTATCGATGCCATAACGTCCTCTATACCAACTGAAATTTGTAAATACTAAACAGAACAAATTAACACAATATGAAAACATTTTTATAACACTAACAAATACGCTCTCTCATATATATATGCTCAACAATTTTAAATTTTATTTAAGTTTACTCTATTGATTTATTTTCACATTATTCACTTTTCACTTATTTTAATTCTCATTCATTCATAAAGAATCATCTTTATTTATTTACGTTCATTTACTTATTTAAATTATTTTCCATTCAGTTATTTAGAACATTAATAAATCAATTCATAAAATATTATATAAGTTTCTTTGCAAAATTAATTCACAGTTATCATTTACTTATAAAACTTGATTTCCATTTAGTACTAATATTCATTTGTGAATAAATTCGTACTTAAGTTTCTCTACCTTTTATTTCACAAATTTTTCTTAACATATAGTGTCATTCAACATTAAAACTATATATGAATCATTTCAACATTTTTTTGAGTTTACAACAATTTACTTAATAATATTCACTTTTTCTTTTATTCAGTTTAACTACTAAGCATTTTTAGATATTAATTTAAATATATATACTATTTGTACAACTTAACTTTTCATTTATAAACATACGTTCATTTTGAAGCATTTTTGTTATTAAGCTTTTACTTGTATAATATTCTATTACATAGTCATATTGAACATTTCAACTTTTTAAATAATTTAGGTAATTTTTATTTATGCTTTAGAATGTAATTGATTGTTACAGAAGTTTATCTTATTCAATTTAGCTAACAAAATGTTCAGTAGTTCATGTCTTCTTAATTTTGATTATCTTTTAATTTACAGGTTACAAATCTCCAATTCCTTTATAGTTTCATTAACATTTAGCTCCTAATTTATTATTTTTCATTTTAGATGTTTTCGAATATCAAATTGTTAAAATTTCATTCATTATAATAATTAAATATCTAATATATAGAAACTTAAGAACTAACTACTGGGTTTATTTTAAATCATTTTGAAATAATAATATATATATTCACATCTTTTGTATATATCAAATCATGCTTAAGAAAATAAAACTAAAATCTGTTTATCAAGACAAATGTGTAGCAAAGATGCTAATGGCCTCCCTCATATTGGAACTCGAAAAATGAATGTCGATGATGCGACCGTCATCATCGAAATTATTTTCCAGCGATAGAAGAAGGGAGTACAGAACTCATTTCCTTTAAAATCCCTTTAAAACATTTCTTTCAGATCACATTAAAAATATTTATATCTGAAAATAATTCCAAATCATGCTAATATTATATTCCAAAGTCTTTTGAAAACCAATTTCAAAATCCTGGAACTTAAGTTCTCAAATTTCCAATTTATATTCACTTTATTTGTAAATTCTATTCTGTAGGTAATATTTATAAATATTCACTTCCTAACAAACAAACATATCACATACAACTATATCCATTTATAAAAATTATTCTTTTATATACAAAATATAATACTAGGTAAAATTATTTCATTTACCAATATTTCAAAAACGATATTATGCCGATCTGCCCTATTAAGTGTTTAGAAATTCCTATCGATGTCATAGCGTCCTATATACCAACAAGAATTTATAAATACTAAACAGAACAAACTAACACAATATAAAAACATTTTTATAACACTAACAAATACACTCTCTCATATATATACACTCATCAACTCATTCTAGAGTATTATTACCCTATTTTTAATGAGTCAACCCCCACAAAGCTAAGATTATCGCTAAACCGAAGCTCTGATACCAACTGTAACGGTCCACCTTTTTGGACGGTTTAAATCGAAAATAAACCACACATGTCAATTCAAACCATTCAAAAGGGAGGATTATTAATGGGGTAAATAAGAAAATAAGAGAAAAGAAGAAAAAAAACACAGAATCTCACAGCGGAATGACAAAATATTATAATCAAATAAACAGTTCATGAAGCCGTTTTAAAAATAACATTTGATTACACTTTTAAAATATATCAGAGTTATACATACAACAAAAATAAATAAATAATGTAGCGAAACAACATGATCGAGTGGAATAACAATAGTAATATAATGCTAAACTCCGTCTTCGTCCTCCAAAAAAAGGGTCTTCAATACTAAAAAGCTCAGGCTGACCCGAGCATAATGAAAAGACAAAACACTCGAGTCCGAACTAAAAGATCTTATGTAAATTAAATCAAAAGTTAATAAATATGAGTGTAACAGCTTCAGAGATGTTTACGGAATTTTACATTTCCAGTGTATAACGTGCGTGTAGTAACTAAAGAGATGTTCGGGATTTCCATCTCCTAAGGATCAGTTGAACTATTTATATGTAGTAATATACGCTATATATATAGTGTCTATCAGTAAAGTTAAGTATTAAATGTGTTAAGACGTTACACATATCCCCTTAACACATTTTAAAAATGCTGTAGTCTACACAAAACTGTAAACTCCACTAAACCGCTGGGCTATCAGGGAGCACTCCATAGGTACGACACAGAACAAAATCGTAGTGGGATCGATAAGACATATGACAGGAAATACGAGGCTATACCCATGGTAGGATTCTATCGGATTGCGGAACCAGGCTGGTGGTAACGCATAGCAGCTACTACCGTCCACCTCGAACAACACTCCCATAATCAAATCGCGGGTGCCACCAAACCAATTACGAAGTAATAGATATGGTATTAAAGAAGCGTGTCCGATAAGAGGTGCGACGTCACTTGGCCTGGTTATGGCTCCTGATTTTAGTCATATCAAGCTGACCCGGGGGGTCAGTGCCGTGTTCATACCTCATACAGTAGCGTTCGCCAAACCATCCTACTTCGTTCTGGATTCTCCACCATGTGCATAGTTGTTAAAGTGGTTTCGGAATTAGCAAAGAGTATGACAATATCTGACCATCATCTCTTTAACAACCAAACACTTACATTTTTCACACCGTGTTTTTTTTTATAAAACATTTTTAATAATAAATCAAGAAAACAGTTTATTCCTTCACATCAAGATATCCATATACTTATTCCAAAAGTATAAATATATTCATAAATACCGAGGAATATTTATTTCAATCAATTTTGAAAATAATTTATAAATATCTCTTAATATATTAATAAATTATTTATATGCTTTAAAACCATTTATAAAGCTATTTATAAATTCCAAAACAGTTTACAACTCTTTCCCTTTAAACCAGTTCCTTTTTTAAACCCTTTATAAAATCCTTTAAAAACCTTTATAAACTCCTTTATAAAGCTATTATAAAAATCCTTTTATAAATCCGTTATAAAATCTCTTACAAAACTTTTATAAATTCTTTATAAAACCTCTTACTTTTTATATATTAAAGTTATTAAAAAACCAAAATTTATTATCTTAAATCAAACTATATTTATTATATTAAATTAAACTTAAAATATATATATTAAAACTATATTAAATATTTATTAAATTAAAAATTTAAACCATTTAAAAAAATATTTAAAACTAAATAAAATTATAAGTTAAAATCTTAAATTTAGATTTAAAACCATATATTAACTTATTATTTGAAGCTTTAAAACATATAAAATAAATATATTTCCAAATATAACTTTTAAATAAAATCATTAAATTAAAATTTATAAATTAAAATTTATAAATCAAACATGCTTTACCATTTAGAAAATAATTTAAAACCAACGGTGTCCGTATATAATTTTCTACCCTATGGTCAAGTGATAGGGTACCCCAAGGTAGTTAAATTTTTCGGGTATATATCATTTCAACTTGTATCCCGAATCAATAATTTTTCAAATTAATAAAATCTCTCGGGTTTATCATTTCAACCCATAATGATTTTCTCTAATCTATAAGATCATTCAGGTTTGTATCATTTCAACCCATCGTGATAACATGAGATATATTAAACATCCAATCATCCAAATGTCAACAAGCAAACATCCATCATAATCATCATCCAAATCAGCCTATAAATCACAACAATTAACTGGTTATCAATATCAGGTAATTAACTGTCAATTAAATTTCAATATTAATTTATATGGCAATTTTAATTCAATATAAATTCAAATTAAATTTAAATCATAATTTAAAATACCAAACAACAATCAATAAATTTATAATCACATCATAAAGTTAATTTAACTAACATAAGATGGGTTAGTATTTGTGAGTGAGTTAAAACGCTCACCTTTGGTTTATCGTCGATTTAAAATCCAAATAAAGCCCAAAAAGCCAACAATCTCAGAATGTAGCCAAACTAATTCCTTGTTGTCCGAAATTTCGACACAATCACAATAGAGAAAACCGTGTCCAAATCCGAGCTCGTATGAAAAAGTTACATATGTTAGAAGGTTGAAAATCTAAAATTAAATTAAATTAAAAATAAGGGGTAAAAATGTGGTTACATTACCTTCGTTCACCCTAACCCTGGACGCGATCATGCTTAGCATGATGAAACCCATAACAGCCAGTTGATCGACCTCATGCCGCTCCACCTAGACGCACCGCCACCGTGATCAAAGACCACCGCTATGATACACTCACCACGCTGCTCCCCTGGACCCCACATCGAGACCTCCACCACCGTTGACTTTAATTGGCTATTTCTGGCGATCCATGAACAACCACGACAACCAACTACATGGATCAACACTGCTTCATCTCCTCTACCCAATGGCGCTTCCTGATCGTCAAACGGTCGACGACCCACCGTTCATCGAAAACCCTAGTTTTAATGGCCGAGACTTCTTCGATGATTTTTGGCCAATCCGAGAATCAAATGCAAAAACGAACAGCAGATCTAGATTATTCTCGTCGAGAGCTTTCCAACGATATAAAATTCGATAGAGGTTGATGAGCTTGAATTTTTGATTTTGATTTGAAATTTTATATTAGGGTTTTGGAATTGGGAATTAGGTTTTAGAGGTTACAGCCATCTGAGAAGGAAGAAAAGAATAAAAACTGTACGTACAGGAGAATGAATAAATGAAGCTGTTGAGGTTTATAACGGCCTGTATATAGGTAGAGATGGATAAGAATGAATGGACATATCGAATTGGTTCGAAATGATAACACGACCCGAATAGCCCGTTCCGCTTCCGAGAACGAAAGTAGGTCGTCCAATATATCGAAATATAGGTTTTCGAAGTTTTAAAACTCAACGGAACTAGCTTCAAACCCTAATTCCATTATATACAGAAGTTAGATTTTAAAATCGAATTATATCCATTTAACTTCTTTTAATTGATTTCTACGTGTTTCAAGCTTGCACGATCACACGACAAGTTCGATCGCTAACGAAACTTGAAATCCTACAATAATTCACTGTTACGAATTCGATGAAATGGTTTTCGTCGAAATCCAAGACAGTGGCCAAAATGGCTAATTTTTACACTTAATTAAATAAATTCTTATTAAATTGATTTAATCACCTTTAAATTCTAAATTAAAATTTATTAATTTTCATTATTTCCGATTACACAGAAACTAATAATCTTTTAAAATACAATTTTCCATATTAAATCCAATATTTAAATATTGCACTAATTTCAGCATTCAATTTCTACTTTAATAAAATCCCAGTTAATTTATATTTTAAATTAAGTCAATTTCTTTTATTTCGATTTACTCTCTTATTATTCATTCATCCAACACCATATGAATTCATTTGACACTAGTTTACATTTTATTACATTGTTATTCTACAGTTATCATCTTAACTCATATTATCTGTTGTATTTAATTACATTAATTACAATTGATTTACTATTAATTTCAAATGGATTAAATATCAAGATGATAATAAATCAATTTTTATACATTAATAATTCATCTCTATTAACCTATTGTTTACAAACAAAGGTTGATAAATTACTTACCATATATTGATTCCATTCTATATTAACCAGTTCAAATTAATTACGTATAATTTCTCTTTTTAATACAACATTGATTCAAATCCTTATTTACCTTTATTGTTACATTAAATTGCAATAACCTCAAACAGTTGTCAATCTCATTCAATCAGCCTTATCAAATTATATTTTGATAATTTTTCCCATTTATACATCATAAAATTTTAATTTCTTACAATATTAAATTCCAAAAATCTTATTTAATTTAACATTTTTAATTATCAAAAATACGGGTCGTTACATTAGTTGTTTAATTTGTGTTTTCATTTTGTTTGTGTGCTTATTGTCTTTCTATTTTGCATTTGCATTTCTATTAAAATATACATACATACATACACACACAGATACACACACACACAAGTGCATTTCAAAAAATATATTTTATTTCATTGCAAATTACATTTCATTCTCTCTTTTTAGAATTTTCATTTCAGTTTTACTATTACATTACTTTTATACAAACTAAGCACTGTGCACATACACAACTAAACGTCTATTTCATATCAATTCTGGCACTGTGCATATCTACTTCCATCATTGAACATCACACCATCACAAACTACTTCAACACCTCCCCCCACCTTACAACTCCATCCACTTTCAAACTTCATCCATTTTCAAACTCCAGTAAACCAGCAACTCTGACATCTACTGTAACAACCCGCATATTTATCGATTTTATATTTAAATATTTTATTTAAATATTTTGTCGTTAATCGGATATTGGTCCAAAAAGCTACTTTTTGCAAACGGTCAAATTAGGACTCGAGACCACTTCCATTGAGTTTGAAATGTCGTTTACAACTTTTTAAGTATAAACACTGATAGGTTTGGAGTTAGTGGAATTTCACTTACTTTTCCCGCTTTGGACTTTGGGTTAGATTAGCCATTATAACTCAAACCCACTTCTCTCCTTCTCCTCACTCTTCATAAATTCCTACCAAACACAAACTTTAACATTAATGGTGAGTGGAAAGGGAAATAAGAAACTCCAAGCCTAGGTTTCAACTCCAACTCCATCATTCAACTCTAAATTCAAGGAAAAGCATTGGATTCAAGCTTGTAGTTGTTTCTCCATTCACCTTCAAGCTTTACCTTCATAATTTGGTGAAAAGGTGAGATTTTTATCTCACAATTCTAGTCTATAACTATATTGGACTGTTGGGAATGATTCCCCATCACTTTAGCATGTACATTTGCATTTGGTTTGGATTGGATTGGCGAAAAACTCCAATTTCTAGCATTCTTGGCGAATCCCTGCGTTTAGGTCGCTCTGCCTTCGTTAGGTCGCAGGGTCGTAGGCCGTTCGCGTGGAAAAGTCGCCGCCTGCTTATAGCTCGTTCTGGCTTAGGTCGCACGGAAATAGGTCGCTAAGTCGTAGGTCGTCTCCGACCTTATATCGCCCGACTTGTTTGAGTTAGGTCGCGCCTCTTTTAGGTCGCGTCTCTTTTAGGTCGCGTCACTTTTAGGTCGCTCTCCACTGGACCTCGTTACGTCGCTCAACATACTGTGACGCAAAGTCGCTCGAATCTGGACTTCGTTAGCTCGCTCGGCTTTGTCATTTTTAGGTCGCGAGCCTCGCTAGGTCGCTCAACCGTCTACCTTTATAAGTCGTAGGTCGTCTCCGACCTTAAACCACTCAGCCGCATTAGGTCGCGTACATTTTAGGTCGCGTGTTTCACTAGGCCGTTAGGCCTTTACCTCGTTAGGTCGTAGGTCGCTCGACCTTATTACCTCGTTAGGTCGCGAGTCCCTTAAGTCGCTAGCCTCTGTTAGGTCGCTCGCTTCTGCTAACTCACGAACACCTTTAGGTCGCAACCACTAGGTTGCTTGACCCTTAGACCCCTAGATCGCAACCATTAGGTCGCTCGATCCTATCCTCCCTTAGGTCTTCACTAGATCATACCGTTTTAGATGGGGCGCTTCCCCGCACCCCGCCGCACCCCCACCTTGGGGGGTTGCCACCCCCCTGGACCCCCCCTCCGTTGGGGACCTTATCTGAAAAACATTCAACAGAACTTGCTTTGTTGAGATGCCGAGTTGACCATTCTTCTATCTTGGGCTTCTCGGTCGATTTTATGGTATCACGGCCTTGCTAAAAATGCGGGATAACAACTTTAGAAATATGAAGGTTTCAATACTAGTAGTAAATATCAAAACTCTTTCATCAAACAATTTTAACTCTATTTTACTACAAAGCTCTTTCCTTAAACCGTTTTCCAATCTACTAGTATATACAAACCTTTTCCTTAAAAAACCTTTTGTGACAATCTTCTAGTGAAGATCTACAGCTTGCTCGTAAAAATTTAAGTTAAGCAAGTGGTTATGAGACATGAAGCTAAACTCATATATTTACTGGCTTGGTGAGATTGACACTACTTGATGATCATGACGATCATTTTTGGGCTTTAGACTAGCAACTGTGCGATGTCTCTTTGTCTGCGAGGGAGACTAGACCCCGCTCTTGTGATGTTTCGCCATCGCATTTGTGTGATGTTTCGCCATCATATATGTGGGGTAGCGCCCCACGGTCTTCGGGCCATTCGTGTGTCAAAATTAATGGCTTGCAACCATGAGATAGTGTCTCGCTTTGTGTTACACGCGTAGGTGAGTTTTCATGCTCCCATTTTGTGAGTTTTCATGCTCCTATATTGTGATTTCTGGATTTCTTGTATAGTCTTCTGGAATTTGTGCTTCACCTATTTTCATGACTTTCATTGTTATGATTTTCCAGCTTTTATGTTTTGGTGAATTTGTGTGTCATCACTTTTTTTTAGGTGAATTTGGATCTTTTAGAAGATTCTTTTGATATTGTTTGATCTCTTGATGATCTTCATTTACATGCTTATCATAGTATGTCTTTATGGTTACTATATGTTCTTCCCATATCTATTGTTTTATATCATATTATCTGATATTTATAGCTAGACTGATCCGTTTATTATTTTCTTATAAATAATACTCGGGTCAGACCGAGATGTTACAGGTGCTTCTGCTTGAATTCTCCCCCAGGGATTTACTACTCTGACTTTTGGCTGACCATTTAGATTAGCAGTTTTTGTCATTTACACTTGAGATATAGACTCATAGATGTATTCTTTTGTATAGCACGTGTTGCTATTCTTTTGTGTATGTGGTCCTTTCATGACCACTACTCTGATGTACACTTTCATGTGTTGGTTATATATTCATATCTTTTTCCGCCTTTGTGATATGGATGTCTGTGACTGATTGTGTTATGTTTATTTCTATATTTGTTTCCGAAGATTTATTTATAGCCACCGTGTGATAGCTTTGAGTTTGTATTGGTATGTCGCACTTCCTCCTTAAATGAAATGCATGCTATACTATCTGACATATCGGTGCTCGCACAAAGAAGTTACATGGATGGTCGCTCCTCAACAGCCTTATTCTCCGCGCTAGTTGACAGCATTAATCCGTAGTGTTCTTGGCTAGCGTGGGTATTGAGGTGGGGCGTCACATCTACTTTCACTATTACATTGCACTCCACCCCTCCAAACCGCCATATCTCTGTGCCATATCAGTAAACATCAGTGCAACCATATCACACCCCCTTAACATCAACTATATCACAACTACACTTTCAACAGTCTTCATCATCTCAAACAACTCCAGCCATCGGCCACCAACATAACCTTCTGTTTTTCCACCACAGTGCACCAACATAAACTTTTGTCTTCATCAAATAGTGAACTCCAGTTCAATAGCAATTCTTCCTACAACCTCTCCACTTTACTGTCATACAAAACACACTGTTTGTTCAACAACAAACCATCATACAACTTCACCTTCTCAATTTCAAACACACACCACACACCACACACTTCACCATCACTACTACACACTTCAATATCTTCACACTGTACCACTTCTACAACTACCATCTTCACACTGTACAACTACTGCTACTAACCATCATCCTCATCAACTCTACTGCCTACTGTGCCTTTCTCTATCAACAGAACCACCACCACCAGAATCACTTCCATCACATTCACTCCAATCAACCTCCAATAATACTTTTGTCACAACAACCTTACCATCTCATGTGATGACCCACATTTCGAAAGGTTTAAAATCGATAATAATCCATACATGTCCGACATAAACAATCTAGAACATAGATAATCATCGTCCTCTTTCTTCAAACCCAGCAAACGATGCCAAATCCAACCACTTCATTTTGGAGCCTCCTCACGTATGCAGTTGTTAAAGGATTCCAATATTGACAGAGAGTATACCAATAAGAGGCCCCGGTCTATTTAACAACCAAACTTCGTTTTACACACCGGTTGGTACTTTTATATTTCGAAAACAAATCGTACTTGATATCAAAATATCATATTCGCTTCAGAACCAAATCCATATCAAAATCATCATATTTACTCAAAATATACCATTTCATTTCAAAATCATTTTTGCCTTAATATCCGATTTCGCTTCCAAAATTGTTTCGAATTTCAATTTAGGTTATAGCTTCTTTTAACCCAACTCATATTTAAATCCAAAATTTAAATATAAACACCCTTTTGACCATTTTGAACTTTTAGAAAATATATTAAATAGTTTTAAAATAGTTAAAATAGTTAAAAATAGTTTAAATGGTTAAAATAGTTTAATATAAAATAGTCGAAGTATTAAAATGATTTATATAGTAAAATAGTTTGGAAAATCAAAATAATTTAAATATTTAGAAGATAGAATTTTAAACAGTTTATAAAATAATTTATTTTGTAAATAGTTTCAAAGTCAAACCGATTCAATTTCAAATTTTCCAATTCAAATTAATTCCAATTTCCATTTTGATATAACCGATTCAATTACGATTTCAAGTCGAATTTTACTTCGATTCCAAATTAATTTCAATTCCAATTACAAATAACTTTCAATTACAATTCCACATTAATTTCAGTATCAATTCCAAAACAATTTCAATTCCAAATTTAAACCATTTTGATTCATATCAATTCCGAGTTCGATTTTAAAAATATCGATTCAAAACACTTAAATCAAATTTACCTTCCATATCCAATTTAAAATCCAAATCCTCAAATATAATTCAATTCAAAGCTCAATTTTGAAATATCATTTTACATCATTTTTACTTCGCAATATACAAGGTTTGAATAAAAGTCCAATCTTTTAAAACAAAACAATTTCTGGAATTCAAATCATATTTCGATTAAAAAAAATTCAACTTCAATTATTTAAACATTCTTGTTATCAACTTTTAATTTCACCTTTCGAGCTCAAGTTCGAAAATAATTCAATTTCCATAAATCCAATTTTTACTCCTTAAAATCAAATCATTTAAATAATTTCAAACCAAAATTTCTGAAATCATTTAATTTAACCAATCCGATGTTCGTATATAATTTTCTATCCTATGGCCAAGTGGATCATTTATTTCAATTTAATTTTCGGGATGGATATGTATCATTTCAATCAAAAATAAATGTCATAGGTTTATATCATTTCAACATATTACTTAATTTATTCAAAATTATTCGATTTACAGTTTTATATGCTGTAAATAATATACAGGATGATAGCATGATATATTAAAATAAATAAACATCCAAATCGTCCAAAACATCAATCAATAGCATCCATCACAATCAATCATCCAAACAGTCAAAATAATTCACAAACAATTCCAAAGTTATTAATATCGAGTATTTACTGGCAATTAAATTCCAATTGCAAATCTAACTGTCAATTTTAATTTTATCAATTAATTCATATGACAATTTTGATGACAATTAAATTTATCAAACAATGATCAATAAATTTAATTCACTTCATAATTTCAAATTTAACTAGCATAAAAATATTCCAGTACTTCATGAGCATTATAAAACACTCACCTTTATTTGAAACTGAAAAATATTTTCATCTTCATGTAAATCCCAGATCAACTTCACACTGTAGACAACGACGATACGGTTCCAACGCATTTGACCACTCGCCAATCCGACCTTGTACGAATTAGATATCGATTAATATACATTTGAATTTTAATTCAATTTGATTAAATAAATTACAAATTAATTAGAAGTTAATTACCCCGCTTAAACCCAAATTAGAGCTAACTGTTCTTAACTGAACCTAGAGATCGTGACAACACACTGTCACTCCTTCATTGAATGAAGCTCCGCCTGCCAACGACCGGATCTCGCTGTGACCATCGCCAAAGATAGCTCAACCTCTAAAGCTCCTCCATGCCACCAAAATTTCACCGCTGCTAGCCCCAACCTCGACACACACTCCAACGCCGACGTCGCCCCTTATAGATCAACCATCGTCACGAAATTCGAACCCAACTACAAGCACGTCGATCACAATTTCGGCCACCACGGACCTCCGACGACCACCATACTTTGCCAGACCCTAGCCATCACCATGCTCCACGGCCACCACGATGCCTATGTAGTCGAACGCGAGCTCATCGACAACTCCATCGGACGCCACCCAGAACCGCTACGGCGCCTTGGCTTGCGCACTCTAGCGCCTCACGACTCCGTCGATCACGATTTCTTGACTTCGATTTTTTTTGTGAAGCTCACGTGAATTTTTTTTTGCTTCATGATTTCGACTAAAGGAGGAAGTGGGAGACGTATTTTTAAATTTAGGGAAATTTCGTAGGGTTGGGCGGCTTCAAAGGTTAGGGTGGCTGAGGAGACATTATAGGGTTTACTTTGATTTTAAAATTTTATATTAAAAATATCTCGTATTGGGTAACTAAAAGTCTACAATCCCTATCGAGGCATGCCTTCCAGCATTTCTAATGTTATACTGCTATTCTAAACCCAATGGAACAAGTCTCGAGGTCTAATTCGATCCTATGGAGAAGATAAACATTTGAACCCCGTAAAAATATTAAAATTTTAATATTAATTTCTATACATTTCTATCCCGTACGACCAAACGACAAATCCAACTGTTACGAAATTTGAAATTCGATAATAATACACTAAACAGATCCGATGGAACTGGTTTCGTCGAAATCCGAGATAGTGGCCAAAATGGCTAATTTTACTCGTTAATTATAATATAAAATTTATAATTTAAAATTATTCAATTTTAAATCCCATTATAAATGTTAACAATCTTCATTCGTAATTAAATAAAATCTAAATCAATTTCTGATATCATTTTCATTCACATTAATTCAAGATTCAATTATTTAAATAATTCCAATATTAAATTTAAACAATTTAATTTTCAATAAACCACCATTAATAAATAATTCACCATTTATTAACAATCGTTTTATTATCATTTTAACAATTCTAGGTGTAACGACCCAGAATTTTTAGAAATTAAAATTTGAATATTTAATTAATTTTAAATATTTATAAGTGAATTTTTAAGTCAAATAAATTTTATTTTGATTTATTGGATTTAATTGGATAATTAAATCGATAATTTAATATGTTAAATTATGGAAATAATTGAAAATTGAGTTAAATATGATTGAAAATAATTTGGAAAATTTTATTTAATCATACTGGAGTTATAGAAATATTTTAGAACTTTTAAAATCGAATTAAAAGTTAATTTGTGAAAATTGAATATTTTAATATTTAATAATCGACTGTAAAATAGCCAATTTTTGAACAGTCTCAGAATTGAACGAAACCAGTTTCATTGGATCCGTAATAGTTAGTTATTACCGGATTTCAATTTTCGTATCAATCGGAGCTATCGTTTGATCGTGGCAGCTCGAAACGCATCGAATCGTTTTTAATTTAAATTTGGCGAGTCAAAATAGCCATTTTTCAAAAAGTCTCGGATTTCGACGAAACCAGTTTCATCGGATCCGTAATGTGATATCATTGTAAGGTTTCAAATTTCAAGTCAATTGGATTTACCGTTTGTCCGGTACAAATTAAAACGCCTAGAAATCGATTTAAATCGGTTTAATTTAAATTGAACGTTTTCAGCCATAACTCGCACATACTTCCGAATTAGCTTCCGAAATTTGTTCCATTGTGTCCGGAACGCGGGATAAACCCTAGGTACGCTGGTTACGGCGTCTAAATCGGAGTTCGGAATTTCCGGGTGAATAGTGTCGAACGAAACTCTATAAATACACCTCTCTCTTCATAAATTTGATAAAAACCTAACCCTAAAGCTTGTAGCCGGCCCTAGAATTTCAATGGCCAGTTTTTCTTCTCCTTCCTCCCTCCAAATCTCCAAATCCGTCGACAATTAGCGAGAAAGTTCAACTACAAAGTGATAGAACACGATGAGAGCTACGAGATCAACGGTGGAGATCGCGAATGGAGCTATGGATTGGGAGATATTTTGGGCCGTTTGCATCAGGTTTTGCACGCCATTCGAGGCTGTACACGTGGCCGAGTGCCACAGGGGTTGGGCCGAGCATAGCTCTTGTCGTTGGCTTCGTCATGGCGTTGGAGTGATCGGATTTCGTCAAGTGATCGTGGAGAAATGTTTAACCCTAGTTTGTGATTGAATGGGTTCATGTTCGGCCTCAAAACCTGTAGCATATGCGTGAGTAAGAGATGATGTAGGGACGGCCTGGATTCAATAGGCATGGATCTAGTGGTTGTGGTGAGATGTGGGTTTAAATTAGTTAAGTTTATGTTGAAATTATGTTATATAAATACGTGTAACTTCAAAAATTCATAACTTTTTCATACGAGGTCGAAAAAATGCAAACTCAGTTGCGTTGGAATCGTATGGACGAGCACTACGCGATGGAGTTGGTTTGGAGTCGTTTGGAGTTAGTGAGAATTTCGGGTAAAATTAAACGCGCGTTTAATTTTATTCGAAATAAAAGCTAAAACGGAAATTAAAACCAAGGTGAGAACTTCTCACTCAATCGAATAGATTTCGATTTTATTTTAAATAGTTAGATTTAAAATATTTGAATGCATGTTTGAATGATGACTGTAAATTATTGATTGTTAAAATAGACATTATGCGCCGTTAGTAAGCGGATGTTATTTAGTAAAAACATATACCGCGAATATTTCATAAACAGTGAAATTGGTATTATATATAATATCAATATATATATATTGGCATATGTATATATTGCAGTTATTGATTTCCCGCAATTTTTGTTTAGCGGATGAGACCCTATTACGCCGTTATTAAGCGGATAATATTTAATAAGAACATATACCGCGATAATTTCGTACTGGAGCGAAATTGGTATTGTGCTAATGTTTTTGGATGCAGGAAACAGGTTGAAGGGATCCAACTGGATTCCTCAACAGTATTTATTTTATTTCAGATATTTTGATATTTGATGGATTATCATATCGATATATGATATCGTTATTAGTCGTGATTGACTATTTGGTGTGTAACATCATTGGACCCAGATTTTGGGATTTTAAAAATGATTTTTAAAAGTGATTTTGAAAATATACTATATTTTTGGAATTGATCCATTATAAATAAATAAACGTTATAATTTTTAAAGTTATAAAAATTATGGTTTTTGTGAAATATAGTTAAAAAGCCGATTTTTAGAAATACGATTAAAAGTCGATTTTTGAGAAATAGGAACTAATGATTTTATAAAATAATTTAGATTGGATTTTTGAATATATGATAAAAGTTTAAATATAGGATTTATAAAATTTGATTATTTTATAAATCGAAATGATGAAATTATAAAAGAATTTAAAGATGTTTTTAAAGAAAAATATAAATTGATTTATATTAAGAGATTTATAAATGGATATTTATAAATTGAAATATAGACATTATAAAACGAGTTTTTATAAGTGTTTGAATGATTTGTAAATGAATTTCATTAATGAATGAAGTTATAGAATTATATAACGGTGAAGTTATAAATGGAATTTTATAAACAATAGGTTTATAAAGTTTGTAAAGTTCAAAGGAACGATTTTTTTCCAGATAAATAAATTATAAGTGTTTGACTTATAATTTGGACTTTTGGTCTATAATTAAGATTATAAATCGAATAGGTAAATAAAGAAGATTTATAAAGGAAGTTGTTATGAAATAAATGGAAATGGAATTTTTAAACGTTGTTTTATAAATCCGCAAATGACTTATTTTGATAAGTTAATTGTTATAACTTAGAGATAGAGTTATATTCACATTTTGAACGGTGGATAATCCTTTAAGTTAAAGTGAATAGAAATGATGAAATTTGTTAACGTAGTTTATTCACATTTTTAAATAGTGAATAACACGTTAAAGAAAATGTTTTGGATTTGGATGTTTAAATAGAATTAAAACGATCTAACGATGTTTTAAAATGTGTTGAGATTCGAAACCATAGATTTCAACATTTATTGTTGAAATAGACGTTTTCGAGAAATAGAAGGAGATGATGGACTATAACACTGTTGTTATAGTAAATGATTTTCGAAAGGAAATGTTCGTATAGTATTGGGATTTATATATCTATTTTAATTTCGAATCCCTATACTAATGATTTTGGGTTGTCGTAACGATGTTTTACGCAACATTCGTTTTGGCCCAAATAAAAATGTTTAAGTGAATAATTTCCTTAAAGAATGAAATATATACTTAATTCGATTTAAGTATATTGAATATTTTCTAAGTGTTGAAAATAAAAGAGATTTGTGAATTACTTATGAATAAATAAGTATGGAAATGTTTTCCAATGTGAAGTGAATATTTAGAATTTATTTTTTTGAAGATAAATTGAAAATGAATAATTGAAAACGTATATGCACGAATATTTTGAAATATAAATTCATTATGGAATTTATATGTGAAAAGTGAAATTGGTTAAAAATAAATATTGATTTATTTTTGAAGTGTTGGAATTTTATATCTTGTAAAGATATTTTGGAAAATAAATAATTTGAAAAATTATTTGGAATCTGGTGATGTGTGCATATCCAGTGATAGTTCAATAACCGACTATCAGTATTTCCCTTTGAATGGGTATTTGATGTGAATATGATTGAATTTGAATGCACACTTATTTTTGAATAAGCGCTCACTATTCGGGTTAACCGGGAAAGGACCATGGGGTCGTATAACCCACTCCGAATATGTGATACGTCGTTGTGAATCGCATTTGAAGATCGGTGTTGAAGACCGGTATTTGCGAGAGTGATAGGATGAACTATCGATTGACTCTGCACCGAGTAGCTACGGTATTGAGTTCTCCATATGTGATGGTGAATCCGATCAGGATTGTGAATATCCGGATTGCAAGGACTTCTTTGTAAGTGCCTTCGGTTCTGTTCGATCCCGGAACAGACTTGTATGGATTGTATGCCTGACATTACAAGTTGAGATATAAAGCCGATTTCTTTCAAATATATTTCTGTTGGTGGCGGAGAATTTATTCTTTGCTTAACACCCTTCTTTGAGACGTACGAGCTCAAAGGTTATATAGTTGAAGTTATCAGCGATATATCCCATTTTGGTAATGTGACATGCTGAGTGATGCTGAAATGATCATTGTGTTGATTATTTGTGATAGGATCATTTATTTGATCGTCTATCTTAGTGATCATTGTGTTGATCATTTGTTGACCCAAAGCATGGCTTTTGTATAAAGTATGTTTTTGTGGACGTGAATTCGTTGAGCCTCACATCCCGGAAATGGTCAAAACAGGAAAGATGCGGCAAGGTTATTAGGGGTTGCTGTAGCTCCCCTTAGGGTATGTGCATTTCCTTCTGGAAAGGGGTGGTATCATGGTATGGAGCCCAGATACTTACTCATGTTGAAAACACTCTATTTATTATGGTGTGATGTTGGATATCGAGCGCTCGGTTGAAAAGGTCCTAAAGGACCGGGGAATGGCGTGCTCGTGTCAGTAGTTACCCAGTTAGGGGTAACCCGGCCTTGTGTTGGCAGAGATCCGGTTTGGTTCTCGGGGATGTCTTTCCAGAGGCATTCTCATGTGGCAATAGGAAGTTCCTTGGCCTGACCATTGTTGGAAATCCAAAGAAACAATACGAAACTTGTACGGTTTTAGTTGTATAACCTGCTATGGAATGTGGCGGTAACCTGCTATTGAACATAGTTAGCTATAGTAGGCATACGATAATGGTCGTATGTTGGCTAAGATTTATATTCTACTTTCGAAAGGATTTGTTATACATTATGCACTAGTAATAATATCAAATGTTATTTTAAATGCGTATCAAGCATCTTTGACTATCATAAGGAGAAATCTCCTCCGATTCTGCGTTTGCATTGTGTGTGTGTGCGGGAGGCCTTATGGTAGTCTCATTTTTAAAAGCATTGCGAATTGAATTTAAAAATATTCCTCTATTTGATTTTTAAAGATAAATAAACTGTTTTGAGTTCTCACACCAGTCACATGACTGACTTGGAGTTTATTGTTTTCCTTCCTAAACTCTGGGTGCCCACCAATTTTCACACGGGCAGTCAAGAGTAAGGTTTATCAGGATATTCTGGATATTCTGGAGTTGCTGGAGGCAAGCTGGATGGCATGGCGTATTACTAGTTTATATAGTATTTCTTTTCCGCTGCACTGTTTGTTGTTGTATGATGTTGTACACTCTGATATGTTGTGATGTAATGAAATGTGATGTAATAACTGATATAGTTCTTTGTTTAAAGATTATTCATTTATTATTATATGTTGTTCCGCTGCGAATTGTGAGATTCTGTTGTTGTTCTGTTGTTCCCTTTCTGTCCCGTTCTATTTTTAAAATTCTCTATCTTCTATTTTTCAAATTCTCTGTTTTCTAAAAAAATTCTCTATCTTCTTCTCTCTCTATTTCCTATCTCTTCTCTCTTCTTTCTTTTTCTTTTCTTTTTAAAACCCATAACATTCCGTGTTTTCGGCCTTCGATTTCTCGGCAGTCGATAAAGTGAGTGTCGATGTCGGATTTCCGAAGAACGAAAATCCGTACTGTTACATTTGGTATCGGAGCTGATGGTTAAGCTGATGGTTAAGCTGATGGTTAAGCTGATGGTTAAGCTGATGGTTAAGCGACAACCATGGTTCTGTTGGGTATAATTCATTAGAGATGGAGTCAGTAGTACTCTAGAATGAGTTGAGAGTAATAATAGCTATGAGAGCGTATTTGTTAGTGAATATAAAATTGTTTTATATTGTGATGATTGGTTTATTGAGTGGTATATGAACTTTCGTCAACGTGGTCCGCAAGACTATGCCGAAGGGGTTTCTAAACACTTGAATAGAACAATTCGACATAATATTGTTTTAAATTGGGTAAATGAAATAATTTTACCTTGATTATATTTTATATATAGGAAATAATTTTTCAGAATTATTAAAGTGTATATAAGTGATTGTTTAGTTGTTTGAATAATCTAAATAAAGAATAATTGTATAACCAAAGGAATTATAAGAATTAAATTATAATTAAAGTGTTTACAATTGTGAAATAAACTTATATATATAAAAAGTGAAATTATATGAATATGAGTTGTAAATGAAAATGAATTTAAAGTTAAATGGAAATTTACTTTAGAGATGAAAATATAACTTAAGTTATGTAATAGAATTCAACTTTGTAATTGAATTGAATGAATGGATTGAATGTTTAATCAATTGAATGTAATTTAAGTTGATAAGGAATAATTAATGAAAGTGTTAATTCATTAAAATCAAATTTTATTGGAAGTTGAATAAAATTGAATGGAAATCAATTTAATTAAACCAATTGAGAGTGATGGTGTTAAACCAAAATAAATGTAAGTGAAGTAAAGGAATTTGGTTGTAATTAATATACTTCGGTTGTTATATGATTGTTAGTTGATAGTATGTAATTCATTAAGTATTAATGAAATTGAAAGCTATGTAATTAAATTCAAATTGAAAGTAAATAAATTTGAATAGAATTGAAAGTGAATTGGATTTAATTAGTGAATGTAAACTAATTGAATTGAGAATGAATGTTAATAAAATCCAATGTTAATGAATCAAACGTGATTTAAATTGAAAACCATTTCATTTAATATTAATGAGAATATGAATGAATATTCATTTGATTATGAATGGTAGTTGGTTGATGTTTGCATTTGTTGTTTGGTTGCATTTGCTATGTGACTTATATAGTTATTATGTTGCTATACGATGTATATTGAGATTATTGTCTATGTGCATGTTCTCATGTTGTTTGTTGAGTATTTAGTAGGTGCGGATCGCGTTTGCTTCGCATTTGGAGTTCGCTTTAGCGCTATATTAGCCGTATATGCTCGCTAATAAAAATATAAGGTACATATCTCGGATTAAATATCGTACTTTTACACTTTTTTCCCTTCGGGATGCCTCATTACTTGATGAGATGTATATTTGTGATATATATGCTGTCATTTTTTTTTCGGATCGAGCCGCGCAAAGGAGACTAAGGCGAATTTTTCCGGAAATTTAAGGCGTTAGAAAAATTTTGAGAAAATTGGGAAAATT
Organism: Allium cepa; assembly: GCA_030765085.1. NCBI lineage: Eukaryota > Viridiplantae > Streptophyta > Magnoliopsida > Asparagales > Amaryllidaceae > Allium > Allium cepa. The sequence goes on from CM060941.1 coordinate 634,009,582, forward strand.
TTGGAAAACTTTAACTTTGTTTTAGAGTTGAAAGTTAAATGATATAGATTGTTTTTGAAAAGATAACTAAGTATAATTTGAAAACTTAGTAAGTTATTTTAAGAAGTTTAATTATGAATTTTGGAAAAGTTAATGGATTCAGTAATTTTCTTACTTGTAATTTCGAGGACGAAATTCTTTTAAGGGGGGAAGATTGTAACGACCCAGAATTTTTAGAAATTAAAATTTGAATATTTAATTAATTTTAAATATTTATAAGTGAATTTTTAAGTCAAATAAATTTTATTTTGATTTATTGGATTTAATTGGATAATTAAATCGATAATTTAATATGTTAAATTATGGAAATAATTGAAAATTGAGTTAAATATGATTGAAAATAATTTGGAAAATTTTATTTAATCATACTGGAGTTATAGAAATATTTTAGAACTTTTAAAATCGAATTAAAAGTTAATTTGTGAAAATTGAATATTTTAATATTTAATAATCGACTGTAAAATAGCCAATTTTTGAACAGTCTCAGAATTGAACGAAACCAGTTTCATTGGATCCGTAATAGTTAGTTATTACCGGATTTCAATTTTCGTATCAATCGGAGCTATCGTTTGATCGTGGCAGCTCGAAACGCATCGAATCGTTTTTAATTTAAATTTGGCGAGTCAAAATAGCCATTTTTCAAAAAGTCTCGGATTTCGACGAAACCAGTTTCATCGGATCCGTAATGTGATATCATTGTAAGGTTTCAAATTTCAAGTCAATTGGATTTATCGTTTGTCCGGTACAAATTAAAACGCCTAGAAATCGATTTAAATCGGTTTAATTTAAATTGAACGTTTTCAGCCATAACTCGCACATACTTCCGAATTAGCTTCCGAAACTTGTTCCATTGTGTCCGGAACGCGGGATAAACCCTAGGTACGCTGGTTACGGCGTCTAAATCGGAGTTCGGAATTTCCGGGTGAATAGTGTCGAACGAAACTCTATAAATACACCTCTCTCTTCATAAATTTGATAAAAACCTAACCCTAAAGCTTGTAGCCGGCCCTAGAATTTCAATGGCCAGTTTTTCTTCTCCTTCCTCCCTCCAAATCTCCAAATCCGTCGACAATTAGCGAGAAAGTTCAACTACAAAGTGATAGAACACGACGAGAGCTACGAGATCAACGGTGGAGATCGCGAATGGAGCTATGGATTGGGAGATATTTTGGGCCGTTTGCATCAGGTTTTGCACGCCATTCGAGGCTGTACACGTGGCCGAGTGCCACAGGGGTTGGGCCGAGCATAGCTCTTGTCGTTGGCTTCGTCATGGCGTTGGAGTGATCGGATTTCGTCAAGTGATCGTGGAGAAATGTTTAACCCTAGTTTGTGATTGAATGGGTTCATGTTCGGCCTCAAAACCTGTAGCATATGCGTGAGTAGGAGATGATGTAGGGACGGCCTGGATTCAATAGGCATGGATCTAGTGGTTGTGGTGAGATGTGGGTTTAAATTAGTTAAGTTTATGTTGAAATTATGTTATATAAATACGTGTAACTTCAAAAATTCATAACTTTTTCATACGAGGTCGAAAAAATGCAAACTCAGTTGCGTTGGAATCGTATGGACGAGCACTACGCGATGGAGTTGGTTTGGAGTCGTTTGGAGTTAGTGAGAATTTCGGGTAAAATTAAACGCGCGTTTAATTTTATTCGAAATAAAAGCTAAAACGGAAATTAAAACCAAGGTGAGAACTTCTCACTCAATCGAATAGATTTCGATTTTATTTTAAATAGTTAGATTTAAAATATTTGAATGCATGTTTGAATGATGACTGTAAATTATTGATTGTTAAAATAGACATTATGCGCCGTTAGTAAGCGGATGTTATTTAGTAAAAACATATACCGCGAATATTTCATAAACAGTGAAATTGGTATTATATATAATATCAATATATATATATTGGCATATGTATATATTGCAGTTATTGATTTCCCGCAATTTTTGTTTAGCGGATGAGACCCTATTACGCCGTTATTAAGCGGATAATATTTAATAAGAACATATACCGCGATAATTTCGTACTGGAGCGAAATTGGTATTGTGCTAATGTTTTTGGATGCAGGAAACAGGTTGGAGGGATCCAACTGGATTCCTCAACAGTATTTATTTTATTTCAGATATTTTGATATTTGATGGATTATCATATCGATATATGATATCGTTATTAGTCGTGATTGACTATTTGGTGTGTAGCATCATTGGACCCAGATTTTGGGATTTTAAAATGATTTTTAAAAGTGATTTTGAAAATATACTATATTTTTGGAATTGATCCATTATAAATAAATAAACGTTATAATTTTTAAAGTTATAAAAATTATGGTTTTTGTGAAATATAGTTAAAAAGCCGATTTTTAGAAATACGATTAAAAGTCGATTTTTGAGAAATAGGAACTAATGATTTTATAAAATAATTTAGATTGGATTTTTGAATATATGATAAAAGTTTAAATATAGGATTTATAAAATTTGATTATTTTATAAATCGAAATGATGAAATTATAAAAGAATTTAAAGATGTTTTTAAAGAAAAATATAAATTGATTTATATTAAGAGATTTATAAATGGATATTTATAAATTGAAATATAGACATTATAAAACGAGTTTTTATAAGTGTTTGAATGATTTGTAAATGAATTTCATTAATGAATGAAGTTATAGAATTATATAACGGTGAAGTTATAAATGGAATTTTATAAACAATAGGTTTATAAAGTTTGTAAAGTTCAAAGGAACGATTTTTTTCCAGATAAATAAATTATAAGTGTTTGACTTATAATTTGGACTTTTGGTCTATAATTAAGATTATAAATCGAATAGGTAAATAAAGAAGATTTATAAAGGAAGTTGTTATGAAATAAATGGAAATGGAATTTTTAAACGTTGTTTTATAAATCCGCAAATGACTTATTTTGATAAGTTAATTGTTATAACTTAGAGATAGAGTTATATTCACATTTTGAACGGTGGATAATCCTTTAAGTTAAAGTGAATAGAAATGATGAAATTTGTTAACGTAGTTTATTCACATTTTTAAATAGTGAATAACACGTTAAAGAAAATGTTTTGGATTTGGATGTTTAAATAGAATTAAAACGATCTAACGATGTTTTAAAATGTGTTGAGATTCGAAACCATAGATTTCAACATTTATTGTTGAAATAGACGTTTTCGAGAAATAGAAGGAGATGATGGACTATAACACTGTTGTTATAGTAAATGATTTTCGAAAGGAAATGTTCGTATAGTATTGGGATTTATATATCTATTTTAATTTCGAATCCCTATACTAATGATTTTGGGTTGTCGTAACGATGTTTTACGCAACATTCGTTTTGGCCCAAATAAAAATGTTTAAGTGAATAATTTCCTTAAAGAATGAAATATATACTTAATTCGATTTAAGTATATTGAATATTTTCTAAGTGTTGAAAATAAAAGAGATTTGTGAATTACTTATGAATAAATAAGTATGGAAATGTTTTCCAATGTGAAGTGAATATTTAGAATTTATTTTTTTGAAGATAAATTGAAAATGAATAATTGAAAACGTATATGCACGAATATTTTGAAATATAAATTCATTATGGAATTTATATGTGAAAAGTGAAATTGGTTAAAAATAAATATTGATTTATTTTTGAAGTGTTGGAATTTTATATCTTGTAAAGATATTTTGGAAAATAAATAATTTGAAAAATTATTTGGAATCTGGTGATGTGTGCATATCCAGTGATAGTTCAATAACCGACTATCAGTATTTCCCTTTGAATGGGTATTTGATGTGAATATGATTGAATTTGAATGCACACTTATTTTTGAATAAGCGCTCACTATTCGGGTTAACCGGGAAAGGACCATGGGGTCGTATAACCCACTCCGAATATGTGATACGTCGTTGTGAATCGCATTTGAAGATCGGTGTTGAAGACCGGTATTTGCGAGAGTGATAGGATGAACTATCGATTGACTCTGCACCGAGTAGCTACGGTATTGAGTTCTCCATATGTGATGGTGAATCCGATCAGGATTGTGAATATCCGGATTGCAAGGACTTCTTTGTAAGTGCCTTCGGTTCTGTTCGATCCCGGAACAGACTTGTATGGATTGTATGCCTGACATTACAAGTTGAGATATAAAGCCGATTTCTTTCAAATATATTTCTGTTGGTGGCGGAGAATTTATTCTTTGCTTAACACCCTTCTTTGAGACGTACGAGCTCAAAGGTTATATAGTTGAAGTTATCAGCGATATATCCCATTTTGGTAATGTGACATGCTGAGTGATGCTGAAATGATCATTGTGTTGATTATTTGTGATAGGATCATTTATTTGATCGTCTATCTTAGTGATCATTGTGTTGATCATTTGTTGACCCAAAGCATGGCTTTTGTATAAAGTATGTTTTTGTGGACGTGAATTCGTTGAGCCTCACATCCCGGAAATGGTCAAAACAGGAAAGATGCGGCAAGGTTATTAGGGGTTGCTGTAGCTCCCCTTAGGGTATGTGCATTTCCTTCTGGAAAGGGGTGGTATCATGGTATGGATCCCAGATACTTACTCATGTTGAAAACACTCTATTTATTATGGTGTGATGTTGGATATCGAGCGCTCGGTTGAAAAGGTCCTAAAGGACCGGGGAATGGCGTGCTCGTGTCAGTAGTTACCCAGTTAGGGGTAACCCGGCCTTGTGTTGGCAGAGATCCGGTTTGGTTCTCGGGGATGTCTTTCCAGAGGCATTCTCATGTGGCAATAGGAAGTTCCTTGGCCTGACCATTGTTGGAAATCCAAAGAAACAATACGAAACTTGTACGGTTTTAGTTGTATAACCTGCTATGGAATGTGGCGGTAACCTGCTATTGAACATAGTTAGCTATAGTAGGCATACGATAATGGTCGTATGTTGGCTAAGATTTATATTCTACTTTCGAAAGGATTTGTTATACATTATGCACTAGTAATAATATCAAATGTTATTTTAAATGCGTATCAAGCATCTTTGACTATCATAAGGAGAAATCTCCTCCGATTCTGCGTTTGCATTGTGTGTGTGTGCGGGAGGCCTTATGGTAGTCTCATTTTTAAAAGCATTGCGAATTGAATTTAAAAATATTCCTCTATTTGATTTTTAAAGATAAATAAACTGTTTTGAGTTCTCACACCAGTCACATGACTGACTTGGAGTTTATTGTTTTCCTTCCTAAACTCTGGGTGCCCACCAATTTTCACACGGGCAGTCAAGAGTAAGGTTTATCAGGATATTCTGGATATTCTGGAGTTGCTGGAGGCAAGCTGGATGGCATGGCGTATTACTAGTTTATATAGTATTTCTTTTCCGCTGCACTGTTTGTTGTTGTATGATGTTGTACACTCTGATATGTTGTGATGTAATGAAATGTGATGTAATAACTGATATAGTTCTTTGTTTAAAGATTATTCATTTATTATTATATGTTGTTCCGCTGCGAATTGTGAGATTCTGTTGTTGTTCTGTTGTTCCCTTTCTGTCCCGTTCTATTTTTAAAATTCTCTATCTTCTATTTTTCAAATTCTCTGTTTTCTAAAAAAATTCTCTATCTTCTTCTCTCTCTATTTCCTATCTCTTCTCTCTTCTTTCTTTTTCTTTTCTTTTTAAAACCCATAACATTCCGTGTTTTCGGCCTTCGATTTCTCGGCAGTCGATAAAGTGAGTGTCGATGTCGGATTTCCGAAGAACGAAAATCCGTACTGTTACACTAGGTTTATCTTTCAATTACAAACGTCGATTACAAACACATTCAATAAATAGAATTTTCACTTTAATAGTTGTTATTGTCTAAATCTTTGGAATTTATTATGTTAAATTTTTATTCAAGTTCATATTCAATAACTACACTAATACTTCATCAAATTTAGTTTTTAACCATCTTTATTTAATAATTACATTAAATTTAATAATTTAAAATAGCTAAAAATATGGGTCCTTACATTCTCCCCCATTCAAAACTTTTCATCCTCGAAAAGGCGTTAAGTAATGAATTTAACATACAATATATTTTATTTCAAAATAATCACTTATAACCTTAAAGTCTTATTTAACCGTTACTACGTTTCTACTACGCTGCTATTATCGGCTTTTGGAATTTACAAGTTAGTTATCAAAACAAGTTATAAAATTTTTAAAACTTCAAAAAATTTCTAATATCCGGATTTACGGAAAATTTCAGCAATGTCTCCTTTGCGTGGCTCGATCGAATTTTTTTTACAATGGAATATATAATCCAAATATATATCAAATATACATCTCATCTCAATGATGAGACAGCTCGTAGAGAAAAATTTAAAAGTGCGATATATAATCTGAGATGTGTACCATATTATTATTAATACGAGCGAGTTCGCTCGTATTAAGTAAGCAAAAGCATATAAAAACCCACGTATACGTCCAAACGGTCTTCGTATATATCTTTCTTAACTCAATTTAGAATATCAGTCATTTATATAAGATATAGAACATGTATGAGTTTAATAAACTATAAAATATGCATTATGAATCCAAATCATAACACAGGCAAAAATATGCAACATACTATAATCAAAAACAGTCATAACGATGGTTTATAATAAAAGAAGTCTTTCAACACTTAATAGTTATCCAATTAATTCATAAACCATCACCATTTACATTTCCAATGTCAATATTTAATTTATACACTTCGTTCTTCATTTACATTCAATTTTTTTAACATTTAATCGTTTTGTTTCATATTTCTTCATACCTATTTCATTTACATTCAGTTTATTCAAGTTTCCATTATTTTACCTTTTGTTTAACACATTTCATATAAATTTATTTATAAACCATTTATAACCATTTAAGTCTGTTACAATCACTTTATGAAACACAATTCAGTTTATTTTTTATAATTTAAGCTCATATTAATTCTTCGATTCACCTCATTAGTTCATTTCAAAAATTTAAATTTACATTAATAATTTTACTTATGTAAATTTTATTATATAACTCAGTTCATATTAATAATCCTCCTTTTCACAATCAATTCATTCAACTTCTCTTAAGTTAACTTCAATCTATAATTTATTCCATTAACTATTTCATATTCATTAGCTACCATTCAATTATATTGAAACTCATTCTACTTGCATTTAATTTATTTACACCAAATTTAAATCAAATTCAATTACTCGTATTAATTTTACTTACTCGTTTATTTTTATTCAATTTCTTTCACAATTCCAATTGCATTTCATTTTTATAATTTCAAATTCGTATTCATTCTATTATCATTTTATAGCTTAAGTGGAATTAATTCACTTTACTAATTTATCTAGTTTCATTCAATATCCAATTCAATCTATTTAATATTAAGCTAAACTTCATTTCATTTTAATCCATTTCTTGGTTTATTCATCTTTATTTAAGTTAAACTTTTCTTTCTCTCTTTCCTATCATTCACATTCAACAAATTTAAACTTTGTTATTTCTCAAATCTATAAGTTATGCAACTTGATTCCCTTAAAATTTCATTTCGTTATTTTATTTAATTCACTTCAAATACACTTCACTTTCATTTGCTTTCTTGAGTTAAACTTCATTTTTTTCATTTCACTAGCTCAATTTTATTTAACATTCCTAAAGTTAATTATTTTATTTTATTTCTCAAATTCATTTTCTTTTGTTTGCTTAACCAAAAATGTTCAACTATTTTAAAATTCGTTTTTATTTTCCTGTTCAAATCCATAAGTTATAAGCTTATTTTTATCTATACTGTTTTCGATTTATAAGTTCAAAAATTTATTTATTAAATCACAATTAAAATATTTTTCACAATCAAAACTTTTTTTAACTAGAAATAAATCTCTTTTGGTAGCAACTCTCACTCAAAAACTCGAAAATGAATATTGGCGATGCTGCAGTCATCCTCGGAATTATTTCCTAGCAACCATAGCGAGTTCAATGCTTTTATTTCATACAAAAATCTTTCCAAAATTTTTTTCTAGTTAAAACTCTTCCAAGTAATATCATTATTAATTAATTTGAAGGCTTTGAAAATAAATTTTGAAAGCAACAGGTTTTAAATTCAAAAATTTCTCGACTTTAAATATTTTCTATTTATAAGCCATTTCATAAATATACTTATATAAATTTTACTACCTTATTACAACTTTGTCATTTCAAACAATTTTTTATTACAATTGATTTCAATTCAATTTAATTATCAAACACTTCGTAAAATAAAATTCACAAAGTATTCGTTTTATTTTTATTCAATAAATAATCGATGATAACTAATTATCATCTCCTTACAATAATTCCATTAATTTTTTTATATATAATATAATTTTGGTAAAATTATATCATTTACCATATTTTAAAACAATATTATGCGATTTGCCTCATTTAAGTGTTTAGAAACACCTATTGATAACTTGGCTTCCACGCACCAACCAAAATTCATAAACAACTCAACGGATAAGTAAACAGAATATAAAACATTTTATAACACTAACAAGCACGCTCTCTCATATATACACATACTCAAATAACTCATTCTAGGGTATTAATATCCTATCTCTAATTAGTGAAACCCTACAAAGCTAAGGCTATCGCTAACCAAAGCTCTGATACCAGCTGCGACGACCCACATTTTGAGAGGTTTAAAATCGACAATAATCCACACATGTCCAACTTAAACAATCCAGAACATAGATAATCATTGGGGTTAATTAGGAAAAGAAGAAAACAAACACAGAATCTTGCAACGAAACAATAAAATATAATAATCAAATAAACAGTTCACGAAGCTGTTTACTATACATTTGATTATAATTTATACAACATTTATCAAAGTTATATATACAACATAAATAAAATATAATGCAGCGGAACAACATGATGCTAGGAATAATAATAGTAATAATATACCACATCTTCGTCTTCTCCTCCAGAATAAATCTTCAATAAGCTGAAAACTCAGGGTTGAACCGAGCGTAATGAGAAGATAAAACACTCGAATCAGGACTAAAATATTCTTATGTGAGTCAAATCGATATTGCATATAACATGAGTGCCATGGCGTCAGAGATGTTTATGGGTTTTACATCTCCTATACAGTGTATAACGTGCGTGCAATAACTCAAGAGATGTTACAGGATTTTCCATTTCTTAAGGATCCCTCGAAATATTTATATGTAGTAGAATATGCTACATATATAATGTCTAATTAGTAAAATAAATATTTTTCATAGCGTTAAGGCTTTACATTGATCCCTCTTAATGCGTTTTTAAGCATTGTCGTACAATTTGCATGTAAAACACCAGTATACCATTGGTGGATTGGGATGCGCTGTGATACGACAATATTAAACCAAAATCGCAGTGGTCTCGTATAGGGATAAAAGTATGACAAGGGATGTGAGGCAATGCCCAAGATAGATATTACCAGTTTACCCTTCCCGATTGATGGTAACCCCTAACGGCCCACTGCGTCCAACACTCCCAAAATCCGAGGGTGCGCACCAATCAACCACAATGTCATGATAGTAATACAAAGAAGTGTATCCGCTAGAGGTAGCTAACCTCACTGGCCGGTATGGCTCCTGTTTTAGTCATTTCAAATTGACACAAGTGTTAGACCAATCCATCATCGTTCTCTTTCTTCAAATCCAGCAAACGACGCCAAATCCAACCAATTCATTCTGGAGCCTCCTCTGCGTACGCAATTGTTAAAGTGGTTACAATATTAACAGAGAGTACGCCAATAAGAGGTCCTGGTCTCTTTAACAACCAAATGCTGTTTTACACACCGGTTGGTAATTTTATATTTCGAAAACAAATTGTACTTGATATCAAAATATCATATTCGCTTCAAAACTGAATCCATATTGACATCATCATATTTACTGAAAATATACCATTTCATTTCAAAATCATTTTTGGCTTAATATCCCAATTTCGCTTCCAAAATTGTTTCGAATTTCAATTTAGCTTATAGCTTCATTTTAACCCAATTCGTATTTAAATCCAAGATTTAAATATAAACATTCCACCCTTTTGACCAGTTTGAAATTTTAGAAAATAGTTTAAATAGTTTTAAGATAGTAAAATAGTTAAAAATAGTTTAAATGGTTAAAATAGTTTAATATAAAATAGTTTAAGTATTAAAATGATTTATATAGTAAAATAGTTTATAAAATAAAAATAATTTGAATATTTAGAAGATAGATTTTGAACAATCTGTAGAATAATTTATTTTGAAAATAGTTTCAAAGTCAAACCGATTCAATTCCAAATTTCCCAACTCAAATCAATTTCAATTTCCATTTCGATTTAATCGATTCACTTCCGATTTCAAGTCGAATTTTACTTCAATTCCAATTTAATTTCAATTCCAATTGCAAATAAATTTCAATTACAATTCCAGATTAATTTCAATTTTAGTTCCAAAATAATTTCAATTCCAAATTTAAACCATTTCGATTCATATCAATTCTGAGTTCAATTTTCAAAATATCAATTCGAAACACTTAAATCAAATTTACCTTCAATATCCAATTTAAAATCCAAATCCTTAAATATAATTCAATTTTGAGCTCAATTTTAAAATATCATTTTACATCACTATTTCTTAGCAATATCATGGTTCGAATAAAAGTCCAATCTTTTAAAACAAAACAATTTCTGAAATTCAAATCATATTTCGATTTAAAAAAAAAATTCAACTTCAATTATTTAAACATTCCTGTTATCAACTTTAAATTTCACTTTTCGAGCTCAAGTTCGAAAATATTCGATTTCCATAAATTCGATTTTAATTCCTTAAAATCAAATTATTTAAATAATTTCAAACCAAAATTTCTAAAATCATTTAATTTAACCAATCTGGTTTCCGTATATAATTTTCTATCTTATGGCCAAGTGGATCATTTATTGCAATTTAATTTCAGGGATGGATATTTATCATTTCAATCCAAAATAAATGTCATAAGTATATATCATTTCAACCTATTTCCTAATTTATTCAAAATTATTCGATTTACAGTTTTATATACTGTAAATAATATACATGATGATAGCAGGATATATCAAAATAAATAAACATCCAAATCATCCAAAACATCAATAAATAGCATCCATCACAATCAATCATCCAAACAGTCAAAATAATTCATAACAATTCCAAAGCTATTAATATCGGGTATTTACTGGCAATTAAATTCCAATTGCATACCTAACTGTCAATTTTAATTTTATCAATTAATTCATATAACAATTTTGATGACAATTAAATTTAGTTCACTTCATAATTTTAAATTTAACTAGCATAAAAATATTCTAGTACTTCGTGAGCGTTATCAAAAACTCAACTTTATTTGAAACTGATAAATATTTTCAGCTTTAAATAAATCCCAAATCCACTTCACACTGTAGATAACGACGATACTGTTCCAATGCAACTGACCACTCGCCAATCCGACCTCGTATGAAGGAGATATCGATTAATATACATTTGAATTTTAATTCAATTTTATTAACTAAATAAAAAATTAATTAGAAGTTAAATACCTGCTTAAACCCAAATTAACGCTAACGGTTCTTCATTGAACCCAGACAATGCGACAACACACTGTCGCTCCGCTTGATTGAAAGAAGCTCCGCCTACCAACGACCAAACCTCACCATGACCGTCGCCAAAGATAGCCCAACCTCCGTGCTCCTCCATGCCACCAGAACTTCACCGCTGCTAGCCCCAGCCACGTCACACACTCCAGCGCCGACGTCGCCCCCTATAGCTCAACCATCGTCACGAAATCCGAACCCAAACTGCAGCCCATGTCGATCACAATTTTGGCACCAAAGACCCCCGATGACCACTATACTTTGCCAGACCCTAGGCTTCGCCGTGCTCCATGGCCACCATGACACCTACGCAGTCGAACACAAACTCGTTGACAACTCCATCACATGCCACCCAGAACTGCCGCCGTGCCCTGGCTTGTGCACTCTCGCGCTTCGCGACTTCGTCGATCACGATTTCTCAATTTTGATTGTTTTTTTTTTGTGAAGCTTGCGTAATTTTTTTTTTTTTGCTTCATGATTTCAACTGAAGGAGGAAGAGGGAGACGTGTTTTTAAATTGGGGAAAATTTTGTAGGGTAGGGCAGGGCGGCTTCAAAGGGTAGGGTGGCTGAGGGGACATTATAGGGTTTGACTTTGATTTTTTTATTTTATTTTTTATAATAAAGATATCTCGTATTGGGTAACTAAAAGCCTACAATTCCTAATGAGACGTACCGTCCGACATTTCTAATGTTATACCGTTATTCTGAACCCAATGGAATAAGTTTTGAGGTCTAATTCGATCGTATGTAGAAGATATTATTTTTAATCTAGTTAAAATATTAAATTTTCGATATTAATTTCTACGCGATTCTATCCCGTACGACCAAATGGTAAATCCAAACGCTATAAAATTTGAAATCCAATAGAATTATTTTCATCGAAATCCAAGACGTGGTCAAAATGGATATTTTTACTCGTTAATCATAATATAAAATTTCCAATTTCTAATTATTCGCTTTTAAATCTCATTCTAAATGTTTGTAATCTTCATTTGTAATTAAATAAAATTTAAATCAATTTTTGATATCATTTTCAAAAATTTAAATAATTCCAATATTAAATTTAAACAAATTAATTTTCAATAAACCACCATTAATAAATAATTTACCATTCATTGACAATTATTTTATTATCATCTAAATAATTCAACATTCATCTTTTAATTACAGACATCGATTACAAATACATTCAATAAATAGAATTTTCACTCAATAGTTGTAATTGCTTAAATGTTCGGAATTTTTTATGTCAAATTTTTATTCAAGTTCATATTCAATAACTACACTAATAATTCATCAAATTTTGTTTTAATCATTTTTATTTAGTAATTACATTAAACTTAATTATTTAAAATAGCTAAAAATAGAGTCGTTACATCTCATCAAACCACCAATCATCACCTAACTGCACTGCCTCACTTCTTCATACCCATTTCTGTCAGTAACATCCTCCTGCCTTCAATCCTCCTACTGTTGACCAAACTTCATTACCAAACCAACCCATCTTCAACAGCCTTTAAAATTCTCCTTCACCTCCCACTGTGCATCAAATACATCAAACCTTCATACCCAAACCAACCATCCCAGTTCACGCTACCACCATCTCCAGTGGCACAATAGTCAACTACACCTCCCCCCAACTTTCATATTAACTAGACCACTGTTCTACCATCATTGCCATACTTATACCCGAAATACATACTTCAAACCAGTCATCTGCAGCAACTCCTGCCACAGCTAAACTGCTGCAACCATCAAATATCATTCACACTGCCATCACCCCTTTCTCCCTGATCATCTCAAGTAGACATCATCTTCTCCTCTGCAAACAGCAATATTCATCCATCAACAATTTCAAACTGCTACCATTCCCATTCCACCACCAGTCTGCCTTCCCTCTGCACATAACACTTCATCACCCTCTGCCATCTCCAAATCAAACCATACTTCTCCATTACCATACTAAAAACTGTTCCATTGACATTCACATTACCATACTTCTCAGTACCTACCACATATCCACATATCAGTACAACCACATATGAGTGACACTGCCTCGCTTCTTCATATCCATCTAACTGCTGTGCACATCAAACCATACCTGTTGCCAAACCAACCTCACCATTACTGTCAACTACAATTCCTACTTTCCTTCATTATCAAACTACATCTTCTGCTGCTATCGTCCTACAATTGCAGTTTCATCACCTCGCTGCAAATCATCATCCACGTTATCATTTACTTCACTGCCTTCCTCTAATTCAACCAACAACATCTCCAGTACAACATCAATTTCTCCTTCATAATCTCCATCCTTATCATTATATCACCACAGACTTGCTACACTGCCTTGCTTCAATTTGCCTTCAACATTTACTGCGCTCCGTTGCCATTCACTCAATACCCAAACTGCAACTTCGTACCCAAAACCAGCAACCTGAACGAATAGCGACATATCTACAATAATCCATAACCAGAAATCACCACAAGTCCCCCTCAAATTAACTCAAAATCACCACCGCAACACCACCTCAAAATCCCCCTTTTGCCAAATCAAGACCGAAGCATTCATCCAACCTGTAGCCGCCACCACGAACCTACAATTTCGTGATTTAGTTTACTGAGAATAACAATTTTGTTTATAGAAAGGAAAAAAACAAGAAGAAGAACCACGATTTTGTTTATTTTGGTATTACATGAAGTAAACAAGAAGCAGAAAGGGGACGTGCAAGGTTATTATTTTGGTTGCGGTTTGTAGGCTTTGTTGGGCTGAGACTAATCATTTAAAGTAA